>OFHU01001029.1:0-731680 GCA_900245905.1 Lacerta viridis
CAAAACGCCCAGGGCGCCTTTCCCCCAACTTCCAAGTGGAGTTAAAACACATCCAATTCCCACCTCCTATACACTAAGCCACTGCGAACAACGCCGCCGCCGCCGCCGCCGCCATTCTTCTCCGGGAGCAAAAACCCAAACGCTTCCAGCCCAAAGGCCAGGCCTTGCCCTTCTTCAGCTCGCCTGCGGAGGTAAGGGAAGCTGCGGCCACGCTCCCCTCGCTCGTCGCTGCCGCTACCGGGACTCGCCAGCCGCCGCCGCCGCCTCCTCCTCCTCCCCACCCTCGACTACCGCGCCATGCCGGGCTGGGGAAGACGGGAACCCAGCCACATCGACGTGAGGGCGAGAGCCGGTGCCCCGCGGGGCCTGCTCCCAACTCCAGCCCGTCGTCGTCGTCGTCGTCCCCACACGACTCCTGAGAGAAGTTGGCGCGGCGCTTCGAACACGCGCAGCCCCCGGGAGGCGTTATGTCTTCGGCAACGGGCTTCTCCTCCCCCACCGAAGGAGCTTCTTTTCTCCTCAGGGCTTTTGGGGTGGGGGGAGGGGAAGAGGAGGAGGAGGAGGAGGCCCCCTGTCTCACCCCAAAGCGGGAGGGTTTCGTGTCCTCGCTCACTCCCTGCCTTCCTCTCTCCTGACTAGGCCTTCGCCCCTCACTTCGGAAGAGCGGAATGAGGGAAACCAACCGCCGCCGGCCGCCCTCCCCCACCTAAGATGAAACTTGCTTCGCTCCCTTTCCCCCCACCCCTCACGACGACTCGGGCCAAACTTCTCTCGGCTCCCCCTCAGGGGCCACGTCTTTCTCACACGCACCTTCGCCTGCGCGCGCCTTCTCCCCCCCCCCGCATTTTTGGTTCAGCCCCGCGTAATACTCTCTCGCTTACCTTCTCTCTTTCCTCACCCCCCCACTCCCACCCCCACCCATCGCGCGCGCACCTCACACTCCGGACGCCTCACCTGAGAGGGAGGTGTCAGCCGGCTCTTCACATGGCCCCGCCGCGCTGAGGGAAGGGTCGGACCCCGCGCCGCAGCATGGCCAGCGGGAAAGGGTGGGCGGCGGCGGCCACCGGCTGAGGCTGGTGGGAAGGGAGGAGGGTGGCGCAGGCCGAAGCCGCACCAGGCGAGGCCGTCGTCGTCGTCGTCGTCGTCTCTGGCCAGGAAGCCGAGCTCAGCCAACGAACGAGCGAAGGAGCGAGCGAGCGAGCGCCGGGGCGAGCGTCGTCGGCTGCGGCGCCTCGCCGCCGGGTCCTAGCGCCCCGCCGCCTCCGCAGCCGCCGTGACCGCCAAGGCTTGACCCGGCAAAGCGCAGCAGCGCCGCCGCCTTCTGAGGAGAGGAAGGGGAAGGGGAGCGACCGGGGTTCCTAGGCGAGAGACCCTCCAAACAAACAAACAAACACGTAACTGCATAAAGACGTAGCGAGTAAAGTTGGCTGCGGAAGCGGAGGGAAAGCCCCTGCAAAAGGGGTGGGTGGAATTGGAGAAAGAGACCTTCCTCTGCTGACACCATGCAACTCAGCTCCGGGCGAAAGGGATGCCCACGTTTCGTATGGAGGAGGAGGAACCGGGTTCGATTCCCGGCCTCTCCAGTAGGGTTGGGAAGAAGAACCTCCTGCCTTCGACTAACTCAAGGGCTGGCCACGTGGAAAAGGGAACAAGCTTGTTTTCTCCTGCTCTTCTGGAGGGTAGGACTCGAACCCGCGGCTTCAAGTAGCAAGGAAGGAGAGAGAATACTAGGAAGAACTTTCTGGCAGGAAGATCTTGTTGGACAGTGGAACGGTCTCCCTCAGGGGGTTGTGGGCTCTCCTTCCTCGGAGGTTATAAAGCAAGAGGTTGGGTGGCCAACAGTCATGGATGCTTTAGCTGAGATTCCTGCTTTGCAGTGGGTTGGACTAGATGACCCTAGGGGGTCTCTTCCAAATCCACGATTCTATAAAACCCTGAGGAGAGCCACTGCCACTGGGAGGAGCAGGCAAAACCAACTGACCAGGCCTGGCTCAGTATAAGGTTGCTTCCTACTGCCCTTTGAAAATGCCTTATCTTTTATGTCAGGGGTGGCTAACCCTTATTGCTGAGTTGCAATACTAGACCACCCAGGGCAGGGGAATAAATGGGAAGGGGTGAAGGGAGTTGTAGTCCAGCAACATCTGGAGGGCAACAAGTGAACCACCCTTGAGCTGAATGCACACCATATGTTTAAATCATCCTAGGTATTGTTGCTCACCCTTCATAGAGCTACAATTCCCAGCACCCTTAACAAACTACAGTTCCCAGGATTCTTGGGGTGTTGTTGTCGTTCAGTCGTGTCCGACTCTTCGTGACCCCATGGACCAGAGCACGCCAGGCACGCCTATCCTTCACTGCCTCCCGCAGTTTGGCCAAACTCATGTTAGTAGCTTCTTGGGGTGAGTGTGCTTTAAAAGTATGATATGTACACAAGCTTGATTCAAGCATTTGTATGTTTTTTATGCCACCTTTCTGGGCTAGCATCCTCTCATTCCATGCTAGGGTGGGACGGGAGTGGTTAAGGATAGGTACACTGTACCTGCTCAGAGTGTCTACCTACACAGGTTTGCCATCTGCATTCACATTACTTGGTGAACAACACAGCAGCTGTTGCAATGATTTGCATGTGTGAGTGAACCATCACTGGTTAAACGCTACTCATATATATACTTTAAACACAGCAATCTTGGTGCAGAGGCTAGACTAGAGGGTTGGCTTTTTCAGAACCCAAACCCGACCTTGAACTCCAGCTTGGGATTGTTGTTGTTCAGTCGTTCAGTCGTGTCTGACTCTTCGTGACCCCATGGACCAGAGCACGCCAGGCACGCCTATCTTTCACTGCCTCCCGCAGTTTGGCCAAACTCATGCTAGTCGCTTCGAGAACACTGTCCAACCATCTCATCCTCTGTCGTCCCCTTCTCCTTGTGCCCTCCATCTTTCCCAACATCAGGGTCTTTTCCAGGGAGTCTTCTCTTCTCATGAGGTGGCCAAAGTACTGGAGCCTCAACTTCAGGATCTGTCCTTCCAGTGAGCACTCAGGGCTGATTTCTTTAAGGATGGATAAGTTTGATCTTTTTGCAGTCCATGGGACTCTCAAGAGTCTCCTCCAGCACCATAATTCAAAAGCATCAATTCTTCGGCGATCAGCCTTCTTTATGGTCCAGCTCTCACTTCCATACATTACTACTGGGGAAACCATAGCTTTAACTATACGGACCTTTGTCAGCAAGGGATTAACCTAATGCAAATGTGCTTTATGGGGATCAAAACAGGGAGAAGCCCTGTAAACACTAAAGATACAGTTGCATATCAAACTGTCAAATGATGGGGAAGCAAATGATGTGCTCTGTTGTGTGATCCAGCTCTCAGTTTCTCTCTGTTGTTAACTTCACCTGTCCAATGGCTGCATCCTGGCATTCTGTAAACAAGTTTCAGGGCAAAGCCCTAGTTTGGTGTGGAGTATCTACTGCAGGGGTGGGAGACACAAAATCCACATTGGTGGACTTCAGCTCCTAGCACACATGCCCAGGTTTAGTGAGAATTGTAGCCCACAGGTTCCTGATTTCTGGTCTAGTTGAGAGGGAGGAGCGGTGATTTTTAATTTTTTTTAGCATGGTTGATGGAGGAGGACAATGCTAAAACAATGAGGGAGGAGGAGACCGATTACATGACAATAGTAGCTTCTCATTTTTTAGATTTATGACTGCGGGTTTTGTGTCAGCATGGACAGTGGCTAGGAAGATGGGAGTAAGGTTGCTGTAGTGCAGAAGGCTCATATTGCTGGAATTGTTGTTGCTGGAATGGCTTTTACTAGGATTGTGGTCACCTAGAGGCAAGTGGCAATAGGCTGAGTTAATGCCTACCAACACTAAAGAAAGATTCCTTCATTCGAAGGAGCAACAAGACTAAAAGGAAGATGGTTGACTACTTATCAAATTAGAGGAATGACCCGGCTCCTTGTTTTGCCCACGGACAGCAACAAAGTGAGATGAATTAATTAATTAAATTTACAGCCCACCTTTCATTGATACCAATATCAGGGCAGGTTACAATCCAAAATAAATTACAACAACCAAGTCAATTAAAAATCAAATTCATCAAAATACAAAACAGGTGCAGCTAAAATGATCACCCACTAAAGAGTTAAGATAATTAAGATACCTGAGCAAACAAATTGAATTGTGAATTGACACAATAGCAATGTCAGCACCTGTTGTACTTGTGAGGAGGACATTCCACAGCTCACCTGCCAAAGGCACATGGAGAAGAGCCTCCTTAAAGCAGGGGGGGGTCGCAAGGGAAGGCATGCTTTTTGATGTCATTGCACTGAAATAAATGGGAGGCTCTCATGTGGGAGGGTAGAGGGAAAGCCAGAGAGAGCCCAGGATGAGAACCTTTGACTGCTAAGAGACCTATTTCTGGGGTCATTGTGGAAATATAGAAACGGGTGTTAAACAACTTGTCAGACAATCTGCAAGATGGAAGTGTAGTGATAGGTAGTTCAGCAGAGGCACGTGAGGGATGTTCACATAAAAAAATGATGGAGGAAACAAATGCCACAAGATAGGCCTTTTGATGCCAGGAGGATGAAGGTGTAGTTACCAAGTTACAGGGGTCAAGCACCCTGAGTCCAAAAAGCAATACAATGTGGAAGAATTTCTGTAGGCTAGTGATGGAGCACTCTACACATTATTAGTTCTTTGGGCTGACTCTTTACCTCAGGAATTATAGCATTATCTTCTGCTGCCATAAGCGCCATCTTTGGATGTGACCAAGAAAAAAGAAGTTTTTGTGCCTGTCTCCCCTAAAATGTACACTCACCATGGGCTTGGGAGTTCTGTCAGCATATTTTTGTCTCGGCACACTTTTCTAAAAGTGAATGAGAGATTATTTGTTCCACTCCTCTCACTACACTGGTGTATATGATGTTCCTCGTACTTTTTTTTTTTAATGCGCCTTTGCTGCTTTGTATGCCCACTGTGACATTTTAGTTAGTCCTAATAAAAGCAAGTGACTTTATTTTAGATGAACATTTTATACTGGTGAACAATGATATGTATCAAACTGTAGCTGTGGGAAAGACATATGGGGGGGGGAGTGTCTAAATTTCGTGCTACGAAAGGTGAAGTCTCTCAACCATGTGCAATTTCCTCCAATATGTTTTTGGTTTTCTTTTCTTTTCTTTTCTGGCTGCTTATATCCCCTTAGAGCTTCAACCTTTTGAAGTGTGCATGTGTGTGTGTGCACGCATGCACGCGCTGCTTTAAAGCAAATGATGGAGCTAAACTTCCCCTACTGAGTTCCAAGTTACTGAAGACTTGATAGCCTCAATCGCAATTTTGTGGGCGGTTGCTTCACTATGTGGCATTCTGATCTGTATAGTTCTAGGATTAACACAATTCACAGGCTGAAGTGCTAGCAAATCTTTCAGGGCTGGTATACTCTGAACAGCTTCTGACAAGCCCGCACAACGGAAGACACGTATGTTGAGCCTTCAAAGCTGCGGTGCTCCCCCCTGTGCAGATACGCTCCACTCCCTGCCAGCTCTGGCGTTGCAGCACTTGTGGTTATTAGGAGACTGGAGCTGCCAGAGCCCTGCCGGCTCCTCCTTCCCTGAGATGCAGAGGCCAGCATCAACAGAGCCCAAAAAATACATCTCTTGTGGCTGCAGGACAAGCTGAGCCCAGAGGAAAGACACCAGAGGGCAGATGGAGGACACAGGAAGAACACACACACACACACACACACACACACACACACAATCCCACAAACAACAGAAGAGATTGGTAGAAAAATATATACATCCATGTGCTCTTGCCCTATCCAGAAAGGGCAATAGGGAAATCCAGAATTTACAGGGAGCACAGATCAGATATTGGGGGGGGGGGGAGGAATGAGACAGAACAAACCTTCCTCAGTTCCCAATTAGCTCCATTCTGTGCTGAATCCAGGCAGCTGAGTCAGCTAGACGCAGCAAAACAACTCATCATTGTTATCTAGCCTCAGCTCAGCCTCCCACCTCAAAGCGTTGGAAGCCAGTCATTAATTAATCATTGTTTAGGGGTTTGGATGTGCTCTGCCGATGGAGAAACTGAGGCACAGATTGCCGCGGTGCGGCGCTCTCATCAAGGTCTCACACAGTCAGCAGAAGGAGGGAGACTCCAGGGTCACAGCGCTGCCTTCTCCCTCTTATCACATGCTCACAGTAGCTCTGCAGGCTTTGCTGAAAGTGCCAGTGTATTGCAGCCCACTCGAGGCTGGGTGCAAGCCTTTATGGAGAGATCCTTTACCTGCAAATGTGCCGCCCCCTCCTCCACCCACCAAGCAACTTCTACCCCCCCCCCAAGGCTCTTAAAACAGCCTTTGCCAACTTGTGGCTTCCAGATGTTTCGGAAGAAAACTCACATCAACCCCAGTCATCGCAGCTTAATATAGTAGAATCCTACCACATAGGTCCTGGTGCCTGGACTGTATCCATAGACTGATGTCAATGGTTAGTCAAATGAAACATTTGCTGAAGAACACAAAACATCACATTTCCTGGGGCTGGAGAACTGAAAGAAGAGCCCCCTCGTTCTTTTTTTAAAAAACCAAAAACCACACACACCATCGTTCTGTTCCCTGCTTCCACAAAACATGAAGGTGTTAAAAGCGTATATGCCACTCCAGTATTCCAATAGGAAATCCAAGCTCTCGAAATTGTAATCCACTAGCAATAATTTAAACCTGCCAATAAGGCCCACAGCATCACCACTGTGAATCAGGCTACCACAAAGAAAAATAAGCTTGTGGTTTAGGACGTAACCCTAAACACAATTTACCTGGGAGTGAGTCCCATTGAACTCAATGGGACTTGCATAGGATTGCACCGTAAGGGAGAACAGTCAACGTCACATTGGAATCAACACTGACTTCTTTTTATTACAAAATCAAAAATTCTTTCCAGTAGCACCTTAGAGACCAACTGAGTTTGTTCTTGGTATGAGCTTTCGTGTGCATGCACACTTCTTCACTTTTTATTAATCTGGATTATACCTGCATCTATACCATTATGTACTATACTGCCCTATGTATTCTGAACCGAGAGCTAAATACATTTGTGAACTACAAGTATTGTGTAATATGCCTGATGTGGATGATCAAGTGAAGATCACATATTTGCTGTCTGGATCCAGTAAGTTCATGAGCTGCAAGATTTCCGGTTGCAGCCTGAAAACTGAGAATGTTCATCAATATGGTGGACTGTAAAGACTGATTGGTAATGTAATATAGAAACTTATTTGTGTAGGTCTGAATTTTAACGTATATATGTATAACTTGGTTATAATTGCATTTTAACAGTGTATCTATGCATATTCTATGCACAGCATGCATATAATACTTTTTCCACCTTTTTGGTTGCAATGACCAGGATGGTCGCAACAAAAAATAAACTTTGACTTGATACCCTACATCCCCCCCAACACACAATGCAATGCAATCTCATTCATCTATTAAAAGTAAAACCCATTGAGTTCAATGTGTCTTACTCCCAGATAAGTATAGGATTGCAGTTGCAATTTCGTTAAAAGATAATATTGGGCCCACTCACACAGGAGACCAAAGAACACCACAGCCAACCACAGAAGAACAATCACGCCCCACGCCAACCCCGACCTCTCTCACCACCAAAGGAGCACAAGCGAACAACAGAGAACCTGCACAGACAACGCTGACACCAAACCCTACACATATTAAGTAAAACAGAAACATCGTCACCCTACCCCACCCATCTCCCCATCCCACCCACCTCTCTCCCCCTTCTCTCCCTAATGTCTCAACAACAACAACCGATTTGTAAAAATGTTATATGGAAAAATACGAGAGAGACATTGCATTACCTCTGTAAATCAAGAAAATCTTTAATAAAAATATTTTTTTAAAAAAATTAAGCACAACATAAAAAAATAGGGGGGGGGGCTAACTTGCCAGAAAGCCAAAGAGGTAGCAATGCTGAATACCAGTTGCTGGAAAACACAAGAGCGGAAGAGTGCTCTTGTGCTCAGATCCTGCTTCCGGGTTTCTGTACAGGCATCTGTAAGAACAGGATGCTGGACTAGACCGGCCATTGGCTTGATCCATCAGTCTCTTCTAACGTTCTTATAAGACTCCAACCCTTAATGCTGACTAAGTGGTGGCAGACTGTGGCTTCAGTTATGAGGAAAAGACACTCTATGCACACAGAAACGTGCCCCTCTCTTTTTTATTTCACCTCATATTTCGGGACAACCGTGCTGCTGAAGATAAAGGTCAGCAGCACAAAAACCTCAGCTTTGAGGCTTAAAACACGATAATTTACAACCCAAGTCTTTTGGACAGGCGTGCAATTATTTTGTTTTAACAGCAATGTTCTCTAGAGATGCGGCACATTCTGGAGTCTTGGTGCTAACAGCAAACAACACAACGTACCCTCAGTCATTCAGACATCACACAGATACAAAGGGTACTGTCCTTGTAGGAGGAACACCGAGCCAGCGCAGAGTTCCTAGCTGCACAGGGTTCCAGTGACCTTGTGGGTGGGGAAAAAATGGGATATCCAGCCATTTTAGGAATGCACGCCTACATGATGTCACCATCCAAATACTTCCTCTCCCATGCAGATAATGTAGTTCTAGCCGTGAAAACACAGTGGCTCATCTTCCAGCCTGGGGCCATTCACCACTTGCCGCTAAGAATCCCAGTCCGCCCAGCACCTCCAGAACCAGACTCCCTGCAGGGGGTGCTGGGATGAACCAGACAGGCCCATTAAAGCAAAAGCAGCCAGCACTCAGATCCCTTTTAACCCAATGAGTGAAGCAAGAGAAATTTGCCCGTCTCCTTTGCTGGAGGCAAAAGTAGGTTATGGAGTGAGTTGCAGAAATCTTCCTGTGTTCTCTAGCGTAGGGTGGGGGATGGAACAGCTTTGAAAGGCTGGCTGGCTGGCTGGCAGAGGGAAACATAAAACAGATGCAGGAGAAAATCCCATTGCTTCTCTCCCCCACCCCCTTTCCCCATACACAAATATATGCCTGTCCATGCTGTGACTCAAAAGTGTGACAGTGTTTGGATGGAGAGGAGATGCCTGTTTGCCAACACTTGTCTGTGACAACATATTTAGATCTGTACAAGAATGGTGTTTATCTTACCTTTTCCTGCTAGATTCAAGAGATCGACTTGCAGGTTGCCAGTTCCAGAAAGAATTAAGCAAGTGAACCATTGCTTCGGAACTCGCAAGCCATTCTTTCCCAGTGCCCCCATGGGGATAATAATACGGGCCCTACCATGCAGGACTGTTTTAAGGATTGCTGAGAATCAGGCAATATATGCACTAGGTAAGAGTACTGAACCCTGGGTTCAAATCCTTAGCCATCAAGTTCGTTGGCTAAACTTGGGCTAAGTTTCTAACTGACCTTACATGGTTGTTGTGCAAAATTGGTTACCTGCATGCACAATACCACAGCATTTTAGAGGGAAGGCGGGATGCAAATGAGATAAATTTAAGCCGAAATAAAACACCGAGGATACATCGTTTCTTCTCCAGAAAGGATACTTGGAGTTGTAAAGCAGACGGGACTTAATCTCCTCGCTTTGCTTTATTTCGTTGCCTCTAGATTCCATCATATCCGTATCCAGGAATCCTAAACTTATTTGCAATCACTCTCTGGAATACCTGATCGCAAGAAAAACACCTGGTTCACCACATACCTTTCCATGTGGTACAGAATATGGCAAAGACATGGTCGTTGCACAGAGAAGGTCATAGGCTAAAAGCTGTGTGTCTACTTTCCTCTGCTAAAGAGCAGGATGTGGAAGGAAGGGCTCAGGGGGGTTTTTTTTCCCCCTACCTGGAAATGCAGAGACAGTGCAGGACAGCCAAATATTGCAAGTGCAGACCCTAAAGCAGCCACCGTACCAGTGATTATGATGGGCTGCAGTGCGAATCCTCCTAAGGGTCAACTTACACATTATACCCAGACAAGATGAAACCAACCCATCCTTCTATATGAACACTGGTGTGTACACAACCTACAGAGGAAGTGGAACAAAGGAAGGAGCAATGAAGAGGAATAAGGAAAAACGCGAAGTTTTGAGACAATGGATCAAAATCCAAGCTGGGAATTAATGCCAGAAGAAACTTGTGCAAACCAGGCCCCTAACCGCCGAGTCCTTCCTGGAAGCTCCAGATTTTGGACATCAAGAGGCTCAGTGTTTCTAACATGGGTAACATAACAGGTTGCCCTCGTCTTTTTTCTGCCTCCATCTTTTCTATCACACACAGAGCTGCACACCTATTTCTAAGCACTGAGAGACAAGAGCCCTTTTCACCAGGGCCAGCCATTGCTTTTCCTGTCCGCCGCAGCGTACATTGTAAACCGGGCCCCTGAATAATTCATAATCACCATTATGCCATGACGTGGTACTAAAAAGGCAAAGCAACTTCACTGAAGCTAAGCAAGCCTGAGCTGTGTGGTCTGTGTCCTAGTGGCCTTGAGCTCCATTGTGGAGGCAGATTTTGCATAAAAAGGTAAAGGGACCCCTGACCATTAGGTCCAGTCGTGTCCGACTCTGGGGTTGCGGCGCTCATCTCGCTCTATAGGCCAAGGGAGCCGGCGTTTGTCTGCAGACAGCTTCCGGGTCATGTGGCCAGCATGACAAAGCCGCTTCTGGCGAACCAGAGCAGCGCACCGGAGCGGTCCCTATTTATCTACTTGCACTTTGACGTGCTTTCGAACTGCTAGGTGGGCAGGAGCTGGGACCGAACAACAGGAGCTCACCCTGTCGCAGGGATTCGAACCACCGACCTTCTGATCGGCAAGCCCTAGACTCTGTGGTTTAACCCACAGCTTCTTCCACGGGGCAAATTGTGGTTTGTCCTCATGTGGTTAGTCCTATGTGTTCAGTGCCATCCTGGCTGAAAAAGACACTCAGGTCACATGGATCACGGATGGCTAACCTACGGCTGCTGTGGGACAACAACTTCCATCCTCTCAAACCATTGGCCACTCCAACTGGGGCTGATGGAAGCTGGAATCCAAGATCATCTGGAGGAAAAGAACAGATCAACCACCTTCCGGACATAAACAATTCCTACCTGGTACACATGTTCCTCAAGGAGTGAGTTGAGAGTGTGAAACTGAACGAGCCATTGCAGAACTCGCTGCACCTCTAACAAAATACTTCTGAAGGGAGCTCCGTTCAGCTTTGAGACATCAAAGCCCTCTGTTGGGCATGCATCAGAGGATGGGGTATCACATGGCTCAGTCGGTAGAGCATGGGACTCTTAATCTCAGAGTCGTGGGTTCGAGCCCCACGTTGGGCAAGAGATTCCTGCATTGCAGGGGGTTGGACTAGATGATCCTCGTGGTCCCTTCCAGTTCTATGATTCTATGTAGAACTGAGCTGCAGGGCTGCACTACAGGCCCTGCTCCCAATGCTGTACGGTGTCATTACTCCTGACCCTAACGTCCACACTTTCAACTGCGCACACCTGCAAAGGAAAGTCCGCTTGCATAAACCTGTAAAACATACAGACTTACCATGCATTCTGGAACCCAGCATGAAATCCAGAACACATGAAAACCTAAGTGTCTATGTGTGTAGGCTTTGCTTTCTGTGCTTTTCCATGGCATCTGTAGCTGATATGCGGGTGCTGAGTGGGTGCAGCTCCTTGCAGGGCAGGATGGCTCTGCAGCTTCGTTCTACGCTCGAAGGAGGTCAGTGTATTAAGTCATCAAGCGATGAGAAATCAAGCAACGTTGCATGCATGTGTGAACCAGCCTCCCTCCCCACAATAATACGCTGGGGCAGACCGCAATCTCTTGTAACGGTGGAGAAAGGGGGCCACGCAGAACACTGAATCTGACAGCTGCTGAGATCTCCTCCCCTCCTCTTTGCAACACAAAACAATTTGGGAAATCCGGGTGTATGGCAGCCCATGTCGGCAGTGCCGTTTCCCCATAAAAATAGCTCAAAAACGGCATTTTTAAAGTGCTTTTGCCCAAAAAAGCTCTACAACTTTTCTGTCTGAATTTTCACTGCTTGAAATATGGCAACCCTAGACAAGACACAGCATGCTTCCTCTGGCTGCTGAGAGAGCAGAGGAGCTGCATTTTTGCAAGGCCCGCCCTTGTCTGTCCCCTTCTGACCTGTGGCCTTGTTGACTGCAGGTCGCCAAGTGAGAAGGAGGCATCTTCTACAGAAGGGGAATCTTTTTTTGTTGTTTTGGTTTGGTTTGGTTTTTGCCCCAGCCTGCGGACAGTACTCCCTTCTGGGCGACCTTCCCCACATGCTAGTGGTGAGCGAGACCAGTGGGATGGAGAAACAAATGTAAATGTTAAACTTTGGACAGTGGGCTTGCTTCTACAAGCAGGAGGCATTGTCAGAGTTCAAGGACATAATACAGCCAGGCAAAAACACTGGTTTTGTTTTTGTTTTTTGTGTTTTTATGCAAACTAGGGCTGGTGAGGGTTGTGTCCTTGGGAAGATTTCCAAAGGTCAGATATGGAGAGGCCTGTATTTGGCTCCCAAGCCTGAGGTTCCTCACCCTTCTAGGGTCAGGCTGATCTAAAGCAGAAACCTGAATTCAGTTCTGACTTCTGAGACCCTCTTGTTGAGTCTTTCCCCACTGGGTGCCCACCAGATGTTTTAGACTACAACTCCCATCACTCCCAACCAGCACTGATGGGAGTTGTAGTCCAAAATGTACGCAAGGGAACCAAACGGAAGAAAACTGCTAGAACTCAGTCTTGGTCCTTCCGGAGACCAAAGGCATTCTTTGTCTGCGGGGAGTCCTTGGTTCAAATTCAGCTATGACCTTGCCAGATGGATTTATAGGAGTAGCTGTGCCTCAGCTTTCCTCCATTTGAAATGCAGGCGTGATAGTAATGGCCTAGCCTCCTGGTCCGTTGCTAAGGATTACTGGGATCGTGTCTGTGTATATCACCTCCATGTACTCGAAAAGTTAAAGCTTTGGAGAAAGGCTTATAACCAGGCTAATTCCAAAAGTTTAGTGCTGAGGGCAAAAATGCCAGGGAGGTTTCTTGTGTCACTAGTTCTAGAAACCTAGGGCTGAGTATTATGCCCATTTAGCAGATGGGGAAGTCAGCCCCAGTGTGACATCATACCCTCCAACATTTCTCCAATGAAAATAGGGGCTTTCCCCAAGGAAAAGCGGGACATTCCCGGATCCAGTCAGAAACCGAGGCGGCTTCTGAAAATCCTGGAAAATAGGGACCCTCGGAGGGTCTGTGTGGAAGAAAGAGGCCGGGCAAGTAGTGCAGAACAGAACCCAAGTTGAGAAGTGAATGTCTCTGGATAAAAGGAATGAGGCAATCTGAGGCAGAGGCGAGCAGTTTCGAGGTGCACTCCTCCTGCAAGTGGGGGGGGGGAATCCTTCACAGAGGCTCTTTCCTGGCGAGATCCCTTAGGGTTCCCCCCTTCCTCTCCCTGAGAGAGAGAGAGAGAGCTTTCTTAGCCAGCCGCCCACGCCGCATCATTCAGCCACCCGCCTCGCAGTCTCTGCAGACAACAAGCCGACCGCCCTCCTCCTCGGGGCACGCCGCTGCCTTGCCATCTATTTCCTCGCTCCCTCGGAGGATCGAGAGAGAGAGAGAGATACAGGCGGGGCCGAGGAGAGAAAGCAAAGCATAAGGGGGGGGGGGGTGGAAGGCTGTAGGCTTGGGAAGATGGCTGGGGATCAGCGAGAATCAACATGCGCTTCCCCATGTCCTGCGAAATGCGCCCAGCGCTGTTCCTGGGTGGGTGGGTGGTCGGTGGTGGTCGCTAAGGACGAAGGTGGGCTGGACAGATCTAGATTGCTTCTCTCCCTGGAGGCTTGGAAACTCCTCCATCTCCCTCTCTCTCTCTCTCCCCCCCCCTCCGCTTTTGTGTGTCACAGGATCTGGTGAAAAAGCAGCCGCCCACACCCGCGCATACAAACAAACAACCCCCGGAGGCCATTGGAGGCTGCGCGCCCTGCACGGTGCGGCACTGCTGCAAGGTGCAGGCGGGCGAGGAGAGACAGATGGTTGGGGCTTTTGTAAAGGGAGCCCCTCCTCTTCCCCAGCTGCTGGAGCCAAACACTTCCTTTTCCAAGCAGCCAAGAAGTAGCAGCAGCAAGCAAGCAAGCAAGCAAGCAGGAGGGCGGGCGAGCGCGCACACACTTTTCTCCTCCAGGCCTTCAGCCAGAGCAGTCGTCTCTCCTCTTGCCTTGCTTGTGAGTCACACGCAGGGAGAGAGAGAGAGCGAGACATTCGCGACAAGCATCCCCGCCCCGAGCGACACCGTCTGATTGAGAAAGAGGTTGCCCTACGCACAAGGACGCTTAAAAAAGGAAGAAAAAGAAACCAGCAATGCATCCGAAATAAGTGGATCGGCTTAGCACCCCTACTGACATATGATTGTAGAGTTGGATGAGGATCATTCTAGTCCAACCCCCTGCCATGCAATAATATGCAGCTGTCCCATACGGGGATCGAACCTGCAACCTTGGCATGATCAGCACCACGCTCTAACCCAGGGGTCAGCAAACTTTTTCAGCAGGGGGCCGGTCCACTGTCCCTCAGACCTTGTGGGGGGCTGGACTATATTTTGAAAAAAAAAATAATGAACGAATTCCTATGCCCCACAAATAACCCAGAGATGCATTTTAAATAAAAGCACACATTCTACTCATGTAAAAACACCAGGCAGGCCCCACAAATAACCCAGAGATGCATTTTAAATAAAAGGACACATTCTACTCATGTAAAAACATGCTGATTCCCGGACCGTCCACGGGCCGCATTTAGAAGGCGATTGGGCCGCATCCGGCCCCTGGGCCTTAGTTTGGGGACCCCTGCTCTAACCAGCTGAGTTATCAAGGCGCAAGGATGCTTGCAAAAGGGTGGTGGTCTCCCTGGCCCTGACTTGGTTGTCAACAGCACCGTGTGCTGGTTTGAGAGGCTGCGATTCTAGAAAAGCTTCCCTGGGAGTAAGCCCTGCTGCCGGCGGAGGATTTGCTTCTGCATAAAAATGCACAGGGTTGCAGTGGAAAGCAGGCTAAGGAGCGCTCCCAGTTTGTGATCTCGAGTGTGCGAGGAGAGGGTTTTGTGAGATATTCTCCTCCAGACGCTACCAGAGACACAGAAAGGCATATCTCCCACGTGGGCACAGGCTGCTGCCCACACACAGATGCTTGCTGCACTGAGCTACTTTCCAGTGGGAAAGTGGCCTTGGAGCAGTGATCTGTTCGGAGGCAGCGTCCCCCAAACAAAATACATGAAAGCATTATCTCTCCTCGCTCTGTCTGTCCTCCGAAACAAGATTGCCCAAGTTTATTATCCGCCTCCCAACCGAGAAAAACGCAATCGAGTATTTGTGCACTTCATTCATGCAACTATCAATACACCACCACCCAAACCTGCCAGAGATGGGGAACCGGTGTCCTTCCAGATACTGCTGGATAACAGCTCCCATCATCCTTGGCCAATGACCATGCAGGCTGGAGCTGATGGGAGTTGTACTACCAGCAATGTCCAGAGGGCCACAGGCTCTCCATCCCAGATAAACACACACCTATTCCCCCCACCCCAGACTCCAGAATCCAGACTCCAGAATCTTGCTCACCTTTTCTCTCCTTATCACTTTGCCCCCAGGCTGTGGTTAACTGGTCCTAGAGGACTCTTTCAGCGAATCACCCTAGGTTTTGGAAAACACTGAATGTTTATGGACCCGGCATGACTGGAACATGTGTACATAGGTGTACTTTGCTGGGACCGGAAATATAAGCATCAGAGGTATCACCCTTGATTAATTAAAAACATTTATATCCCACCTTTCCACCTTTAAGGCAGCTTAAAATATCCATTACGGTATAACCAATGTCAACTTCGGATAACACTTCATCAGATGGCGTCCGCAAAATACTATGCCCTGATAAATTTGTTCTTTAAGGAGCTACAAGCCTCTTTTCATTGATTTTACCTGGAGATTTGGGGGGGGGGGTTTGAAGCTATCGTAATATGGATGCATCGCCTTCTATTAAATTTATGTGAGTGTTTTTCCTTGTTATATTTCCCTGAATTATTTTAAATACATTTGGGGGGTGCGGAATAGGGCAAATACTTGAAACTCTTAATATTTGACTGGGAGTGGGCTCGGGCAGCTGCAGAACAAATTGGCAAAAGTTAACCCTAGCCCAGAAAAAAACTGAACTAGCTCACTACCCCACATGTACCGTATTTTTTTACATGTATAAGACTAGGGTTTTTCCCTTAAAAATAATGTCCAAAATTTGGGGGCGTCTTATACACGGATAGATTCCTCCCCCATTTTCTTAAATTCGGAGTCCCCCAAAATAGGGGGCATCTTATGCATGGGGGCGTCTTATAGACGGAAAAATACGGTGCTTATATTGGTCGGTTGTAGCATTAGTGGCTTGAAAGAATGAAGCAACTTTTCCAATTAGCAAATGCTTCTCTGCCCAGTTCCCTGAATTCCCAAATGCATTTTTTACTAGCCACAGGCAACCAGGCAAGTGATTACTTGCAAGCCTGGGTTAAAGCAACACTGGCACAATGCTAGCAGGCTGGTGTTTACTCAAAGAGAACAACATTAGAGCATGAGATTCTTAATCTAAGGCTGTGGGTTTGAGCCCCACGTCGGGCAAAAGATTTCTGCACTACAGGGGGTTGGACTAGATGACCCTCATGGACCCTCCCAACTCTACAATTCTGTAACATTCGCTCCCCTGACTCAGGTATACTGGTACGAGTACACCAAGATCAAACACAATTCTGTCAGATTAACCATACTGCAAAACTCTGCATGCTTACTTCAGAGTATTTTCCATTGACCAGGACTTACTTCCAAAAAATGTGCATAGGATCAGGCCATAAGACTCTTAGACCAAAAAATATTTCAGACTATGGCTGTTCTGTAAGTATGTGAAACATCCCATCATTCACGGTCATTTTGAAGGCTGGATGCCGTCTACCATTCAGATATAATTCTAAATTATGTTTTTTTGCTAACTGCAGAGCTGGTTTGGACTTCATCTTAACTGAGGTTTGGCTGTCAGGTCCAAGCTTGGGCCTGTCTTCCAAACCCAAGAATTAGCAAATTATAATGTTATGTTATAGCTGAACCACTCCACTGTTCAGAACTCAAATTATGGTTTGAGCACCCCGATGTACAGGCAAATCTCATATCTAAGTGCATTCTCATATCTAAGTGCAGTAATCTGGAGGTGAAGATTGCAAACCAACCCACTTAAAACCATGGCTTCCAGGTCTGATTTGCCGACTGATGGCAAACCACGATTTGTCAATTCAGACTCCACGCCAAGCCACGCTTTACTTCCTTAACTATTATTTAGCAGGATGTCTAAACTGAACCAAAGGATGTGGCAAGGAATATGCTGAGGTGCTCAAAGACTGAACGTCCAGTTGCACAGGGCAGTGGTCCTCTGGTCCTCCAGATATTTGCTTTCAATTCCCATCACCCCAACCACTGGCCATGCTAGCTGAGGCTAACAGGTGTCGTAGTCCAACAATATCACAGGCCACCAGGTTTCCAAACCACTTCCACAGCACATAGCTGACCTGATGGAAAGGAAAACAACAGCTACTACTTATCAATTTGCCAATAATCAATTTGTCTTCCACCCCGATTGTTCAGCCCGGACATTGAGGTCCAGTTCTGAGGGCCTTCTGGCAGTTCCCACCCTGCGAGAAGTGAGGTTACAGAGAACCAGGTAGCGGGCCTTCTCGGTAGTGGCGCTCGCCCTGTGGAATGCCCTCCCATCAGATGTCAGGGAAATAAGCAACTATCTGACTTTAAGAAGACATCGGAAAGCAGCCCTGTTTAGGGAAGATTTTAATGTTTGATTTTATTGTGTTTTTAATATTCTGTTGGGAGCCGCCCAGAGTGGCTGGGAAAACCCAGCCAGATGGGCGGGGTATAAAGAAATAAATCATCATCATCATCATCATGATGCCTGAACGGCATTATTTGGGTAAATGTTGTTCCATACCTTGGTATCTCCCTAGTTCCTTAAACCTCCATGAAGAGTTATCAGCTATTGTGAAATCCACAGTCTTGCAAAAGACAGGCCTGTTTTGCACACAGACTAACAATATGCCATACAAATAATACTTCCTTTACCATTTTAATAGAGAGGTTTCATTCAAAAGGGGGCCTGACCCTCATTTATAAGAAGGGATGTGATTCTGCCAGAAGGCAAGACTGTGGTATTCAGAAGAGAATACAGCCTCCTGCTAATTTCACCCCCCCCCTCTCTGCATGACGCAAAGATGTGTTTGAAAATGTGTAGGCAATGCTTGCCAAAAGAGGTGGCTAAATATGATTTCCAGTGGGTTAGAGGAGAGGCTTTTAATGCCCAGCTGCTTCATCACCCCTACTCATGATTAGCAAAACCAAAAGAAGT
This sequence comes from Lacerta viridis, assembly GCA_900245905.1. Lineage (NCBI taxonomy): Eukaryota > Metazoa > Chordata > Lepidosauria > Squamata > Lacertidae > Lacerta > Lacerta viridis. Next base: position 18,446 of record OFHU01001029.1, read on the forward strand.
CATGCAAAATACTAAAATGCAGAATTGTTGGGGTGTTTTTTTTAAAAAAATAAAAAATATATGCACATTTCTCTTATTATGTGTGTTGGGGTTTCGTGCTTTTTTAAAATAAAGAGGCATACAGAACCCGGCTTCTCTTGCTGCAGTTTTCTTTGCGGGGAGGGGAAAGCACAAATCATATACAGCCTTGTTTATAGTTCAAGTAATTTCACTCTTCCTAACACCAGCGATGGGTAGAATAAATATACAAGTCCAGAAACGCACAAACAAATCTGAGATTCAAGGGAACTGCTTCATGAAGCTCCCAAGGTCATGTTTGGCCCTACCATTAGACGGAGTGAGTCAGCTGCTTCAGGAAGCAATAACTAATGGGTGACAATGAGGTGTTGGGAAGCAGAGCTGTGTGTGCCACCTGCCCTGCCCTACGCCCCCTAAGGCCACACTGTCCCTCCTTTTGCTAGTATTGACGTGAGGGTCGGCTGTCAATCAGGTCAGCTTCAGGACAAGACTTTGCCTTCTTGTCTTTCCGCCTCAGGCAGCAAAATGACTTGGGCTACCCCTGCCCGAGATTCCTTTATTCACCAATCATTTGATTGCTGAGCCAACAGCCTTGGGCAGATAGGAAACTCAGGAACCCCAACACTGCCAGCCTGTCTCTCTTAGTCATGCCAAGAAGTGGCGCCTCGGTGGGTAGGTGCACACCCACAATCCAATTTAATTCAGAGAATGCTATGGTCAAGATTGCAGAGTTATTATATGCCCATGATGGCAGGTATTGATTTGGAGTGTCCTGAAAGGGCGGCAGATGGTTTCGTTATTTAATTTATTAGCATGATTTTAAAAAAATATTATTATTTTTTACTGCCGGGGCAGAGGAAGAGTCGCTTATGGGATTTCCTGCCTCAATCAAGCCACACTGAATGAATAGCCCCCTGGCCGTGAACTACGAGCCAACTGCACAAATTCAGGAAAGCCAGGAGTGGTGTCAGAGACAAGAAGCCATTCAAAGAAGAGAATGCTCTGCAGCACTCCCAGCAGACGGCAAAGTCAGGCATTTACTGGTGCCCAAATGCAAACTGCTTGCTGCCCAACACCACTCCCCCTATTTTCACTATAAACAGAGCACCCACAAGGGTATGTGAGATAATTCTCAGTTGGAATTCCCCACCTCTTCCAGGCCAGAAATGGAGGGGGGGCGCGCACACGTTGTCATCTGAACTTATCTTGCAACTAAGGCCACCCAAGCCAGAATGCTCCTTCATTCAAGAGCTCTGCAAGCTCATTCATTTCCTGCATGGGGTGCAGAAATGGCACCCCAGTTTTTCAGCAAGAAATGAAAGGGGAGGGGGAGAGAATAGCAACAATGCTCAGCGTGCAAAATAAATACACATATATCCCCCCCCCCAACTCCGAGCTGGAGCGGAATAGTCACCCAGTCACACTCAGCTCATGACAGAAGAATCACAGAACTCTAGAATTGGAAGGGACCCCAATGGTCATCTAGTCCAACCCCCTGCAGCGCAGGCATCTCAATACAAGGTTGCCCATCCAATCTGAAACCATACCGGACCCTGCTTAGCTTTGCAAACATGCCAGCAGTTCTATTGCTGCGCCCATTCTTACCCATGATGCCCTCCTGAAATTCAGGGTTCTGCTCCAGCTCTGCAGAGCTGTCTGTCCCCTTCTCACCCCACTGCTACTTCCTGAAACAATGGACGATAAGGTGCCCTTGCTCTAACCACAAGGCCACATGTCCTCTACAGAGGTACCTCCCCACCCTTGAGAAACCCCAGAACCCCGAATTCCCAGACAACTTCCTCCAACCTACTACTACGTACTACTCTGTTTCCAAAGCCCTTTTCGGGATCCAAGGTTAATTTCACTTATTTCCAGCAGGCCAGCATGCTTGCAGCTGGGGTTTCAGAGCGCAAGTTCCGCTCCCAGCAAACCAAGACCTCCTGGCATTACGCAGCAGCGCCGGCCAACTTTTGTTTCCTTTCTGCAACTTGCACGGGGGGAGGGGGGCTTACCCCACCGCCCGATCTCCCCGCTTACTCTCTCCTGACTATTTTTTTAAGAGTCATGGAAGAAAAGAAACCGCCCAGAACGCATCTGCCTTTGGGACCCGGGAGGCTCCAATCTGCAGCTGCTGCAGGCAGAAGAGGAGGAGGCAAAAAAATTTAAAAAAAGAAGAAGAGCCTTCTGATGGTGAAGAGAAAACTCCCAGGCTCCGCCTGGCTCGGATGGAGCTCGGTGGGATCATTTGGGGTTCCCTGCACGCAGAAAGCCAGCCCTCCCAACCCCGGTGGCCCATGCAATCGGCGCCCCTTACCTGCAGGGCGAGGGGACTCCCCAAAGGGATGGGTTGGGTGGAGGGGAGATCTGGGCTGGAAGGAACAGCAGGAGGAGGATCCTCGGGGGTTCCCAGCAGTTTCCTCTCTCTTCCTCTCTCTGGCTGGGAGCAGGTGGCTGCTGAAGCCCTGGCGCTGATGTCACCAGGCTCGGGCGGCTGCTGTTGCTGCTGCCTCCTCCCCAGCCAGCCCCATGCAGGAGGCAGAGGCAAAAAAAAAAAATAAGACAGGGCTATGAATTATTTAAAGGTGCAGAAGCCATTTGCAGGCGAAAGGGAAAGCAGCGAGGGAGATTGCAAAATAAAAATAAAAATAAAGAAATAGGCGCGCGCGCGCGCGGGCGCAATCCGCGCCGCCGCTTCCGACTTCCGAAATGCGGGACACGCACGTCGAGGAGAATCCTTGCAGTGAACGGAGGGGGGGGGGAAGATGCCCGCCAAGAAGGGACTCCCCAACCCCGGCACTCCTTTCAGGGGTGCCAACTTGAATATAATATAATGGGGTGTCCAAATAAGCCCTACCCTGCAGAATCTTGATATATGTTAATTTGTTTATTTGGTTTTCAAATCACGAGTTTTACAATCACATATCCCAATATATAACATAAAAACAAGATTCCAAAGAATCTTCTGGGCTTTCCTCCTCACCAGTGCCGGATTTACATATAAGATAAACAAGCTATAGCTTAGGGGCCCCCACTCTTTTGGGGGGCTCCCCCAAAAATTCACTATTAATATACTACTTAATTGTATTTCAGTTCAACAATTACTTTGATAAAATATATATTTTGTTATGTGCAAATGGCTTTAGATACCTATTAGGTCCATAAATTACCATATAGCATATATTCAACACAAAAAAACAGCGACAATTTGTTGTTGACAAAGGACAGCTGGAGATATAAAGGGCCCCATTACCTTCAGTAGCTTCGGGCCTCATGAAACCTAAATCCAGCCCTGCTGTAGGTGCTATTGCTAATCATTTCCTCCTGCATCTTTTATTTAATAATCCGAATCTTTTACATGTATGTCATGTCCAAAATTCACCATTAAACTGTAAGTGTTAGTCCAGTCCTCCTGCTAACAGCTTTACCTCCTACCCTGCAGAAATCAGTCACATGACACGGTGGACTGGCACTTTATTGATTGGAAATGCCTATCAACTTGGGGGGTGCCCCCCTTTTGTGGGGGAAGGGGAGGAAGGGACCTTGGTCCCTAGGAAGAGGTTCCTATGCCTCCTCTAATGGTCTGTTGCAAGTAGGCATGTGTGGCCATGGCCCCTCAAGGCAAGGCATGGAGGGCGAGGGGCCAAAGAGGCCCTGTTATTAGGCCCCTAGCCGAAATAAGGGTCACACACACAAAACCATCTGGGAAACTAAGGCAACAATCCTCACTGCACACTTTCCTGGCTGGAAGTAAATCCTGCCAAACACAGCCAGGCCTGCTCACAAGTCAACAGGCCTCAAGGGATGGCATAGTTTTTGTTCCAACCTGGAGTGTGAGGGGAAAACCTAGCCTTGAAACCTCACGGAAGTTGTAACCCAGACAGGCTACTCCATCATACCCACCCAACATCTCTCCGATGAAAACAGGGGTATCCTATTCCATTATTATTATTATTGTTATTGTTATTATACTATTTATACCCCACCTATCTGACTGGGTGACCCCAGTCACTCTAGGTGGCTTCCAACATAAATAAAAACATAATTAAGCATTAGGAAAGTTCCCTACAGGGCTGCCGTCAGATATTCTAAAAGCTCCCTGACTTGGGGGTTGCTGCCCTCCCAACATTTCTCCAATGAAAATAGGGACGTCCTAAGGAAAAGGAACCCAGGTGGCGCTGTGGGTTAAACCACAGAGTCTAGGGCTTGCTGATCAGAAGGTCGGCGGTTCGAATCCCTGCCACGGGGTGAGCTCCCGTTGCTTGGTCCCAGCTCCTGCCCACCTAGCAGTTCGAAAGCACGTCAAAGTGCAAGTAGATAAATAGGGACCGCTCCAGCGGGAAGGTAAACGGCGTTTCCGTGCGCTGCTCTGGTTTCGCCAGAAAGCGGCTTTGTCATGCTGGCCACATGACCCGGAAGCTGTCTGTGGACAAACGCCGGCTCCCTTGGCCTATAGAGCGAGATGAGCGCCGCAACCCCAGAGTCGGACACGACTGGACCTGATGGTTAAGGGTCCCTTTACCTTTAAGGAAAAGCAGGACTTTCTGTGATCAAGTCAGAAACCGGGATGGCTTCTGTAAATGCTGTTCCTGGAAAATAGGGACACTTGGAGGGTCTGCCCCATGCGGCAATGTGGGGCCGTAAATCTGCACAGGCAGTCCGCCCCCCCCCCAACCTCCAGAGGAGTAACAGGAAGAGCCCTCAAATACTTGTTGTGTACACACATAACTGGGAGAAAGCCCCACTGAATTCAATGGGGCAGACTTCTGTCTCTGTCTGTCTGTCTGTCTGTCTGTCTATATAGATATATTCTGTCTGCAATATGTCATTGACTCACAAAGCATTTGTGCTGGATTTATACCCGGCTGTCCACACATCATTCTGCTTCATTAGTTCTTCGGTGATACTTCCCCAGTGTTACTGCGTTTTTGCTGAATGGAGGGACACTCTTGTGCTACAGCACAATGAAAGCGGGACAAAAAAACACACAAAAAAACCACAACCCAAGCCCAACAATCCCGGCACCTTTGTGGTATGAAGAGTTTCATACAGGGTCTCAGCAGGAAGTTGTCGGGCATGCACTGGTTGGAAACGAAGCAGAATTATTTCCAATCCAAAACTTTTGCAGGCCAAAAAGGTATTGGAAATGGGGTCGCATTTAACTGTCGTGAACACAAATCATAATGAATAACCACATAAGGTGTTTTTTTAATGTTTTATTGTGTTTTAAATATTCTGTTGGGAGCTGCCCAGAGTGGCTGGGCAGGGTATAAAAATAAATAATATAATAATAATAATAATAATAATAATAATAATAATAATAATAATAATAATAATAACAATAATAATTATTATTATTATTATTTGGTGCCGCACCCTCCAGTACACATATAGGATTGTTCTGTAACTGATCACAGGAAAGCAAGCTCAAGAAGCACCCTGCTTGTTACAATGATTTTTTTGGGGGGGGGTATAATTTGTAGAAATTCTCATTTGGATCATGTTCTTTGGTAGATGTTTTATTTGCATTTAAGAAAAAGTAACCCATTCTCAGCTATGAGTTAATTTTAAGCACCTACCCGAGCAACTATTTAGGACCTTGTTAGTTCCACACTGCCGTCAGGAGAGTCCGATCTTGGTATCAAACCGAGGGTGGATCGTGAGCAGCCTTCGCAGGATCAGAGCCTAGGAGATCAATCTGCGCCGGATCAATACCATGAGCAAGTCAGGCTGCCAAGCAAAGAGTCAAGAGAGCTGATCGATACAGCTGCATCAAGGCCAAAGAAGGGAGCCAAAGGCAGAATGAGGTGAAAGCCAGATGGGCCGGACAGTCTCAAAGCAGGAGAATCAAGATGTCAAAAATGGAGGCCAGGCACTCAGGACAAAGGCTGACAAGCAGCAGATTTAAACAACAACAACAGAAGATACCAAACACAGACAAGATAGGTAGGATCCTGAGCAGGGCCGGATTTAGGTTTCATGAAGCCCTAAGCTACTGAAAGTAATGGGGCCCTTTATATATCCAGCTGTCCTTTGTCAACAACAAATTGTCACAGTTTTTTTGTGTTGAATATATGCTATATGGTAATTTATGGACCTAATAGGTATCTAAAGCCATTTGCACATGTTGCCATGCAACCAGTCCATGCAGAATGTAGGCACCCTATATATAGAAATGAGCAAACCAGTGATATTTTAGGGAGCAGGCTAGCAGGCGGGGCCCATTACTTACATCATAGGAGCCTACACAACACAAAACACTGTTGCTGTATGTAGGTTGTTTTTTTATCTTATATTTTGGAAATGTACATCCAGTTGTTTTTTTTCCCTTTAAACTTTTTTGGGGAGGGCCCAAGAGAGTGGGGCCCTAAACTATAGCTTGTTTAGCTTATATGTAAATCCGGCACTGGTTGGTGCCCATCAAGACTGGTAGGGCAGGAGGCAGGCAGACGCACAGGTGGTGAAGCCAGAGCCAATGGCAGGCAGAGTTACACCACGCCATGATTGGTTACAAGGAAAAAGGCAGGGAGGTGCAGACTGGCTTGAGGGCAGAGGCTGGTGGGGTAGCGCCCCTGCTTGTCCTAATGGAGTCGCTTCCCTGGCACCGACCCATTAAACATTAAATAGGGCTCCTGCCAGCTGACGATCCAAACTGGTTTATAATCCTGCCAAACAGCCATTCCAGGTCAGTGGCATTTTATGCCCTGAGCTGCCAGTCCTGGTTGGGATTGTTATACTGTAGGCCTATTGTGTAAGAGGGTTTTGATAGGTGTGCTGCTCGCAGTAGAATGGTAGGAGGTCATGGTTATCTGTAGGTTGCATTGCAAATGTTTTTTTTTAACCATCGTAATTAAAGTTAAAAAATTCATAATTATATGTGCACTAAACATGGTGAGACGTAAATAAAAAAAGAGAAAGAGAAAGAGAAACAGAACCTGTGTAGAAGGGAAAATAAAGAGGGGAAGGGGGGGACCCAAAACTGCTTATTTTACAAGGTCGTTATTGTACTTCACCAGAGCTTAACCTATTACAGTATTTGTAAGAACGGATTCCAAATATCATTGAATTTGTCCATGGCAAGTCTGCGTTTATATGCAAGTTGTTCTTACGTTGTGAGTTTATATTAAGTCTTCAATCCAATCATAGAAGGGAATCGCGTTTTTATTTTTCCAATTCATCAGTATCAGTCTTTTTGCTGCGGTAAGGGCACGGAGAGTCCACTCGTCTTGTCCTTTTGTAAGGTTCCATGTGCTGGGTATATAATTCAAGAGGATATTTTGCTCTGTAAATGTAAGGTTGTTCCATACAGTTCTGTTCAGGCCCGTCTTACCCATAGAGGCTAGTGGTGCGGGGTGCCAGGGCACCAAGTTCTGGAGGGCGCCAGGTGAGAGTCTGGGGAACACTGAACAAGCGAGCCGAGCGTCGGGTTGGTTTTTTCCCTTTTAGCCTGCAGGCGCCGAATTCTGTGGGGTGCCAGAAGGCTAAAAGGGGAAAAAACTGAGCTGACACTTGGCGGGAGCTGTGCATGCACCCTCACTTGCTTGACACAGGCCCACTCACTCAGCGTGCTGCCTGCCGTGGCCACTGCGGCATGAAGTGGCCAGTTGGGCCGGGAGGCGCCGCTTCCAGCCTCCACCTCTTCCCCACCAGAGGAGCCGCCCTCCAGCCGCTGCCCACCTCCTCTAGCCCTAAAAAAGGTCGACAACTCTGGGGAAAGGGGGGGGGCGCCGGAGGGATCTTTGCACCATGGCGCCGGATATGCTTAAGGCGGCCCTGGTTCTGTTGATGGTTTCAGTTACCTTCTGCAAAAAAAAATCTCAATATAGGACAATGAAGAAACATATGTTTTAGAGAAGCATTATCCCTATTGCATCTCCAACAGTTAAATACCTTAGATAGCCCTTTTTAAAACAAACGTAACAGGGTCCCGTATATTCTAAATATTATTTTTGGTTGTATGAGCCTCGATTTAAGATCCCTTGTTATAGCAGTTAAAACAGCTTCCCACTGTGTGGTTGAAATTGAGATCTCTAATTCAGAATTACAGAATTAGAGAGTTGCAGAACTTTTTGTAAGAAAACTCCAGTTGGAGACCTACACTCTTTGATACTGCCTCACTACTTATAACAAAAGCATAACTTATGTAGAGTTGGTATCCATCAGTGGGCAGCTTTCCTTGCAGCTTAGTAGGAGAGGCTGTGCATGAATCAAACCAGTGCCTGGATGCGGTCGTGGAGTGGATGAGGGTCAATAGACTTGAAGCTGAATCCTGCAGAGACTCTGTGAATAAGTGGACCCCAGGTTTGAGAACAGGAGTATTTTCACTGTCTCTAGACAGGGGTTACACTCTCTTTGAGGGAGGAGGTATGCAGCTTAGAGGGGCTCTAATGAGCACTGGATAGCTCAGTTGATTGCAGCATAGTGACACCAAGTTTGCAGGTTCGATCCCCAAGATGGGACAGCTACATATTTCTGTATTGCAGGGAGTCGAACTAGATGATTCTCTGGGTCCCTTCCAACTCTATGATTCTTGGTGGCAATTGTATTGCTAAGTAATGTACATGAAACTGATTCAAAATGAATTGGGTAAATGCCAGAAAACTAATATTTTCATATTTTCGCATTTAAAGGTAAAGGGACCCCGGACTGTTAGGTCCAGTCGCGGACGACTCTGGGGTTGCGGCGCTCATCTCGCTTTACTGGCCGAGGGAGCCGGCGTACAGCTTCCGGGTCATGTGGCCAGCATGACTATGAACCAGAGCAGCGCACGGAAACACCGTTTACCTTCCCGCCGGAGCAGTACCTATTTATCTACTTGCACTTTGACGTGCTTTCAAACTGCTAGGTGGGCAGGAGCTGGGACCGAGCAACGGGAGCTCACCCCGTCGCGGGGATTCGAACCGCCGACCTTCCGATCGGCAAGCCCTAGGCTCTGGTTTAACCCACAGTGCCACCTTCGTCCCTATTTTCGCATTTAAGTGAATTTAAATCAATGGATTTGGCACACCATGACGGAACTCAGCACTGGATTGTGGGCTTTGGTGTTTATAGCCCTAGAGGCAGATTTAGGGGAGTGTGACCAGTTCGGTTGCACTTGGGCATGGAGCCTTAAGTGTGCTGCAGGTGACACCACAACTATTACTTAGAATGGAGTGAGAGAGCTGGTGTGGGTGCACCAAATTTTGGCATTGCACGGGGCGCTGCTGAAATTTGAGACTCCGAGGCCCGCCACTCACAGTCCCCTCGTACCATTTTAATGCAGGGGGAAAACTAAAGTGGCGTTCTGTAATTTTGTGCCCTCCAGTTGTTGTTAACTACAACTTGCATCCTAACCATGCTGGCTGGGGATGGGAGGCATAGGCCAAAACATGTGGTGGGCAGGGGCGTAGCAAGGGGGGGCGGGCTGCCCCGTGTTCCATAATGGAGGGGGCGACAAATTATCAAGGAACAATTTTTTTAAAAATGCCTGCTCCGAAGGTCTTATCTTACTATACTAGGGATTATATAGCTATATATGAAATTTCATGCATATCGGTTAATATCTTGACCCTCCTCCACCAAAATAGCTGTTCACTTGGCTGTTTTCCTATGTCATGAAGGCTGAAATTTCAGTTCAGAGAACACTTACTGTTCCCAACCCTAACCCTGTGGAAAGCCATCTAATTAGACTTTAATTTGATTTTGAGATGTTTTTAGGAGGTAATTTAATTATTGTTTGATTTTATACCAATGTTATGTATCTGATGTTAGCCACCCTGAGCCCGACTTTTATTATACTTGTTATTATTCCTTTGTAAGAAAATATGAAATAACGTAAAACCATTTTTGCGGGGGGGGATCAATGGGGGGGTTGACAAGAAATTTTCTGCACCGGGTACCACCTGACCTTCCCATGCCTGGGGGGGGACAAAAAAATTGCCTCCGGGTACCAATTTACCTTGCTACGCCCCTGGTGGTGGGTGCCAGGCTGGAGAAGGCTGCTTTAAAGAGAGAGAGAGAGAGAGTCACTTTCTCTCGGCCTCAGCACTCCACATCTGTAGAATGGGTCTGATGCCAATGAGCAAGAAGTGGCTGAAGTTATGCTTATTAATTCTCTGCGGAAGCTTGCGCCACAGCTTCAGCTGAAAGACAGAATTTGGATAACTATCTATAAATAAATGGATTCAAACAAATTCGAAGCTCGTGTTTTCCTTTTGAACTATACCGAAATCAAAAGCAATTGAATTTCGGTGCTCAATAGTGTGCTTTCATCTCCTGCGTCTCGCCGGAAAGGAGGCTTCATTTTATGCTAGACAACTGCTGTTAGCAACAGTGTGTGTCTTCCTTATAAAGGCTGAGTCCGTTCAGGCCAGTAATTTAATCACTTTAAAGAGAGATGCCTGTACTATCAAACCCTGCGTCCCAGTGACACCTGAACCATTTCCCTGAATTATTATTTCATAAATTCTGTTGCTGAGCTCTGGCATTGCAAATAATTGTGGGACTAGAGTTAGGTTCACATGAAGTTCTAAACCAGGATGTCTAAAGTGCTTGGGGGTTAAAAACATCCCATTCTCTACATTTCCCTCCTATTTCCAAGGGAATCCAGAAACTGTGCCACATGCCTGTTCCTGGGGTGATATACAGCTCTCCAGGGCAGGGCAATTAGTTGCTTGGTGAGCATGTAACATCATATGCTAAGAATGATTGAAACTGCCGGTTTTTCAGCAGGAATGGCGAGTCCCAGAGGAAGCAAAATAGGACAGCAGGGGCAATTGTGAAAATGCCAGGCAGATTTCCATAGGGCAGGCTCTAAGCTGCAGGCTCTTGGGTGTGCTAGTTTGCAAAGCCATTTGGCAATCCACGTCAATTATATCGTATCGTCAGGGGAAGCTGCTCAGGGTCTGCCAAACTGCAAAAATTACAGAACGTGAGAAGAATCCTGCCTGGATCAGGCAAAAAACTCATCATCTAGGTCTGCATCCTGTTTCGGGAAGCTCACCATCAGGACCTGAATGCAATTGGCACCCTCTCTATTTGAGCTCTGCAAAACAACTGTGGGAAGGCTGTAGCTCAGTGGTAGCATATCTTGTGTGGAAGGAGGACATTCAGACCCAGGACTGGGAGAGACTCCTGCCTGAAACCCTGCCAGTCAGTGTAGATCAGGGGTCAGCAGACTTTTTCAGCAGGGGGCCGTTCCACTGTCACTCAGACCTTGTGGGGGGCCGGACTATATTTTGGAAAAAAATATGAACCCATTCCTATGCCCCACAAATAACCCAGAAATGCATCTATATATATAAAATGCAAGTGTCTCTGCGTCCAGTCCGTGTGTCTCTGGGTTTGCGCAACTGAGCATGTGCCCCAGGGACACAGGGATTGGAGCAGAGAGACATCGGGCCACGAGCAGCGTCGGCAGTTCAAGCGGGCGGTTGAAATGACGAGAGGACGAGGGGAAGCCGAAGAGGGAGGTCACGCTGCTGCTCCCGCCGCTACAAGGAGAGCCTGTTGCTGCTGACCCCCTCCTGCCCCGTTGGTCTGCATGGCGCTGCTGCCTCTCCTCCACCCCCCCACCTCCCGCTAAAGCAGGCTTTGGCAGGGGGTGGGGGTGGGGCGCCAGCCCCCTCCACATATGTTCTAGCACCCGTTTTTTTAACGGGCTTAAACCACTAGTTTTAAAAAAAAGGACACATTCTACTCATGTAAAAACACGCTGATTCCTGGACTGTCCGCGGGCCGGATTTAGAAGGCAATTGGGCCTTAGTTTGGGGACCCCTGGTGTAGATAGCCCTGTTTAGGGAAGTTTTCAATGTCTGATGTTTTGTCGCTTTATTATTATTACTAATATTCTGTTGGGAGCCTCCCAGAGTGACTGGGGAAACCCAGCCAGATGGGTTGGGTATAAATAATAAATTGTTATTATTGTTGTTATAGTACTGTACTCAGGTGAACCAATTGTCTGACAGCAGCTTCCTATGTTCCTAACTGGTATTGAGAAGCATACCACCTCCGATACTGGGAGTAAGGCACAACATTAAGTGACACCTTATCCACCGTGAATCTCAACCTTTCTCTCTCTCTCTCTCTCTTTTTAATAAACTTTATTATTTTAAAAACATTCATACAATTCACACACTTAATAAACACAACAAAAAGGATGACACACTATACAAAAAAGGGAAAAAGAGGGGAAAGTTTTTTTACAAAAAAATCAAAAAACAAAACAATTTTTTTTTGCATATTTCCCAAAATTTAAAACATCCTTGTTTTTAAATAAAAGACTCCCAATTAGTATCGCTGTATATGTTATTCTTTACCCAAGTTTTCGCACAGTTATTCATTTTTTTTAATTCCCTTCTTTTTATCTCTTTACTTACTCTAATTTCATATCTTACTTGGTTCAGTCTAATTCTGCTAAGAGAAATTTTCCTATACCATTATTCTCCATATACTCCTTAAACAATTTCCATTCTTTATGGACTTTTTGTTTTGATTGTTCTCTTACCCTTCCAGAAGCTTTCGCTAGCTATAGATATTCTATCATTAGAGTCTGCCAATCTGTAATATTAGGTAGTATCTTATTTTTCCAGTTTCTGGCTATTAGAACTCTGGCTGCCGTTATCCCATACAATAGTAACATTCTCAACCTTTCTCTTGATCTCTGAATCTGTCACCCAAAGGTTTTCAACCTTTTGGGGTCCACGGCTCCCTTGACCAACTTCATTTTCTGCGGCACCTGCGGGGCTCAGGAGCCCAGTTGTGTCACCCCTTGCCCACAGAGATGGCAGCCCCTCACCCCTCCCTTGTGGAGGGTTCCTTCGGCCTCCTCTCTTCTCCCCTCTCCTTGGGAGTCCTCTGGGCAGCTGCAGCTGCTGCCCCTGGTCTCTGAGCTGCCCCCCTGCTCCCCCAAAATGTGCCTCCTCCCACTGCCCCACAGGGGCCTGAGAAGCACCCCCTGGCCAGCCCCAGAGGCACCATTCGCCTGGGAAGATTGTAGCCAGGGCTGCTGCAACGAACAGCTGGGAATGCCTTTGGGAGGCAGAGACGCATCAGAGGAAGGAGGGAAGGAAAGAGGGACAGAGGCCAGTGTTGCCCGCGGCACCCCTGACCATCATTCAACGGCACACTGGTTGAAAACCACTGGCGTAACCCATACAGGTTATAGTCAGATTGCACAACAAACTGGGTTCCGCTGCTTAATTTTCCAGTAGGGCTGAAGTCTGCCACTTCCCCTTCTGCCCTAACCTGATCACCAAACAACAATCATAAAGGTTTGTTACACTTCTGAAAAATGTGCTTTGTGAAACGGTTCTGGGGTGGAAGAAGTGTCTTTCTAGTATGGGGAAGATGGCAGAGAGATTTAACTGGGCGGGGTGGGGGGGGAGAGAAAAGACATGAAAAGACGGTCAAGCAAGGGTTAATTCATTTATTTTTATTCTTGGGCATATATAAGACTGCAAATCAGCAGTGCCTTATTTCCAGAGGGCTTGTTGTGGAAGAGTTTGGACACCTTTGGACTTTGTGATGGATCACGAGATCCTGGCAGTTATGCAATGCATTTTCCTTTGTTATATTAATTAGTCTCGCCTTTTATTCTTCCAGAGACCCGCCCGCTTTTATATCTTTCCTCCAGAGGTGTACCTAGGGTCCCTTGTGCCCTTGGCAAGGAGCTGCATCGGCGATTGCTCCCCTCCCGACACAAAGCACTTTACTGCACACCTTTGGGATGTTGAGTGAAGAGGCCAGGAAGCTTCTCCCGAGTTTGATCTCGCTGCAACAGCGGCTTCCGTATGGTCATACACTCCATAGTCTGATAGGTGATTTTTGCACCACCACCATAGGCCTGCGCCCTGGGGAGGGGCTGGTTTCGCCAACCCCTGGGTACACCTCTGCCTTTCCCTCTCTCCATCTGCCTCCCCCCACATTTTCCTCTCTTCCAGCGGCTGTAGATTGAGCTGGGAGAATAGGCTGTGGCCCTGAATACTGGCCTTCCTCACAAGAAACAGGGACTGGATCCCACACTTAGCATGGGGAGATTACTGCACAAGCAACCAGCAGGAAGCCAGCCATCCCAGGTCCTAGAATCAAAATCTGTCTTCAGATTTTGAAGCTGCAATTATTATTATTATTATTATTATTATTATTATTATTATTATTATTATTATTGCAAAACTCTGGCCAGATCGCAACTGATGAAAGCTGACCATCTTTGGGGTGAAAGGAATTAGGACTTTCCCCTCTTAAACTAAGGTGGTAAAAGCTTTTACTTGCGATAGCAGCATGCTGTGGCCTCTGGCTTAATCAGGAAACCCCCCAAAAGGAACATAGGAAGAGGCCTTCTATAAAGTCGGATCGCCAAACTCGGTATTGTCGACACAAACTTGCAGCAGAGGAACCTGCATTATGCTGAGTTAGACCAATGTCCCATTTAGCTCCGTATTGTCCAAAACTACCCAGGGCTTCAGGCAGGGGTCTGTAACCTACCCAGACCCTGAGATCATCTTCTGAGGCCCTTCTTCGTGTGCCTCCTCCTTGAAGTCCGGAGGGTGGCAACACGAGAACAGGGCCTTCTCTGCAGTAGCTCCCCATCTTGGAATGCTCTCCCCAGGGAAGTGCGCCTGGCGCCTTCATTATACACCAAGCAAAAATGTTTCTTTTTAACCAGGCCTTTGGTTGACCTGATTGACATCCTATACCCTTTAAAAATGTGGCTCTTTTTTGGGGGGGTGTTATAGGGTTATTGTTCTTATTTTGATTTTATATATTGTGGTTTTCTTCCCATGAACCGCCCTGAGGCCTCCAGGTGTAGTTAAAGTCATCCATATTGGGGGCCAAATCCTGTCATTTAACTGTGCTTGGTTTGTGAAGAAAGACCTCCTTTTGCCTGTCCTGAACATTCACCTTCAGAACATGTCCCCTAGAATGATGAAAAAGTAAAGTTTCTCCGTATCTACTGCTCTGTACACCCAGCACATAATCTTAGACTAGCCTTTCTCAACCTTGGCTTCCTAGATTTTTGCTGGACTACAACTCCCATCATCCATAGGCGGCAGGAGCAACAGTCATGGATGATGGGAGTGGTAGTCCAACAACATCTGGGACCCCCAAGGTTGAGAAAGGATGTCTTAGACACTTCTCTCGTATTCCCTTTCCCCGCACAACTAAAAAAAACCCCTAGAGGAAAGAGTAAAGACCCTGCTGAACTAATGTCCCCACAAGGGTGTGTGCTGTGCATATGTGTGTCAAGGGGTGGGGGGTGGGGGGGGAAGACAACATCTATTTTCACCCAGCGCAAACAATTAAATAGCTTGTGCCAGCCCCAGTAGACAGAAACATGTTGCTCACAGCCAAAGACAATTTTCCATGCCATCTCCTGCATGACAAGAAAGAGAGCAATTAGCGGAGGACAGCTTTCTATTCAACCCTCCCCGCCTCTAGATGAGGACTTCGGAAGCTAGCGCTCGAAAAGGAAAAGCCCAGACGTCGCTTTTCCTCTTTTTCTGTTTAGCCGCACTGGAGACAGAGCACTCTGACCTCTTCCCATTGATCGGCCTCACACAGGCCTCATCATCTGGCTAATTAAAGGGGAGTGGAGGCAGGATAGCACCACGTGGCAAGGCTCTCCTGCAGTAATAGACCAGGCATTTCCCAGTGACAAAGCAGGCAGGGCTGGAGGTTGCTTTTCTTCTTCTTCTTTTGCTGCCTGCCCTGGTGGTTAGCAGCTTCCCAAGGGAGCGGCTTCCCACGCAGGAAGAGGTTGTGTTTTTTGTTTTTTAAGATATGCGCAAAGCTTCCAATCCTTTTAGCAGGGAGAAAAAGAAAAAGAGGGGAGGGGGAAAGGCCTCCTTGAACCAATGCAAGCTTCTGGATCTCCTTGGCTGGCTCTTGGGTGGGGGCGGCATATACAGGTGAAACTCGAAAAATTAGAATATCGTTGAAAAGTCCATTTATGTAAGCAATTGTTTTCATTAGCTACTGGAGTTTAATATATGAGATAGACTCATGACATGCAAAGCGAGATATGTCAAGCCTTTGTTTGTTATAATTGTGATGATTATGGCGTACAGCTGATGAAAACCCCAAAGTTGAAATTGTTAATTTGGGGTTCTCATCAGCTGTACGCCATAATCATCACAATTATAACAAATAAAGGCTTGACATATCTCGCTTTGCATGTCATGAGTCTATCTCATATATTAGTTTCACCTTTTAAGTTGAATTACTGAAAGAAATGAACCTTTCCACGATATTCTAATTTTTCAAGTTTCACCTGTACACCAACGACGCCAGAGGCAAAGAACAGCAGCAGGGCGTTTGGTTGCATGCAGGTTCTACGCAGGGTGAAAGAAAAAGCGAATTCAACATTCTGTGCCAAAATGAACCGAATCTGCATCAACCTGACAATAGCGGCAGTGGTACAGGGGGGAGCAACTAAATTAAAGGACGAGGCAGCTGGAACCACTACTGGCATGAGCCATGACTTTAGGAACTTGTGCCTGAGTTGCTTTTCCCTCTCCTAATACCCTTTCCCTCCTGCATCATGCCTTTTTCGATTATAAGCCTGAGGACAGGGTCGGCCTTAGCACTGATTTTCGTAAGCTTTTTTGGCTGAAGGGTGGAGCGTCAGTCCTGTAAATAACACACTAGAAAGCCTGATTGCACACATAGGAAGCTGCCGCCTGCCACGGCACACTATTTGTTTTTTTCTGGCTGGCGGATCTCAGGCTTTCACACCACTCGCAACCCGATCGTTTTTTAAACTGAGAATGCCAGGGGTTGAACTTTCCACCTTTGGCAATCCAACCAAGTGCAGGTGTTATGAGCTACGGTTAAAACGTTTTTATTTTTAGTTTACAAAAAGAATAAAAGATGTGTGTAAAAGAGGGAGGCTGATGAAAATTGCGAACGGAGAGGTTCGATAATTTTGTTGCACTCCCACTGTGATTGTACAAGAGCCCAGGATTATGCCAATCAAGTTGATTTGCAACAGGTTCAAGAACAGAGAAACAGAACTGCTTCTTCACAGCCACATAATAAACTTGTGGAACTGGTTATTGTAAGCGGTAGTGACCATTAATGTAGGGATGGTTCCGAAAAAGCATTAGGGAGATTCATGAAAGATAAGGCTATGCACACTAAAGGGCCATGGTATAAATGGAACCAAATCCTGGGAACAATCCAATGGGAGAGGACTGTTGCCCCCAACCCATGGTCTTCTGCTTTCCAGAGGCATCTGGTCTGATCCAGGAAGTAAATCCTTAAGTTCTGCACAAGCCTATTATTACGGGTGTGTTTGTTTGTTTGTGCTTCCTTCCTTTAGAGTGGTGCTTTTAGTGTTTTGACTGGGTAGCTGCAATATTGCCTTTGCATATTCCTCGTTAGTAGCATTGAACTTCAGAGGAAACACAAGATACAGATGTTTTAAAACAGGCTTCCTCCAACCTGGTGCTTTCCATCTGTTTTCAACCATTACTCCTGTCTGCCTCAGCCAGTGCTGTGCTGCTTGGAATGTTTAGATATACAGAAACAAAACATCTGGAGGACACCACACTGGGGAAGGCTGCTTTAAATGAACAAAACCACTTTGCATAAATGGTCCCAACATGGTTATGTTAGCTATATTTGCCTAATGTATTCTGCTTCTACTGCTCATGGGGAGGAATAAAGAGGAAAAGCATGGCCCTGAAGCTCAGAGTACTGGAAATACTCTTAAACCTCTCCTTTGAGATTTCCACAAATATTAGCCACATGCTTTCAGGTCTGTCTTTTCAGGCTTAAGGGATTTAGAGTCGCCGTGCAAAATAAACTTAGAAGGCTGCTCCAATCCTACGCATATTTACTTTGAAGCAAGAGTACTTTCGTTTCAGTACAGATGCTTTAAAGCAGACTGTAAATTGAAAATGAGAAAACCTGCCCATGGATGTTCATAATTCCGTCTAGAAATAGCCTCGATAGAATCCAGCTATGCATGCCCCAGTGCAGCCAAAGTTATTGTAGTGATGCCTCATTGCAGCCACAAGGGGGCACTTTGAAACAGGCCCATTGCAAATGTAAGCCCTATCTACTCAGGAGCACGTTATGATAAAGATAACCTCAACCACACAAACAATGGTTGTTTTTAAAATTGTGACCAGAGGCAACCTGCAACCTGCGCTCTCACTCCTACCAGCAGACTGAAATGGAGCAGTAAGATGGTGAAATTGGCAACAGAGCGATTACAGATCCCAAGGGCTTCATCTGAATTAATCACACATTACTTGCACACCACAGCTATCATGACTCTTTCCAGTGCAAGAAACCTTATTAATACATTTCAACAACTTTACAGTGAGTTCCTGGTAACAGCTGCACTACCAAGATGGTTACCAGCTTTCAAGACAAGATGAATACCATTCACTTTTGTAACTGGCACCTGTCTCGTCTCAGTAGACAAGAGTGCACCTTTGGGTGTGAAGCCAAGCTGCAGCGCTTGCTGTGACGGTAGGGACCGATACAGGAGGCATGTTTTGTTGCAGTTGGGGCAAGATGAACGCATCAACAAGAGGTTAAAAGCTGCTTTGAAACAGGCACTAACCCCGTACTTTGATCTTTTAGAATAAAAAAATGTCTTCTCTTTAGCCTCCTTCCTACTCTTTTCCTTTCCTTTTTTAAAAGCTGTATAAACCACTTACTAGCTGGATCACTGGTGTAACTTGAGCGTTTTAGGTTTTTATTGAGAGAGACACCCAGGGGAAAATGGTGGAGCAAGGGCTGGAAGATACATGGAGACTGCTGGGCGATGTGGTTCTCCATTCTTGCTACTGAAATGTTGCAAGAACATTTTAATGCTTGAACATTTGATAGCATTCCATTTGATTTTTCAGGAACGCAGTGGGTACTAGCTGCTCTGCAAAGTACAGCTCCTTTCCGATACAGTATCATTAGATGTGGTTTAAGAATAAAAAATGTTAATAGTGGGGAGGGAGGACAAGACCAGATGGAAAAGTCTCAGTGCACACATACTACTGTAGCATAGAAACTGCAGCAAGCTTATGTACAAGGCTGTAGTGCACCATGTTTTTTAGAGGAACAGACTTCCATTAACATAAAGATAACATGAGATTCTACTTAAGAATGTAGACAGCTTGTTTCATCCAGTTACCACTGACCTTAGGTCTGAAAGAAGTGTCTAGAAACCACCATGTGTCCTACAAGTTTGTAACTTGCGAGGGAAGTTAGGGAGCACTTAAACCCACACCCACCCTACTCTCAGCCCGTTGAGATTTCTTATGTATACTTGCTGGACTTGATGCTGCTTTTGCAACAGGCGAAATACGCTAGCTCTTCTATTCTTAGTGAGGCCAGTAGTTCTTTTTAGACCAACTAGGCTTACTATATATCTAAATCAAGTTTTAAATACAAGTATGTGAGGAGTTACACTTTCCCCATCATCTGGCCAGATCATCTACCACCTACTGGATGTCAAGTCAAGATGAAGCCTACTAAGGATACTTTATCTGGATTTTTCTGATGCTACTGATCATGAGGTAAGTGCACATCCAATAAAAGTTGTACCACTAAGGATAAACGGGATAGAATAAAGTCTGTAGCACATTCTGGAAGCTGCAATGATTTATCCATCATGTTTATCTAGTAATAAAGACACTCAGAAAACAGCTAAGACTGAAGAGGCATTTTAGGCCTAGTCTCCAAGGAATCTGAGCTTGCAGATGAGTAACTGGCTGCATGCCAGCACATTAATCTTAGGAATGAGCAGTTCTACTGTAGGGGAAATGACAAGCAGCAGTTAAGGGGCAGAGAGAGCCAGCAAGCTACAGCAGAAGTGCTATTACCTCCCCCGTCAGCACTTGCAACATGACATGCCACTTCTACGATCTCACCAGAAGTTTTATTGAAAACTTTAAATACTTTGCAGACATGTTACACGACTTCCCAGCTGGGAACCTGCACAATATGAAACAATGGGAGTTTGATGCAGAACAATTTCCCCCTCAGCCACAGACTCATTGGTGCTCTTCAGCCAGCTTCTCAGCCTTTGCCACAGCTTCCTCAATAGGCCCCACCAAGTAGAAAGCCTGCTCAGGGAGGTGGTCATACTCTCCTGCAAAAGAAAAGATATGCAGCAAGTCAGACAACAAACTGTTCAGGAAAAGCAGCAGATTGGCAAACTTGTTTCTGGGCAGCATAAAGTGCTGCCATGCAAATCTGCCCAGTTCCCTTTTTGTGGTTTCCTTCCATGCTAGAGGACAGAAGTGGCAAATCAGTATGAACTGCCTGGGGCCACCTGCAAGCCCATTGTAGAGGGCCATTTATGATTACCCCAATTACCATAAATTGGGTGCAAGTGCAAACTGCTGACATTGTATAGCTGTAGGTGTGGAATGCTCTCCCCAGGGATTATACCTTCATTACACACCCTTAGGAACCAGTTAAAAATGTTCCTCTTCAACCAGGCTGATTGATCTCTTATACCCTTTTAAAAGTGTTTGTGGGAAAGGGAAGGATTGTTTTGTTCTTGCTTTTATTATGTACTTTTGTGTTTATTCTGTGAACTGCCCCGAGATCTTCGGATGAAGAGCGGTATACAAATTTAATAAATAAAATACCAGGACAACTTCTTACCTGCCAAGATTGCTTTGAAGCCCTTGATGGTTTCCTTTAGGGGTACCAGCTTGCCTGCATGGCCAGTGAAAACTTCAGCAACCTGGAAGGGCTGGGACAGAAACCTCTGAATTTTACGGGCACGAGCCACGGTAAGCTTATCCTCTTCAGACAACTCATCCATACCCAAAATAGCAATGATGTCCTGGAGGGACTTGTAGTCCTAGAAAGAACATATGCATGTGACCAAAAGCAGCAAAGGAACCCTGAAGGTGAACAGGCCATGTACCAAATCTACATTCCAGTGGTACTACCAGCGAGGGTAAAGTTTACTGGCATAAACTTGTGCAGAAATATTTTTTTCATGAGATATTAAGTAATTGTGTGCCTAATCCACCCTCCTCACCTGCAAAATCTTTTGCACCCCACGGGCCACATCATAATGCTCATGCCCCACGATATTGGGATCCATGATACGAGAGGTGGAATCTAGAGGGTCCACAGCTGGGTAAATGCCCAATTCAGCAATGGCACGAGACAACACGGTGGTGGCATCCAAGTGGGCAAATGTAGTCGCAGGGGCTGGATCAGTTAAGTCATCAGCTGGTACGTAAATGGCCTGTGAAGAGAGAAGAGGAGGAGTTTGGATTTGATATCCCGCTTTATCACTACCCAAAGGAGTCTCAAAGCAGCTAACATTCTCCTTTTCCCTTCCTCCCCCACAACAAACACTCTGTGAGGTGAGTGGGGCTGAGAGACTTCAAAGAAGTGTGACTAGCCCAAGGTCACCCAGCAGCTGCATGTGGAGGAGCGGAGACGCGAACCCGGTTCCCCAGATTACGAGTGTACCACTCTTAACCACTACACCACACTGGCTCTCAAGCAAGACTTATTAGAGTGCCATATTGCATATGCAAGCAGTTTAAATGTTAACCACCTGAAGGAAGAAAAACAGCTGTGTCAGATTCAAGGGGGAGAGCAAATGGATGAAGGGGCAAGTCTGTTATTAAACAAAGCACAGTGAACATTGTGGGCAGTTTTGCCATCCTTAGAGAGGGATTTGTTTTAACAGTTGTTACCTGCACAGATGTAATAGATCCCTTCCGAGTTGTTGTGATTCTCTCTTGCATGGTACCCATATCAGTTGCTAGAGTAGGCTGGTACCCCACAGCTGAGGGAATTCTGCCCAGCAAGGCAGACACCTGGAAGAGAAAGAATGTGCAGTAATTCAACACCAGTGTGGCTGACAAATGTAAGATCTTCTACCTGTCTGCAAAACAGAACTATTTACACACCTGATACTTATGCAGAACTGGCGAGAGCTGTAATTAGTTTTACTACACATGCTTTAGCCAGGCTTTGTTCATGTGGCCTGCTCCAAGCAGGCAGGAAACGAGTAAGGCAAAAAACAGAGGTCCTAGCAGCAAGAAGGTGCCAAGAACTAGAAATTTCTGCTTTCAAGGGATAGGGGATCCTAAATACACCTGGAGACATCCAACACTCAAGGCAGAAACTCACTTTTTTTTTAAAGACTGAGGCCTTCTCACTAGCAAGCTTAATTGAAGCTTCTGATGGAGGGTAACCTAGGACATCCAGCCTTACCTCAGATCCAGCTTGTGTGAAACGGAAAATGTTGTCAATGAAGAGCAGTACATCTTGACCTTCTTGGTCTCTGAAATATTCAGCCACGGTCAATCCAGTTAGAGCAACCCTGGCACGAGCACCAGGTGGCTCATTCATCTGTCCGTAAACAAGTGCGACCTGAAGGATAAGAGGAAATTCATTACGGGCTAGAAAGTTTCTATGCCCCTCATCAGCCCCTCCCAGGTCACACCAAGGTAGCTTCAAATGACATATGAAAGTATTTCCTCCAAAGGCAGGCTCTTGCTACTACAAATGTTAACAAGAAACCCTCTTCAGCCTGTGTCCTTCCTATTGAACATTTGGCGCAAGGTCCAGACCAGAATTTCAGAATTCTATAGACTAGTCTCTAACACAGCGACCAATTTCTGGTGGAAGTTGCAAAATTCTCTTTCGAGATGGCAGATAAAGTCAACCAATACTGAATTCTTGGGGCCTAGATTAGTCCCTTTCCTACCTGAATAGCTTGCTCACCTTGGATGTGGTATCCTTCAAGTTGATGACTCCAGATTCAATCATTTCATGGTACAAGTCATTTCCTTCACGAGTTCTTTCCCCAACACCAGCAAACACTGAGTAGCCGCCATGGGCTTTGGCAACATTGTTAATAAGCTCCATGATCAGTACTGTCTTGCCTACACCAGCACCACCAAACAGCCCTGGGAAAGAAAGTCAAGTTTAGTATTCAGCCTTTGATTATGCACCCTCTACCATTCTCCTTATTTTCCTTCTCAGAAATAAGAGTGGCTTCAGCAATCTCAGAAGAACGAAAGTCATAAATTTACTCATCAGTGAAGGAAACAAAGCAGTTGTCAGGATTTCAGGTTCTTTTAAAAAAAATATTTTTAGGATTTTAGGTCCTAATAGAAGAGGAACACAAATTGTCGGGGCAGGAAACTTGGGCATTCAAGGCATTGACCACCCTACCCCAGATAGAACCTATTCAACATGGGTCCTCTGGTAACTTACCAATTTTACCACCCTTGGCATATGGTGCAAGGAGATCTACAACTTTAATGCCAGTCACAAGGATTTCTTGCTCAACACTCATCTCAACAAACTCTGGTGCTTCAGCATGAATAGCAGCAAGTCTGCAAAAAAGACAGTTGGCCACACATTATGAAAAATTGTGCTCTTATATTGGGTAATCACGAAGTGTTTACCGATAATTCTTAAATCCAAGCCCAGTTTGGTATTCACACACTGTGCCTGCTTTAGGCCTAAGAAGTCTGCAACACCATGGTTTCATTGGTGTTTTAATCATAGAAAAACTGCACGTGTCTAGTTTTAGTTCAGTAAGAGTTGGAGCAGAAAAAACAGGATTTGAAATCTATACACTAGGTCCACAAGAAAAATGCAATATCTAAAATATGCATTTTGAACAAAACTTTATTAAGTTTATTTTCATTTTCTAACATGGAGTGCTAAAACTAATGTGTCAGCTATAGTAATATGTTATACAGGAACTGCTCTGCAGCTGTACAGTTAGCATGCTGCTATTAATATGGTTTATAACTTAGCACTGCATTGCTTAGGGTAGCTCTTAATGGACAGGAAATGCTGACCAGAACTTCTAAGAACTGTGAGATTAAAGAATGATCATGAAAGAAATAACTGCTGGCATTGCTTCTGCCATAAAATTCTCCAGACCCTCATAAACTGTAGGGGTGCTCTGCTATCTAAGCTCAACAACAGTTGAACATGAAGACAGCAAGAGTTCTATAAAATTCAAAGTATGCTAATTAACATGCTTTTGCTACCAGCCTATGAATGGTTACCTATCATTTAACCCTCAGATTCACACTTACTGTTTGGTTGTTATTGGGCCTCTTTCATCAATTGGCTCTCCAATCACATTCATGATTCTGCCAAGGGTCTCAGGTCCTACAGGAATTCTGATGGGTGCACCAGAGTCCAAAACTTTTTGGCCTCTCACCAACCCTTCAGTACCATCCATAGCAATGGTACGAACCGTATTCTCACCTATAATGGAGAACAAACTTTGTAAGTTGCATTTCTCACTAAGCCCAACGAGTGCAAACAAATTTCAATATTTAGTGGGGGGAAATACTCCATGTTGATCCCCTGTGGTAAATTACTAAAGGAAGCTTTATTTTTGTTTGAGAATGACATAAACATTGGGCATGGAAACAATGTACTTTTCATTTAACATACACAGAGAATAGAGCTAAAATTCAGTACATTGTGTTAACAGTTTTATGACTGAAAAAGCACTTCAGTAAAGATTTCCTTCAAGATTAGAACATGAAGCTCATTACAATCAGATACCAAGGTCAAGATGGAAAGGCAAGGGATCTCTAGGTTTGAGAATTTCAAATAGGTAATCTGCTCATTGTGTTGGACCATAAAATGCCAGTGCCCTCAGAAACTCCTACATTCTCCTGGGTTGGAGACTGGTAAGTAATTAAAATTGGGCCACAACACTGACCAACACCACCAGTCAACATGGCCCTGTGTCCAGTTACCTTCTGGTCAGCAGTGAATTTAAGATTCCTTCTCAGATCATAAATATGGCTTCAGCAAGCTCAGAAGAACGAAAGTCATTTTACTGATCATCAAGGAAGGAAGAGTTAAAACATGACTAGAGAAAAGCCAAGGAATACAAATGGGGCTTACCTAAGTGCTGTGCTACCTCCAGCACCAGCCGTGTATCTCTGCCTTGCACCTCAAGTGCATTGAGGATCGGCGGCAGGGCATCATCAAACTGGACATCCACCACAGCACCAATGACTGCCACAATGCGCCCAGTGGCAACTCCAGCTTTAGCTGCAGGAGCCGCCTGTGCAGCATAGTTCCGGCCTACAGGACAACCATGGCAGACATGACGATTAAGCGGTTATCACAGAGCATTTCCCCACCCCCAAGGCTGCAAAGGAAGCAAATGTGACCAGAGTTAGCTCTAGACCCCCACCCTTTTGGCCTGGAGAACCCACTGCATCAAGGAGAACTTCAGGCTGTGACCTTGTAACCCTCATTTCCAACTCCTTGAGGTTACCAGTGTGAGACTAAGTAGAGAACAGACTGCTCCCAAGCACAAAACATGGATCCCTTTATACACCCATGAGCCAGTTTCCAGCTACAGAGATGCTCCACCCCAGCAATCCAGTCCTTTTCTACCTGTCTCCCTGTACACTGCAGACACTCTGCAAGGAAGCTCTCTATGCCAGCCTAGCTGAGTCCAGCACTGGCAAACAGGACCCCCCCCCCCACTACTACAGGAGCAACCCCCCTCCCCACTTTCTGGCATAACCTTCCCTTAAAGGCCAGGCCCCTTCATACCGGACACCTTGTAGCAGGTGAAAACAGAGGCACTAAGTCCCGCGTGCTTTGGAAACGCTTGCACACCAAGGACCAGGCCTTTACCACCGCCATCCCGACACACTGCGGAAGCCTTTTCCCATCGCCATCTTTGTCGGCTCCCCTGCAACAACCTCCGCTGTTAAAACAGGCCCCTTCGCTTCCCATTTCCACAAAACCGATCCTTGCCAGGGGCCACGCATCGCGTGAAAGGGCTGCCTTGCGCTCTCACGCCCACGGGGCTTTCGCGTGCACGCTTCCCCAACCGAAGCGCTAGGATTGCTATGTTAGAAACGCCTTCGAACGACGATTGCTGGGAGGGGGCCCCCGTGTCCTGCATGGGGGGGGGCACAGATGCGTGTCGTCCCTCTCGCCCCAAATGGGAACTGAACCCGTCACAGAGAAGTACAATATTTAAGATAGCAGGTAAAAAGGATTTGAACAGGAACACCGTGGATGTTAAGACTGGGAAATCAAAATGCTAAGGGAATATTGCGTGGAAACCGAATTGAATTTGTTAAATTGTATGAAAATCAATTAACATTTACGACAAAAAAGGAACGGGACCGTGGGCTAAGTGGGGCTCATCCAGAGGAGCCTCTTATGTTTGCCCTCCCTGATAATAATAATAATTTTATTATTTAGACCCCGACCATCTAGCTGGGTTTCCCCAGCCACTTTGAGTGGCTTACAGCATACATAAGAACCTAATAAAAAGCCTGACTGCAGAGATTTCACTTAAACCAACGGAGAAGGCCCTGCAAACTGCAGAGGAGCAGATTCGGCATAAGGTTTTGCTGGGTCAGTGGGATGCGGGTCTTCCCCATCCCGCCCGAGTCCCGCAGGCCCACGCCGTCCTCGCAGCGCTTCACACCCGCCACTAGGCCCCAAGGTGACCCCGCCCTCGGGCGCCTTCCCTCGCCCTCCGCTCACTCACGGGCCTCGGTGGCAGCTGAGGCGACCCCGCCGCGGAGCTTCAGCAGGTCCTGGAGCGGGCTCGGCGCGCTCCGCACGCCCCGCAGCAGGGAGGCGGCCGAAGAGGCGCAGCAGCGACCCGCGAACCCCAACATGGCGGCCACCGGCTGACTGAAAGAGCAACCGCCGCCGACAGCCTCGATCAGCTCCGGCTGAAGGGCGGGATGGCGCCGTCCGAATCGGCTATTGGCCGGGGTGTGTTCGGCTCCCTGAAGCTTATTGGGTTAGCTGCCTTGTCATTCACCCGCTGGAGCAATCGCGGGGTGGAAAGGGCTAAGCGAAAAGGGAGGTGCCATGGGGAGGATGTGCCCAGCTGCTAAGTAGCCTATTGGGCCAGGGAACTGCTCTTTCTCACTATAGCTCTCCGCTATAGGCTAGAGCCGACGCCTTTCAAGGAAACCCGGCTTGATCATTGTTCGGAATTGTGGAAGTTCCCAACCTTACGGATATGATTAGTCAAAATAAAGGGAGGCGGGTTTAACTTTTAAGCGTATACCAAAGAGACTGGATTGAGCACGTGTCCCAGATTTGTCCTTGCTTTAAACTGGAAGTTTTCAACGTTTTATTAGGTCGAAGGGACGTCTGGAGAGCCACCGGTAAAAGTGAACCAGTAATTTCAGATTCCAATTAAGTTTGATATAAATGCACGTGTATCTGCAAGAAAGGCTGTGATCCTATTTGAGCACACTGATTTGAATGTGTGTATGGCTGCACCCACCCAGTCGCTAAACCACAGAGCCTAGGGCTTGCCAATCAGAAGGTTGGCGGTTCGAATCCCTGCGATGGGGTGAGCTCCTGTTAATCAGTCCCAGCTCCTGCCCACGTAGTAGTTTGAAAGCACGCAGTGCAAGTAGATAAATAGGTACCACTCCAGCGGGAAGGTAAACGGCGTTTCCATGCGCTGCTCTGGTTTGCCAGAAGCGGCTTAGTCATGCTGGCCACATGACCCGGAAGCTGTACACTGGCTCCCTTGGCAAATAAAGTGAGATGAGCGCCGCAACCCCAGTCATCCGCGACTGGACCTAATGGACAGGGGTCCCTTTACCTTAAGGCTGCACATGTGTATTTCCCGGTTGATTTGCCTAAGATTGTCTGTTACATTTGTACTGCATCCAAGGGCGTTAGGCTGTCACAGATTTCTTTCATTTTATTTGCACAGCAAGCCCCCAAAGGCAAACTAAGCTGAGATGATGATTGGCTAAGACTGAATGGTGAACTTACTAGCTGAATGTTGGACTTTGAATCTAGGTTTCTCCTGCCCAAGTCCATATTGGTAGACACTTTTCCAGTGTACAGCATCTGAAAACTATTATTGTATAGTATATACTATGACAGAGGCAGAGATTTGAGTTTTCTAATTTTAATTCTCAGACTTATACATTTACGTTACACTGGAAAAACAAATACAAGTAATTGAAGATCCTTATTTTTAGAAATGCAAGCGCCTGACTTCCAAACTCTACTGAGAAATAGCAATTGTGGGGTTGATAAGACAGCCTTTTGAACAGGTCTTTCGGACTTAGCTCTTCTTTGCAACCAGGACTCACAAGGAAAAAAATGAGTCTGCAGCCCTCTACTGCCCTAACAGACATGCACAAGGCAGGGAGTCTTATAATCTTATTCAATTATCCTAAAGTCAGAGGAGGGTGAAGGAGGAGGAGTGGTTTATCAGGATGAAAGGCACCCATTTTGCCAAGATAAGTAACCCCAGCTCTGGCAGATTTCCATTAACAAAAGACTCTACGGGTAATAAATAAAGGCATCTGGTCACAGAGAGAACCAAGCTTGGAATTATCAGCTGTCCTATATTAGGGAAATGCTCACGAAAAAATACACACTATTTTCTCCCATGAAGAGGCACACCTTCTAAGCTTGTAGAGCTAAGTCTAACAGAAAAGGGGGCTGAAGGAAGAATCCTGGTTTCCTTTTCTGCTGTGAGAGGCTGTGTTCTAGGTAAACTGGTATACTGAACCCAGGAGCCAAGGCTGGTTCTGTCTTTGCCCTGGAGATACTTGGAAATTAATAAATTAGAACAGGGCACCTAGATATCAAGACTCCCAGATTTTCTGGGAGAAAATATGTATTTGGTACTTTTGACAGAAAGCCAGTTGCTCATGTTGCCTCTCAATAATGTCAGGTCTTGTAGTCTCATGGATATCAGAGTGCCAGGGTATCCTTGATGAGGCGCCGCATGGTTGTAGTGACAGAGGTTCCAAGTGAGTCAGTGATCTGGTAAGCAATCTTGTACAGGTAGGGCTGGACATCCCGCAGCCCTGTATCAAAGACATTGTCCACCTCAGACTGGGTGGGCATCTTGGGCAGGTACTCATGTCGGTTCATCACTTCTACAATGTTGATGATCTTCTCACAGAGTTTCTCACCAACCTTCTCACGACAGATCTGCCGCTCCTGCTCATTAGCCAGGCTCACCACGTTCACTTTGACTGTCCACACTTCCCATGGGATACACTCATCAGAGAATGGCCACCGTGATTTCTTCTTCTGGTAGAACTCCAGCGAGACCTGGCCCATCCCATCATTGCCCGAGTTCCGCAGCGCATCCTGGCAATACAGAACCACCAATGAACATTTTACAATGCTGATTCCCAAGGACCTTCACAACATATAGAAATCTCTGCTCCCTGTACCAAGAATCATGCTGTGCATCCACAGTCAAGGTGGATAGACAGTCATATGGCCAAAATTTCATACAATCCGAAAGCTTTTCAGAACTCTGAAGATCAATAACGTTTTCTTGACTTGCAAGACTGAGGATTGCTCAAGGCAATATTTGCTAAAAGGAGTTAACTCTGGCTCCAGTCATCAATTGGCTAGATGGCTTTACACTATACAAGACCCTGTCTTTCTACATTCATTCCAATTCTTTTCCTTCAGCCCTTTATAGGCATTGTCATTCACTGTGCCTGGCATCCATTTTTCTTTCTCATATATTACCAAATTTCAAATTTGAACATCCTACTGATAGTTATCAGAATGCAGATTAAAAATGTCTTCTAAATTATGTACATTAATTGATAGTATGTGGAATTTATATGATAACATCTAACCCAATTCCACTGAACAGTTGAGCAAAACAATGTGCTTATAAAACTGGAGACAGAACTCATTGGTGTCCTAAATCCCCTTATTTAAAAAGGTCACAACTATCACCCAGCCATGCTGTACAAAACACTTGTTAAGATATGTGGAGAATGATTCCATGCAGACCTGGGGACAACTGCAATAAAGACTTGCTGGACATAGAAAAGGAATGGAGTTCTTGAGCAGGTTTATATGGGATGAGGTGATTCTGCAAACTATCCAGTAGCAGGCTATTTAGGGAAATGAGCCTGGAAAGAACTTGGTCACCAGTGAAGGTGGCAAAGGACTAGAGTCACTTCCACTCTCTTGGTCACTGCCCAAACCTTGGTAGCTCAATTGCATTTTGGAAAAAGTGAAGTTTTTGAACCGTCTTCATGGGCAGTCTCATGTACTTAAAAAATAAACAGTGAGCAACAGCAAACTTTACCTTGAATTCCCCAACAGCTTTTCTCAATGCCCGGTCAAGCTCATCGGAAGTAACTCTAACATAGGTAAAATCAATGAAGTCACAGTCAACATCTTGCGTGCCAACTGTCCCAATGGAGTAGGTCCCTTCCTTCTTGTAGTGGAACTTCCCTGTGCTGCGATGGAGCAATATGGTATGCAAAACAGCGAGCATCGCTTCTTCAATCTGGCGCCCCTCCACTGATATCTCCAGTACCTCTGAACGGCAGTTCATCCTGGCTTTTGCAAAGGAAAATAGATAAGCTGCCCTCCCATTAAAAAAGCAGTGCAACCAAAACAGAGAATGACAATATTTATGGAGGGTAGGAATACCCAACAGCAAAGTGTCAAGCTATGAAAGTAAACTGAGCTGGTTTTAAACGAAAATAACAAGCCTGGGATAAAATAAAATGGGAGAAGAGAGGGGTGGTTGTGATGAAGGAAAATAAGAACACTTGATTCATTTTCTTCCTCTACAAGGAAATCAAATTAGTCAACACAGATTTGTTTTGTCTTTTTTCTTCCACATCAACAATGGAATTCCAACTCCAAACTCTCTTTCCCTCAGAGAATTATGGACACTGTAGTTAACCCCTCACAATGCTACAATTCCCAGAAATCCTTGACTGAATTACAATGCCCAGAACTCTTCAAGGGGGGGGGGGGAACATGCTTCAAGTGTGACTTAAAGGTAGATCTTAATGTCAAATAGCAGCTGACTTCAAGCAAGTGTCCAGATTGCCCTCTAGTGGTTTCATGTGTGGCTTCAGCTTGGAAATGTACCTGAATAAGCTGAATTTCATTGCAGAGATTCATTGGTGATCATTTAGCAATACTTCTGCTAGTAAGCTTAGATTATTTTTGTTAGCAATTCAGAGGTTTTATTATAATCAGAGACAACATTGAAAAATAACTTATTTTCCATTCCTTTAATCTATGCTTCATATATTTTAAATATCAGAAAAGACACAGATATGGCCAGACTGTAGGCTTGCTGTCTGTTCCTGATTTAATATTTAATTTGAGTGTTACTAAATAAGAAACCATTGCTTGAGTCCCAGAAGGGATGGGAGAAATACCCTGGAGTTTTGCTCAACATTTCTAAGTTTATACAAAAACCTAAGTAGAATTAAAAGAAGCCCAGATTAATCCTGTGAAACATGCTTGTGCATACCATCCTCCCTGAACTAGCCTGAACAGTTGCCCAGGGAAGGAGTCTTGTAGGAAGGTGCTCCCTAGGATAAACAGAGAACAGAACCTTTGTACTTTTTAGAGATGCGAAGACGAGGGAATTTTGGAAGGTTCAGCAGTTCTTACCTTCACAGCACTGCCTGTGGAATGTTGTATACAATCCTATGTAACTAATTTACCGGTATGTAACAATGCATTTTAGGAATGACCATTTTTCTATAGAAAATACAGGAGCAGCAAATGTTCTATTTTGGAAAATGTTTCATGCCACATCGCTGCCTGAGCCCTTTAAAAGCAGTCAAGCATGCAGAGAAATCAAGCAGGAGAAGCTCTGCCTATCATTTCACCTGCATGCCAGAAAAAAATTAATGTGTTTATCTTTCGGAGGTCAGCAGGTCAAGTAAAGTTACGCGACCCCGATGCAAAGGAGATACAGCCCTGAAGGCAGCCCTGTTTGGGAAGTTGTTATATATGTTAGAAGCATATGGGCAGGGTATAAATAATAAAATTATTATTATTATTATTATTATTATTATTATTATTACTACTACTACTACTATGAATAGGGCATCCCTGTTTTCATGGGAGAAATGTTGGAGGGTATGAAAGAGACCATAAACTTTTCAGTGCTTAAAGCCTCCAAAATCCAGTCCTGTTTTAAGAAGCTATTATTTACAAGCAAGGGTTCATCGGGTCTGCTCCCTGACAATTTCTGTGAGGCTACACACAACAAACAACCTTGTGAGGCAGCGGAGCTGCTGCATAATATGCAGTTAAACCCAATTGAAAAATAAGTGCTTGGCTTTATATTCATTTATATATTTTTTATTTATTAAATTTATATACCGTCCTTCTTCAAAAGATCTCAGGGCGGTCCTCAGAATAAAATACAGGATAATTAAACCAAAGCAACAGACCCACCCGCCCAGGGCTGGATTTAGGTTTGATGAGGCCCTAAACTACTCAAGGTAATGGGGCCCTTTATATGTCCAGCTGTCCTTTGTCAACAACAAATTGTCGCTGCTTTTTGTGTTGAATATATGCTATATGGTAATTTATGGACCTAATAGGTATCTAAAGCCATTTGCACATAACAAAATATGTATTTTATCAAAGCAATTGTTCAACTGAAATACAATTAAGTACAGGGTGAGTCTTTTAAAAGAGGCCCCGTGGAACATGTGTACTGTACCCTGTATCCACAGGGCCTCTTTTAAAGGACTCACCCTGTATACTAATAGTGAAATACAATTAAGAAGAAGTATATTAATAGTGAAATAATTATTAAGCTCTAACTTAAAATGATTTTTTTGTTTATAACAAACTTAATAATGCAAACACATTGGCACAACCAAAGTTCCTTTAGAAACGCAATTTACAAAGACACATAATCTCGTCTCTAGAAACTTGCTATAACATGAAATAATAATAGGTGTAAATATATGATGCAAACTACTAATAATTATAAAAAGCAGAATGTAGGCACCCTATATATAGTAATGAGCAAACCAGTGCTATTTTGGAAATGTACATCCAGGTTTCCCCCCTTTCAATTTTTTTGGGGCCCCCAAGAGAGTGAGGCCCTGAAGCTATAGCTTGTTTAGCTTATATGTAAATCCGGCACTGCTCGCCCCTTACCAGTTTTGTGGTTTATCAAGGCGCCCTCAAAGGCCACGAAGCCACAGGCACGAGCAGGTGGCGACGGTTGGTTACCAGGGCAACCAGCAGGCCGAGGGGCCGCGCGCCGCTCACAGTACGGAAAGAGGGAGGCGAGCTGTCCCCCAACCCCCCTTTGAGAATATGAACTGGAGACTCACCTGCCGCAACCGCTGATGCTTCCCAGGCCGAAAAACTTAACCCTCGGACCAGCCCAACTAAAGGTGAATGGGAAGCGGGAGGGGGGGAAAGAGAAATCTAGCCTCTTAACGCAAGCCGATGCTATTCTTCCTGCCGCATCCTCTGAGATGTGTGTAATGGTAGAGGGGTTGTTACGTAACCGATGCAGCTCGTTTTAGGCGTGGCTTCACTCCTTTCCCTCTTCTAGGGCTTAGGGAATGCAAGCTCCCCCCCCCGTCGCTCGTGGTACGTTCCAACAAAACAAGCGACGCGCAGAGAGAATGGAACGTCACAAGGGCACCACTTCCTGGTCCTGCGGAACGGACCGATCTCTGTGTTGCCACCTATAGAAGTCTGGTGACTTCTATTTCAGTGTATCTGAAGAAGTGTGCATGCACACGAAAGCTCATATCAAGAACAAACTTAGTTTGTCTCTAAGGTGCTACTGGAAGGATTTTTTTATTTTGTTTTGCCACCTATAGTTCCTATGGGATCGTGCTGTCATTTGAAAGCTTTGGGGTTTGAAAAAACACACATGTATGTATACATTAAAAATACCTAGAGTTCTGGTTTTTTTCAAATCCGAATAAGGGCAATGCATTTATTAGGCCAACTATTAAATAAAAATGCAAACGAGTGTGTGCAAGCTTTCAAGTTTTCCAGAATCCATCAAGCTAGATGGTAACAATCCAAAGGAGGGCAGGCTTCTGTACAAAGTTCAGTACAAAGACAAACCACCGTCGTTGCCCGCAGGCTTATATTCCAGTAGATTTATGCTTTTGGGGATCAGGACATTGGGGGTGGGTGGGAGGTTTCCAGTGATGAACCACACCTTGGGGTGCAATCCACACTGGAAACCGCTTTTGCTTATGAGGCATCAATGTGCTGGTACTTTTCACAAACGCCATTGTCACGCGTGGGGTACAATGTATGATACCACGCCGTATCTCCCTTGTTTATAACGCCATTCCGCGCCACATGCAGTTGTAAAGTGGAATTAAAAATGGGAAGGTCTTAGTTCGCTGCACTGTCTTTATGACGCAGTGTGAGAAGTGAATCTTGCTTGAAAGGTTACTTTAAAAAAACAAACCACTTCCGTGCCCACCTCCACACACGTCATGCAAATTAACGAACAGAATTCTCTCTCCAGTAACATGCACGGGAGAGGGGGGAAAGAGGCTGAATCCGAAGAAATGGCTATGGGGAGAGAGGAGACTCTTACACACATCCTATCATCCTTGCTGGAGGGGGTGAAACGCTCCCACAACACACACAACCCGCTTTGTTTCTGGCAATATAAACCCTTTCCTTTCTCCACCCCCATTCGCCAGTTAGAGGCTACTAGACCTCTCTCTCCCAGTGCACGTTTTCTGCAGGGCCCCCAGAAGCAGCTGGGATTCGGGGAGGGCGAAGGGAAGCCCACCACCCTGCTAAGAACCTGTGGGGAGGGGGCGCTAAAAAGGCATGCCTAGCGCCACAAGAACAGTACAAGTCCACTCTTACGTATTCAAACTTAACGGGGTCTTTGCGGCGGCGGAACATTGCCACCAGTCCCTCGCCTGCTCAGCCGGACACTTCCGGTCACTGGAACGCAGGCGGAAGCTGAAAGCGCGCGCGCGCTTCTCCCTCCGAAGAATGCGCAGGCTCAAAGGGCGCGCGGCGTCACCGGAAGAGGCGGGGCAGAGAGAGGAAAAGAAAGATGAGGGTAAGTGAGGGAGGTGTTTGAGCGGGAATTCTGAACTGCTTCCTGCGAGCTCTAGGTTCTGGGTTTTTTTTTTTTTAATAATAACGTGCAATTTATGAAAGTTTTTAATTAATGTAGCTTATGTAATAAGTTGGTGAAGGATTTTAAAATGATAATTCGAGAGCTCTAGGTTCTGGGCGGGAGTGGAGTATTATTTCTGAATTCATTCTCTGACTTGGGAGGGTCTGAGGGCTTTCGAAGTACAGCATGAAGTCTGGATCGGGGAAGGAATGGTCTTTAGGGTGGAGAGACGGTCACTGGTGAGGATGTAAAAAAAGCACAATTTTCTGTTCTGAGCTGTGTTAGTTGCACGCAGTCGCTAGAACATCATCCAAGTGATTTCAGATATTCTGATAATTTCTACTTTCAGTTAAGTATTTTCATTTTTGTTAAATTTACTTGATGGAAGGCAGTCCACCCTGGTTGGCAGAGACCAGTGCTATTTTTTCTAGTAAACGAGGTGCCGGAACTCACCTTGAACACACCTCCCATGTTTTCTCATAATAGCAATGGCGCCTACCTGAGTGGTGGTGCTGGAACTGAGTTCTGGTGAGTTTAGCCTGAAAAAAAAGCCCTGGAAGAGGGACCCCAACAATTCAAAGTGTTGGTGCTGACCTTTAAAGCCCTAAACGGCCTCGGCCCAGTATACGTGAAGGAGTGTTCTCCACCCCTATTGTTCAGCCCAGACACTACGCTTTAAATTAGAGGTAGGCAACCTAATGCCTGTGGGCCAGATGCGGCCCAATCGCCTTCTAATTCCGGCCCGTGGACGGTCCGGGAATCAGCGTTTTACATGAGTAGAATGTGTCCTTTTATTTAAAATGCATCTCTGGGTTATTTGTGGGGCCTGCCTGGTGTTTTTACATGAGTAGAATGTGTGCTTTTATTTAAAATGCATCTCTGGGTTATTTGTGGGGCATAGGAATTCGTTCATTATTTTTTCCCCAAAATATAGTCCGGCCCCCCACAAGGTCTGAGGGACGGTGGACTGGCCCACGGCTGAAAAAGGTTGCTGACCCCTGCTCTAAACATTCCACTCCTCTGTGAGACGAAAAGTATCCCAGTTTTCAAAGAGCATTTTTGTGAGCATCATTGAAGGATTGGAGAAATTATTGCTAGAAAGAAATAGCAATATAAGGAAACAGGCATTCCAACTACGTTCTGGTGCCTCCAAAGCTCAATTCATCATTGCTCTGATAGCCAAGTATAAGTTGCAAGACTTTGACTCTGAAGCTGAACCATGGTACTCTGTGTGGAAGAAGAAGAAACTCAGCAAAGAGTAATTAAAAGAGATGAACATAGCAGACCTAGGAAAAGAGGCGGAAATCTTTTACAACAAAAAAGGTGCTGCTCATCTCTCTTGCTCAGCCATCTACCACTTGTACCGTAGAGCCGTCATTCAGTACCTTGCAGAGAGTAAAGACCTGGCTAAGGTCAACAAAGACAGGGGAGCACCTCAATGGGCTATGCTTACTGAGTGTGCACAGAAAAACTGCATTGGAAAAAAGGAATTGGAGAGAAAAGGTTTTCAGCAAATCTGATGAAAATTATTTTAGTTCAGATTTGTTTTAAATAATATGGAAAAAGGCGTGCTTACTCATTAACCACACGAAAGGTACTCTCTGGTGTTAATTTTTTATTTAACTTCGGGTTTTCCAATGACTGAAGATTTTGGCAGATTTTTCTGAGCACTTGGGGTCAAAAGCAAGTAATTTAAAACAACTGTTGTTGAGACATTTCATTCCGAATCTGCTAGACAGAGCCAGACAGAGGTTGATGACAAGTGGGTGTCTGCCACCCGCCCGCCCCCCACATAAATCCTAGCTATGCCCATGCATCCTCTGACCTCTAGCTTTTGGGGAGGAGTAGAGTATTATTTCTGACTTCAGTCTCTGATTTGGAAGGTCTGAAGGCTTTCAAAGCGCAGCATGAAGTCTGGATCAGAGGAGGAATGATTTTTAGCGTGGAGAGATGGTCACTGGTAAGGATGTAAAAAGGCATCTGTTCTGACCTGTGTTAGTTGCATGCAGCGGCTGTTTACATTCTGCTGCAGTTCAGTTTCCAACCAAAAAACCCCAACATTATTTCTTTAGCTGTCCACTTTATGTAATTAATTGTATAATGCCACACAGCATTCATTTAAAAGCAAAGGGAAACTCCGATGCAAGTGGCGGGTGGGGGAAGAGAAATCAGTTACATATCATTTGCGGACTATAAACAACAATGAATACAGATTCTTTTTGCTGGATTGATTTCTGTTCCAGACATGGGTTGAACTGGCAATTTCCTCTCCGGTTTCGTTTTGAATTCTCCTATGTCTCTAGTCACTGGCAGCCAAACTTGTGGACTGTTACCCGTGACTGTAAAGTGTAGTAGAAACTCCTCAAAACAGGGCTATAGACAGAAGAACAAAAATTAATGGTGAGGGCTAGTTAGCCTACTCGCCTTGAATTTGAAAGCCTAGCATCACCTGAGTCCATCAAAAAGGAATCTGAATTAGCCCCAAATAGGCTTTGATACGAATCAAGGAATTTTGATTTTAACTCTGGGGCCCCCGCTCTGGAGCTTATAAAACAATAATGTCTCTGAGCTTGTGCAGAGTGACGGCCTTCCGCTCATTATGGATCAGCTTCAGCCAGCCTTGTGTCCCCCTGTGCTTCAGGGAAAGCCTTTCTAGGCCACATGGCATTACTCTTAATGTTTCTTCCATTTAAAAAAAATGGGGGTATTGCCCCAATGTTTGAAATAAATTCTGAGGATTTTAACTCATTTCTGGTCTGGATCTGCACTTGTTGGCATCCCTGAGCGCAGGGTGAACCAAATACTATGTATTATTGTTGTTTGGGTCTAGCAAAGCATCCTAGAAAAATTGGAAATGTATTAGTAATCTTGGAGATTAGAGGGTTTTAAGAAATTACAATTACATACATTAATTCAACAATGCTGCACAAGTTGCGTTTCCCTTCACCTCAGCCTGACCCAAGTTGATTCGTAATGGCCTCTATGATAATAAGGCCATTTACAACTCGATGCTTTTATTCGTAGACATGCATGTGCATAAAGTGAAGAACTAATTTAGCGTGTCTGGCCTGACGGATGGGCCTTACTGTCTCCCAATTGCTTTCAGCAGCTGCCTGATTTCCTTGCCGGATCAATGTTCCTGACATGGACCGTGCAAGCTTCTTGAAAGTGTGCTTCTGATCGGAAACCTTTAAAACAGAACTTCCCCATTGCACCTGCCCAAAAGCCAGGACCAGCGACTAGGCTCCATGCCAAGCTTAGAGAATGGTGTGTTGTTCGATAAGAGATTGAGTGTTGTTGCTTTTTTGGGGGGGTGGGGTGGAGGGAGCTTGTTTAATTTCATTGTACACAGGTTGTACAATGACAATAAAGGTATTATTATATTAGTCCCTTGCGTAATGGAGTGCTACATTCTCTGGTTAATCTGCCTCTGGTCCAAGTGAACAGAAAGATCAGCAATGGCTAGAGAAAACACAGAAGGTGCAGAATGTTCCCTCTTTATTAAACCACTGTGATCTGCTGCTGTGATAAGCAGAGCAAAATAAGCTGGGATTTCCAACTTGGAACTAGTTATGACCATAAATTAGAGGTTGTGATGGTAAGGTAAAAAGCACACTCAGATAAAGGCACTTGTGTAGACAGGGGCACCCAGCAACTGAAGCCAGAAAAGAGTTTTATGCTGTGAGCAGCCTAAACATGAAACACCCAGAGGTTAGGATGCTCAGGCCTTTGTGCATTCTTCGGCTGCATTATTACAAGCAGCAGAACTGGTGCTGGTCTTTGAATTTAGCATTCCCAAGAACCCAGGGGACCCCTTTTATTATTTAGAAAGGAAGCCCTAGTCCGTAAGTAGAGTTGCCTTGTTTTCGCATGAGAGCTATGTAAACTTACATAAGAACAAAGCTCGTTGAACTCGGGACTTGCTTCTGAGCAAATATACAAAGATTTTAATTGTTTGGCCATTTAGACATCTTGCTAGAGGTCCTCATGGATAGACAACTTACTTCTTTTAGAAAACAGAGCAAAGTCTGTGTTACTCACTAATGACTTCACTTAACATGACCCTCCTCCTGGGAAATATGTTCCCGCATATTAAGAGATCATAAGGCATGCCTTCTGTCTGTCTGGTTTAATATTTGCCTCTTTATGTGCAAACTGAACACACACGTCTCTGCAAACTGTCTCTCTTGTACCCCCAGCCATCAGGGACAGTGGAGGCAGTAAACATCTTCTGACCCAAATCTGGCATAAGTGTCTGTCCCAAGTGTTTCGCCCAACTTTGCCCAAAGAATCCTAGGATATGTGGTGAGGGTGCAGAAAATCCTATGTTCTTATATTCCCACCCCCATTCTAGAAGCTGCAATTTCCAGGGTTCCTGTGGCCGAGGGAGTCACCATTAAACTTGTCTGTAGTGGAACCTTTTTTTCTGTCCCTGCCGTTTTATTTTTCCAGCCCATCAAGTATCTTTTCTGACCTCCCACCCTTTTAAAGGTTTTTTTTACATGCTTGGCCGGCTTGTTTGGGAACAAAGAGGTTCCCCTCGCTGCTGCCCCTCTCTTAAAAATAACCTATGAGGCTCTCTGCTTTTGTCCCATTACATAAACTAGGCAAGAACACACTCCCATCGGCCATGGAAATCTCCCTTACACACATGCAACACATTTTCAGAGATAATTCATGGTGTCTCAGTGACATCAGCTGAGAAACTAGGAGGTGGAGAGGTGGGGGGGATTATTTAACTCATGATCCATTATGTCACCTTTGGAAGAAGAGCAGTTGCTTTTCAGCTGATGTCAAAGGTAGAATGATGGGTCACAAGTTAACCAATACCCCTCCACCTCCTAGACACAGGTGTGCAGGCAAGTGCCCTGTTGATCGCAGCCTGAACTTGACCAGGGTTCAGATTGGGGTGCGTTTAAGTGTGAGCGAGCTAACTGCATCTCATGTGTCTTGTCTGTGGTCCAAAATGACTTTGTGTCTGGACATTTATGGTATGGGTTACTCGCCTGTTCTTTTTACAGTCAAGGGCACTGCTAAATGCGGATCTTGTTTCTATTTCATTGGCCTGGCCTGCCTGCCAAGTCCTTCCCCAAGAAACCCACAGCGTGGAGAAGTGTCTTCTCACCCTGAATGCCTTTCCCATTACGCCCGGCTCTTTCTAGATGGGGCTTTTCCATGGAGCTGTTTTTCCTCTCCTAAGCAGGTGACTTAGCACACAGAAGGCTGCTAAGGTTGGGGATTGAAAATAGAAAACCGATGCAGTTTTTGCACGGGAAAGGCAGGGATCCAAATTATTCGCTTCACAGAACTACAATCCCCAGAGTGGTTTAACAATCAGTCCTTCCTGGGAATTGTAGCTCTGTGAGGGAATTCTCAGCGCTCTTAATAAACCAAAATTATTTGAGGGAAGCCGTGGCTATTTAAAGTAGCACAATACTGCCTTCAATGTATAGTGCATTTGGCTGCACACTCAACTTACATTTAAAGCAAATTACTTCCCCCAAAGAATCTGGGGACCACTATTTGTTGAGGGTGCTGGGAACTGTAGCTCTGTGAGGGGGTAAAGTACAGTTTCCAGATTCTTTGGTGAAAGTCACGTGCTTCAAACAGTTGGCGTGCAGGCAGCTTAAGAAGGTGCAAACTTTAGCAAATTCAAGTGAGAAGTGCTGTGGCTGAATGTGCTTTGCTCAGGGTTTCCTTATACTATATAACCCCAGATCCGTGTCACCATGACTGCAATCTTACACCTGCTTACTTGGGGCGTAAACCCTAATGAAGACAGCGGAACAGAGTCCTGAAGAAACATGCATCTGACGGCGTTGTAACTTTGGGTTTATTCAGTAGTGGGGGAGAAACACACCATATTTTCAGGAGAAATTAAAAGAACCTAAACAAAAACAAACAAACAAACACCAGTACTGAACTATGGCCTCTCTTGCAGTCTGCAGCAACCGAGCTGTTTGCTTCTGTATTCCAAAGGTTCCAGCAGGAGCCCGTGGTCTTTCCTTAGGGTAGCCAGCATTGTTGCATGCCTCACCTCTCTCCCTGCTGCGACAGAAGCCTGCACATGTGCGCATACATTTAGTGGCAAGTCGTCCCCCGTCCCCCGGTCTGGAGACATGCAGCAGGAAAAGCTGAACACCTTTTGTTTGTCAAACTTATCTTGAAGGAACAGTAGCAAAGGGCAGTTTTAAAAAGTGGCAACTCCTTTTTCAAATTCCCTTTAGTTCCAACTGCTGCCCCGTCCTGATACCAGGATGCCGTGCCACTGAGCTGTGACAGCAGAGACGTGTCTGTTCTGATGTTTCCATGCGTCTGGGCTGTGCGCCAGAACAGTGCCGAAGGAACGTCCCCCTGTCTCACGTGCACCAAAGTTGCCTCGGGCTCCCCAGCTCAGGTAACATGTAATTATGGATAAATATCGGTGCGTTGCCAAGGAATAGGGTGTGTGAATGTCTCCTGAGCAGGATGTGACTGCCAGGCGCACATGTGGCACCCAGCCTTCAGACGGGCTCCTGCTTGAGCTCCCGAGATTGGCCTGTTTTGTGGGTGAATTGCAAAACATTCCCTTTCCTCCAAGGTCGGGCGGAGGTCAAGAGGGAAAGGCTGGTTGGGCAAGGATGAGGTGGGGGCCCCCATCCTGATTCCTGATTACAGGGATGGAGCATTTTTGGCGCATGGCAGAAAGAAGCACGGAACGGATAAGAATAAATAAACTAGCTGAAGCAGATGGCTGCTGAGGATGATTACAAGAACTGAGCAGGACCTGAACCTGGCAGGTCATAAATAATGGGTGTTTGCTTACTCAGTGGTGCAAGCAGGAGGTTGCAGGTACTATTGGTCTTGCAGCACTCCCCGTTCTTCCTTACAGCCCCATCTCATCCTTGCACATTGCCATTTATTAAAGCAGCAGGGGCCGGGGAGAACTTCCAGCCCTCCAGATTTCACTGGACTCTCAACTCACATCAGCCCCAGCCCCCATGACTGACAGTCAAGGATCATGGGAGGTGTAGTTCATCGACATCCAGAGGGCTACAAGTTCCCCATCCGTGCATTAAAGTAACCGCTGTTAATAAAAGTGTTCTTTAACATATGCAGAGCACTTTCCCCTCACCTAATAAAGAAATGCAGCCTGCTTGGTACACACATGCACAAATTCAGGGTTTCCTGGTTCCATTGCTTTTAGAAACAAATCACGCCCCCCCCCAGTGTTTTTTTTGAAAAGGGTGCTGAGAGTGCAGTCCAGTTTCATCCCAGAATATTTGCTGTGAAGGGATACTTGAACCACAGCTGAACTTTGAGCTGATACTTGGTTACCACCATGCCACTGATCTTCTATCTTGTGGCTCATGGGTCCTCCTCGCTACTTCCTTCAAGGTTCCCCAGCGGGGACATTTTTTATTTCAGCAAAATTCATGTACAGTATGATTTCTGCTGCTGCTTTTTGAAAAAACGATTTCATTGCACTCCCCCTGCTATTAGCTTGCACTGCCTTCCCCTTTGTATTTTGTACTGATTGATTTTTAATTGCATTGTGCTTAAAAAGAAGAAAAAAAGCAAGTGTCTCTCACTGCTCTGCAAGCGGAACAGTGGGCTAAGATGCAAATGGCAACGGGCAGCATTA
Organism: Lacerta viridis; assembly: GCA_900245905.1. Lineage (NCBI taxonomy): Eukaryota > Metazoa > Chordata > Lepidosauria > Squamata > Lacertidae > Lacerta > Lacerta viridis. The sequence continues at coordinate 60,937 of OFHU01001029.1, forward strand.
TGTGACATTATTCTTGGGGGGTCCACCGCTGCAGCTAATAACAGAGACCCCCCAGCACTGATTTCAGCCTCCCTAGCCAGTCCCTCTCTGTAAGGTGACATGTAGAGAGTTAGGCACACTGAAGCCTAAACAACACTTGTTATTTTTTACAGCCGAGAAGCAACAGTGTACAGTGGTACTTTGGTTCTCAAACACCTTGGTACTCAAACAACTTGGAACCCAAACCCGGAAGTAAGTGTTCTGGTTTGCAATTTTTTTCTGGAAGCTGAACGTGCTCCGTTTTGAATGTTACGCTTCTGATTTGAGTGCCACACTTCCATTTTGAGTGTTACGCTGAGGTCTGTCTGGTTTTGCTATTTATTTTGCGGGTTGTGGCTCTTTTTGTTTTGCTTTTGTGACTCTGTGGAACCCAGTTCAGCTACTGATTGATTGTGTGACTGTAGTACATTGTTTATTGCTTTCATTTTATGGATCAGTGGTCTCGTTAGATAGTAAAATTCATGTTAAATTGTTGTTCTAGGGATTTTTTTTTTAAAGGTCTGGAATGGATTGATCCATTTTGCATTAGTTTCTATGGGAAAGCGTGCCTTGGTTTTGGAACAGACTTCCAAAACGAATTAAGTTTGAGAACCAAGGTACCACTGTGTATTTATACCGATATTGCATTGACAGTTCCAAAATGTTATAACTGCTTGCGTTTCTTTGGAGTAGAAAGTGTGTGTCCTTTGCTGCTAACAATTTGAGCTTCTTGCCTGCATCATCACATGCATCCTTTGGTGTCCTCCAGAAAGTCCTAACCCAAATTCTTCTACAGAGTTTCCAACAAATCCCAAACGGTGGCTACCTTCTAAATAAATGCCCAGCAAGGAGCTCCTTCAGAACATTAGAAGAGCCTGCTAGATTAGACCCAAGACCTCTCATTGTCTTCACACACTGGCCAGCCAGATGCTTATGGGAAGCCTGCACGCAGCAGGATGTGTTGTTGGACTGCGTCTCCCACTGTCAATGACCAGTGGCCAGAAGCACTTTCGCACTCACTTTCTTGCCATTCTGCCTCTGGTCCTGTAGGTAATAGAAAGCTATTACAACTATTATAGAACTGTACAGTTGGAAGGGACCACGAGGGTCATCTAGTCCAACCCCCTGCAATGCATGAATCATTTGCCCAATGTGGGACTCGAACCCACAACCCTGAGATTTAAGATCCTCATGCTCTACCGACTGAGCTACCCCAGCTGTCTGGAAGTCCTTGACAGCATGCACCTCCATGAATTTGCCTAATTTCCTTTTGAAGCAGCCCAAGTTGGCAGCCATCACTGTATCTTGTGGGAGCAAATTCCTGGGATAAAAGTTCCTCCTTCTGCCTGTCCTGAACCTTCCAACATTCAGCTTCTTGGATGATCTCTGTTTCTAATAATATGGAGAGGTAGGAAAATGTCGGTCCGTTTTCTTCACAAAGTAGAGGTGGGGCTTTCTGTCACCCCAGAGTTGTATTCATGCAGTCGGAAAAGCCACATCAGCTAAGTGTCTACCACGCAAGTGCTAGAGATACAGAAGCATCCTTCAAGGCCAGGAACCAACAGCCATGTTCCTGCAAGACTGCTCTGCAGGCAGCCTAGTGACAGCTGCGAAATCCTCATTGGTTGCTACTCATCCCTACGAAAAGGGCTCTGCCACTGTTGTGACATAAATTAGCTCCATCACAGCCTCATTTCTTTTCTCACCTAGGAGACGGCTGTGTTGCTTAGATACCTCCTGGGCTGCTTTGGGATGCATTCTGCTGTACCCTAGAGGGCTTTTCTCTCTCCCCCCCCCCTTTTCTACTTAAGGGAGCTGGATTCCATGACTGTATAATGTGCAGGGGAAATCTATTTGTTTAAACCTACTATAGAAGTGGGTTTTAATTCCTGGGAGGAAGGTGCCTCCAAAACCAAGTCTGCTTGCTGAATAGCTAAAGCTTTGTTATTATATTAAAGTGCACTGAAAGCCAAGCGAATTTTGACACCTAGATGCTGAGTGGCAAGAAGGCACGGAGAGTAGCCAGATCTCCAAACTTTTCTATTTTTCCTTTTCTTGTTCTGATAAATAATAAGCCAAGCTTTCAGGTTGAAAGTCCACCGCTCTTTAAAGAGCACTCTGTGCTCTCCCAGTATCAGACAACGGGCACAGCAGTTAAATTTGGGTACCATAATATTCCACATGGGAAATTGTTCCCTTTTGATCTGGGAGAAATGGAGGACACAATTATTCCCCCCCCCCCCCCGGTATAAGATGCAAATAAGGAGAACCCTATTCAGTTCTGATGTGGCTAAAATGACAACTTTGCCTACAGAGTTTAAATTTATCTGTGTATGTAACAATACGGTTGAGTACATACTTATGCAGTTTTGTGTATCTGGGATTCAAGTGGTCTTTGCAATGAATTGATATACTGCATGGGTGCTGGATATAATTGAGACGATAGTTGTGTATAAGATATTGAGATAATCCTTACGGATTTCTTTGGGCACAGTAAATTGCAATGATAAATTGCAAGGTTCATCTCACAGCTGATTTGGGAGTAAACCCCAATGAATTCAAGGGGGCTTATCTCCAAGTAAACGTGCAATTCTAAGCATGTTTCCCAGAAAGGAAGTCTAACTGAGTTCAATGGGACTTAAGCAGACATGCTTAGGATCAGGCGGTTAAATTGCTCAGTCGGTTAGAGCTTGGTGCTAATAACACCAAGGTTGTAGGTTTGATGCTTGTAAGGGACAGCTGCATATTAATTCCTGCATTGCAGGAGTTGGAATAGATGATCCCCAGGATCCCTTCCAACCTCTATGATTCTGTGATCCCTATGTAGATCTATGAAATTCACTATTCAGCTGCAGGCTGCTACAATACACAGCTTAGTGTTAAACCATGGGTAGGCAAACTAAGGTCCTGGGGCTGGATCTGGCCCAATCGCCTTTTAAATCTGGCCTGTGGACGGTCCGGGAATCAGCGTGTTTTTACATGAGTAGAATGTGTCCTTTTATTTAAAATGCATCTCTGGGTTATTTGTGGGGCATAGGAATTCGTTCATTTCCCCCCCCCCCAAAATATAGTCCGGCCCCCACAAGGTCTGAGGGACAGTGGACCGGCCCCCTGCTGAAAAAGTTTGCTGACCCCTGGGTTAGAGCGTGGTGCTGATCATGCCAAGGTTGCAGGTTCGATCCCTGTATGGCGAAACTCCGAGACCAGAGGGAAGAAACGGTGCAAGAGGATTGGAAGAAATTCAAAGATTATTTGAAACGACGTGAAAAGATAGACATTTGAAATTGAAATCAGAGGACATTTAAGGCTACAGTAATGCCAGAAGTTAGATTAAGATAGGATATAAGAAGTAGTTAGAAATATTATGTTTATTTTTATTAGGATTAAGATTAGATAAATGATGATTATTGTTTATAAAGATTAAGATTAGATGAGAATGAGGATTTTACAATGTTATAAAGTTACTAAAGAAGATTAGAAATGAACGCAGAAGAGAGGATGTGAGGAGGTCCCAAAATAATGTTAGGAATAAGATAAGAATAGTTGAATAAGTGTTTGTTTGTTTGTTAAGATTTTTGTATTTTTTGTAGTTTTGTAGTTTTTGCTGTTTTGTAATTTGTATGTATTTTGTTTTTTGTTTTATTGTTAAAAATTTAATAAATTCTTATTAAAAAAAAAAGTTTGCTGAACCCTGCTAAGCACCATGGAATGCAATCTAAGGGCTCGTCCGGAATCACATTTTATGCTGTGCAAGTTTAAACCAACGAGAGTGTTACAAAGGGGAGCATTTGTGTCTTCTAATGAGCATGCCAGCCCAATTTAGAGGGGAAGCTCTTTTGTTATCTTTACCGCTGTTGAACAATGTGGGGGTCGGCACCCTTGCAAATCATCCAAGAGACCTGGCAGCAAATCCGGACTGACCTCCTGCCCACCCCATGCTCCTCTGCCTCATCCTTCCTGTGCTTCTTTTCTGACAACGAAGAGGGAGGGAATGTTTGTGGCCAGCATTCGTCCATCAGGGGGAGCCAGCACTTCTGAAAGGCAGCCTCTTCTCCGCAGTTGGCAAGCAAGGAAAGAAAAACACATTTGAGTTGGCCGATGCCATCTGATGAGCTTCTCCAGTCTCTCCTGTTTTGTCGTGCCAGAAGGGGGTGTTCTTCTTTGCCTGCCAGCCCTCCCACCCACATGGTCTTTGCCCGGTCGGATTCAGATCATTTGTAACCACAACTCCAGCTGGAATCTGAGAGCGATACTTTTTCTCCTGAGAAATCAGAAGTTTATTTTTATACGAAGTCGAAAAAGACTTTGGGGCCGGATTCAACCACACGGTTGCACTTGTGGGAATCAGCACCACAAATCCTGCTAGTGAAACTCTTTTCATCTTCTCTCCCTCCGTCCCCCGTCCCCCCATTGTCTCTGGGAGAACCTCCTACCGTGTTTCTCCAAAAATAAGACACCGTCTTATATTTATTTTACTTAAGAAAATAAGCCTGTGGCTTATTTTCGGGGGTGTCTTATTTTTTTATTAAGTATCGTATAGTTCTGGGCACCAGCCTCCTCCTGCCGCTGCTTGGTCCAGCTGTCTTGGGGCACGCGGCCCTGCTTGGCGCCGACCCGGCAGGCCACCTCCTCCTGCTGCTGGCTCCCGGAGGCTTGGGGTGGTGGGCGCCGACCTGGCAAGCCTCCTCCTCTTCCTGCTGCGGCTTGGCGCCCGGAACTGGCTGTTGCTGCTGCTGCTGCTGAAGTACTGACAAAGTGCCCAGCAGCGCTGCACGGAGCGCCCCGAGCCTCGGCGGGAGGAGGCGGAGGAGGCGGCTTGCCGGGTTGGCGCCCAGCAGCGCCGCACGGAGCGCCCCGATCCACGGCGGGAGGAGGAGGAGGAGGAGGCTTGCCGGGTCGGCACCCGGCAGCGCCGCACGGAGCGCCCCAAGCCGCGGCGGAAGGAGGCGGAGGAGGCGGCTTGCCGGGTCGGCACCCGGCAGCGCCGAACGGAGCGCCCCAAGCCGCGGCGGAAGGAGGCGGAGGAGGCGGCTTGCCGGGTCGGCACCCGGCAGCGCCGAACGGAGCGCCCCAAGCCGCGGCGGAAGGAGGCGGAGGAGGCGGCTTGCCGGGTCGGCCCGGCAGCGCCGAACGGAGCGCCCCAAGCCGCGGCGGAGGAGGCGGAGGAGGCGGCTTGCCGGGTCGGCACCCGGCAGCGCCGAACGGAGCGCCCCAAGCCGCGGCGGAGGCGGAGGAGGCGGAGGAGGCGGCTTGCCGGGTCGGCACCCGGCAGCGCCGAACGGAGCGCCCCAAGCCGCGGCGGAAGGAGGCGGAGGAGGCGGCTTGCCGGGTCGGCACCCGGCAGCGCCGAACGGAGCGCCCCAAGCCGCGGCGGAAGGAGGCGGAGGAGGCGGCTTGCCGGGTCGGCACCCGGCAGCGCCGAACGGAGCGCCCCAAGCCGCGGCGGAAGGAGGCGGAGGAGGCGGCTTGCCGGGTCGGCACCCGGCAGCGCCGAACGGAGCGCCCCAAGCCGCGGCGGAAGGAGGCGGAGGAGGCGGCTTGCCGGGTCGGCACCCGGCAGCGCCGAAGGGAGTGCCTCAAGCCGCGGCGGGAGGAGGCGGCTTGCCGGGTCGGCGCCCAGCAGCGCCGCACGGAGCGCCCCGAGCCGGGGTGGGAGGAGGAGGAGGCTTGCCAGGTCGGCTTCCAGCAGTGCTGCGCTGAGCGCCCCGGGCCTCCGGAAGCCAACAGGAGGAGGAGGCGGCTCTTGCTGGGTCCCGCTGGCTCGTGGCTCCAGGTGGTGCGCGCTGCGGCTCTTGCTGGGTTGCTGGGTGTTTTGACGGGGCTGCACCAGCAGCAACATCCGGGTCTGGGTGCCAACCCGACAAGCCTCTTCCTCTTCTTTGGCGCCCTCTAGAACTGCGCCCAGCAATACGGCTTATTTTTGGGGTATGTCTTATATTTTGTGAATGCTTGAAAATCCTGCCATGGCTTATTTTATAGGCACGTCTTATTTTATGAGAAACACGGTAGAACAGCATACAGCGGGAGGAGAGGGGAGATTGTTCTGCCTGGCAAGCAGAAATGCTTGTGCAGTTAATAATAATAATAATAATAATAATAATAATAATAATAATTTATTTGTACTGTGACCATCTGACTGGGTTGCCCCAGCCATTCTAGGCAGCTGCCAACATATGTAAAAACATAATAAAACAGTGAGCATTTGTATAATAATAGACAAATCCAGTCTTCACCACCGGATGCTCCTTTGTGTTTTTATGAACAGAGAATTATTCCTCTTTGTCAACAGTGGAGGCACTTTTATTACAATGTTAGATTCACACCGTCTCTTCCTGGAAACCTGGAAAAATGCCTGCTTGTTGTTTGCATTTCCAGCATATGTTCTCAGGTAGAAAAAACAATGGTATCAGCGCAACACTGAATTCCACCCCTGGTGTCGAAACGGACTTCCCCCCAATGTATGCCTTTTAATAATTGCATGTATTAAATAGTCCCATGGTTGTGATATAATTACTATTTACATATAGGACATAGGTTTCTCACCTGTGCTCAAAGGCAGGGGCTCCCAAACTGCTCCACAGACCCCCCAGTGGTCCACAGGCTTCATTCAAGTGGTCCATGGTGTGTCTATGAAATGCAGCAGGCATAGTGCATTAAATATTTGTGTTGATGTTTAATTGTATTGCTTCTTTTATTTCTTATATTGTATTTTATTGTTGTTGTCTTTTGCACTGTAGTCTATGGAATCTAAACTATCACTAAAATGCAATATAAGAAATAAAAGAAGCAATTAAAAAAAAAAAAACCACGCAGCATCTAGCACGACATGTTACAGTTGCTACTACAGGCAGAAAAATCCTTATGTGGTCCACCAGGATCTTCAGCAATTTTCAAGGGGTCAATGAGCGGGCGGCAAGGCAGCACTGCTCTAGGGCCAATGTATTTCAGATTCTCGTACACCTTAAGAAGGAAGGTGCATGTACAACCCCACTTGCCCAGTATCACTGCCCATTCCAATTACATGCCCTAAGATGAAGCTGTTGTTTGTCTCAAGATCATATATACCTTATTTGATATGTGGGCGGATAGTTCAGAAAGATAGGTTGAATGTGGAAGCGGCTAGTTTGATACACCCTGTGGGCATTCCGAATTATAAATAGCCATGGCAAGATTGGGAATCCAGATTTCAAACATGTGCCAAGGGATGGGTTTCACTTGCTCTCTGCCAGAGACTCAATGAGTGAGAAAAATGTGGCCAGGGCTGGCGCCTGGTCTCATCAGAGGGATGGGGCCGGCATTTTCAACCTCTTAAACGGAGGAGGATCCACTAATAACATTTTAGCTTCATTCATTGGCCTCTCCATCCAACCCAGAGGCTTTCCTAATACTGCCCTAGTACTATGAGAACCAGGTGCCAGCTCTGGTAACATGGTGGCAGACAAGAAAGAGGTGGCTGCTGGTTTTAGGTTTTTTATATATATATTTTTTAAATGGCTACTAGTTTGGCTGAATATTTACAATACAATTGCCCTACATTCCTTTGCTTGAGGAAACAGCCTTCCTCAGCCTATGGTGAAGCCCTGTGCTTGGGCATAGCATTACGGCTGCATTCTCTAAATTCAAATATAGCTTTTAAAATTATCTGGCAAGGGGGGAAAGAAAGGGCAATGGTCTGTTGTGAAAAGGAAGGCCTGTTCATTGTTATGAATTACGGATTGGGGGGGGGAGGGCTGGGCAATATAATATTGTCCAAAACTGGTTTGAAGTCCATATCACGATAATTTTTGACCTGGCAATATATTGTGAATCATGATGCATGCATGCGTGTACAATGCAAAAGTCACAATGTGGGGGGAACCGTGAAGCTGGCTAATGCCTCTACATAGCTCCGTCCTTATTTCAGGCATTGTGTGAGTATGTTGCAATGTTTAGCTGGTGATACTGTATATTGCAATGTTGAAAACCAGATATCATGCATCCCTAGTTGGCGGGGGGGGGGGGAGTAGGCTGTAGGCAGTGGCCCTTCTAACCCCTGGATCTAGCAAGTGTTAAATATAAGCTAGCTTTCTATGTTGAGGTAAGGCCATTAAAGGAAACAAAGGAAAGTGAGTGGGGCCAGTTGTCCAGCTCATGGTTGGTTGGTTGGTTGGTTAGAAGAATGAAGCCAGAGTTTGGAGCTGGGATTGCAGTGATGTGACCTGGAAGAAAAGCAGGAAGCTGGAGAGAGAGTCGGAGCAATGTTTGAGAGCAAGGTTTGCTTTCACTTTGAATCCAGGGCTGCAGCTATGGAAGAAACAAGACCCTGTTGGGGGGTGTTGATGCTGTGAACCCCTCCATCTTAGGTTGAGTATCTGTGTAAATAAGCCATCCATCATAAAGATACCGCAGTCTCTGCTGTGCCTCATTCCGAAAGGAAACACAAGCCCCGGGTAAGTGCCTGGAACCCCCCAGAATCTCGCACTGCTCGGAGATTGGCTTGTCACACAGCAATCCTGAGCCTCAAGGCTTTGACCCCCATCTTCACTATACATTTCAAGCAGTGTCATACCACACTCTTTCTGCTTTCTGGAGGCACTACGTATAAGCATTTGCAGGGGTAGAGGGGGGACTTTTTAAAAAGCAGCTTCTGATTCTTTGGCCTAGACTAGAGCAAGTGAAACCCATCCCTTGGCGCACATCTTGCTCCAAGACGAAGAGCCGTGGCTATTTATAATGTGTTCAGAAGCCGGTGGCAGGAGATACAGGTCTGAGGCAAAGCCTTGTGGCTCAGCGTAGGCAGGTCTTCCGCTTCGCAACACATCCATGTCTTCTTGCTTCTCTCCAAACGCCTAAATAATTTTAAAAGCCGTTCTAGGAAATGTCGATGCATTTCAAAATGTGCATCAAACTTGGACTCTTGTGCTTCCAATAAGCATCATGGGGAGGGCCATGTCCTAGGGCTACAGGGAAAGCAGACTATTCCAACCAGCTGAGGGCAGACTTTCTCTCCCTTTGGCATGATTTGGGCAGTGCCCTTTGCTGCATGTACAGTACAGTCAGTGGGCAGTGGAGCAGGGGAAGGCGGAGGAAAGGGGAACATTGCCACTTCCAGAGTTCTATGGCACTTGTATAGGAATCGCTGTGTGCAATTCATGTGTGCATGCTAGACATTTAGCCATTTTAGCCATAGGGCACAAAATTGCTCTCTTCGCAGGGCGCCATCGATGGAATCCTGTTGAGGCATCTCACCAGGGATGCTTCCCCCCGGCTTCTGCTGACTCAGGTGGTATTGGCTTCTGACAGTATAATTTGCATGGGATTACAGCTGTTACCACCTCTGCGCATAGCTTGGCACCCTGCCTGGCAGGGTAAAGCTACACCATGATTGATTAGAGTGTCGGGCCCAAAATAATAACCTGCTGATTGCATCACTTTTGAACATCAGGTGTTTCTGTCGTGCCACCCTTAGTAGGTCACCTTCAATCCTGGGCGGGGAGCAAGCTTGTCTTGGGATCTATAGAGAGATTTCACCCCATATCTCAGAAGCATGAATTAGAGACAGCAATAACCCCCCTCCTTTTTCTGAAGGACCAACATCTATTGTTTTAAAAACATGGGGGGAAATGGCGGTTCCTTAATCTCTTCAGGAAGAATGGTTGAAAGACAATAATTCGATGAGAATCGAAATGGAACAATTGGAAAGGTGGTGGTTTTTCTAAGTTTCAAATAGGGATGTTGCGTCAATCATTTCCCAATATCATGTTTTGAACTACAGGAGTTTTTCTTCTCATATCTATTCCAGCTCTTGTGAGAACATGTTGGAACCCCCCACCTTTAGACAGGATTGGTCTTCTTCATTCATTGTCATTCCTTTCCATCCTTTCCTTTCAATTTTTCTTTTCCAACTAGCACCCATCATCCTGCAGAATGGAGGCGAGGAATTGTCCCCATCTACAAAAAAGGGGGGAAATGAGGTCCCAGGCAACTACCAAGAGGTCAGCTTGACATCGATACCAGGCAAGGTATTAAACAGTTGGTCTGTGAGCACTTAGAAAAGGATGCTGTGATTATGAAGAGCCAGCATGGGTTTCTTAAAAACATGCCATATATATATTTTAATATAGAGTTACAAGTTTGGTGGATCAGGGGAATGTTCTAGATGTAACGTATGCAGAGGAGGGTGACCTCAATGATCAAGGGTCTGGAAACCGAGCCTTATGAGGAACAGTTGAGGGAGTTAGGTATATTTATCCCGAAGAGGAGAAGACAGAAAGGTAATTTGATAGCCATCTTCAAATATCTGAAGGGCTGTCACATGGAAGATGGAGCAAGCTTGTTTTTGGCTATTCCAGAGGGTAGGACCTGAACCAATGGATTCAAATTTCAAGAGAAGAGATTCCACCTAAACATCAGGAAGAACTTTCTGATGGTAAGAGCTGTTAGGCAGTGCAACGGGTTACCTCAGTAGGTGGCAAACTTTCCTTCAGTGGAGGTTTTTAAGCAGAAGTTGGATGGGCATTTGGGATGCTTTAGCTGTGATTCCTTTAGCTGTGATTCCCTTGGGGTCTCTTCCAACTCTACAGTTCTAAGATTCCATGGCAACTTAGCATGCTCAGACCTCATTGGGCGGTTTCTGGAGGGGTTGGCCCACTCACTTTAATTTTTTTTTAATATCCTTGAGTTTACTCCCCAAGCATGCCGATACGTTCCTCTTGTTTCTCTCTGACCCTATTTTGGTTCCATCTCCATTGAAAGTCATCACCTGACTGTTCATTATTTACAACTAGTGGGAGTGACAAGTGGGATCTGCAAGAAGATGTTGAAGTGTGTTCAACATCCCTCTTCCATGGAATGTTCCTGCTCAGGGTGCCCATCAGCCAGCCATGCCCTATTCTCAAATACTCCATTTCCCCCTTCAATTTCTACTTGTCAGCTGACATTTAATATTCAATGGCTAGAGGGCGTGCTCAGTCGGCATCAAGCTGCTTTTGGGATTGGGCTTTTCTTTTTTCTTTCTTTTTTTTTAAATGCTTCTACAAATCCTGGGGCACCTTGGAACATGCTGAAAACTCCCTGGTTCTCAGTGGCTCCATTTTGGCTCCAGTGCTGTCAACACTCAGCATCCAAGTTTTCTATCAGAGGGAATGACAAGTGGGACATGTAACGCAGTACTGCAGACATATTCTGCTTTATGTTTCTCAGTCCAACTCTTCTTAAGAAAGGTATGTGTTACGCTTTTCACTTGTGACACATAGCAAACTCAGGTTTCCTCCTCACCAATATACGTTCCCAATTAACTAGGCAGCAGATTTCCCTCTGAAAATGTATTTCACTTAAGACAAACACAAAATTGCAGGCAACATCTTAAAAAAGGCATTTAAAAAAGGAAGCAATGCCTCTTTTAAAAATGATGCCTGCTATGACATGTGCGCATCCGCCAAAAAAGGATGTGTGTGTTTTGCTTCAGAACTATGGTTTTCGCCCACATGCAAATATGTGCAATCATAATAGATTCTATCAGCTACAGCTCATGCAATGAATTGACTAAGGTGTCCTCAAATTGGGTGGCTGCCATAGGAAATAGCCATCCACCCCCATCCTTCTTGCCTCTCATCGGCAAAGGCGTCCATCCTGAAATCAATGTTACTTCTGACTTGGGAGATGTCTAACCCTGATATATGGCCCAACTGAGCTAAGTGTCTGGGGCTGTTGCAATTAAGGCATATTTTTAAACCTGAGTGTGAGGTCAGACAAGTCTCCGGGTCATTTGAGTACCGCAGCAGCAGTAAACTCCTGCGAGTGATTTATGCAGGAGGAGGAGCAGGGGCTGGGCTCATTTTTGTCATCCTTTGGTGAGCACTGAAAGATTGCTAGGGGGGTTAGTTTCCACCATAGAGCCTCTTTCCTCAGGTTCCTCCTGGCAAGCATGAGCAGTCTAGGCCAGGTTCCCCCTCTCCCTTTTCTTGATAAGTAGGCAATCCTAGTCACTGAACTACAGTTCCCAGGGTTCTCTGGGTAGAGGGCTTGGCTGTGTTAAGCCATTTCAAACAGGTCCGTCCCTAAGTGAATAACTCAGACATTTTGAGCCTCCCCCTCTTTGTTGTGGTCCCACAAACTTTAAGCCCTTAACTGATGCCTGCATCCCTTAAAATTGCTTAATAGGCTGAGTTGTGTCCATATTTCACTGATGATTCTTAGTCTGTTCTGATTAACGGAGCATCTTTCTGAGATTTCCTCCACAAGAACCTAAGAGCTCAACTAGAAGTGGCACGACAGACCCACGAATCAGAATCTCTTGCAGTTGTGTTTCCTTAAACTCCCAACGAGGTGTGTGAGTTTGCTAGTTTGACTAGCAAAGCAGCAGCGGAGGAAGAAGTGTTTTAATATTTCCCTCCTTTCTCATTTATTCAATCTCAGTTGCATTTATTCAATCTCAGTTGCATCCCTTCCCCAGCTGCTGTTCAATCCACCAAGGAAAAAGAATGGGTGTGTTCTGCCCCCTCCTCCCTTGAATGGGTCATTGTAGATTTGAGAGTTTGGAGATTCACATTGAACAACGAAGCAAAAGGAGGAGACCGTGAAATACCCTTCCCATTGCAACACAGCCCCTGTCCAAATTAGCAGCCCCGTATAGCTACCCTGAAGTGAAACGAAAACAAAATATAGTTATAGATCTCCCACATTACGTCTTCTTAAACCTTGTTTTCAGGACATCATCATCAGAAGTACTGCAGAGTGACAATATCTGTAAACCAAGATTTTCCAACTGTCTAGAGGAGCTTCCTAGTGTTGTAAACAAAAACTGCCCTATTTTCCCTTATGGGCTATCCAAGAGCCGTATAGAGTCCTTAAGTGGGTTCCCTATCGGTAGGAGAAAATAACAGAGGCCAACCATAGTATATTGAGAAGCAAAGCAGCTAGTAAGCCTGATATTTATTAAAACTATTGCAACAGGGTGCTCCCCCCACATGCAGGAGAGAGAGGAGGACCCAGAACAAAGGTGTGTCAGCCCTTATATAGACTTTTGAAATTGCCCACCCTCAAACTCAAGACCACCCCCAGAAACATCATACATGCATCACAGAAGGGGTGTAGCCCAGGATCCACCCCAATACATCATAAATACATCACAGAAAGCAGAAATTCATCAGAGGGGGTGGTCTAAAACAGAATCCTGAGTACAGGTAGGTAGCCGTGTTGGTCTGCCATAGTCAAAACAAAATAAAATAAAAAATTCCTTCCAGTAGCACCTTAGAGACCAACTAAGTTTGTTCTTGGTATGAGCTTTCGTGTATCTGAAGAAGTGTGCATGCACACGAAAGCTCATACCAAGAACAAACTTAGTTGGTCTCTAAGGTGCTACTGGAAGGAATTTTTTTATTTTTTATTTTGTAGAATCCTGAGGGTGTTGTTTATCACCTGTCTGCCAGGTTACCTGATTGCATTATGTGGGTTTTGGCCACTCTTTTGTTAAAATAACTACTTAATTCCTGAATCCAGGTCACAGGCTCACCCTATCTTAAATGTGCCCTTAAAGCAGGATTTGTGAGCACAGAGACAATGGGGAGGTTTTTTCATTTCCTCCCTCCTTGCAGAGAAACATTTGGTCAGTTTGGGAGAGTCAAAATGGTTTCAGGACTGTCTTCCTGTACTGTTTCAGACATGTGGTTTATATATTTATGTACGTGTTTGCTTTGTACATTTAATTTATATATTTGAGACCTTAAATTCTTATAACACTAGTTTCTCTGCCATTTAGAGAAACCAGAAAAAAGACAGATAAATATACATACAGTGTGCTTCCTAATAGTCTCTCCTCCAGGGGATTCTCGGGTCAGAACCTGCTTAGTTTGAGTATTGAAGCTGGATCTGCTGTCTCTAAGCTTTTCACCAGCTTCTGCAGAGTTAAGCTCTGCATCTAGGTGAGGTCTAGTCCATCAAAAGTCATGTATGGAAGATACAGTTTTTGGTCCTCGCTCCATCTGCTAAGGTCAGAACCAGGAGGCTGCATGAATTTCACTTGCAGCTACCCTGGAAGCAAAGAAGCCAACTGAGGCTCCTCTCCCAAGGTTACTCATCAATGTCATCATCACTCCTGTCGATAAATTTAGCCTTGACTTGCTTATAAATTAATATAAGCTGCAGCTGTAGGAGGGGCAGAGACAGTCTCAGAGGCTTGTTTCTCCAGAGTGTAAGAAGAGGAAGACGTGCCCTTTCCCTGCACATGCTGTCCTAGTGAAAACTGCTACTCCCAGCTGCTTCTAGACCATCGCCAAAAAGGCTGGGATTACAAGGAGATTTGATCAACATCATACAAAACGAGGTTGATCCAATCACCTGCCTCAAAGAGCATCTTGCAGAAAGAGGTCTTTATGTGCCGTGGCTTCATTCAGGTGGACTGGTTGCGTAGGTACCAACTGTCTCTGTTTACCAGGAACAGTGCCTGTTTTCTGGCCCTTGTCCCTTGAGGTACGTCTCTAGTTGCTGTATTTCTGCCTTTTCGGACTGACTTGCTGAAAGGATTTTTCCTGACTCGCTAGCATTCCTCATGACTGGGTACATGTTGTCACCAGTTCACGTGCATAAATGTGCCTGCCAGTTGTGTTGTGGCACATTCAGAAGTGCAGGGCACCTTCAGCAGAGTCTTCTAGAGAGAGTCTTCATGCCGTGCAGCCCCATGCCCTCTCAATAGATAGAGAAATATTTAGACAGATAGAGTTGTTTCCTTTGGAACACTGCTACTAAGGCACACTAAGCAAGAGTTGTTGGTGATGGAGCGAAGAACTAAGCAAGGGAGGTAGCCTCCAGAATGGGACTAGCTGCAGGAAGCAGTGGGGAATCACTAAGTACCTACTGGAAGAAACCACCAGCGTCCCTGTTCTCACACTGACCAACCAGATGCCTGTGAAAAGCCCGCAAGCAGGATTTGAACACGAGATTTCTCCCCTCTTGTGGTTTCTAGTAACTGGTGTTCAGAGGCATTGCTGCCTTCAGTTTGTGGGCATGTTCAGGAACATACCTTTGCGGGGAAAGAGTTCAGAATTTCAGGTGACAACGTCACCTTAAACTATATACCTAATATATAGGGCTTGACAATCCGTCAGCATAAATGGATTCTCCTTGCCCTTGCGTCGGCAAAAAGATTAATACTGATACGTTGGGAGGATAAAAATATGGTCTCCTTTGATCAATAGATCGACAACATGTCATCTCTTGCAACCCATGAGCGGATTGCTTTTAGACGAAGATTATGCATAGACAAATGGAAAGTATCAAAACCATAGTGACACATGAATCAATGTATTTTTGAAGGAAACAATAAGTATATCCATTTACATGTACAGTATATGTATTGTTGTTTTCTTCTGCTTTAATTTTTTTTAATGAATGTGATCCCCCCTTTTTTTGCTCCCCCCTATTAACTTTAACTCATTGTAATACTTTCAACAAGATATAAATAAGCATATAATTTTTGTATCAGCTTAAAAAATGCAAACCCAAACCATAACAGATCTTACACAAATGGTTCAATGCCTATTCCGGCAGTTTCTTAGGAATAGCGTTTTGCAAGAAATGAAACAGATTCAACTGGGGTTTCCCTCTCGCCCCTTGTGTTCCCTCCAAGCCCCCCCACCCCGAATCCACTCTGATGGTCAGAAGATCTGCCCTGAACCCAGCACAGGAGGGGGAAAGGGGTCAGGCAAGCATTCCATTGCTGGATAGAACAATCTCCTTGGTGCTCCACTGAATTCCACCCATTGTTACTTCTTGTTATAATTGAAAACTTAATATCTACTATACATTTTCCAAGGTTGTTTGTTGGAATGTATTTGGATACCTCTTTAGATATCGTTACCAGATTTTGCACAACCGTTTCGGAGATAAAGGAGCGCGCTTCCATCTACATTTGGATACAATTGGATGCTATTTTGAATCAAGATGGCAGACTGAACCTTTCGAAACTACTGATTTTGTTTTGGCTTCATGGAATTCCACAGCAGTGCTAGGGACGAGGCTGCTATTATCTAATAGCGTGTGTTGCTGCATTTGGTGGCAGTTGAATATTTTATATATCTAATGTGGTCTCTGCTTTCATTTTACAAAAGCTTTATTTCAGAGCGACCACATATGCAAAAGTCAGCCCTGCCTTTGTAGCAAAACTTAACAACATCTCATATCTATTTTATACATCTTTGCAATTTCCCCTGTGAAAATATACAATATACAAAGTGGGCTTTTAAAAAAACTAATGTTCAAATGAATGAAAAATAGAGGCTCCCCCCCCCATATACCATATTCCTGGAAGAGAATGTCGCAGAACTTTCTCCCATTTTTGATATAAAATTTAGTTCCTTTACAGTCAATATTTAATAAGACATGATGGATATACTTTCAGAGTTTATAGTCAAGTTTTTCAAATTCAGCTCTTGGGTAAGATGTTAAGTTCCCTCCTCTGCAGATACAAAAGAAACCCTAATTTGAAAGTATTGTTAAAACAGGAGAAATGTCCCCACCAGTCTTTGTGACAACATCTATATAATGAATGACGTTATTATTGAGGAAAAGATCTTTATCATGATATAAGTTACAATCTCCCAACTTACTGTTGAGACTGCTTTTCCTCCTAGCTTGTCTTTCTGTTTTTCTACCCAGTGCAAGCAACTTAATAGCCAAGACAGAGTCTTAAGGCATCAAAGAACCCATGTCACTTTTATGGTTCAAGCCTGTCGGGACTGGAGTGTTTTATCCCTGAGCTGTGCTTGCAAGTAATCTCCTACTCCCACAGTCCTGATGATTGCTGGCAGCAGGTTTTCTTCCTTTCTTTCTGAGATCTTTTTTCTTCTTCTTCTGGATCTGCATGAAGTACCCCTGTGCTCCGAACATCTGGCTCCCACGTACCCATCCTGGAAGGATCTTGAAGGCCACACACCACTCTATAAATATAATGAGATTTTCCATGGAACATCTTGACCTGGCAGATTTGCTGATGGGGGGTTACAAGCGCTGTATTGCTTGCGCCCAGGAGCAGTTTATAATCAACTGCAGATGTCACGGAGTGAATATGAGGTGCCCAGAAGCAGAATGCTTAGGTCTCGCAATGGAGAACATAATAGAAGATCCTAAATAAAGGGAAAGAGGAATAACTGTTAGGCTGTTGTAGCAAAAAGGAAAGAAAGAAATCAGAGAATTGCCTTGCACTATCCAAAAGTGGCCCACCAGTATAGTTGGACTCCAACTCCCATCAGCTCCAGTCAGCATCACCAACGGACAGGGATGATGGGAGTTGTAGTCCAACAACATCAGGAAGGAAGCAGGTTCGCCACCCCTGCTTTATTATGAATTGTGCATTTGTCACAGACAATGCTTTATTGCATTTCATGGTCATTTTGCCCTATTTTATTTTTCTGTGCCTATATATCAATATGCCTGCCAGCTGAGAATAACCGGAGTTATTGTTGTAAACTTCCCAGGACGCTCTTTTGAATCTTTTAAGTTAAATGAAATATAAATAAGGAAAACACTTAATGTAGCTGATGGAGTGTCCTCTAGCTCTCAAAAGCAGATGCCACAATAAATCTGTTAGTCTTTAAGGAGCCGCAAGACTTCTCACGCTCTTGTGTTTTTTTGCAAGGTTTTTTCTATTGCTAACGTAGAGTCAAAAGTACAAACACAATCGCAAAATGTGGGAGCTGTGCAAAAGTTGTAAATTCAAGATAATACAGAGCAGGTAATCTGTTTCAAAGAAAATTAAAACAGCAAAGCACATCATGAGAGCCAATTTTTTGCGATTTGGCATGGGAAGAGAGTTTTGCATATCTGAACTTGACACATAAGAAAGAAAATCCTACCAAACAACACGGAAATGTTCCAGGCCTTCCTTTCTTGAGCAATTTTCTCTGCAATAGCCAGAGTCGGTATATGACTTTTAACTTTTTTTAATGACAGCTAAGATGTCTGGTAGATTAGTTTCCATTGTTTGCAGTCTATGACAAAACTGCACACAATTGCATTTGGTTATTTTGCAGTTGATATTTTGCAGTTGCATGTTTTAGATCACCTGTGGTGCTGTTGTTGTTTTAATAAGGGTGCTTTCATTCAGGATACAGAAAAGTTGCTAAGGAATACTTTTTGGACAAGGCGTGTTGGACGTCAAGCTGAAGTTATTTCACACAGGGATACGGCAGAGCTTTGTGCTAAGTCATTTGCTGTGGGGGAGTCTGCGCCTTGATTTTTCACATGCATTTCCTCCAAGCACAGATATGATGTGGAGGGCATGGAATCTTACTTAACAGCCTTTGCGCCGCAGTGTGCACGCACGCACACGCGCACAGACGCACACTGCCACCTAACAAAGGGACCCATGTTCTGGCCCAGCCAGCCGGGGGTGGGTTGTATAACAAGGCAAAAGCACAGAAGGAGGCTGATGCATCGGGAACTCTGACAGCGCCCTTGCAAGGAGGCCCTTGTCTTCGGAGTGACCAAGGATTTCCTAAACCCACACGGCCAGAAACGTGTGGCATCTAGGCCTGGAAAAAAAAAGAACAGCCTGGGATTCCATCCCTGCCTTTACGTCAGATTCCCTTTTACTATTGTACGGCTCTGGAAATTAGCGATCAATATGGAACAGAAAGGCCGTTGTTGCAGAGAGGGCGGGGAGCCAGCTGTTTATCTCAGGCCATGTCAATGCCCCTCTTGTTAGCATAGCTATTGCCAGCCCCCCCCCCCGGGCCCCCGCCCTTACTCTCAAGAACCACATGCAAGGCAGAAGACAAAGAACGGCCAAGTTTCTGCTGGTGGCAGGGAATATTTCCTCTAGAGATTATGGAACTAGAACTGACAAAGCTGGCTGAAGCCGGGTCGACTGGTGGCAAGTGTAGCTGCAGCTAGAACAACAGATGGATATGAGGGGCTCAGGAAATGGCGTGCTGGGTGGGCCAAGAGATGGGGTCTGACCCTTCCCCAGCAGTTGGTAAGGAGGAAGAACAGGCATACAGTGGTACCTTGGTTTACGAACAGCCCTGTTAACACACTATTCGATTTATGAACTCTGCAAAACCGGAAGTAGTGAATTTTACCTCAGTGTACAAATGGAAGCCAAATGGTGGAAGGGCACTGGTGGCAGGAGGCCTCATTAGGGAAAGCGTGCCTCGGTTTAAGAACAGATTTGGTTTAAGAACGGACTTCTGGAACGGATTAAGTTCGTAAACCGAGGTACCACTGTATTTAGTTGTGGTCCAGATTACCTGATGCACAGAGAAAAGGGCCCTGTCTGCATCCTTCATTGTTGTTCAGTCGTTCAGTCGTGTCCTGCTCTTCATGACCCCATGGACCACCCTTCATACATAGTAACAAATCACCCTAGTGGTTGCTATAATCAGAGACTGAGGATGCCACAGGAGGCACCGGAATCTGAATGGATGTGAGAGAAAACTTATCAGCAAGATGCGGTGTCACAGCAGGAGATGGAACAATCATTATTGTTCAGAGTGGGGGGGGGGGAGAAGGACCAATTGGAACCCAACAAGATCCATCACGCATAGAGGACAGGCCACCACCACCAGAGGTTTGGGCTGGATGACCCAATCTTACCGTAGTGTGGTTGGGCTACATGTTACACACTTTGATGTTAAAGTCATTCAATCCATTACCAGGCTATTGCTTTTGGTCAGGTACTGATCTCAGGCAAAGCAATGTCTGGTGCAGCTCCAGGCAGGGCTTAGGCTGTGCCATAAGGAGAGCAGAACTCTGAGGCTGCTTCAGCAAGCATCACATTGAGACCGGACCTTATTGAGCAGAAGCAAGTGCATCTTCACTCTCTGCTGAACATCACTTTTCAGTTCCAGCATCCTAGCTCAGTCCATTAGTCTTCTATTGTGGCAGAGCAGGGGAGACTCTGGTTTCAGCCTCTGTGATGGAGTCTGAGGATAGCAACACAGGATCCTCAGGCCAGAGGGGGCACTTGTATCACAAGCTCCACCAGTGGAAGCACTTCTGGGGTTGGTCTCCTGCATGTGTCCTTCCACTTCTGCTTCAGGGTCCTGTTCCTCATCCCCTGAAGACAAAGAATCTGGCTCCAGGCATCTATAGGTTTACTTTGGCGTCATGCAGACACAATACTTAGCATAATACATAATGCTTAACGTAGTAATAATAATAATAATAATTATTATTATTATTATTATTATTATTATTATTTATTATTTGTACCCCGCCCATCTGGCTGGGTCTCCCCAGCCACTCTGGGAGGCTTCCACAAAACATTAAAATACATTTAAAATATTAAAATAATACATAACCATGAATTGTTTTCCTCAACCATGGTTAAGCCTCCATTGAACTTTGAATACCTAAACCATGATTTAGACCAGGGGTTCACAAACTTGGGTCTCCAGTTGTTTTTGGACTACAGCTTCCATCATCCCTGACCACTACTCCCGGTAGATAGAGATGATGGGAGTTGTAGTCCCAAAACAGCTGGAGACCCAAGTTTGGGAAACCCTGACCATAAAACCAGGATGTGAAACCATTAGCTGTGGTTGGTTTGCAAACCATTACATCTGCATCAGACCAAGTATTAAATCTACACTGAGCAAACAAGTTTCCCCATCTCTCTAACTTCCCTGCATGAAGGGGGTCAAGGAGGACGCACTGATATCTCTTTTAACATGCCCTTCCAGGGCAGGCTTAGCTCAGGAAACTAAACCATTATTTTCAGTGTACATTTGGGATTTGTAGCTCCAGCTACAAATCATGGGTAATGTTGAGTATGGTTAAGTTTCAGACCAGAATACTGGAAGAGTTGCCCAAGAGTTGCACTACATCTAGGGGCTGTAGTTCAGCTATTTTTGGACTACAACACCAATCACCCCTAGCTAGCAAGGCCAGTGGTCAGGGATGATGGGACTTGTAGTCTGTAATGAGCTGGAGACCCAAGTTTGGCAAACACGGCTTTGGAGTACCCTCTTTGAAACCAAGCCTTATGAGGAACGGTTGAGGGATTGGGTACGTTTAGCCTGGTAAAGAGGAGACTCAAGAGGAGATATGATAGACAACTTCAAATATCTTAGAGGCTGTCACATGGAGGGTGAAGCAAGCTTTTTCCTCCTGCCCTTTAGGCAAGAACCCAAACCAATGGCTTCCAAGTTACAAGAAAGGAGATTCCACCTAAACACCAGGAAGAACTTTCTGACAGCAAGAGCTGTTCAACAGTGGAACGGACTCCCACGAGAGGTGGAGGGCTCTCCTTCCTTGGAGGTTTTTCAACAGAGGTTGGATGGTCTAGTTGAGATCCATCTCAACTAGTCCCTTGGGGTGAGGGTGGGGGTCCCTTCCAAGTATACAGTCCCATGATTCTATGAAATTCTGAGGGTCCCTTGGGGTGAGGGTGGGGGTCCCTTCCAAGTATACAGTCCCATGATTCTATGAAATTCTGAGGGTGAATGGAGCTCCCCTGGAGCTAACCTGACCTCCTCCTGCTGGAGGGGAGCCCCCCTCACAGGGTCAGGGGGAGGGAAGGAAAACAGTTGCCTGAGCATGCTCTGAGTGGGAATGGGAATTATTCTGCCACAGATGTTCTCATTAAGATCAGGTTTCCTCCAAGTACAGTATGTACAGTCTTTGCCAGTCACACCCTTCACAGAAAAGCGTTTTGGCACGACCAAGGCTCATCTTTCATTATCTCTCTCTCTCTCCCCCCCCCCCGGCTTGGAGAGGGCAAACGGTCGGGGGAGGGGCAGCCCATCTCACTGCCAGGGCCTCAGCTTCGCGGAAATAATGCAGGCATTACCATGCCCTCTCCGAGAATCTGGACTCCCCACTCTGCTTAACTGGAAGGAAGACAATAAAATTGTCAAAAGCCTATAGAATTTGAATCGGCAGCGCAGCGCTAGTGAGAGCAGAGAAAGGGGCGGGCGGTTGGGTGGGGAGAGAATCCTATTTTGGGATGTGTTAACTTAACAGGAGCATTGTGCACAAGTCATGGGATGCAGCAGCAGTTCCGCTTGGCTCAGGATTCCTCATACTTTGGCTACGGAGCGGCATGCAGCCAATACCCCTGTATTGGGGTGGAAACAAAGGGGAGTGGTCCCGGGTGGTCCTCTCCACCAGTGTTTCAAGGCTTCACGCACACGCACACCGATACAAAGTCCTTTAAGTTACATCCCACCTCCAAAAAAGAATCATGGGAACTGCAGTTTACCCCATACAGTTCCTAGCACCTTTAACAGGCTTTTAAAGTTCCTAGGATTCTTTTGAGTTGGGAATGTGCTTTAAATGAACGTACTTCAAAGATACGGTGTTTACACAGCCTCAGCGTTTGCAAAGGAAACAGAACTTTGCTTTCCAGGGGCTCCCCTCTGTAGCCAGGCCAGGGATTGTCAGATCTGTCAGTGCTAGTTCTCTCAGTTTCTCATTTTTCCACTCTTAAATTCAGCTGTCCACGTTTCCTCACTATGTTTTTTAATCCTCATGGAAATTCATCAGCAACTTGGTGCAAAATTGTCTCCTAATAAACACACTTTCGGTTGCAACTAATGCACACATTTTTGGAAACTGCTTCCCTCTACATAATGCATTTCTGGATGTTCTTTGCACTAAATATATGTGTCTCTATGCACATATGCATCCTTTAAATGCCTTGTTTTGGTTGGAGAACGGCATTCGCAGCGCGAATTTCGAAGGATCGCTGTGCGAACTGTGTACTTTCTGATTCAAAGGTGAACAAAACCGATTTCCTCTGAGCCAGGAGCTGCTTTGTGCCTCCCAAGTCTGCCGTCAAAACAGAGGAGAGATGCCATTGTGTCTGATTTTTGGCAAGAACTTGCCTTACCCATGTAGACCCAGCCTTTCTGGCTGCATGAGCTCTGTGCGTGCATCTGAATTTATGGCCCTTCCCGCCCACGCATTGTTCCACCGAGCCCTCAATGCTGCCACTGTGCAGGGAGCAGATACCCACGACCGGCCAGCATGCAAAATGTCCCCCCCCCAAAGTCCCCTTCCTGCCTCGCCCGCTGTGAATTGAGATGGAACGGAACATTCCACACCCACAAAGCTGAACACCCTATATTATTCAGGGTCCCTTCTCAGAATACACACACACACACACACACGTCCCGAAAGGAACTGGTTAGATTCCTTGCCAGCAGAAGGATGCAGCCACTCTTTTCTTTTCCCGGTCATATTCTGCCTCCATCGTAATGCTTCTCATGCTCTTGATGCGGTTGAGATCATAGAAAACATGCTCCATATACCATTGGTACTGCTGTCATACAGCCAGGGGAGCTGTCTAGGGAGGGCTGGGGGGTCGAGGGCCCCTCAAAATTTTCAAGGAAGGGGTAAAGGTAAAGGGACCCCTGACCATCAGGTCCAGTCGTGTCCGACCTCTGGGGTTGCGGTGCTCATCTCGCTCTATAGGCCAAGGGAGCCGGTGTTTGTCCGCAGACAGCTTCCGGGTCATGTGGCCAGCAGCCACTTCTGGCGAACCAGAGCAGCGCACGGAAACGCCGTTTACCTTCCCGCCGGAGCGGTACCTATTTATCTACTTGCACTTTGACGTGCTTTCGAACTGCTAAGTGGGCAGGAGCTGGGACCGAGCAACGGGAGATCACGCCGTCACGGGGATTCGAACCGCCAACCTTCTGATCGGCAAGCCCTAGACTGTGTGGTTTAACCCACAGCGCCACCTGGGTCCCTGGTCAAGGAAGGGGAGCTGCCCCTAAACATTCCATGGCGGCCATGCGTGCATGCCGAATGATGGTTTCACCGCACTTGCGCGTTCCCCGAGTGACGTCAGCAAGGAGCATGGGAGCCCAAGTGATGTCGTGTGGCACGAGTCCCCTCAATCACGGGGGCAAGCCAGTGCGCTTGCATCCAACTATGTGCAATGGTCTTTTAAGGATCTTTGTACATGCAGGTGGGAATGCTGATCGAGCCAGGTCCCCCAGATCTGTGTGCGTAGGTGTATTCTTCCCTTGTCTGGTGCTGCTTCCACCCCTCTGCCTCCATTCCCACTCTTGTCTCCCAGATCAGTTATGGACCATAAACCCCACATCAGTAGAAAAAGGGCCCTGTTCTCTTGTACCATGCACATTGATGGTGGTATATGAACCCAAAGACAGTGGGGCATATCTGGTGCACTCACTGCCGTTGTTGGCTCATAAAGTGTGCTGCAGCTAGCATTAAAATTCATTAAAATTCTTCTTCAACAGAGACAACAGATCCGTAACGACCACAAAACCAGGGCTGGCATCCGCCACAGAGTTCTCCTTCCACCTACACATTGTAAAAACCTTGGCATTCATCCCCGATCTTGCTTGCTGATCTTCCTTGTTAGATCCTGATAAGGTCCTTCTGTACCATAGGTGTAGGGAAACAAGCAAGTTTGTTAGGGGTGCTGAGAGCTGTTAGGAGACCCCTATCTGGCCCCCTGAGTGGTTGAACAATCAATCCCTCTTCCCAAGGAACTCTGGGAATGATAGCTCTGTGAGGGGAACAGGGGTGGTTATGTATATAAAAATAAATTTTGGCAATATGCAAAATAGAGTAGCTTACACTTAGGAACTCTTCTTGGCGATTGATAGCTTCTTTGTAAAGATCTTTATTTTAGATGAATTAATCCAGAGAGCATGTTTGTCTCTGGCTTTGCCCATTGCCAGCATGCAGCTCCCAACAGATTTAACACCCTCTGTTAATTAGAACATCCCATGTTCCCTGGGAAGATACATGTTCCCAAGTATGTGCGGGGGGCGAGCGGGTCAGGTGGCTGTGCTCTCTCTGACCAGGGCTGCCTTTCTGACGAGCCCAGGATCGAGACTGTTTGGGAACATGACTTTGTGACTGTTGAGAATAAGGAGCTGCTGCTGTTTACTCTCGCACACGCTCGTCTTGGAGGGAGCTTGCCTTTCCTACAGGACCAGGCACTTGTACATTGCTTCCTTTATTATCTCATTGCCAGGGGGTAGGGCTGTCTCGTTCCAAGAGTGGCACCGAATGTATACGAATGACAAGTTCATGAAGCCTAGAATATTTCGCTGCTGCCAGGCGTTCTGGGGAGGCAGAGAAGAAGACCCAATTGCAACCTACTACTTACTGAGCACTTAAGGAGTCAGGTGTGACCTCCGGAGAAAGGTACCCATTGCACACTCCTCTCCAAATAGACACTAGTGCTACCTGCTTTGTAAGAATGCAATACCACCTCTGTCAAAGGGGCTGCTTTCATGGAAACACGAACCAACCTCCGGAGCTGTAAACCTCTTGTTTCCATGATTCAAAGTGTTGGTGCTGGCCTTTAAGGCCGAAAACAGCCTTGGCCCTGTATACCTGAAGGAGTATCTCCACCCCTATCATTCAGCCCAGACACTGGTCTTCCGAAGGCCTTCTGGCGGTTCTCTCACTGCAAGAAGTGAGGTTACAGGGAACAAGGCAGAGGGCCTTCTTAGTAGTGGCACCAACCCTGTGGAACGCCCTCCCATTAGATGTCAAGGAGATAAATAACCATACAACCTTTAGAAGACATCTGAAGGCAGCCCTGTATCAGGAAGTTTTTGTGTTTAATGTTCTATTACAGGGGTGGCCAACTCCCAAGAGACTGCGATCTACTCACAGAATTAAAAACTGGCAGTGATCTACCCCCGTTTTTTGGTGGTTCAGGCCAAAGTTGTTGAGCTTTTTCAGGGAGGATGGAAAACCTGTTTTGGGGGAGTTCAAGGCTAAGCTGTTGTCCATTTTTAGGGAGAAAGGGGAACAGCCACTCACCAACAGATCACTGGGGAAACAAACAACCTCAGTGAGTAAACTCCGTCTTCTGTTCTGCAAATCGTGCAACAATGGAGGGCGCGGCGAGGGGGTCAAATTCTATTTTGCCAATGCTAAGGGACCCAGCGATTGACCAACCGTGATCTACCAAAACCTCCCGCGGATCTACCAGTAGATCGCGATCAACCTGTTGGACATCCCTGTTCTATTATGTTTTTGTATATGCTGGAAGCCACCCAGAGTGACTGGGGCAACCCAATCAGATTGGTGGGGTACAAATAATAAAATTATTATACTATTAAAGATTGCTGCTGGATTTTTACTTTGTGGGTAGGGTATCGCCAGCTGCACTCCACAAAGGTGTAGTGTTTCAGCATGGAGGCACCATGATTGGCAGTGCTGCATCTGTTAAGCATCTGCCTGTCACCCGAGTCTCCTTGAGTTACTTTTGTTAAAAAACAGAAAGAAAGCAACTAATAAGTTTAATAAATATATAAAAGCTCTTGCTTTTTTAAATAGATGATCTAATGAGGCACAGTGACCACTGTATTACTAAGAATAATATCTGTGCTGGTTATGTGTAGGTGTGAGACAGGCACACACATTCTTTCAGCGTGGGCATCATGCCAGCGGGTCACCACACTGTACAAGTAGTTCCATGTCATGGCTTCAAGGCAGGGGACCCGCTGAGAAGCTTAAGGTATATCACTGAGGCAGGGTGTTTTGCTGCGGGTTCGTCTCATCGGCTACATCCGACCGCCGACCCATCACTCCTGATTTTCAAGATAACCGAGATGTTTCGCATAGGCAGCCCGCCTATTAACTGGATCTGGCCAGAAGAGCTGCCGCCTCGCCTGGCATTGATCCTTGGAGGAAAGTTTTGTGTTGGCTCTTGGGTGACGGATTGAACTTCATGTTCTCCTGGCTCATCATAACTTTAAAGGGCAACTTGGGATTCGAAAGTAGCCTCAAAGATTTGGAGGCCCATGTTTTTCTCCAAGGAGGGAGGGCAATGCCAACATAATTGAAAGAACATGGCCGTGAGTTGAGCCCTCCCCAACTCAGACTGATAGTTATAATTGTTGGCCCAGTGTGGCTCAGAGACCTGGGTTGAAATCCACCTACTATGTTCCGCTTTTCCTTAGGACATCCTATTTTCATTGGAGGAATGTTGGAGGGTATGTCAGCAGGCTCTTATGTATCTACAACACAAAATTATATTGGTTTCATATTTCTTTAATGAATTGTTATCAAAGAAACCTGCTATTTTTTCATTGGAGGTTTTAAAGCCAGTTGCCATAAATGCTTTAGTTGAAACTCATGCATTGCAAAGGGTTGGACTAGATCACCCCTGGGGTCCCTTCCAACTCTACGATTCTACGATTTGTAGTTTGGTGCAGTGGCGTAGCGTGGGTTGCCAGTGCCCCGGGCTGCGGAGGGAGGGGAAAGGACAGAGTTCACACGTGCATTTAACCGCCTAACGGTGTCCGCGTCACCCAGAAGATCACAGCGGCAATGATAAGAGGAGTCATTTCCTTGTCTGGAGAGGTCACTTCCTGGCTTGCATGGAGAACCCGTTTTCAACGGAACCCAACGATGGAAGCGCTCAGCTGTATTGAGACAGCACCTGGGTGTTGAAATTTTGCGCCCCTAACAACTTGGCACCCGGGGCGACTGCCCCTGTGCCCCCCTGCACACTGCACCATTGGGGGTTACAGGTTCTGCCCCTCTGATTTCTGGGCTGAAAGATTCACAATGCTATTCTTCCAGCCCCCAATGCTCTGTGCAAAGCAACCTTTCCCATAGCTGATTCAATCTCTCCCTTGTGGATTGCATAGGATATAGCTGGTGAGTCACATATTCCTCAGGAGGAGACGGGACTCTCTTTGCTTCCTCTCTGTATTTAAACACCATTCTTTCAGCGACCTGATGAAACCCTTACCCAAAGGAGAGTGCCACTACAGGCAGGGACACTAGGCAGCCTTTGATTTGGTGCCAGGTAGAGAATTATTCCAGCCAGTGGGAGAGAGCAGAGAGATCATGATTCCTGGCCTATTTTGGGGAGAACAAATCAACAGCACAACAGGTGGCGAGCCTTACAGCTGCTGCCTGGGGGATATTACTTACTGTTCAAGGGCATCAGAGTTTCCACATGGGCTCACCGTCCTGCGATCCCACCCACCTCTTGGCACCGAGCTACTGTCCCATCGTAATGCTGCCACTCCCCGCACCCAGCTCTCTGTGAGCCTCAATTCCCATGGAAAGAGCATACCTGGCAAAAGATTCAGCTAGGTAGCTGGTCAAGCTCTGCAAGAGGTGCTTCTCTCTTTCATATCCATCTTGAAGGAGGTCCTCTGTGCTGAAATGTTATTCATGCCTCACCAAGGATCCTTCTATTTGGAGAAGTTGTGTGTGTATTGGCACCTCCAGATGACCTGTTTATCAAGCATTCATTCTTATTTGCTCGCACCGTGATTAACACATCATTTGGATTATATCCAGGGAGCCTCCAGATTGTCGCTGTTTTCAGGTGGGTTTTCATCACATACTGGCAAACTCAGGGTGTGCAATTCTAGCTGATCAGGAGGTCTTGCACAACAAGATCCCCAAAACATTGGACGGTTTTCCCCCACTAAGGAAAGTGATGGGAAGTGGGAGGTCACATTTGTTTTGATGCAGCATCATCTGACATCCCCTCAAACAAAGCAGAATGAATGCTCATTAAATAGCCAATGGTCATCAAATCTCCCTTCAAATAGCTCCATAATCAATGTGCCTGAAAAGACCCAAAGTCTCTGTTGAGCATTCATTCTGATTTGCTTATGGGGTGGTTATATGACAATAAGCATCCATCCCAGTTAGCTTGCAGGGTTTCTCCTTGTCTTCTGTCTCATTGTTTGTTCACCTCATCATTTTATAAATGGAAAGAAGTCGGTTTAAAGGACAAAGGTGAATTTGTTGTGCGGTGCTAGGGTGACCGAGCCACTTTCACAGAATCATAAGAGTTGCAGAGGCGGAAGGGACCCCGAGAGTCATCTAGTCCAACCCCCTTGCAATGCAGGAATAAACTTTCATTGCACGAACAAT
The DNA here is from genome assembly GCA_900245905.1 of Lacerta viridis. NCBI lineage: Eukaryota > Metazoa > Chordata > Lepidosauria > Squamata > Lacertidae > Lacerta > Lacerta viridis. Next base: position 89,773 of record OFHU01001029.1, read on the forward strand.
ATTGACAGTGCAACGCAACCTGGGAGAGGTTGAAGAGCATGGGTGCAAACTGGTTCCTGAAATTAGAGAAAATCCAGGGACTGTGGGCAAGAGGGTCAGGAGGTGAGCAGAACCCTCTAATGTGTCGGCCGCCTGTTTGGATCCAAGCTCAGCTGCTTGCTCCTATCATTTACCTTACCTGAGACATGCCCATGGGGCTCTAAGAGGAGCTGGGAATGTTACCGTGGCAACCAGATGCCTTCCAACCACAGTGGGGTTTTAGAATCTGAGAGGGGATTCCTTGCATTGGCACAACTCCCTGTGGTCTAATTATTTGCTTAGAGTCTTGATCGGGAAGCAGCTCTATTGGAGGAGCAGAGGGGCAAGGAGGTAATTTAATAGCCTTTTTGGATGGTACTGTGTATTACTTCACTGACTTAGAAATGCAGCCCTGTTGTGTTGCTCGTTCTGCCAAGGGGGTCCTTTTGCCTTCTGACCGCAGCTATTGCAGCTGCTTTTGAGAAGTTACAAGGCAGGAGGATATTCAGGTCAAGAAAAAGAGTTCTCATCGGCTCCTGACAAAACCATCAACCCCTGAGAAAATTGCTAGGGCAGCCTCTCCTGCACCTTCCCTGGGGCTGTGTAAGAAATACCTATGTCATGTGACCCAGTGACACCAGCTGATGGGCAGGTGGGCGTGGTTTGGGGAAAAGGGTCTCCTGGGAGCTAGAGGTTCCCCACTCCTGGCCTAGAGTCCCAACAACACACGTGTCAATTTCAGTTCTGATGTCACTCATTGGCTAAAAAAGCTGAGAGGTGGGAGAAGGCATCTTGCCATTTCTAGTGCCTTTTAGACAGGCTTCCTCAACCTCGGCCCTCCAGGTGTTTTTGGCCTACAACTCCCATGATCCCTAGCTTCCTCAACCTCGGCCCTCCAGGTGTTTTTGGCCTACAACTCCCATGATCCCTAGCTAGCAGGACCAGTGGTCAGGGATGATGGGAATTGTAGTCTCAAAACATCTGGAGGGCCGAGGTTGAGGAAGCCTGCGTTAAGACATCTGTTGAAGACCTTACCTTTTCAACATCTTTTAAGTGGATATTTTTATTCCAAACAAAATAACAAAATAAAAAAAATCCTTCCAGTAGCACCTTAGAGACCAACTAAGTTTGTTCTTGGTATGAGCTTTCGTGTGCATGCACACTTCTTCAGATACACTGAAATAGAAGTCACCAGACCCTTATATATAGTGAGAGAGTGAGGAGGGGTATTACTCAGAAGGGTGGTGGGAATGGGTGATTGGCTGATGGGTGTGGAAAACCTGTTGATGACTGTTAACGACTGCAATTAGTCTAAAGGAAAAAGCAAGGGGTGAGATGGCTAAAGATAGCTTTGTCATGTATAATGAGATAAGAATCCAATGTCTTTGTTCAGACCAGGTCTCTCCATGGTTTTAAGTTTGGTAATTAGTTGCAATTCAGCAACTTCTCTTTCCAGTCTATTTCTGAAATTCCTTTGTATTAAGACAGCTACTTTGAGATCTTGTATAGAATGTCCTGGGAGACTGAAGTGTTCTCCTACTGGTTTCTCTGTCTTGTGATTCCTGATATCAGATTTATGTCCATTTATCCTTTGGCATAGGGTTTGGCCTGTTTGTCCAATATAGAGAGCTGAAGGGCACTGTTGGCATTTGATGGCATACACAATGTTAGAAGATGAGCAATTAAATAGTCCTGAGATGGTATGTTTGATGTTGTTGGGGCCAGTAATGGTGTTGTCCGGGTTTATGTGGCAGCAAAGTTGGCATCTGGGTTTATTGCAGGCTCTGGTACCAGTGTCCATGTTGAGTCCTGTTGTTGTATTATTGTGGGTGAGGAGTTGTTTAAGATTGGGTGGCTGTCTGTAGGCGATGAAGGGTCTTCCTCCCAGAGCTTGAGAAAGAGAACTGTCATTGTCTAGGAGAGGTTGTAGATCTCTGATGATGCGTTGTACTGTTTTAACTTGTGAGCTGTATGTGATTACTAGTGGTGTTCTGTTGTTTTCTTTTTTTGGGTCTGTCTTGCAGCAAATTCTCTCTGGGTTATCAGTCTGGCTTTGTTGATCTGTTGTTTAACTTCACCAGGCGGATATTTTAGTTCTAAAAAGGTTTGCTGTAGTTTATTCCAGTTTGTGGACACTGCCAAACTCTTATTTTGGTGGGATTCAATCACGTACCAGCAAATTTAGGTTGTGCAATTATAAACTGATTGGGGAGTCTTGCAAAGCAAACTCGCTTCCTGAATAGAGCGGACTTTGCAGCAAGGAAAGTAAAAGGAAAATGCACTGGAATAATAATAATAATAATAATAATAATAATAATAATAATAATAATAATTTGTTAGTCATCTTATCTTGCCCAAGGCAAGCTCAAGTGACTTACAACAAGCCAAACACACACACACACACACACACACACTGGAAAGTGTGAGATAACACTTTCTTTGATGCAATGTCACCTCAGCTTCCCACAAGCAAATTAGAATAAATGCTCATTAAATAGCCAACATTGTCTAGTCTCCCTGCAAACATATGATGCTCAACAAACATGTCATCCAGAAATGCCCTCTATCTGTATTGGATTTGAAATGGTGTGTGTGTGTGTGTGTGTGTGTGTGTGTGTATATATATATATATATATATTGCTTTGGGGTGTTTCATGGGAAGTGATTCACAAATGAAATGAAATATTGTCAAGCTTTCCACCTGGCGAAGCGCATCCTGCATATTGGCTAAAAACCATTCTCACCTGTTCTCTATTTCAAAAAGCTGCATGGGCCAAGAATTATAAACTGGCAACAACAACAGCACAGCAACAACTGTGTAATGGCAAGATGAAAGGATGGTGTTGAGGCATGAGAGGAACAAAGGAGATATTGGAAAGCCCTTACAAGAAGATAAAATTGAGAAGTCGGAGAATAGTAGTGGTAGCTTCTGTTAATTCACTGCATGTTAATTTGCTCGTAACAAAGGACTGGCCCAGACTTGTCATATAATGTTATTCAAGGCATTCTGAAAAACGGGGAGGAGAAAGAGGATTCTACCCATTTGTCCAGCTTTGACCTCTGTGTTGTATGCTTATCACACAAAAGAGTGGACAGAGCCAGTAGGCAGAGCATGGTTCTTTTGGCAATGTGCCTGAGTACAAGAGCATTAACTAAGGACTCTGCTGCCACACAAAATGGCAGGAGTAGGACAGAACTAGTATGTTGCGTGCTGCAACCTCCCTTCCAACAAAACGGTTCCATTGGATTCCCAAGCTGGGATCTGCTCAGCTTGCAAAAAAGTAATAAAATACGGATCTCACCAAGGAGATTGGTGGAGAGTTCCAGCTCTTCTGAGCTCCAGACTGCTTCACCTGTTTCCCAAATGGCTTCCCACTTCCTGCTGTTCTATGGCACAGGGTAAGATCCCAAAGACCTCAGGCGTCCCAACAGGATTTTATGGGAGTAGTTTGTGGATTGGGCCATCCAACCAACTCACGGAAGGGGAACCAGGTTTGCATAAAAGATGCATCTGCTTTGTGTCATAGCTGTTAGAAGACCCCTGATTTATCCCAATGCCAACCGTAACCAGGGCTTTTTTCCAACTCAGTTCTGGCACTTCTCAGGTGGGCGCCATTGCCATTCTAAGGGGATGAGGGTGTTTATGGTGAGTTCCGGCACCTCTTTTTATAAAAAAAATAGTACTGATCATAACCAATACCTATGCTGCAATTGTGTACCCACTTATCTGGGAGTAAGCCCCATGAAACACAAATGGACCTACTTCTGAGTAGACATGTATACCATTCTACTGTTAAGTGAATTCTTAGTGAGTGCCTAAGCCTCTTAACAAAGTTTTCATATTTTCCATTTGTCATGGGGGCGGGGAACAGTCTTTAATATCTACCCACATTCTTGTAGAGTAGTAATTGAAGGAGTACCTGATCTCAGACGAACCCACCACAGGGAAAAAAGCATCCTGGTTGCTTTGGGGGGGGGGAAACCAAGGAGATTTTAGGCACTAGAAAATGAGACGGAAGCAGGAAAAGTGCACTAGAAGGGGGAGGGGAAAGCAGCTCTTTGGGACCTCAGGGATTGTTATTGCCTAGAGTCGAAACAACGCACTTGTCAATCACAGATCTTGACTTCATTCACTGGCTAAAAGCATTAAAGGACAGGAGCAGCCAGACTTGCTCATTATACAGAAATTGCTTAGAAGATTATCTGCACACTTTTGCTTCACCACTTTCTAGTTGGCCTACGGGCTTACTTTTTTACTTTTAATTAATTAATTAATTAGAATAATACATTTTATTTATACCCCGCCCTTCCCTGCCAAACTGGGCTCAGGGCGGCTAACACCAATAAAATCACAACAAAAACATAAAACAATTCATTAAAATACAGATTAAAATACAATTTAAAATTTAATCTAGACTGCAGCCTCATTTTTAAGTAGCCCACCAATCACACCAAAAGAATGAAACATCAGGGTTAAACTGAAACCAACCCAAAGGCCAGGTGGAACAGCTCCGTCTTGCAGGCCCTGCGGAAAGATGCCAAATCCCGCAGGGCCCTGGTCTCTTGTGACAGACCATTCCACCAAGTCGTTTTTTTTTTTTTTAATTAAATCTCAAAAGTTGGGTGCCCCTGTTGGCAGTGGGCCTGGAACATCAGTACCTGCCTCACCACCCTCTTGGGAGCTCTGAAAGGTGTATGCTGTCTTGGATACACTGGATAGCTCAGTTGGTTAGAGCATGGTGCTGATAATGTCAAAGTTGCACATCCGATCCCTGTATGGGACAGCTGCATTGCAGGGGGTGGGACCAGATGATTCACAGGGCGCTTCCAACTCTACAATTCTATGATTCCAGGCAAAAAAAACCCCACACACATTGATTTCAGGATCATTTGATGCAATCCCTTCGACACTTTGTAAGGAATAATTTTGAACCAAGTCAAAACAACCCTTCCTTCCTTCCTTCCTTCCTTCCTTCCTTCCTTCCTTCCTTCCTTCCTTCCTTCCTTCTTGTTTAAGCAAAGGAATTTCTACCTTATGGTTGAACTGAACTAGGTATACACGCCGATTTTTAATTGTTTATATCAGCATGCAGATCAAATGCAGACCTGCGGGATGCTCCACGCCTTGCTCCACTTTTTCCTCAAGAGTTTTTGCCTTAGTTCAAATCTCCCTGTCAGGGCAAGTGGCTGGAACAGGTCAGCAGTAACTCACAGGGTGTTAGGTAAGGTTAACTCTCTATTCAAAGAAACAAAACAGCTCAGGCCTATTGAGCACAGCACCTCTTCCTAGATCTTGCCCCAATTAAGCCATTGTGATGACCAAAGGTCCCCACTTCCCCACAGCTTTCTAAGACTTCTCCTCTCCTGGGTCCGCAGCAGACTGTTAATTGAAAACGCTTTCTTGCATAAATTTCTGGGCAGATAGAACTTTGACAAGAAAAATAAGCTGGCACATTAAAAAATAAAATAAAGATATCCTAGGATTCTCTGAGCATCTGCTTTCGTTCTTAAGTTGTCCTTAATATCTGAAGCTGCCAGATGGGCGTGGGTAGCAGGAAGCAGCAAGTTCTGATTATTGCTGCTCTGTCCTGTGCTAAATATTGTTTTCTGTTGTATAAGTCTTAATTTAAGATCCAATCAATATCTTAGATACAGTGGTACCTCGGTTTACGAACAGCCCTGTTTACGAACTATTCGGTTTTTGAACTCCGCAAAACCAGAAGTAGTGGCCCGGTTTGTGAACTTTACCTCAGTCTAAGAACGGAATCCGAACAGTGGAAGGGCACCGGCGACAGAAGGCCTCATTAGGGAAAGCACGCCTTGGTTTAAGAACAGTTTCGGTTTAAGAACGGACTTCCGGAACGGATTTAGTTTGTATACCGAGGTACCACTGTACTTGGAATCTATTGGGCTCCTGCTGTTGTTGTTGCTGTTCAGTCGTTCAGTCGTGTCCGACTCTTCATGACCCCATGGACCAGAGCACGCCAGGCACGCCTATCCTTCACTGCCTCCCACAGTTTGGCCAAACTCATGCTAGTCGCTTCGAGAACACTGTCCAACCATCTCATCCTCTGTCGTCCCCTTCTCCTTGTGCCCTCCATCTTTCCCAACATCAGGGTCTTTTCCAGGGAGTCTTCTCTTCTCATGAGGTGGCCAAAGTACTGGAGCCTCAACTTCAGGATCTGTCCTTCCAGTGAGCACTCAGGGCTGATTTCTTTAAGGATGGATAAATTTGATCTTTTTGCAGTCCACGGGACTCTCAAGGGGGCTCCTTCACGGTTGTATAAAAAAGGACTAGCTAAGATAACCGTGTTGGAGATGTGGCAGGGACAATGCACTCCCTGAAACATATGTTTGTACAGTGTTCTATGCTTAACCAAATTTTGGGAGATAGTGCTGGACTGTGCAACTATGACTGCAGAATAAGTAAAATCTTTCAGAGGAGTGTATTCTTTTGAACTATATACCCATTGTATGGAAATTAACAATGGGGCAACCAGAATTGATTCCACGTGCCCTAATGGTGGCCAAGAGAAACTGATGAACTGGAAGAATTAAAGATATGACCCCCTTTAATCAATGGGCCGACAATATGACAACATGAACCGAGTGCTTACAGATGTATACTTTGTTTGGATAAATATGACGTTTGGAATGAGTTTATGCCGAATGTAGTAGGCTATGAACATCTACATATGCATTAGGATAAAACTATTATCAATTTATTTAAGAATTTATGGGAGTATATTACATTGCATTTTCGCATATTGTTTCTTTCTCTTCCTTATACACATATTTGTTCTCCTCCCATCTTTTTTTCTCTGTATCACGTTATTTCTTTATAATTATTATTTTTTCAATAAAAATATTAATTAAAAAAATTATCTGTGTTATGCTACTGCTTTCTGAAGCCAGATCCCTCTTTGCAGGCTGGGTCCTGGGCATGGGTTCACCATTGGTGTGATCCAGAACAGCTGTTTAGATGCATCTTGTAGGCTAAACATTCCAGTTGGTGGAACACAGGCATTGCCTAAAGGGAGGGGGACCCTCTGGTGTCTGATCTCTTGCTATCAACGGGCTGATGGGAGGGGCGGGCGGGGGGAGGCCCCACTGAGCTGACAAATGCCAGGCTTATCTCTGCCACCCAAATAGCCCCTTCTTAATCCGCACCACAGGTGGTGCCGAGTGGGGCTTGGCAGAGAACAGTGGGCAACCCACATCAGTGCCAGGCCTTGAACCCCACCCATGGCATAGGAGGGGCGGGCTTGGAGGAGACACTTGGAAGGGTGGTTCCTCAGAAGTACTCTAGGAATGCAATGGCATCCCTACACAGAAATCATTCTGCCTTAGAAACAGCCTGCAGTCGTGATTGTATGGCCAAATAATAGTAATAACACAGTGGAACCTTGGTTCTCAAACACCTCGGTACTTGAACATTTCGGCTCCTGAACGCCGAAAACCTGGAAGTAAGTGTTCCGGTTTTCTAACGTTTTTTGGAAGCCGAACATTCAATGTGGTTGTTGGCTATTGTTTCCGGGGCGCCTGCGACAATCAGAAGTCGTACCTTGGTTTTCAAACGTTTCGGAAGTTGAACGGACTTTCGGAATGGATTACGTTCGAGAACCAAGGTACCACTGTAGTTTTATTATGTATACCTTGCATATCTGGCTGGGTTTACCCAGCCACCCTGGGTGGCCTCCAGCACAAATAAAAACAGGATAAAAACATCAAACGTTCATAACCTCCTGATACAGGACAGCCTTCAGATAACTTCTAAAAGTCAAGTAATTGTTTATCTGTTTGACATGTGACGGGAGGGCATTTCACAATAAGGGCGCCACTGCCGAGAAGGCACTCTGCCTGGTTCCCTATAACTTCACTTCTCGCAGGGAGGGAACTGCCAGAAGGTCCTCGGAGCTGGACCTCACCTCAGTGTCCAGGCTGAACGATGGGGGCGGAGACACTCTTTCAGGTATACTGGGCCGAGGCCGTTTAGGGCTTTAAAGGTCAGCACCACTTTGAATTGTGCTCGGAAACGTACTGGGAGCCAGTGAAGATCCTTTAGGGCCTGCTTACATGTGAGGTAATTGGGGTGAATATCTACACATGGGTTGCTTCCAGGGGCATCTTACCCATAGAGGCTAGTGGCACGGGGCGCCAGGGTGCCAAGTTCTGGAGGGCGGCAGGGAAGAGGCAGAGGCTGGACGTGGCGCCTCCCAGCACCAGCTCGCCACCCTCGCCCGCCTCCGCCATGCCGCGCTGCGCCTGGAGCCTCTGCCTGCTGTGGCCACCGCGGCACGAAGTGGCCAGCTGAGCCAGAAGGCACCGCGTCCGGCCTCCGCCTCTTCCCCACCAGAGGAGCCGCCCTCCAGCCGCTGCCTGCCGGCAGTGCCGTCCTCCCTAAAAAACTCTGGGAAACAGGGGGGCGGGGCACCAGAGGGAGCTTTGCACCACGGCGCCAGATATGCTTAAGACAGTCCTGGTTGCTTCCCAGCTGCACACAGTTGATGACACTATTATTGTTTATTAAATTTGTAGGGGTCGTCTTGTGGTGTTTGAAACTGCCCACTTGCGGGAATGAAAAAGAGGCAGCGCAGACAGAGAGAGAGAGAGAAACTGGTGGATAAGGGGTCTCTGTGGCAGCGTGCGGTTGCATCCTGCAATATTTAACCAGGGAATGCAAAAAAACTGTCATATCCAAATAGGGTATGAATCTCCCTCCCCCTTTCTCTCAAATGTTTATTTCAAGAGAACATATCTGTGAGGAGTGAGTTTCCAGGTCACAGATCTCCTGGCCCCATTCTCTTCTTACAGTATACCAAATGTCGTCTTCCCTTTTCAGCACTGTTTCTACTTCAGGATAGAAAGCTTGTCACATACCAATGGCTCCCATGAAACAGTGGAACTTTGCATCCCAATTCACAGGATAGATACATGAACAATATGAAATGAATTCCCTCCATGCTTTTTGATTGCCTGGAGGACATTGACCAAGCTGGAACGTGTGCAGAGTAGGGCAACCTGAGATGATCAAGGGTCTGGAAACCAAGACTTATGAGGGAACTGGGTATGTTTGTCCTGGAAAAGAGGAGACCGAGAGGAGACATGCTGGCCATCTTCAAAATATCTCAAGGGCTGTCACATAGAATCATAGAGTTGGAAGAGACCACAAGGGCCATCCAGTCCAACCCCCTGCCAAGCAGGAAACACCATCAAAGCATTCCTGACAGATGGCTGTCAAGCCTCTGCTTAAAGACCTCCAAAGAAGGAGACTCCACCACACTCCTTGGTAGCAAATTCCACTGCCGAACAGCTCTCACTGTCAGGAAGTTCTTCCTAATGTTTAGGTGGAATCTTCTTTCTTGTAGTTTGAATCCATTGCCCCGTGTCCGCTTCTCTGGAGCAGCAGAAAACAACCTTTCTCCCTCCTCTATATGACATCCTTTTATATATTTGAACATGGCTATCATATCACCCCTTAACCTTCTCTTCTCCAGGCTAAACATACCCAGCTCCCTAAGCTGTTCCTCAAGATGGGACAAGCTTGTTTTCTCCTGCCCCGTAGGCAAGGACCCAAACCAATGGCTTCAAGTTACAAGAAAGGAGATTCCGACTCAACATCAGGAAGAAGTTTCTGACAGCAAGAGCTGTTTGACAGTGGAATGGACTCCCTTGCGGGGTTTTTATAGCAGAGATTGGGAGGCCACCTGTCATGGATGTTTGGATGCCCGGGATTAGACTACCAGATGACTACCCTTCCAACTCTCCGATTCTATGATTTTCAAAACCTCTTAAGCAGAATGTGTACAGTGTTACTTCTCAAAGTGATCAAAGTTTGCTTGGTTAAGGATGGAGATCTAGACCTCCTCAAAGTTGGCAAGTTCCATCATTTTATCAGATTTGTGCAAAATGAGCAAATACCCCTTTTTAAAGTAATGCTATTTATATTTCTAGGGACACAGGTGGCGCTGTGGGTTAAACCACAGAACCTAGGGCTCGCTGATCAGAAGGTCGGCGGTTCGAATCCCCGCGACGGGGTGAGCTCCCGTTGCTCGGTCCCAGCTCCTGCCCACCTAGCAGTTCGAAAGCACGTCAAAGTGCAAGTAGATAAATAGGTACCGCTCCAGCAGGAAGGTAAACGCGTTTCTGTGCGCTGCTCTGGTTCACCAGAAGCGGCTTAGTCATGCTGGCCACATGACCCGGAAGCTGTACGCCGGCTCCCTCGGCCAGTAACGCGAGATGAGCGCCGCAACCCCAGAGTCGGACATGACTGGACCTAATGGTCAGGGGTCCCTTTACCTTTATTTATATTTTTTATTAAGCACAGCCGCTTAGGCTGAAGACAGTGAGAGATTCCTGTTTGGGGGAGTGAACACACTTGCCATTTTTACTGCTGGTACACAGACTTTGGGGTCACAGCTCAGGGATAGGGGCACATAGGTTTACATACATTAAGTCCCCAGGTTCGATCCCGGGCATCTTCTCCAAGAGAGAGCTGGGAGAGATGCGACAGGGCTGTTGGGCTAAGTGGACAATGGTCTTACCCAAGCTTTGCGAAAAGCAGCAGCTTATGTTTCACAAAACCTGTTTGACCAGGAAAGATGCCGGCACAAAAGTGCGCACATGTCATACGGAGGCAGTGCCTGACTCTTGCTTTGACCTTTCAAGTTAAGGTAAGCTAGGACAGAAAACCCAGAAAGAGAGTGCCTCATTTTAAAAGGAAACTCCCGTTTCAAACAGCTCGGTTTAGACCGACGCGCACGTCTCGCGACCAAGCAAAGAAACAAGTGGGATTAGAAGTACATCTACTCAGGGTTTTTTTTTTAATTCAATATATTAAATATATATTAATAATTGGAAAAAGTCACATACTGGAAATTGGAAAGGAGGGATAGACAAATATAAATGTCAAAAAAAAAAAAGTTTGGCAGACTTTACAATACAAAGTTATATACACAGAAAGGCAGAAGGTGTCCTGCAAGTTTAGGGAGAAGCACATTTTCCCAGCGGCTCATAGAGAAGAGCCCCCTCCCCCCCCACTTTCCCTCCTCTGCCATTCATTCAATCATCCATTCATCTGTATTTACAAAGCCAACATGCCGATCCTCTTATATACAACTTTTACAAAAAAAGGAGAACACAAAAACACCACCCAACGAAACTTGGCCGCCACTGACGAGGCGGCAGGTGGGAGGAACAAGCTATCGGAGGGATATGTGCTTACTTATGGCAAAACTGCACTGCCACTGCCCCCAAGTTGCACCGAGTTCAAGATTGCAAGCAGCTTTTATGCAAGGGAGTGGGGGGGGGGACCTCATCCAGTTCCCATACTTGAGAGGGAATTCTTCGCCAGGGCCAACAACATGGATAAAGTAAGAGAAGGCAATTCTTTTTTTCTTTTTTTTTTAAATCCCTAACCAGCCTTTGACTATTTAAAAAAAAAAACATTAAAAAAACACAAAACACCAACATATTCCACATGTATTACACAAAGCTGATCTGTGCAACTGTATGGAATTTAGGTGTCGCATTGCACGAGGAGCCGTTGGCGGGTTACATGGGAGAAGGCAGCATCATTTAGGGATATTGTGCATGTAACCCTAGAAGGCACACCGGGATTCCCCCCCCCCCCAAGGTTAAAAAAGAAGAAGAACACAAACTCCAAAAAAAGTTGTCCGAAGTTCAGAAAGAGAAAGAGGAGAAGAGAGGAGGAGAGCAATGTCCCACTAAACTCCAAGATCAAAAAGGGTGGACGAAAGGAGAAGGGGGGGGCATGATAATGCTAGTGGCCTTTATCTTCCGACCACTAGGCTTAAATTTTTTTTTAAAACATCCTCTGTAATGTCTCTGGGGGAGAAAAATGTTCCTGCAAACTCCCCTCCAGGTGATGGGGTGGCAAGGAAATCCCCTCTGCCAGTTCCTGTCCATCTGAAACCACCCCCAAAAATATATATATGTAAAGCCACCCTCCCCCCAAACAGGAAGCATCACCCATTCACGGCAGCTTCCTTCCTTCCTTCCTTCTTTCGGAGTCCTCAGAAAGGCAGCGTGTCCATGAATATTTTGTCCACAATGGGCGGCGGGGGGACCAGATCCTCGAGCTTCAGGTAGAAGATGCGCTGGAGCCCTTGAGTGCAAAGGGTGCGGAGTTCGGGGAGCTTGCCCAGCAGCTTCGAGAGGCAGTTCGGATGGAGCTGCTCGTTGGTGGTGGAAGTCACGTGGTCTTTAAGGCAGCTGACAATGCGGTTCTGGAGGTCTTCAACCTTCTTTGGCTCTTTTAACCCATGGCGGTCTGGTTTGGAGATGGCGGCGGCAAGAAAAGAACAGGGAAGGAGCTGTTAAACTCGAGAGCGAACCAAGGGCTTCTTCCTGACGCAGTCGGACATGTTGAGCTCCCTAGGGTCCCATGCGTATCTCATGGTATTCCATGCTATCCAGGTGCCAGGAACGTAGCGTGGGGAGGACCAGGGGGACTGTGGCCCCGGGCGCAGATTTCTGAAAGGGCGCACAACCGGGCGCCCCCATGACAGGCTCCCTCCCTCGCCTGGGCTAGGCCATCGGGACTGGAGTGGCGGTGCCTTCCAGATATTGCTGGACTCCCCCTCCCAGAGGAAGCAGATCTGATCTATCATTTTCTCTGAAGGCAGCTAGAGATGTCGCAAACTGATTGGGAGCCTTAAGCACCTCCCTTCCAGAGATCCGGAGCTTCCTCGATCCTGCCTCTCAACCTGCGCTTTCCGCAGCCTTACCCGTGCACCGCAGAGAACCACCCCAGTGATGTGGGCCCCGGGCCTACCTGTGATGATGACAAGCGCCGCGAGGCAGGAGAAGGAGGGCACATCGATATTCATGCGGTGGAGGCTCTGGGAGAACTCGATGATGGAATCGATCCACTCTCCAAAGCCCCGAACACACTGCATCCGATGCAACACCACCCCGTTGCAGAATATCAGCTTGCCTTCTTCTGGCTTGGACCTGCGAGAGAGAGAGAGAGAGAGAGCACGGTTTGAGTTGAAACTTAGACAGAGTGTGTCGGCCACTGGAGGGAAGGCCATAGAGCCAGTGGGGCAAGCCATGGCAGTTTGCCGGGCAATGTTGGTTTTGACCGGGCAGTTGGGAGCTCATTCCCAAATGCTGCTGCTTCACCGGAAGTTGGAATCCCAGAGTCACAGGCAGGCACAGCATTTGTGCCAGACAGAAGTCTTGAGCCGAGCAGCTTCCAGAACTGGCTGTGAAAGCCATGTCCGTTCCCACTGGGCTCTCCCACCCACCCACTTTGGGGCAAGAACAGCTCCTGCAGTCTTCTCTCTCCCACCATTCCCTTGTCCCAGCATGACATGTGGAAGCCCTTTCCTTCCAGAGTAAGGAAGGGGACTGTAAACAGAGGCTTCCTTTGCTCACAGAATCCCCTATCAGATGCTTAGAGGGCCCATAAAGCAATAATGCTCAATTCAAGTGCCCTGGGTCTACATATGGAGGATTCCCTTCTCCTCCTGTTTCTTTTATTTTGCCACACTGCCACCGTCCCTGCAACCCAATACGAGGCGACCTACTGAGCTTGCCCCAAATTTAGTGGCTAAGTGGGTGACTGTGGGTTTCGTACGGCAGCCCTGCTGCTGCATGTTTACCTGTATGCTAGCCGGAGAATGAAGAGCTCCAGAAAAGCAGATTCCAAAAGCAGGTCTTGATCCTCTTTCGGAAGCTCTAGGAAGCCCTGGATCTTCTCCGCCCATTTCCGGATGACGTCCATCGAGCCTGTCAACAGGTCGTAGAACTGCTGCACATCCACGCAGTCCTCCTTCTCAAACTGGTAGGAGACAGATTCCTGGAACTGGTGAGGGGAGGAAACAAGCAAAAAGGTTGAAGAGCAGACACAACCAAGCTCATGGCCCCTGCCCCTGATAACACACTCATTTTATTTTGGGAGCGGGTGGAGAGACAGGCAGGAGTGTAGACTCTACCACCAGCACAATGACATTCTCCTTGCTAGTGCTGATAGGAATCAAGAGTGATGTACTCAAGACTCTCATTTGAATGGCCAAATAACGCATCTCAAGCCAGAGATTACTAATAATGGCGTAGGAGAGCTGAAAATAATGCCAATGTATTTCACATCTGGCAACCATTGCACCCCTCCAGTTTCAGATAGCACATGCGTAGACGAGTTGAAAAATCCCGGGACACAGATTTTCATGGACCTCCTGCAGCTATGGTGGCTCATTTACAGGAAGCGTTAACTCTGAAAGTGTATACTCATTTCGGACCAAACCAGGCCTTCCTAGAGCAAAATATACACCAGTAGGCTTAGTTTGGACAGAATTGAGTATACACTTCCAGAGTTAACACAAAATACATTACTTCTGGTAAGGTAAAGGACCCCTGGACGGTTAAGTCCAGTCAAAGGCAACTATGGGGTTGCGGCAAGGTAAAGGACCCCTGGACGGTTAAGTCCAGTCAAAGGCAACTATGGGGTTGCGGCGCTCATCTCGCTTTCAGGCCGAGGGAGCCGGTGTTTGTCCACAGACAGCTTTCCGGGTCATGTGGCCAGCAGGACTAAACCGCTTCTGGCGCAACAGAACACCGTGACAGAAACCAGAGCGCACGGAAACACCGTTTACCTTCCTGCCACAGCAATGCCAATTTATCTATTGGCACTGATGTGCTTTTGAACATCTAGGTTGGCAGGAGCTGGGACAGAGCAACGGGAGCTCACTCCGCTGCGGGGATTCGAACCGCCGACTTTCCGATCGGCAAGCCCAAGAGGCTCAGTGGTTTCGACCACAGCGCCACCCCCATAACAGCTAGAGGGTTGTGAAAATTTGGGTTTTTAGACTCCTCTACCCACGTTCTATCTGAAACCAAAGGTGTGCATTGTTTGCTAGGTATGATTCCGGCTCTCCCAAGCTCTCCTACCCCACCGTAGTGTATTATCTGCTCACGAGCCATTTCAAGTGTCTAGGCAGCTGATTTGGGGTTGGAAGGTGTATCAAACAACAACAAGAAGAAAAAACCCACCCCTTCAACTCAGGCAAGTTCCACTAACAGGACCTGTGGCATCTGTTGGGAAGGGCTTCACCCTGCTGATTCCAATTGCCTAGCCCTTTGCTCCAAGTCATTCCTTGGCATGTTAGACTCCCAGGCACTTAAAATGGCACAATTATTTCAGGGCATTTCAGCCTGCCACGGGACCATTTGGGGCATCCCACAAGGAACAAAGTACAAATGTGTTTCGTTTATCTGCCTGGCACATTCTCTCCCCCCCCCCCGAAGTCAGCCACAAATGCCACAGGATGTCGGAACGCAGATTAGTAAGTACCTTGGAATAATCAAGCTTTGTTGCGCTGGGTATGGAATCTATGTGCGCTCTCACAAGAGAGGAGATGAGGCTGACCGGAGAAGTATCTTGAGTTTGCTTGGGTTTGGAGGGCAAACGACCACGCCGGCCTTTCAAGCTGTCCGTCCGCACCACTGAGGGAAGGAGGAAGCGAAAAAAGACACACATTCAGAGAGGCTGGGAGCAGAGACGTGAGGGAACTATCGACAGGACTAACTGTGGGGCTTAGGAAGGTTTTAATCGCAGAATGGAATTTGGATCCCGGCCAAAGTGGAGCAGGCATTGGCCTAATTGCCGTATGCTAGATACGTGGACAGTGTTCTCGAAGTGACTAGCATGAGTTTGGCCAAACTGCGGGAGGCAGTGAAAGATAGGCGTGCCTGGCGTGCTCTGGTCCATGGGGTCACGAAGAGTCGGACACGACTGAACAACTGAACAACAAGAAGATACGCTTCACAAGATGGTGGGTTGGCGGTTTAGCCATACTGGTATTCTGTACAGTGGTACCTCTGGTTACAAACTTAATTCGTTCTGGAGGTCCGTTCTTAACCTGAGATACCACTTTAGCTAATGGGGCCTCCCACCGCCGCACGATTTCTGTTATCATCCTGGGGCAAAGTTCTTAACCTGAGGTACTACTTCCAGGTTGACGGAGTCTGTAACCCAAAGTGTTTGTAACCCGAGGTGTTTGTAACCCGAGGTACCATTGTATTTCGCAACTGCACGACAGAAAGGCGGAATGCTATACTTGTATTAAGTTGGTGACCTCTCTTGATGTTACTAAACTACAACTCCCATCATCTCTGACCACTGGGCCAAGCCGGCTGGGGGCTGATGGGAGTTGGAGTCCCGCTGCAGGTTCCACATGCCTGTTTGACATCTCAAGTGCTGGTCTTGGACAGTCAAAGGAAGCTTGCGACAAGAGTTGCTTCTGCCCCATACATGAAGGAAAGCATTGGAAGAATGCACATCTCTCCCTAGAGCAGTGTTGGCCAAACTCGGCCCTCCAGATGTTTTGGGACTACAACTCCCATCATCCCTAGCTAACAGAACCAGTGGTCAGGGATGATGGGAATTGTAGTCCCAAAACATCTGGAGGGCCGAGTTTGGCCACCACTGACCTAGAGCTAAGCCAATTACACGTCGTCTCTCATTGGTTCTTTGCTCTGAATAATTCTGCTCCCGACCCCACCCTTAAAAAGCCCCAACTCCCCCTTTTAAAAAGTATTCTTATTAAAGATTTCTTGATTTACAAAAGTATGTGCAATGTCTCTCTCTCGTATTTTTTCCACTTATCATTTTTATCTCAGCCCCACTCACCTCACAGAGTGTTTGTTGTGGGGGAGGAAGGGAAAGGAGAATGTTAGCCGCTTTGAGACTCCTTCTGGTAGTGAAAAGCGAGATATCAAATCCAAACAAATCATTTTCATTTGTTGAGACATTAGGAAGAAGAGGGGGAAAGATGTGAACAGGGGAGGGGGAGAGTTGGGTGACGATGCTTCTATTTTACTTAATATATGTAGAGTTTGATGTCAGCGCTGCTTGTGTAGGTTCTCTCTTGTTTGCTTGTGTTCCTTTGGTGGTGAGAGAGGTTGGGGTTGGCCTAGGGTGTGGTTGTTCATTTGTGATTGGCTGTGGTGATCTTTGGTTTCTGTGTGAGTGGGGTGGGTGGGTGTTTTGGATCAGGTTAGCCATATTGATTTGTATGCTGTTGGTAGATTTTTGTCATTGTCTTGTTGGGCTGTGTGTGTGATGAAGGGGAGCCATACCAGGGTGAAGGTGTCCCCGTGTCATTTCCAGCTTATTGGTTAATTTTTCTAGTAAGGCTGTTTCCCATCCTACTTGGTACCATTGGTCTATGCTTACTCCTGACAGGTCTCTCCAGTGTCTGGTGATGATGTTTCTGGTTGCTGAAAGTAGGTGGCTTATGAGTTCTTTGTGGTGTAAGTGGGCATTATTGTCTTGGAAGATGTTTAGTAAGGCCAATTCTGGGGTTCCCCAAACCCCTTTTTGTAGGAGATCTCGCTGGCCAGAGCGAGGCAACGACAACTACACCAGCAGACTGTTAGCTAGTGCATCCTGCCAAAACGTGGCATAGATCACATCAGCGCAGAACCTAATCACCCCTTAATCCTTCTGACAATTCACAGCTGAAGAGCAGAATTTCCTTACTGCTTCAATGGAAGTTGATGACTGTAAAATGAGATTTAAATCTGCCACAGTGATTGCGAGGACTGAACCCATTACGGTGGTTGCCTTGGGCAAATAATTCAAGCCACAAGCCGATTAAACCCCTGATCTTATTAACACTTTAACCTGCACATCAAACTCAACAAATAGAAGAAGAAGAAGAGTTTGGATTTGATATCCCGCTTTTCACTACCCGAAGGAGTCTCAAAGCAGCTAACATTCTCCTTTCCCTTCCTCCCCCACAACAAACACTCTGTGAGGTGAGTGGGGCTGAGAGACTTCAGAGAAGTGTGACTAGCCCAAGGTCACCCAGCAGCTGCATGTGGAGGAGTGCAGACACGAACCCGGTTCCCCAGATTACGAGTCTGCCGCTCTTAACCACTACACCAAACTGGCTAGGGACTTCTCTTACCTTCTTTGACCATTCCCACAGCAAGGCACTTCTGGAAACGACAAAACTGGCACCGGTTTCTCCTCCGCTTGTCCACAGGGCAGTCTTTATTGGCTAAGCAGATGTATTTGGCGTTCTTCTGTACAGTGCGCTACGGGAGACAGAACAGCAGCGGGGACGTTTAGGACTCATCACACGCATGCGCAAAAAAACACAGGGCATCTACAAAGCTTGGTGTCAAGAAAAACAAAAGGCCCGTTTATTTATTGCATTGTTCCTACAACCCTGCCGTTTCCAGTTTCACAAGGGTACGACAGAAATCGTACGCCACGTGACGGCGGCCACACCTTCCAGACACAGCTGTGCCTTCACATTTCTGCATGTGGCTACTGTTACCATAATGCCACAGAAATGGGGTGATGAAAGATGGAAATGGCACTGAGCAGGCCTGACGTCAGAGAAACCGAAGCGTCCCTCTCTCCAAGATCTGCGGTTGCCTCACCTCAACCACTAGAAGTCTGAAATGTCTTTGTTTGGTATGCATCATGAGATGCTGGGTCTTTCTGCATCCATGCAAATGGAGAACAGTTTAATGCAATATGCATTAAAGGGGGGGGGGCAGGTCCGAGCTGCCGCATTTGAAGCTCTCAGCCGTGGGACAAGTTAGAAAGTCACACACCCCAAATGGCACCGTTCAAAATGAAAATCAAGCAGCTCTGGGTAGAGACCTGAGCGTTTTGAAGCAGCTGCATGTTTGGTTTGCTGCATGCCCAGTCAAATATTATATAAATCTTGTAAGTAAACAAGGATTTACAATGCCGCCACCTCCTCCCGGCTACTTTGCAGGAGTAAAGTACCTGAATTACAAGCAACGGGTCACATGGCTGCTTCAAAGTGACAGAGACAACACGGATCCCCACCATTCAAGTTTGGCCAAGTGAATTAGCTCAGAAAGTTTCAGGATTCAAAATGTCGCCACCCACCCAGCCACAGTTTTGCAGATTCGGAGATCTGGCTGTTTGGACAATTGGCATGAGGCCATGTTCTACCCACAAACAAGTTGGTATCACAGCTATTCCGTCGCCTTGGGTGAAATGGGGAGGCAAGCTAAGAATTTCCAGGGGAATTTCTTCCCCTCCACTGCCCAGTAAGGACATTGTGATCAGCAAATGGAACCCAGTTAAGTTTTGCCACGTCCAGATGATTATCAGCTTGTGGTAACATGGAGACGGGCTTTATCCTTGTGGCACCAGTGTTGCGGAATGCCCTCCTTTCTGAGATACGAGAGGCCGCCATCAGTATTGGCATTCCGACGGATCTTGCAGACCCATTTGCTCAGGGAAGCATTTCCCTGAACTTGAACGTCCGATTTTATTGTTTCAGCTGTGTTTTGATTATCATGCTTTTTAACTGCCTTGGTTTATTGTACATTTTAATGACAGAGGCCGCACTGCTCTGTGCAATTTAATTATGCACAGATTTTGTACCTGATTCCATAGTTGTCAAACGACTCAGAAGCCATTTTGGCATATAAGGGTTAAACAAACAAACAAACAAAATGACTTTGCAGCATCTTCACAAAGCTACGGGTCCCGTGGAAGGAGCCAGGAGACTTCAAGCGGTGTCAAACGAAACAGGTTTGTAGTACAGATATGCCCTTAGACACATCTAATGCTTTTAAGTACCTAGACTTACAGGAGGGTGTTCAGGCATTGCCTCTCTCGTAGGGTCCACAAATGTTGGCTTGGTTCGCAAGATCAGTTTGTGTTCACTAACTCCCTCCCTACTCCTCTGTCATTGAAGTTTTGTGTCCTGAAGTTTATCATCTCCAAGCTTATAAATGTGTAAATTTATAATTTTCCAGAACTACAGTAGAAACTGTAGGGGAACTTAGGAAATGGGGAGGAGGGTTGTGCTGTTAGTAGACTAGCCTTCTCCTGGCCACAGGCACATGCTCCAGAGTTAATACAGTTAATCCAATTAAATTGTTTTGATTAATTTGTTGTTGCTTGGTCTATACCAGTGTTTCCCAGCCTTGGGTCTCCAGCTGCTTTTGGACTACAGTTCCCATCATCCTTGACCACTGGTCTTGTTAGCTAGGGATGATGGGAGTTGTAGTCCAAAAACAGCTGGAGACCCAAGGCTGGAAACACTGGTCCATATGCTACTGTGCTTGATTAATTTGTTCTTGTCGCGATTGCAGTGTTTGTTGTTAGAGCATGGTGCTGATAACACCAAGGCTGCAGGTTCGATCCCTATATGGGGCAGCTACATAGCGGGGGGGTGTGTGTCAGACTTTATATTTCTCAGGGTCCCTTCCAACTCTATGGTTCTATTATCTATTATAAGCAGAATACATATATTAAATCAACTTAACTAGACTCCAGAGAGAAGACTTGCAGATGGTTGACTACACTGAATACAAGGGAGGAAGAAGTTTTGAGAATTTCCCCTGCTGAATTCTCAGAACTGGAATCAGGGTGGGTCTTTCTTGGCTAGGAGATCAATACTGAGGGCTTAATACATAGAGACTACTTGGCTACTTAAGCATCTCCCCGAACTTTCAGCTAAGAGCCAGGGCCTAGCCCAGGGACAAGTAGCATATGAATTTGCTACCAAGGAATTTGCTACCAAGGAGTGTGGTGGAGTCTCCTTCTTTGGAGGTCTTTAAGCGGAGGCTTGACAGCCATCTGTCAGGAATGCTTTGATGGTGTTTCCTGCTTGGCAGGGGGTTGGACTGGATGGCCCTTGTGGTCTCTTCCAACTCTATGATTCTATGTGACAGCCCTTGAGATATTTTGATTCTATGATTCTATGGCCCTCAAGATATAGTTGGACTACAACTCCCATCATCCCTTTGACCATTGAGCCAGGCTGGCTGGGGCCGATCGAAGTTGGAGTCCCACAGCCTCTGGAGGGCCACAGGCCCCCCTCCCACCCATGCCTGCTCTGGTCTATTTACTTGTGGAGATGTGTGCAGGCTGTTGCTTACAGCAGAAAGGAATTCTGCACTCCAGGAAACAACCCCATTCCTAGCTGTTGTGGGTTTAATTTGTGGAAAGTTACTAGATGGAACAAATGCGAACTTTTCAGCCTTTGAGAGATGGGGGGCTTCCTAAAGGTCCCATAGCCTGCAGAAAGCTCATCTCCAACCTTCCAAAAATGCTCTTGCCACCTACCCCTGTGAAGGGACAGAGAGCTCTCACAAAGACCTCCTTTATTTGGAGAGGCCAGGGAAAGGTCCGATGACTCATCCCTGTAGCAGTCAACAGCAGAGGCTTCCTCCCTCTCTTCTCCTCCTCCTCCTCCAAAAAGGACGCATTGAAGTCCCAGCATTCTTTGCACTGCCTCTAGAGACACATGGAGGACTGAAATGCCTTTCCTAGCGGCACCCAGCGCACAGAAGCAATGTACACACCCCATACATTTAAAGCACATGACTTTTCCCTTAAAAAAAAAAAAAAGTATCCTGGGAACTGTAGTTTACTCTTTCATAGAGCTATTCCCAGCACCCTTAACAAGCTACGGTTCCCAGTTTATAGTAAATAAGATTTGGCAAGATGTTTAGAAATTACTAAAGATGATAGACAAGGAACGCGGGAAGAGGAGATTGGGGGAAGTCTATATACAATGTGAGGGACAATTATTAGGTATAAGTATAGTTTTTTTATGTTTTGTCTTGTTTTTGTTGTTGTTATAGTTAGGGTTGTATGGTAGGTTTGATTTAATGTAATTCAATGGGATGATTATGTTTGATTACGTTGTATTTGTTTTTGGTTTTATAAAATTAAATAAATATTTTTTTTTTAAAAAAAACAAGCTAAGGCTCCCAGAATCCTTTGGGGAGGGGGAGTTAAGTGCATTTAAACGTAGATGTAGCCTGAAAAACACCACCAGCAGCACATGTGAATTTCCTCAGTTTTGAGGGTGAGCCAGAAAGTTCTTTCTTACCTTGAAAAACCCCTTGCAGCCTTCGCAGGTCCGGACACCATAGTGTTGGCACGAGGCGTTGTCTCCGCACACGGCACAGCGCCCCTCGTTGGACCCCGGGCTGCGCCCCTTGCTTGGCGAGAGCGAACTGTCCATTAAGCCGGAGCCGTCCAGGACCGGCGAGGCCTGGCTGAGCGGCAAAGGGGAAAAGCTTACCGACGAGGAGGGTTGCTGGAGAGAGAAGACGTCTCCGTCCACCAAGTGCTGGTGGGCGGGCGGCTGCATCTTCAGGGGGCTCTGGGGGGGGACCCCGGGGCTGTGAGCCGAGGGGCCGAAGGAGAAGTAGGACGGCTGGGCGGAACTACTTTTTGGAGGCTCCGTTGCCGCCGCCGCCGCCCAAGGCCTCATGCCCTCGTAGGCGTGTGGGGGGGAATAGGCCCCAAAGGAGTTCTCCCAAGATGGCCCCTGGGAAGTCTGGTAGCTTGGCGTGGAAGGGGAAGGGACGGAGCAGGGGCTGCCATAATAGTCCGAGCCGCTCGAGGACATCGTCTCGTCCAGCTGGCTGCTGAAGGAGCCGGGGTAGCAGCCGTACACTTGGAAATCCTCCAGCTTGAAGGAGGCGGCAGTGGGGTTGGCGGCAGGGATCTGGTAGAGGAAAGCGTCGAATTCGCCGGTGTAATTGTCCATGAAGGTGCTGAAGCTGGGCAGAGAGGTGGCGGCGGCAGTGATCTCTGTGTTAACCAGGTCCATGGTGGGTTTGCCAAGCTCGGGGGTCAAGAGGTCCGCTGGGTAGCGCTCACAGGGGCCTCCGCTCTGAAGCAAGGTCCCATATTGGGTTTGGATACAGGGCATCTCTAGGGGGAAAGGGGAGGGGAGAAGGAAAAGAGAAGAGAGTCGGCTGTCAGTTATGGGATAGTCGGCCGTACAGTATCCTTTGAGAGGGAGCAACTGGCCCATTAAGGGCAACTGGGGCACTGCCCCAACAATTTCAGTGTGACCTCAGCCAGCCCCTTGCCTTATGCACAGCCCAGACGAGTGGTATTGCCTGTTGTCTTCTTCCTCTTTAATTTCAGTGTTTCCCCTCATTAGCCCCGCCTGCACCTGCTGTTGACTCTCTAGCTCCACCTGCTGTTGGCCTCCCTACCTCCCACCCAACCAGTCTCAAAGGGCGCCAGCCAACAGCTGGCAGTGTTCCTAGTCTAGAGACACATCCAGTAGCTGGTTAGCAGGAGAGGTCAGTGGCTAAATGGCTGCTATGAAAGCAGAAGGGGAAAGGGGAGCCCTGCCTAACAGAGCTTGCTGCTGGCGGGCACCCTTACAAACAGGGCTACCTGAAGCAAGGGACAAGATGCACCCCCTGTTCCCACACCAGGCATAGATGCTAACAGGACCAGCTGAATCCTGCATCCTGACAACACAACACACGACACACAAGAGCCTGGTTCTCCAACACCTTGCTGTTGCCCCCAGCAATTGCCGACTTGTTACGCCCAATGTTAGGGCCTGTCCAATGTTAGGGCCTGCCCTGCTCACATGAGCCGTGTGCTCATCTCATCAAAATATTGGCCCCCATTCATGCAAACAGTTTCTTCAGTTTTCCATACATGTAGGCATGCCAGCCTTTTTCGTTCATGCAAAGGAACCAAGCAAGGAAAGCAAAAAAGGTATGGAGTCCTCTGCTCAAAAGAGGCCTTTACACATTTGTGGAGCACCTTTTGTTCATGGGAGGAAGGAAGAGGGTCCTCTCTTCCCCCGCCCTTTCCGCTGCATGAAGCATGGCACCTCCTATGCTTGCGCTGTAGGAAATGTTATTCTGTATTTCTATCTTGTGAACCATTCTGGGATCTTCGGATGAAGGGCGGTAGACAAATTTAATAAACAAATAAGCAGGAAACAGGGCTAAGCACAAACTCTGGGCATTCCTAGAGATACCCATCTCCTTGGGGTAATAACAGCACTTTGGGTTAAATGAAAACACCTCCACTTGCCTTTGTAAAATGCACGGCGCCAGCATTTTACTAGATGCCACTGTCGACTAGAGGTAGATGCAACATGCACCCAACTATCCAACTAAAAAGAGAACTGCCAGGGATCACTCTTCTGCAACATCTAGTCTCTGACAGTAGCCAGCCAGACATCCCTGGCTCACAGCAATGAATGAGGCCTGCGGATCTAGCTGGTTATGGGGCACTGTGCATGGCGATTGTCATTTTTGTCGAAAAGGCACCAGAATTTTTAAAGGATTTATTCCCTAGCCGTCTGAGCCGACATCCAACAGGTGCATGGTCACCAAGTGGAAAGTCACAATAGGGAAAGACCCTCCTGTTGTCTGCATCATCATGACTGTTGTGCGTGGGCGATGTTTATTGTTCCTTGCCTAATAGGAGGCATGCAGCTGGGGGAGCTCATTTCCACTCTCATTCTTCCACCTCGCACAGATTTGCTGGGAACCTGCTGTGGGCACAAGCCTTAGGCAACAGTTTCCTTGGTAATGCGGAGAATGCGACCGACAGCACAACTGGGCAACCAACCAACACAAGATCCTTTTAACTTTGAAGCTGAGACGATGATCCTGGCTTGTGCCAACGGAGGATGCGCTTCAAAGGCAAGGAGGAAAACAAAAATCACATCGCCCCACCTCCAGCAAAGCTGCCCTCAAACAGCCAGCTTATATAGGACCCACGAGGCATGCCTAGCAGCATGTTGGAGCAGACACGTGCTCCTTCAGGGAACGGGATGTGCTTGTTCACACTATTTACTTCCTTGAGGAGGGCCATGTGGGATGCCTGAAGCTGGCTCACTAGTGCAGGCATTTGGATGGGGATCATAGAACTGAAGAGTTGGAAGGGACCCCGGGGGTCATCTAGTCCAACCCGCTGCAATCCAGGAATCTCAGTTTAAGTATCCATGACAGATGGACATCCAACCTCTGCTTAAAAGCCTCCAAGAAAGGAGAGCCCACAAACTTCTGAGGGAGAATGTTCCACGGATGGATGAGTGAGGAGAGAAAGCGAGAGGGGGTGAAATATAAATAAATAGGAGGAGGAATGGGAAAATAGATGCCTTCCCATTTGGGCATCACTCTTGCTGGTTGCGAGGGATGCGGGTGGCGCTATGGGTTAAACCACAGAGCCTAGGGCTTGCTGATCAGAAGGTTGGCGGTTCGAATCCCCGCAACGGGGTGAGCTCCCATTGCTCGGTCCCAGCTCCTGCCCACCTAGCAGTTTGAAAGCACATCAAAAAGTGCAAGTAGATAAATAGGTACCGCTCTGGCGGGAAGGTAAACGGCGTTTCCGTGCGCTGCTCTGGTTTGCCAGAAGCGGCTTAGTCATGCTGGCCACATGACCCGGAAGCTGTATGCCGGCTCCCTCGGCCAGTAACGCGAGATGAGCGCCGCAACCCCAGAGTCGGACACGACTGGACCTAATGGTCAGGGGTCCCTTTACCTTTTTACCTGCTGGTTGAGGACAAAATGGCATTTGTGCAAGGAGCCATATTCTGGAAGTGAAGGGACAGCAAAGGAGCATGGGGAGAAGTTTTAAGAACTTTGTAGCCTAAACGCAAAATGTAGTTATCCAAATAGGTTTGAATCAGGGCTGGGGAAACTGTGGCCCTACAGATGTTGCTGGAGCACAACTCCCATAATCCAGGAACTACTGGGCCAGGGCTGGTGGGAGAGTCCAACAACACTGGGAGGGACACAGAGCTGACAGCCTTGGTTTTAAACAGGCAAGGACACCAAGGTACTGCAGAGGGACTCAAGTCCTTGACTGATGTTGTTTCGAGATGCCGCAATGCTTGGGACTTCCCAAGTCCATCTCCAGACCTTCAGCTTTTCCTTTCATCCTAATCTTCCCCGAATCCGGATCTCTCAATATTCCCACAATCCAAAGTGTGGAATGTAACAACAGTGTGGACTTAAGTGCTCTCGGATATTAGGCTGTTTCCTTCCTATCAAGAAAAGAGCTGGGCTTGGTAACTATAATCCATCGCTAACAGTTAAGTAGTTCACATGAATTTTTCTTTTCGCTTCCTACACCCTTAAGGATGGACAGCACACCTACAAAACGTGAGAGGAAAATGCTGTCGTTTTGCAAAACTTACTTATTTCATAAGATTTACGGCTGGCTGATTTTGGGCGGGGGGGGGGAAGCTTGAGAGACACTATTGCTACATGCATCTCTCATGCACATAATGAAGAGGAAGACTGTTAAAAAAAGGGGGGATTATCCGTTGAGTCACACCTTTGCCCAGGGGTCAGCAAACTTTTTCAGCAGGGGGCCGGTCCACTGTCCCTCCGACCAGGAAGGCTCCTCAAATAACCCAGAGATGCATTTGAAATAAAAGGACACATTCTACTCATGTAAAAACACGCTGATTCCCGGACCGTCCGCGGGCGGGATTTAGAAGGCGATTGGGCCGGATCCAGTCCCCGGGCCTTAGTTTGCCATACCCATGCATTTGCCTGATCACTGCGCACATTTACTTTTTAAAAAGTGCTTCTTCTGAAGGGCTGCTCTCATCTCGAGGCTCAGCTGGGCAGCAATTTCAGCACTGGCACAGACAAGATACAATAAATCAGGGTGGGGAAACTGCCTTTACCCCCAAGAGGCACCTTCAGGTTGAAATATCGCTCTGTGGGGGTTTAACAGCAAATGGGCCGCCCTTGGAAGAGGAGACGTAACAGGAGTTTTTGGCACAGGTGAAAACCAAGACAGTAAGCAAGTTGCGGCAAGTTGATAATGTCATTCATATCACAGACCTTTAAAGGTTAGATTCTGTTTGGTGAAGGAGCTGCTGCTTTAATGGGCAGTAAAGGATTGCGGAATGCAGAGATACGCAGAGTTCCAAGGACAAGCTTAAGGAGACCTCCTTGGTGGGAAACAAACTCCTCTTTGGTTGCAGTGGTACTAGGACAACTGCGGCTACGGACCGGTCAGAACCACGATCCCTCTGTTAAGCTGCCGTTGGTTCAGCTGGCCTCTGGAAAAGAAAGCTCTCCCACCAAACTGAACCAGGCCGCCCTCCCTCCTTGCCCAGTTTAGAAAGTGCCAGGTAGCACACGCCACATCCCTGTGGCAGAGCACAGAACCACGTGGGCAGAGGAAGCCGATGGAATGGCAGGTGCTTCGGCTGTAGCGAGAACAGGTCACAAATATGGGTCCGTTTCGGTTACCTGAATGGGTACCCAAATGTTGCCCTTTGCAACACACTTCCTTCCAGGGCAGGAAGTGGCAGAAGCAGCCCCCGGGGGTTTCTAACAGTTTACCAGTCCAGTGGCCTCCGCAAGGGAGTTGCCATCACCAGTGTTAGAAATTCAGATCTATAAACTAGGCACCAAATAGCTCCCTTAATCCCAAGATTACAGCCACCAAAACGGCATGTCTAGTTGCCATTTGGGGGCAAGACGGCTCAAAAGTCTTATTTTTTTCAAACAATGGACTGACTGTGACGGATTGTCAGTTAAACATCTGGCTAGATCAGAAGACAAACTTGAGATAGCTTAAGAACTTTGAAAACTTAAAGAAGAAAAGTCACTTGATCCAGGGACAGCCCACATATATATTGGCCCATTCCGACCTCTTTTTCTTAAAATAAGAATATTCTCCCTAACTGTGAGGAAGGGAATGGGGTGGGGTAACTGAAGACAAGCTACAGCTTTTAACTACAACATTGTTCACTGCTCCAGCTCAGGCTGCATAGAAAAAGCATTTTGGCTCCCGAAATTCATTCCGATTGTGCAGATAAAATATAACTGATGGAAAGCTACATGATGTGGTATTAGTGTGTGAAACCGGTCAAGATCCAGTGATCCCCAGGCACGAACCTCCAGATGGTGGAAATGTCAGGCGCCTTCCTGGCACCCAGGCATCTTCAATTGGTTGCAAGGTGCAAAATGCGCCTGGCTAATTTCGAACACTGATCAGGGCCAAAGGTTCCATTTGCCCAATGAGTGGGTTGGCTAGCCCCAACCAATTGCTTTCTAAAAAACCACCTTCTCTCCTTGATACCAGTGTGTTGCCATGCTTCCCTGCTGCCACACAGGCTCGTTATTCTGCTGCCCTAAAAATAGAACCCTGGTACTTAATTGTTAAAGCTCGTTAGGATTTACAGTGCTCTAACACAGCAACAGATGCTACCCTGGGATGTTCCTTGTGACACAGTATTTATTAGCTCCCTCCCCCCCGCTCCCCCCCATAGGAAGGCCTGACGTCTGCAAATGCAAGAGGGCCATCTCCCTTGGTAGTACAAATCGAGATAGTTCCATTACACTCGCCGGAGATTAAATCTCAGGGATTGCGGCTGGGATGGCAGAGAGCACAAGATGACAGCCAATACCACTGGGGCTTCTCAAACAAGGGGGCCTCTTAGCAAAAGGAGGAACGGAAAAATGAAGGCTGCAAGGTGAGAGCAGCAGTCGAATGGTGTGACAGATAATGTTAACTTTCTATTGGTATTTCTATCTATAGACTGAAGGAGTCCCATGGAGGAGGCCTGGGGCACTTTTTCACAGCCCAGAGAAGGGTGGTCCCCTCCTAATGTTGCTGGACTGCAATTCCCATCATGCATAGCCCTTGCCTATGCTGGCTGCTGGCTGGGGCTGGTGTTTAACACCACCAAGAAGTTAGTACACCTCGGCTACCCCAGGTGCGGAGGTTGATGTACTCAGGTGAGACAAGCAGCCGTCACAGGTCTAGGAAAAGGGAACGCATCATTGACAATGCTCAGAAAACACATTAAACTTGGACAAGTCAGGAAGCCAGGGGGTCAGGAAATACGGTACTCCCTGCAACTCCTTGCCCTGCCCCTAAGACTCTAAAGGAATCTCACAGCTCTACACTTGCCTTTTGTAGGCATTTCATAAGTTTGCTTACTATCTACTCTGTATGAAGAGCTTTTGAAAGGTAGCACAGGAGAGTCTCTGGATGCAAACAGGGCTGCTAGCTTGTTTAATGGGTTCTGTCCCCTTTATTCGCTCTAGTAGCCCTTCCACCCAGCCACCCTTGTTGTACCTTCCAACAGTGTTGGTGTATAAATACTGAGCAGGTGATGTGCTCCATGCTAGTCTACCATTTTTGCTCAAGGCAGAAAAGCAGGCCAGCAAGGGGTTTCCTGGCCAGGTGGCATGCAAAACATGCCAGCAATACCACACCCACAGTTCATCCCCTACCAGCATGACAAGGGGTAGGTAGTCATGGATTTTAACAGGGAAGACTATTCTCACAACCTTGTTTATGTCAGGGCAGATTGCTATCCTGCTGCCAAGACGTAGGGCAGCTAAGCTGCACTCAGAGCAGACCTATTTAAATGAACGTGCCTGGCTGCATTAGGTTCATTAATTTCAAGGGTTCTACTTTTATGTTTCTACGGGGCAGCTTGGATACACCAGCAGAGGTTCTGCCACTCTTTCCCAAAGTAGGATTTCACCTTGCTCTCTGGGATGCTGCAGAAAAACACCTTTTGTGTTCATGCAAAGTCTGGACCAAAACTCTTCCCCCCAAAGCCTCAGGGACCAGCCAACTGAACTATGGGGAAACCGGCCATTTGTGTGTTGCACTAAGGGTCTCACAGCATCCAATGGGGCTCTGTAAGTTGCACAGTCGCCTCCAACAGAGACTCCAAACTCTAGGAGCTTGCTTTGCCTGTGTGCAACGGCACCCTGTGTACTGCTTCTCACACACAGCCCTCCCCAGCCGTTCCAAAACAATGCATTCACCTCTCCAGCTCAGCCAGCCCTTTCCAGAGCCTTGTTGTTTTCCCAAACACAAATAGCTTCTGTGACACGTCACAAACAAGCAACGGAGGCACGGCTACCTGTTGTACATTTGTGGGCTTGTTTGCTTAATTTTTTTTTTTTTGCAGACGGACATATCTTGGTACAAGTTGGCCTCTCTTGCATTTGGGCATTCAGGTGCCGTGCCTCCACATTCCTTGTTTCAGAGAAAGACAGACACCAGGAAGCAAAAACACATCTGGATAAATCTCATTAGTCTCAGTGAAGTTATTCCAGAGTTAGCCGACTGAGGATTAATGCCTTTTAAAAAAAACAAAACTATATTGGTAGATCATCGCCCAAGCCCAGCAAACTTTCCCCAACAGTGGTCAGAAAATCTGAATGCTCACAGCATTGGCTATGCTGGCTAGTGTATGGAGAGGGCCAAAGATTTCATACCCCTAGTTTAGAGAAATCAACTGGGCACTAACAATATGACCCACTAGCTCCTTGCTTAAAATATTCCCTGCGTTTACAGACCAGACTGCTCAAGAGCACCCCCTGCCGGAAAGCCAAAACAGTAACGATGGATCGCTGTCTCTGCACATGATTACGTCGGTGCAAATTAACCATGGAAGGGTTCCTAACTTCAAAAGCAAAAACAGTAGCTTCTGATGCTCATGGATGTTTTAAAGCTAAGATGGCTTACAGATATCAAGGGGGGCTTGGAACTGTGAGTGCAATTTTTATTGTCGGTTTGGAACATATGGGTGAGGTTATCGTCCCACTCTAGGGGAAAAAACCCTCACTGTTTATTGACCAAGACGTTCCAGCGATAACTGCTGGGAAATAACTGCTTGTGCTCAAGCCCACCTGAAGGAAGTGGGTGTAGGTTGATTCCATCCCAAGATGTACAACTATCTAGTGGTATTACAGATGGCGGCCACACCCTCCCCTCCCCATGCCTTTAACAGCTATGCAGAAGGCAGAAATCAAACAGGTGAAGCTTCATAGTTACATGGACGGCATGATGAGGAAAGCTACGCCTGAAAGACTTCTGAAGAAGTAGACATGGCAATCAACTCTGTACTCCATGCTGTCAACAGGACACACACACACACAAGCTTCCAATAATTAGAAACCAGACATTGAGCTGGTTATTGAGTTATTGAGCTGTCAACATCAGATTTCAAGAAGCCCAGATCAGCCACCTGGGATTTCCCCCAGTTCTGATTGTCAGACAATTTGCCCCTTGCTTTAGCCTACCAACAGCAATTTCTCCTAATGGAGGGTATTTGGATGAGATGTAATGAAAGTAGCAGGTCCCTTTTGTAACTGGGGCTGCATATATCTTTACCACTGAATCCAAAGGGACTTCTGACCAAGTAGACATCTTCGGGATGGCATCCTCGTTATTGAACACCACTTCCACAGGAACAGCTCATATTAAACTACGATTAAATCCCCCATTTTATAATTGCAGCTGGTAAGACTGAACTGATTCATTCACCTAGGCTTTTCACGTTTTCTCCGTCTTACGCGCAGAAAAGTTGATGTGGCCCGGAAAAGAAGGTGCCCGTGATGACTTTGGAACCATGACAAAAAATGAAATCCGCTGTGAGCTGGCTCCTCAGCCTTTGAAGTCTAGCGCACCAACTTAGAAACAGGAGGAGACCCTGGTAGCTGTGAAAAAAACAGGCTGCCAGGTGCTCGAACTTGATGCTGCACCTGTTGCTCAGAACATGCCAGCAACTGCAAGCCCCCGAGAAGCCACATGAAAGAGGCCATGGCGGAGGAGCCCTCCCTGATTTACGCTCCTCAGCACCTGTGCTGACAGCAAGCCGCTTTGCAAATCAAAACTTACTACTATTATTATTATTATTATTGAAAGAAGAGCATCTCTTTTGAGAAGCAGGGGGAAGAAACCAGACAGATAACAGAGTGCTTCAAAATCTTCCCTCTGCACACTTTGCACGCAAACAGTTCCCTCCCCCCCCCTTTTCCATCTCGAAGAGGGATTTCTGTGTTCAGGAAAAGAAGGACAGGACCAGCAATTGGCTTTACGCACTGCAACAAAAAAAATTCTCCAACCCGATTAGGATCAAATGTCCCCGGGGGACACTCTGCAAAGGCTTTACCTCACGCAGACAAGAATCTGGCACAAACAGCTCTTCCTCGGTGGCCTCAGAATAAGGAAATAAACTTGAAGTCATGGAGAAACCTGTAAAAGGGGGGGCAGGGCACATTCAGCCTGATAAAGCAAACTTCTGGAGAGCTGCAGGTGCCTAACAAATCAGTGGCTACCTCAACAAAGATGGAGCTCCTTGTTTATTTTCCCCCTCTCCAAAATACGGAGTGTTACAAAAACCATGTTACTCAGCCTTGCAATGGAACCTTGCAAGGGAACAATCTTCATTATTCAGAGAGCCCACTGAGGCTGGCTGCACATTGTATTTTTGGCTACCGACCACCCACCAGGTTGCCTTCGAGTAATGCAAACTCGCTTTCCTTTCCAAATCAGACACCATTAAATTGTTGCCCCAAAAGATCCCTCCCCTGTCAGATTACACGGCTGTCACAATCGAGGTTTAAATATACATATATAAAGCAAACCCCCGCCACTTAAAACTCACCAGCACACACCTGCCAAAACTCCCACAAGCTCAGGTTACTGCAACTTCATCCTTTAAAATGCAAATGTGGGCTCTGAACACCTCCGTTTGAAACAAGTGCATCATTATAGTTTCCTTAGCCCAAACCCAGTCCACCCCCCCCTGCAAAACCAATCCTGTTGCACTTTTCCACTTTCAAAGTACAAAAAGCCAACATCTCCTTCAATACATGGGGGGGGGGGAACATGCCCCAATACATCATTTCACACCTTCCTCACTGGATCATTTTTTTTTGCATTTTATTTAAATTCAGAAATAATTCTACGTTCATTTTATTTTAATATTTGCTCGCATCACTTTTATCCCACTCAGTTAACAATGTCCTCTCTGAGTCAGTTATAGCCATACGCGGGACAGCTTTCAGAAGCTGCCAACGTAACGTCAGGTTTAATGTTTGCTCTATGAAAATGAGCAACCGTGCAGATCCTGGTAACACACTCACTCCACCTTAGAGCAACTTTTCGAAGGCTGCAAGCCTAGACACACCTACTTAGAAGCCAATCATGAGAAACTCCGTGGGGTTTACTACGGCTTAAATCTAAGGACCGAGTTGTGTTCACCCCCTAAAATGCACCAAGATAAACGAGATAGATCTGCAAGGGGTGAGAATGCATACATTAAGCAGTGTCTATACCTAGCCTTTCCTTCCTTCCCATGTTGCAGAAAAAAAAAACCTTTCCGGAGTAGAAGCTTCCCCAATCCAAAGATATAACCGCCCCCGCCCCGATCTCTTGCACAGCAACTTTTCACCGGACACCGGACAGCAAGAATACCCCGGGCACAAAGCAACGCGCTGCAATCCGTGTACTGTACTACAAAGCTCTTTTCCGCCTTCCAAAACAAAACGCATCCCGCACCTCTCCCCATGCAACCCACCCCACCTACATCTGCCAAAAAGTCAACCCTCGGGCGCGCATCTTAAGCACTTTCTGCGCTTTCCGGGGGGGGGGGGAAGGAAAGCAAGAGTTTAAAGAAAATCCACGTACCCAAGTCAGCTCAGAGATCGATTTGATGCAGTTCCTTCCACTTTTTTGTTTTCTTTTCAAAATGGGTGCTTTTTGGTGGTGGGGGAGCCTTCTCCTCCTCCTCCCCCCCAAAAAAGTCAAACTTGCATCGAGTGCTGGCGGCAGCGATTCCCTTCGTCCGCGGCCGCGCTGCTCCAGCCCAGAGATGCGAGAGAGAGAGCGAACGCGAGAGAGAGCTGCACGCCGTCTAGACGCCGAATAAGCCACTGGGGCTCACCAGCCCGTGGCCAGGAGATTCTCTTAAGCTCTCTGTGACGCACAGGCGGAGGGGTGGGCAGGGAAGGAGGGGGGATCCTCTGACGCACGCGCCCGGCTACAGCCTTCACCATACAAGGCAAAAAGGGGCGGAATGTTCCGGCGCCCGCGGAGCGAGGGGAGGGGTTGGAATGTCTGCGCGGGTGACGCACGCGGGGTTCCATTGACGCACGCCTTGGAATTGTTTGATCTAAAAATAGAACGAGCTGCCCCCGGCTAAAAATAGAGCCTTTCCCTAAGCCGGGGAGACGAGAGAAAGAGAGAAAAAGTGTCATAGGAAAAACCAAAAGGGGGAACAGGAGGATCCAGGGAACGGAAATGAAGGGGCGACGGCAAAATAAAAAAAAGACCGGGCGATGCAAGAGGCGAGCGCGATCTTGCAAGGTGAGCTCCCCCGCTCCTCGCCCAGCAGCGCTCGGAACCGCGGCTTAGGGAGCTCTCGCAGCGCTGCAGACACGCCGGCAGCCCCCTCCCCCCGCCGGGCGGTGGTTGCACCCCTCCCTCCGTCCCTCCCTCCCTGCCAGCCACGAGGTTCTCAGGACAACCCCAAACTCCGCTCGCGTCTGTACTTCCAGGGCCCTCCCCTCCTATAGTCGCCCGAAGCAGCGGCTCCTCCCCTTTCCTGGGAACAGGGGCCGGCGAAACGCCCCGAGACTTGATTTGGAAGATGCCCACCGAGAGGGGGCGGAACAGTGCCAAGCGACGCGCGGGGTGGCGGGCGATGCTCTCTGCTCTGATCGTTGGAAAAGCTACGACACCATCATGAATACAAAGAGCTGCTGCTTCCTCCCAGGACTCTGCTTTTGGGTGTAATGCGAACTTTACAAATGTGCAAGAATTTGGTTTGCAACATTTTGAGTGTTGTTTTGTTTGCAAGTGTTGTCCCTCTGTCTTCAGTAACAGCACACAGTGAATTTAGACGAGACACCCCTCCCCCTTCCACTTTCTTGGCCTGGAGATGGGAAAACATAATTTCTGCATCCCCTGCTGCTGTGAAAGGCCCACTACAGCGAAATAAACAAAAGTTGCAATCCTATGGTGAGAGTCAATTTCAGCGAGGGCATGACTTTCACTTTTCTAACCCTATTTAACCAAGGCTGGGATGTTTTCCAGGTTTTTGCCTTCTTGCAATGCAATTAATTGGCCCCTGCGGCATGGTTTTAAAAGGCACATGACTGAGCTGAAGCTAAGTAGGTCTGGCTACTGTACTGATGAGAGATGGCCTGGGAACCCAAGGCCTTGAGTCCCTATCTTTGGGTGGGGTGGGGGGTTAGCTTGGTTATAAAATTAAACAATTACATAAGTAGATTTTTAAAATATTTCCCCCCATGCTCTGAAAAATGCACAACCCGATTGTAGAAATGTTAAAAAACCAAGAGTTTCAGTCCATTTAACCAAGAATAATATTCAAATGTGTCAATAAAACAACTTTTCTAAAAATATTACGCGCCCATATAAACTGTTTTTTTTAGATGATGCAGACATCCTCTGTAGTACATGCCCTCACTTCTCTCACACACAACCCAACTAGGGGGCAGGGTATTTGTTAATTATTCACAAATGTTCGGTACTACTGGCAGCACTAAAGAGTTAGAAATAATAAATAAATAAATAAACCAAGCAAACCACACTCTGCACATTTATAACACTGGTGCTGGCAAAAAAAGGGGAAAAAAGCTGCAGCGAATCTGAAGCTTGAAGCTCACTAGATCTCCAAAGTGGATAATAAATTAGTCTAGGGAAATTAAGTGTGAAGATGAGGGCAGGGCCCTGCCAACTTGCATCAAACATATGCCCTTTATCACCATCTCTAGTTGGCTGGCTCTGTTTTGGGAAACTGTCTGGTGGAGGGCCCCTCCCCCCTCTGCCCTGAGTGTGTTTCGCTCAATCAGACAAGGGAAACTAGAGGCAAGGGTGACTCAGGAGTCCAGAAAACTAGGTCAAGCTTTCTGCACGTGCCCCTGTGCACCTGTTGCTGGCTGGGTGGCTTTCCTTGCATGCCCAAACCAAAAATAATTTTTAAAGAACTATTTCTCTGGTTCCCTAGAGCCTGCAACTCTTGTCACAAACAAGGCACCGGCAGTCACCCCCGTTTCCACAACCTCAGAGAAACCTCTTTCTCTCTTCCTTCCCAGCCAGCTTTCTAAGCCCTCTCCCAAATCCTGATTTTGCTCTTTGCATTTTTGTTTACAAGGCATTAACAACCCTGGAAAATTGGGGTGGGGGTGGGGAGAGGAACCGCTCCTTCCTGTATTTTTTAGAATCAAACAGGGGGTGTGGGAATAAGAAAAACGGGGGGGGGGCACACAGTCCCTAGCAATTCCCCTCCCCCGGCTTCACATCTCCACAAGCTAGAACTTAATGCAATAAAACCTAAAGCTATTATATATGAACATCAGCAATGTCAGATAAAATGCAACAACGAACAATCTTGCTCTGAGGGGGAGTGAGAAGAAGCGGTAGCAGCTTTTGTTAAATAAAGATGTCTGTTCCAGTCTTAAGTTGTTGTTTTTTTTGGTTAAAAAAAAATATCAATGTTTATTTTTTTTGCAAGAACCTTACGGAAACCGCTTTGGGAGGTCTGCCTGAAAAGCGCCAAACAAACAAATATTCAAAAACCTTCGCCTCCACCATCACCACCTCCTCCAATCAAAAGACTCAAAGTACCCATTAGGTGCTACTGCCCGTCCTAAATTGTCCACAAAAAATTCCAGGCTGTAGTTCAGGTAAGATAACCTGGGAGACAAGTCATTGGAGCAATTAAGCCTTTAATCTACACTTTCTCCCCCTCCCCGCCTTTTTTCTTTTCTTTTCTTTTCTTTTCATAATTTGCATAGCCTGTGGGTTGTGATAACCAAGAGTCATAAGAGGAAGCCAACAAACGTGTGAAGATTTTTCAGGGTTTGGCTCTAGTGGGATTAATGGATTTCATTCAGGTTCATTCACTGAGTCCTGGATTTCAGAATGAACAGGCAGCACAAGAAATCAGAGGGCGCTACAGTTAACTGACCAGCTGAAAAGCATACAGGTGAAATTCGAAAAATTAGAAGAAGAAGAAGAAGAGGAGGAGGAGGAGTTTGGATTTGATATCCCGCTTTTCACTACCCAAAGGAGTCTCAAAGCGGCTAACATTCTCCTTTCCCTTCCTCCCCCACAACCAGAGCCGTCTCATCCATTTACTCTGGTGGCGCGGCGCACCAGGGCGCAATGGCCTGGAGGGCGCCTCCGCCCTCCAGCCCCGCTGGCAGCGCCTGCCGGCAGCGCCCTCTGACTGCCCAGCAGAGCACAGGAGCGCGAGCCGGCCGCCCGCCCGATGGAGCGCGAGCTGCGGCTGCGCGCGGGAGCGCGAGCTGGCCGGTGCCGCGCCATCCGGCTGCGCGCGGGAGCGCGAGCCGGCCGCCCTCGCCTCCCGTCCCGGAAGCGCTGGAAGGGCGCGCAGAGCCCCCGCCGCTCCAGCGCCACGCCCCTCATCCCCCGCTCGCCCACCCCCCTCCCAAGGGGCGGCAAGCGCGGGAGGGAGGCGGCGGAGAGGCGGCATGGCGGGGGCGCCGGAGGGATAGCCGCGCCAGGGCGGCAGATCCCCTTAAGACGGCTCTGCCCACAACAAACACTCTGTGAGGTGAGTGGGGCTGAGAGACTTCAGAGAAGTGTGACTAGCCCAAGGTCACCCAGCAGCTGCATGTGGAGGAGTGGAGACACGAACCCGGTTCCCCAGATTACGAGTCTACCGCTCTTAACCACTACACCACACTGGCTCGTGGAAAAGTCCATTTATGTAAGCAATTGTTTTCATTAGCTACTGGAGTTTAATATATGAGATAGACTCATGACATGCAAAGCGAGATATGTCAAGCCTTTGCTTGTTATAATTGTGATGATTATGGCGTGCAGCTGATGAAAACCCCAAAGTTGAAATTGTTAATTTGGGGTTCTCATCAGCTGTACGCCATAATCATCACAATTATAACAAATAAAGGCTTGACATATCTCGCTTTGCATGTCATGAGTCTATCTCATATATTAGTTTCACCTTTTAAGTTGAATTACTGAAAGAAATGAACCTTTCCACGATATTCTAATTTTTCGAGTTTCACCTGTATTATCAGTCCTTTGCCAGTAAGAGACCAATATTTGGGCTGATTTGACTCTATGGCTCCCTACTGCTTGTTTTAAGTCCCAAATGAGGGTTTTCAATCTTTACGCCACTTTCTTTGACCTACTACAGCTGTGCTAATGCTCCATAATGATGATGGTGACAACAATAATTTTATTATTTATACCCCACCCATCTGATTGGGTTGCCCCAGCCACTCTGGGCAGCTTCCAACATATATAAAAACATGAAACTTTAAAAAAAAACCTTCCCTAAACAGGGCTGCCTCCAGATGTCTTCTAAAGATGGTAGAGTTACTTATCTCCTTGGCTCGGGGGTCGCCTAACTCTGTACCCTCCAACATATATCCAATAAAAATAGGGGCACCCTATGGAAAAGCAGGACATTCCAGGATGAAATCTGGAACCGGGGCAGCTTCTGTAAATCCGGGACGGTCCCTGGAAAATAGGGACACTTGGAAGGTCTGCCACTTAAGTTAATAGAGAGCCAGTGTGGTGTAGTGGTTAAGAGCGGTAGACTCGTAATCTGGGGAACCGGGTTCGTGTCTCCGCTCCTCCACATGCAGCTGCTGGGTGACCTTGGGCTAGTCACACTTCTCTGAAGTCTCTCAGCCCCACTCACCTCACAGAGTGTTTGTTGTGGGGGAGGAAGGGAAAGGAGAATGTTAGCCGCTTTGAGACTCCTTCGGGTAGTGAAAAGCGGGATATCAAATCCAAACTCTTCTTCTTCTTCTTCTTAATAATCATGACCAACATGCGTTCATTAACTTCAATGGGTCTGCTCTGAGTAGGCCTTCACTGAATACAACCTTTCTCCTTTGTCAGAATGCAGAAGATACTGTGGACTAGATTCCTGGGCTTAAATCTACTTGAGAATAGCACAAGTTCAGGAAAGGTAAATGAGTAGCCCGGGGCACGTCAGTATCTCTGCTGCAGGGCTCTTGCGAAGCTAAAATGATATTCTGAGTTGCTTATTCACAAGAAAAGGAAGTGGGGTGGGGAGAAACACCTCTTCACAATGTGCCAGGCATTGCTTGATAAAGCTGCGGTGGCTATACAGACAGCAGCGGAGGAAGCCGATCGCGTGCCTGGGGTGGCGTCCATGCCCTGTGCCTAGGGGCAGGGCCAGACTGACTCCTCCCACTCTGCCGCCCTACAGCTGAGGGGGAGGCGGCGGGCGGACCGTTTGGGGCAGCGCGGAGCCTGTGGGCGCCCAAGCCAGCGTGTCACCCCCAGGAGAGACGCGTGGATCGGGCACGCTGCAGGCCCCACGGTGAGTGGCGCCCGACATTTTATCACCCCCCTCACCGGTGATACCCGGGGCGGCCCGCCACCCCCCTTCCTCTGCCCCTGTATGCAGAACCTCCATGTTTAGAGGAAGTTAGGCTGCTGAACAACAGCTGTTGGGGAGCAGGTGTGGGCAAGGTCTATTGGCTACAGGCCCCATTCGGTGAAATTCCCCAAAGGTATGCAACTACCGGCCAATGCAGAAGGCAAGAGCCCAGGACGAGATGGAGCTGGGGTCCAATTCAGCAGAGCTGCTCTTATGTTAACCGGCGGCAGAACCAAGAACATGACCAGGGGCACCTGCCTCCTAAAAAGCAGTGCCCCCAAAAAGGGGCAATTCAATAAATAAATATGGCCTTTCCACTCCTAGAAGCCCATCCCTGCTTTTCTTTTTTCTTTTAAAGGTCACATAACAATACTGCATGGCAAGGACTACTTTGAGGGCAAATTAGTTGCAAGTAGGTCCACACTCATATAGCCAATGCAAAGGCTGTAGTGCTATCATCATCATCATCATTATTATTATCATAACAAATTGGACATCATCCTATACCCACAGGTCTCAGGGCAGTTCACAAGATAAAATCACAATATAAAAACATAAATAGTAAAAAATAAAAACAGGAACAACCCAATAATCCCCTCCCCAACACATTTTCAAAGGGCATCAGATGTCCACCAGTGTGGTTTAGTGGTTAAGAGTGGTAGACTCGTAATCTGGTGAACCGGGTTCGCGTCTCCGCTCCTCCACATGCAGCTGCTGGGTGACCTTGGGCTAGTCACACTTCTCTGAAGTCTCTCAGCCCCACTCACCTCACAGAGTGTTTGTTGTGGGGGAGGAAGGGAAAGGAGAATGTTAGCCGCTTTGAGACTCCTTCGGGTAGTGATAAAGCGGGATATCAAATCCAAACTCTTCTTCTTCCATCAGCCCAAGGCCTGGTTAAAGAGGAACGTTTTTGCCTGGCACTTAAAGGTGTATAATGAAGGCGCCAGCCAAAGCTCCCTGGGGAGAGCATTCCACAAACGGGGGAGCCACTGCAGAAAAGGCCCCGTTCTCGTGTTGCCACCCTCAGGACCCCTGCTGAACTCAGCGGGAAGTCCTGTTGAGTAAACATACATATAAGATCAGGCCGGGTGTATGTGTTTATAAAGCTTTGCCTTAAAGATCCTTGCCCCAGCGGTCAAACCCCAAAGGCCCCAGCCACTTTGCCGGGAGTTTAGAGTCACGAAAACAAAGTCAGCCCTAGGCCGAAGGAGATTTTCCTCTGCCTGGTCTCCTCCCTCTCCCCCCCCCTCTCCCCATTCTCCAACTTGGCAAAACATCAGGGGCTGCAACCTCCAAGTGGAATTTTGTAGGCCAAGCATAAAAGACGCCGATAACTCGGCAGCCGGAAAGATTGATGCATTTTCCTATTGTTAAAAATATTTTTAGCCTCGGCAGCCTCTGGGTTTGCTTAAAGGCCTCGCGCTTGTTAAGACCGACTGCGTAACAAGATGCGTTTTTCTTGCATGTTTGAGCTGAAGCCTTGGCGGGAATCCCAGAGCAGCTGCCGTGGAGAGGAATGTCATTGTCAATTGGTTGGTTACCCCAGCACTCTCAAATGCTGGGTTTTTTTTTGGCGGGGGGACAAACCCTAAAATTTCAGGAATTAAAACCAACAGTGCCTTGTCGGTCCGTTTTAAAAATGTTGGGTTGGTAAATAGATTATAGAGGGATACTACTAAAATCCAGAACACGGGTGGCGCTGTGGTCTAAACCACAGAGCCTGGGGATTGCTGATCAGAAGGTCGGCGGTTTGAATCCCCGCAATGGGGTGAGCTCCCGTTGCTCGGTCCCTGCTCCTGCCAACCTAGCAGTTTGAAAGCACGTCAAAGTGCAAGTAGATAAATAGGTACCGCTCTGGCGGGAAGGTAAATGGCGTTTCCGTGTGCTGCTCTGGTTGACGGCTGCTGTAGAAGAGGAGAAAATGAGAGGAGCACCGCCAAAAAGGCAAAAACCAGACTGCTAGGCAGGAGACCTCAAAGAGGAGCTTAAAAAACGCTATTCGAAAGGCATGTATATGTAGATGACAACCAGTCCTCACATTAATTGAATGGAAAGTTCCACTCTGAAACAATTTAAAGGCACTTCGAAGTGGTTTGAGGTCTGCAGCCGTATTGAAGTCTAAGAGCGAGGCAAGCCCTTCTCTTGAAAGCATGGAAATGTGGCTTGCCACTGGGGGTGGGGACCAGGGGAGAAAACCTACTCAGATCTCTCTGTGCTTCTAATAAAGCTTTTGTGCCTCTCTCCTACACGCAAAATAATCTCAAAAACCATCAAGCAAGGAACCTGCGATGTACACATCACATGGAAAACGCCGCACACTGGGTTTCCACTCTTGACCAAACGTGTTAAACAGTAATTATGTAATTCGGAATTCAGAAGGCAGGTTGGTTTTTTATCATCCTATCTGGTCTAGGAGTTAGAATCATCTAGGTAGGAAGCCTGAATTAATCAAAACAAAATAAAAATTTCTTTCCAGTAGCACCTTAGGGACCAACTAAGTTTGTTCTTGGTATGAGCTTTCGTGTGCATGCACACTTCTTCAGATACTTCTTCGTGTGCATGCACACTTCTTCAGATACTTCTTCGTGTGCATGCACACTTCAGATTCTTCAGGTATCTGAAGAAGTGTGCATGCACATGAAAGCTCATACCAAGAACAAACTTAGTTGGTCTCTAAGGTGCTACTGGAAAGAATTTTTTATTTTGTTTTGACTATGGCAGACCAACACGGCTACCCACCTGTAACTGAATTAATCAAGTACGTTTGGCATTATATAAAGCAATGTTGCAGGGCAGAACAAGCTCATTTTCAGGATTCCAGGCACCCCATTCCCTTTCCTTGCCACTACCCACCCAGTTTTCAGCTTTCCCCAGCAGTCAATCAGTATCCCATGTGATTGGTTCTCTTTGGTTGCTCTGAGCTTTTGAAAGATTCCCCCAACCCTCCCAAACATTTCTTGTACTTTTGCAAATCTTTTGGGTTTCCACAAAGCCTGCCAGTACCTTACCCCGGTGTCAGTTACATAAGGATCAGCACTCTGAGAATTGATAACACTACTGATGAGGACAAAATTCCGTTTATATCACTATTAATATATACAAATAAGGGAGAAACGCCATTCCTGGCTCAATAATTTAAAAAGACACTGGAGAGAAGGGGGGGGGGAGAGGTCTTTGTATTCACCTCCCCCACTACAAGATCAGTGCAGAACTGGATCACTGCTGGATACTAAGTCAGAGATCAGGAACTCTTAGCCCTACAGATCTTGCTCAGATTACAACTCCCATAATTTGCAATTGCTTTGCAAATAGTTCAGTTCCAAACTCATGCTAATTACAGGGGAGGGGGGGGGAAACCAACCCAAACTCTTGTTGTTAATGGTTCTAGTGCAACAAAACGTGACTTTTTTTTTTTTTACACCCATCAGACAAGCAGTCAGCCCTACATCCGCTGCCAAGTTGGATCCTGCTTTAACACCCAGCAACACCATGTACTGCCAACTCCATCCAAGTCATCCCATAGAGAAGATAGACCAGCTACTCAAACTGTTCCGGCACAGTCTGGTTCTAAAGGAAAGATGGCTTGCGAGCCTGGTACTCGGGGTATGTTCCCAAGGCAACCCTTGCGTTTCAGAGTGTTCCCAACTTACGCGTCAGAACTGGGTGCCAGGCAGGGTAGCAAGCCGCTTGCTGAGTTATTAAAAGTGTTTCCGTACCAGATGTCTTTTCTAGGAGGCGTCTGTGTCCCTCTCTCTCTCACTTTTGGAGTATCATGGTCCAAAAGGGGATGGGGAGGGAAAAAAGTGTGGCAGTCGCAGGGCCTTTTCGCAGTGGCCCCCAACTCCTTGTATGAACTTCCATACGAAGAATATAGAGAGGTATCAAACTGTGCAACAATATTATAGAAAACTTCATAAATGTTTCCCCTTATGAGGCAGGATTGGGTTGATTTATAAGTCTGCCAAAATGGATCTTTTACAATATGGACCTCGTTACTGGCTGCTTATGTCCTCATCTGGCAACAGCAGGTGAAGAAACAGTCAGAAGGGAGTCAGACCCAAGAATCTTTGGTGCTGCCACAAAGGACTCTGGGCATTGCCACCCTCTGTGCAGGGCAGCCAGGCAGCATTCGAAATCTGCCAGCTGCCCACACTCCGAGACAGAGATGCACAGTGCAATTCCGGGATTCCAACACACAAAAGCTACTCTGTCCCCAGACAGAACAAGGTCCCCGGCATTCTGCTCTGCCCAGCGGCATGTCATTTTACAGAAACCCTGACTGGGCGCGATCCGATATTGCACGTTGTGCTTCGGGACTGAAGAGAACAGCTGGGAAGTGGGAGGTTGTGCCCCCTCCCTGCAGCCCAGGTGCAAACCGGATTAACAAAAGGTACAAAGTCCTCCTAGCCTGCTACTGAGTGTCCTCCACAAGAATGTTGCAAGAAGCTCGGAGTTCCTGGCTGGCATTGCAGGATATTCGAGAGGGTACAGAAACTACTTAGGAGGGAAGACATTCCCAGGATTGTAGGTGGTGCCTCTCTCTGTTGGGTTACCTCAAAGCTGGGTAACTAAACAAGCTGAGGCCCTAGGGCCTCAGCCTTTTGCCTCCTCAAAGCAGGCGTAGCAGGCAGATTTGACAATACAAAACACCGC
Organism: Lacerta viridis; assembly: GCA_900245905.1. Taxonomy (NCBI): domain Eukaryota; kingdom Metazoa; phylum Chordata; class Lepidosauria; order Squamata; family Lacertidae; genus Lacerta; species Lacerta viridis. The sequence continues at coordinate 133,401 of OFHU01001029.1, forward strand.
AAGGACTCGGGACAGCCTGGGACGGAACCCCATTCAACAACAAAGCGGATTTCTTAATCTCCGGCCAATCATGGTCTTTCAGCTCGGTCTACTTTGCAAGGTCTACTTTGCAAGGCTCCAGTACTTTGGCCACCTCATGAGAAGAGAAGACTCCCTAGAAAAGACCCTGATGTTGGGAAAGATGGAGGGCACAAGGAGAAGGGGACGACAGAGGATGAGATGGTTGGACAGTGTTCTCGAAGCTACTAACATGAGTTTGGCCAAACTGCGAGAGGCAGTGAAGGATAGGCGTGCCTGGCGTGCTCTGGTCCATGGGGTCACGAAGAGTCGGACACGACTGAATGACAACAACTTTGCAAGGTTGGTTTTTAGGACGCACCAAGTACATCCTTCATTTGCCACCCCAAGGCCCTTGGAAGAAAGTTGGGGTACAAATGCAATAAGTAAATTAACGCCGGCAAGTTGAGCAAAATAGCTGGATCCTAGATTTTAGGCTCATGAGGAGGAATCTACCTGTATCCTGGTTTTTGTTTTTTTTACAGGTGGCATCCAGCGCTTCTCCCTTCTAGCTTGGTACATGTTTGTGACGTGCTTAGTTTCAGCCATTGTGCTTTGTCTAATGTCCTCTCTCTGATCAGTCACTGGGCCTGCATACCTATTAGATTCAATCAAGGTCAGTGAATCTTGAATTGCCCAACCCACTGCTTCCACTGATTCATGAAAAAATTCTGGTAAAGTCTCTCCAGGAAGCAAAATTATTTTGACGTTAGCGGTTCTGTGCTCACGGGGAAACTTTGTGGCAGAGTTAGAACTGAAGTCAGTATGTAAAGCCCATCAATGAAGGAGAGGAGCCTCTTAAACCTGTCTGGGGAACACAAAATAAAATAAAAAATTCCTTCCAGTAGCACCTTAGAGACCAACTAAGTTTGTTCTTGGTATGAGCTTTCGTGTGCATGCACACTTCTTCAGATACACTGAAACGGAAGTCACCAGACCCTTAAATATAGTGAGGGAGTGGGGAGGGGTATTACTCAGAAGGGTGGTGGGAATGGGTGATCAGCTGATAGGTGTGGAAAACCTGTTGACGACTGTTAACGACTGCAATTGGTCTTACAGGAAAAGGCAAGGGGTGAGATGGCTAAAGATAGCTTTGTCATGTATAATGAGATAAGAATCCAATGTCTTTGTTCAGACCAGGTTTCTCCATGGTTTTAAGTTTGGTGATTAGTTGCAATTCAGCCACTTCTCTTTCCAGTCTATTTCTGAAATTCCTTTGTATTAAGACAGCTACTTTGAGATCTTGTATAGAATGTCCTGGGAGATTGAAGTGTTCTCCTACTGGTTTCTCTGTCTTGTGATTCCTGATATCAGATTTATGTCCATTTATCCTTTATACCTGTATAAAGTTATACCTGTAACTGTCTGGGAAAAGCAGGAGATAGCTCTCGCCGCTTCTACAGAAGGAAAAACTAAAGAAGAGAGGCCTTCTCCTAAGCGTCCTGACCCCAAATGACTTCTTTATTGTTCAGGAAGTTCCCTTCCCCTAGGCAATGTACACCTGCAGCACATGCATCCAGGGAGTCCTGCCATAAGCATTTTGATTGGCAGAAACTAAATGCATCTTTCCTGGCACAGGAACACAGGTGGAGGACAAAGTGTACGAACATGTCAAACTGGGTTTGGGAGAGAACTTCCAAGAAAAGCAACACCGTTAAGAGGAAGAGCCCGGATTTGCAATAAAGACCGTCTTGTGTTTAGGAAACCATACATCCTTTGCCGTAATTGTACCCATCCCCTCTCACATAATCAGGGAGGCTAAACTGTTGATCTTTCCTATTTGCTCAGGGCTGGTTGAAGGGTGGATGGGTGGGTGATATTCTCATAGTCTAATGTTGATATCCAGATTGCTAGTGGATTCCAACTCCAATCAGCCCTGGCCAGATGGTCATGGATAATGGGATCTGTAGTCCAACAACATTGGGAGAGCTGCAAGTTCCTCACCCCTCCTTTTAAGCACCTCCTATCTCAGATTAGTGTCAGGGCAACCACCACCACCAGAGACCCAAACTAACATCCTTGCTCCTTGGGCATCCCTTGGCAGAGCGGAGAATGGACCCTTTAATACCGCTGCGGTGGATAAAAAAACCAGTTAGCATAATTATTTATTCCAGGGTAAATAGTTCTCCTGCACACTCCCCGCAGCTCATTTTAATTGGCTGAACAGCTTAAGGCAGCTTCTATTTGCAAAACCACCCATGACTCACAATCAAACATTATAAAAAAAAAAAAATTGCAGCTCAATAAAATCGTGGATGGAACCATCAGCTCCTTTCCAGGCAGAAACTCAGCCTTTCTATCTAAAGAGCATCGTCTTATTTCGCTCAGAAGGCTTGTAGCCACAATTAGTTCCTGGGTTCCCCCGCTCCGCCCTCCCAGCAAAAGGAATCCTTGCTTCGAAGTGTGACTCACCAGTAACAGAAAGTTCCATAGGTTAAGTTATTTGCTGTCTGAAAGGAGTGTTGCCTTTGATCGCACGGGAGCTGGACTGGCGTCCCTCGCTCTCTTCCCTTGCTCTCTCCCTCTTTCATTTGAAGCAAACCTGCAGGTGTAGCGAACACCTTGGCCAAGACTGAGGAGCCATCTGGCAGGCGGCCAGCGCTGGTGGCGGCAGCGGCGGCGGAGGGCAGCAGTCCACAGCTGGTTTCAATCATCAGGGGCCGGGGCCGGGAACTGCTTAGTGGGGTTTGGCAGGCAGAGCGCTGAACGCACGCATGTTTGTGTTTCAGAGGAAGCCAAGCCCACAGCGGCGTCAGAGAAAGCGTAAGGGGTGTCCCACCCACCGCTGGACGTCAGCAGCTGGAGAGGCAGTGGCTCGCGTCAGCAGGTCTTGGAAGAACACGCCAAGAGCCATATATAGGCCATGTGGGGAATCCCTTCTAAACCAGGAATCTTTCCCTTCCCATCCCTAGTTGACCTCCTAAAAACGTCACTTTCTAGCCAAAGCTGGGAGTCCCAGCATGGCTGGCTGGTGCCGGAATTAAAAAAAACAAAACAAAACAACCCTGATGCAATTGAGCAGGCTGGTGTCTGTTTTAGCACAGTTATGAAAGAGCTTGTTTTGCCAGAAGTGAAGGCCAAACTTTGCAGCGTTTTCCCTGGTCCACACACTTTTCAGCGCCCGTCGAAAGTGCTGCTGGTCTCAAACTGACCAAACTCAAATCACATTAAAAGCCTGAATTCCAAGTAAGGTACATACATTAAGACGCATTCCCAGGCCCTGATCAGATCCTAGAATATTCCGCTTTTCCTTAGGACGTCCCTATTTTCACCAGAGTGTATGGAATTATGCAACCCCCAAGACAAGGAGATGAGTAGCTGTGCAACCTTTAGAAGACATCTGAAGGCAGCCCTGTACAGGGAAGTTTGTTTAATGTTTTATTATGCTTTTTATGTATGTTGGAAGACGCCCAGAGTGGCTGGGGCAGCCCAGTCAGATGGGTGGGGTATAAATAATAAATTCATCATCATCCTCCTTCACGATGTCGAATTACAACAAGAAATTGACTTACTCCCGGAGAAGTATAGATGTTTAAAATCTTGGCCTAACTTTGCAGCGGCCCCTTATTTAACTAATATCACTAATGAAGCCTATAGATGGGCCTTCTCTAGAGCCCGTTTCGAGACAATGCCTTCAGCAGTGCTGTATGGCAAATTTATGAAGGTTCCAATGCATGCGCGTCTCTGCCCCTGCATGTCTAACAAGGTAGAATCCGTTACTCACATCCTTTTATTTTGCGAATTCTATAGTGAAGAACGTGCTCGATATATTTTACCCCTTTTAACAAAGTTTACACCCTTACAACACTATTTGGAATCCTCCCCCGAAATTTTACGAAAATATCTTCTGGAGGATTCTTCAAGTCTAGTATCATATGATGTGGCTAAATTCTGCACTTTAGCTATTGAGAAGCGTAAATCTCTTTTATTGAATAACACATTGTAAAGTTCCTTTGTGTAATTGTTTTATCTCTGGTGATGTTGTTGCCGATTTTTCTCTGTTTGGATTTATGATTTTCTGTACTGCTGGCTTTTGCCGTAATAAAACTGACTGACTTATCATCATCATCATCATCAAGACATCCCTTTTTTCATCGGAGAAATGTTGAACATGATCAACAATGGGGGGGTGTGTGATCAGAAACAATGCTACCTGAGTCAGTTACTCAGGGGTGCCAAATCAATCGTGAGGCCCACATTCCTACGTGGAGTTGTGCAAGCGGAATTGTCATGCATACAATGTCTCCCGAGAGCCAGTGTGGTGTAGTGGTTAAGAGCGGTAGACTCGTAATCTGGTGAACCGGGTTCGCGTCTCGCTCCTCCACATGCAGCTGCTGGGTGACCTTGGGCTAGTCACACTTCTCTGAAGTCTCTCAGCCCCACTCACCTCACAGAGTGTTTGTTGTGGGGGAGGAAGGGAAAGGAGAATGTTAGCCGCTTTGAGACTCCTTCGGGTAGTGAAAAGCGGGATATCAAATCCAAACTCTTCTCTTCTTCTTCTCTTCTTCCCTTGGTTGAACAGAGCAGGGAGGCTGCCTGGCCGTATGCCAACACCTTTCATTTCTATCTGTGCAAAAACACCAAATGCAGGGCTGCCATACGTCTGGCATTTCCTGGACATATATGGGAAACCCCTTCATGGATCACTGCCTTGTCGTGGTGAAGGGGCTTGAATAACTCCAAGAAGCTATGAGCTATGCCGTGCAGGGCCACCCAAGACGGACAGGTCATAGCCGAGAGTTTAGACTAAATGTGATCCACCTGGAGAAGGAACTGGCAAACCACTCCAGTATTTTGCCAAGAAAACTCCATGGACATAAAAAAGGAGAAGCTTTGAGAAGAAAGGGAGAGTTTCCAAGGCATGCTCTGGTTCATGGGGTCACAGAGAGTCAAACACAACCATGACGACGAAACAACAATGTGGGAAAAGCTCAACAACTTTGTCAAAACTTTTGCGTCGGGATTTTCACTTTTTGAAATATGGAAACCCTAGCCAAATGAAAAGAGGATGCTTTCATCTGAACTCCATCGCAACCCAGGAGGTCAGGTACTACCAAGACATTCAAGATGCAAGGCAGGGTGGGGGAACTTCCTAAGTAACTGAAGTTCCATTTTCATGACTTACGGGCAAGGATCAAACACCTATTGGACTACAAACCCCATCATCCCCAACCATGGGCCATCCTGGCTGGAGCTGATGGGAACCGGAGTTTAGCAACATCTATAAGCCCACAGATCTGCAATCCCTGGCCTACCGAAAGGAAGCATGCAACAGGAAGGGCCAGCCGCAGAGTGGGCATTGAGGCAGCCAGATCTAGGTATTTTACACAAGTCACCCAAAGGGGTGTGTGCACATCTCAAATCCAGGAAAGAGGTCCCTGCAGTGCGGTCGCAAAGGAGCAGCACATCACTAACAATACTTGCTCTGAGCCAAGTCACTATCCTACCCATTCAAAGGGCGTGCTCTCTAGGCCTTTGTCAAAAAGGTGAGAGGCATGCGAGAGAGGAAAAGAAAGAGAAAGGGAGAAACACACACACAGAGAGGAGGAGCTGCAGTTTGATTTATGAATCTCTTTAACGTTCTGAAGTCCATATCTAGGGCAGTGTTACTTGCACTTAATGGCAAGAGGCAGTATTTGGGTTATTTATTTCTTAAACCTATGCCCCACCTTGGATAAAAATATCCAAGGCTTCTAAAAGTTAACCAATTAACAAAGTGAGTTCAGACAGCATTTCCACAGGAAGGAGAAGGAGCCCCATTGATTAAACATTAAATGCCCACTGCGCACACGACCGTACTCATATTATTTCTGGCTTAGCTTCACATCAGCAAGTACTAGGGGCTTGGTATTTTTTTTATATATAACTAAATTTGTTCTATGAGAAAACCACATTTCGTGCTTACACAGCGTGATAACAGCTACGCAAAACATGCAGTCCAACTTAATTCTCAAGGAAATCTGTATGACGGAGGAAAAATGTAGCATGAAATGGTTTATCCTGCTGGGGACAACCACATTGATTTATTTTTTAAAAAAGGAATGGGTATGTTATGTGCATTGTCAAGGCTTCGTTAGGCTGTCCATGGAGCAATCAGCACTGAGACTCTAGCAAGAGGAAGAGGCAACAGAAAAAAATACTTCATTTGCCAGCCAAGCAAATATTTCTCCCCACACCCACCCACTTCAACATACAGTATACAGTGATGTTCAAGGGCTTCGATCCTAAACATGAATGCTTTGGCATATATGCTACTGAATTCAATGGGACCGGTACTTTCAAGTAAACATACTGAAGATTATACTGTTAGGTTCGCTCCTATGCGTATGTATTTTAGAGTGACCAACTCGTCTGTGAAGAAGCACGTTCACCAATACAAAAATCTGTAGTAGCCCAGGATATTTCCATTATGCAAACAAAATTAGCAACCATCTTCATTTCACTCCAAACACAAGTCTAGACACCTACACTGCTATTCAGTGGAATGCAGAGTATGCAGGCCACTCCAATATATGTGCCCAGCTCCAGAAGAGGGGTTGTGTTTTGTTATTCCAAGGTGGGATACAGAGTGCCAAACTGCATGAAGGAGATCTACACGGACTGAAAGCATCTCACTTTGCAATTCAGCTCACTTACTGGAATGGGAGGGGAAACATCCCCCCCCCTTAATTGGAACAATCTTGCAGAAAGGCAAGACCAGAACTAGCTTGGCGTTTGCCAACTCCAAGGAGAAAGGAAAATGATACAGAAGTAGTCAGCTGGCCAGAATCCTTCTAATAGCCCATATACTGTTATTCAAGTGAGAACGGTTGGGCTGCCCTATAATAATACCTGCTCCCTGTAGGAAAGAATGACAGCTTTATGCAGGAGATCCCTCCTAGAACCCAGAGAGATTAAAAACTATGATAAACTAAACCAGTCCTTATGTAGGTTTTGAAAAACGCCATTGTAGGTACCTAGAAATAAACCCCACCGAACGCAGTGGGATTTACTTCTATGTAGGCAGGCATCACTTTGCCTTCTGAGAAAGGCTGCCACCCATAGGTGCAGTCAGGATTTATGTTGCGGGGGGGGGCAGGATTTATGTTGGGGGAGCAGAACCAATAATAATATAATAATAATTTATTATTTGTACCCCGCCCATCTGGCTGGGTCTCCCCAGCCACTCTGGGCGGCTTCCAACAAATATTAAAGTACATTAAACCAAGCTAGCTGCGATGCAATTGCTCAGTTAGTTAAGTATTTTATGGATCTACGCCCATGGTGCCAACATGAACAAAATATTGAGTGGGGGGCAGGTGAGCTCTGTCCCACATAATCGATCACATGGGCCTTCACACGCACACTATTTGAATGTCAATGTCCATCAACTTTTGGGGGAGGTGGCCCCCTCAAATATTTTATTGCGGGGAGGGCCGAAGGGACCTCAGCCGGGCCCCTAGGAGTTGGCTCCTATGCTTCCGAGAGAGAAAGGAAAACTGATCTCTCCCCCCCACCACCGCGCCTCTTCCCCCACATCTCACCTGGCTGTCGCTGGCGGTCCTCCATTTCCACCCCTGCTTCCCCCGCTCTTCCCACGGCGGGCAGTCCGGTGTTGGGATCTGGGCCGCGGCCTCCGGAGCCATGCCGAGCCCCCAGCCCGCCCCCCACCCACTCGATCGGTCCCTGACCCCCTTCTCCTCCGCCGCCTCCTCCCGCCCCCTGCGCGCTCGCCCCGGCTGCTCACTCTCCATCCGTGCGCCGTTTTACTTTCTGCAAACCCCGCCTCCCCAGCCCCGGCCTGGAAGGATCCTCCGTGACGTCAACGCCGGGCTCCGTTGACGTCGTCGGAATCCCAGCCATCAATGGGGCTAAAAATAGACGCCTCCGAACCCAAAATACTACACGCCCAAGGACGCGCGCGGCTCCCCCGCACCGTGCGCCGGAGCAATTCGCAGCGTTGCCACGGAGCAGGGTGGGGCTTGCTTGGGCTGCCAGGGGAAGGGAGGGGAGGGGAGCAGCGCCGAGGCCTTTGCCCCCAGTGGGAAAAGAGGGGCAGAGAGCGCAGCCTTGCAACGCCGCCTACAACGTCAGTGCACCGGTGCAAGTATGCCGTGAGGCCCCGGTAGGGTTGGCACCTTTGTTCATGCAAAATACAGGACAGGGACGATTTTTTTAAAAATAAAAAAATCTGGTGCCGAAGTGATTTCAGAGCAATCCACTGCAGCCATGGGCGAGCCAGGGGGGTGCAGAGGGGGTAGCCGCCCCCTCCATCAAGTAAATAAATAAATGAAAATACTTAACTAACTGACCAACTGCGTCACAGATAACTCGGTTCTGCCTCCCCCTAACATGAAGCCTGCCACCCCCACCCCCCAAAATGCTGGCTATGCCCATAATTGCAGCCTAACAAAATGGCCCCTCTGGAATTTGTCACACACACATACATACACATGAATTTATAAATCTGTCTGTCCTTGGCTACCCAGAGCTTAAATACATGACCTTTCAGACACTCATTTGGAGAGGATCCCTAACTTCGCAGACAGACAAGAGAGAGAGAGACGATCTGGAATACAAAACAAAACTATCAATACAGGACGCAGCATTTTACATTGAAATAGGAGACAATCACAGGTGGCAACCCTACGCGCGGGGACAAAGCAAGTGCTCCAGTTATGGGAGGGGGGAAAAACTCAACCCAAAAAACAAAGCCTCCTCCCCCACCCCATTTAGCTACCGTCATGCCTCCTCCTTGTTGCACTTTTAAAAAAAAAACCAGGAGCCGTCATAAAATGCCTGGGGGCGAAATGAGCTCTTGGCAATTTGGCACTGGACAAATCCCTTCCTGAATCTCAGGGCGGTTTTTAATAGAAAGCGGGGGCAGCCCCACTCAACGCTGGCTTGCCAATGAACGTGTGTAGGAGGAGGACGCGGATCGCACTGCGCGGCCGCAGCCTTCCTCCGCCGGAAGCACGCGTGGTTGGGGGAGCGGAGCAGCGTAGAGCCGGGTGGGATTTGCTTCGGAGCGAATGCGCAATGGAAACCAGCAGGGAGGTTGCGCCCGGCGGCAACCCGGTCCTGACTCTGTGTACCTGGAAGTCAAGTTTCCTCGTGAGTAAGTACGCCTAAGGTTGGAGTAAGCCCTGTGGAACTTAACTCGACCCGACGGTTTCATAGTAAATGTAGTAGGAGCTAGTTGCAAGGCGGTCGTCCAAATGGCTTTTCCTTGGGAGTAGAGTTTATCAAACTGGGGGGAGGGGGCGGGGGCAGAAGCTTTACTATCGAGTAAAATATACAGAAAAGGAACGGCTTGTTGGGTGGGACAATTAAGGTGAGAGTGGGATGTGGCCTTTGCTCTAGGGGTTTCCTGAAATGAAAGTTATTCCCCTCCCTTATTTATTTTTTTTATCCCCCTCCCTCCCATTCCTTTTTGGCAGCCGCCAAACAGAAGAGAAAGGTCAGTCAGCAGCCACCTTGTAGTCCCGCCTTTCCAATGTCGTGAGTTTCCGCCTTTGCAACGATTTCCCGAATCCTGGCTCGCCTCCAAATGTCCGACTTTGTTCCGGTTTTGTAAAGATGCCATTTTCGCGCATGGGGCTAAACGCGGTTCACGTGCCGCCCTTCGAAAGGCGAATATCCAGGGCGCTCATTTCAATGATGTGTCTCTTCCGTTTTCAGTCCCTCATTAAAAACTACCCATTCACATAAGAGAAGGGGGGGGGGAAATCCCAAATGTCTCATTGAACAGGGGCATGTGTAGCTAGCTAGTGTCATTTTTTTTTTTGAAAAAAAAGAGGTGCTGGAGCTCAGCATGAACTTCTCCCTTGTTCTCTTAGAATGGCAATGGCGCGCACCTGAGAGGTGCTGGAGCTGAGCTCCAGTGAAATCTGACTGGAAAAAAAGTCTTGTATATACAGTGGTACCTTGGTTTTCAAACAGAATGCATTCGACTCCTGGAACCATCCAAAAACCCAAGCGCAGCTTCCGATTGGCTGCAGGAGCGTCTTGCAGCCAATCGGAAGTCGCACCAGATGTTCGGCTTCCAAAAATCGTTCGGAAACCGGAACACTCGCTTCCAGGTTTCAATCGTTTGGGATCCGATTTGTTTGGGAGCCAAGGCATTCGGCTTCCAAGGTACGACTGTATATAATAAAAAATAAAAAATTCTTTCCAGTAGCACCTTAGAGACCAACTAAGTTTGTTCTTGGTATCAGCTTTCGTGTGCATGCACACTTCTTCAGATACCTTCTGAATAAAGCTGATACCAAGAACAAACTTAGTTGGTCTCTAAGGTGCTACTGGAAATAATTTTTTATTTTATTTTGTTTTGCCTATGGCAGACCAACACGGCTACCCACCTGTAACTGTATATAATATGTACGTGTATAATATTATATCCACACACATATAATGAACTCCCCCAGAAACGGACAATAAGGGCGAATTAAGACAAGCTGTTCAAAGGATTTTAAGCGGTTCACCCATAATCCCCGAAGCCTCACTCAGCAGGAAGCAATAAAACAGGCTGAGATTGCAAGTAGGAAGATTTTTCTTAACAGTGGAAGAGGCCTCTGCTGAATAGGGCAGACCTTTGAGTAAACATTACAAAAGGGTTTTAGCCGATAGGAAGCATTCTGAGGACTGCCTTATTTCATCCCACTTTCAGCTAAGTGCTAAGTGCCGAAGAGAAGCAGTTCAGTCGACGTAGAAGCAGTCTTAACTCCAGGTAAGTGTGCAGGATTGCAGCCGCCTCATCCGGTGCATGCAGAGCTTATTGAAACTCACTGTACAATTTTGCACCTGAAAATGTCCCCAGGAGGGGACCAGATTGCCTCTTGGGACATGCCTGCCTAGTGTTTGCTTTGTTTTCACATTTTTAGCCATTCTCTGTGCCTGTCGGATATGGAAAGGGATTTGCAAAGGCTAGTTTCACACGTGGCATTTAGGCCACAGTGCCAAACAAACTAGAAGCAAAACTGATTTTATTTTTGAGTAAGCAAGCTTCTCTAATGTGAGATTCCGGGCACTTTACCCGGGTTCCATGTTTACTTTTGGAATGTGACACAGCGGAGACTCTGGTGTCTTTAGGATATATAGTTTATTTACACATATATACAACCTGAGTCTACGATGGAGGGGTTCACAGCATCAACACCCCAAACGGGTATTGTTTCTCCAATAGCTGCAGCCTTGGATTCAAACAGAAATCAAGCATGACTCTGCCTCTCTGTCTTCTTCCAGCTTGCGGCTTTACATCTGGCCCACATCACTGCCAACTCCCAACCTAGGCTTTGTCCTTCTAACACTCTGACATCTCGCACAGAGCCCCCTCTCCGTTGTTCTCTTAATGGCCCATCACCCAGGCGATCGCCTCGACACAGGAAGCTAGCCTGGCTTATATTTTAACACTTGCCGGTTCCAGGGTTTAGACCAGGGGTCAGCAAACTTACTGTGCCTCGGGCCTGTGTCTCCAGTCCCGATTGCGCAGAGGGCGGGGGAGCGCGTGCCCATATGCGTGCGCACACACTATTTCCGGCGCACTTCCGGGTTGGAGGAGCACCGGAAATAGCTTGTGCACATGTGCACGGGCCTCCTCTGACCCAGATGTGCACCGGAAATAATGCTTGCGCATGTGCACAAGCTATTTCTGGTGCTCCTCTGACCCGGAGGTGGGCAGCCACGCAGCGCAGCGCCAGTAAGAGCGGGCAGCAGGCCGTGGTGGTCACTGCAGGCCGGATAAACAATCCCCTTGGGCCTTATCCAGCCCGCGGACCTTAGTTTGGGGACCCCTGGTTTAGATGGATCTTGCATGCAGCCTACTTCCTCCCCACACACCCTGTAACTCATAACAGTATAATCAGCAGTGGCCTGGTGCCCCTTGGGATTGGTAGGGCAGAAGGCGGGGAGGCTAACAGTAGGTGGCGCCAGAGCTAATGGCAGGCAGAGCCAAATCATGCTAGTTTTGCCCCCCACCCTCCTCCCTGCTGAGCTCTGCAAGGGCAACACTGACCCTGAGGAGGAGGGAGGTGACAGGAAGTGCTACCCTCTTGACGGGCTGCAAGGAAGAAGGCAGGAAGGTTGGGTCTGGCTAAGGGCAGACAGAGGTTGGTGGGCTCTGTCCCTTTCTCCCTTATGGACCAGCCACCTCCACTGTCCGAAATCCATGTGACATGGGAGCTGGTTGCAGGTTTTTGCGGTGGCACCACACTCCAGAAAGCGCAACACGTGGTTCAGATCTCTGGCTTCTGCCAGAGATGCAGCCCACAAGTCCCTTTCCACCCTTCGCTTTGTAATTTAGCTACAGCGAGAGGTCTTTGTTGGCTGAGGATGTTCTCGCACATGGCGTTAGAAACACCTCCCCAAAAAAGCATGTGCGAGGCAGGTCGGCATGCATGGTTTGCCTTCTCATTTCACATCAGATGTAAGTATCGTATAGGAAAATGTTGTGGTGAAGGCACCTGCGTATTGAGGGTGGAGTGGGTTGTGTTGTTTATTGCAAGTGATGTCATGGGCACTAGCCAAAAGGTGCTGTTGGTGGGTTTCAGGCCATAAATTGTATCACAATGACCTATTAATCGCTGGGTGATTAATTAATTGATAAAAATTGTGTAGATGGGAAGTTGTACAGTCATGGGGGAGAACTGCGGTTGCTGTGTATCAGGTGCAATTTGCAAAGTCTTTCAATGCAATCCCGATTACAGCACAAAATGTTAAAGGGGGACTGGGAAACTGTAACCCAGAAATTTCAGCTGGTTCAGAATATGGTAGCTGGGCTGCTAACTGGGACCTGCTGTACGGAGCCTATTTTGCCATTATTTAAAATCCTTTGCTAATTAAAAGTGCCACTATTAAGCTAAGCTCTATCTGGGTCCAGAGGTTGTAAGGGATCACCTTTTCCTGCATGGACTAGACCAGCGTTTCCCAATCTGGGTCTCCAGCTGTTTTTGTACTACGATTCCCATCCATGACCACCAGCCCTGCTAGTTAAGGATGATGGGAGTTGTAGTCCAAAAAGAGCTGAAGACCCAAGTTTGGGAAACCCTGGACTAGACTATCTGCTGAGACCATTATCTGACAACCTGTTCCACGTGCCCTACCTTAAGCTGTGGCTATCTAGGACGGGACCTTTCATGTGGTGGCACCCTGAGCGTTTTCACAACCTTCCCATGCATACCTGCCTGGCTTGTATCAACACTGTTCTCTTCCAGGCACCGTTCTGCTCTCTTGAACCTTTTAGAGCAAATAATACGTTCTGGTCTTTCGCATTTTCAATTTCTTCTATTCGTATCTGTTTACAGATTTGGGTGGTGTTTTGTTTCCGTTTGTTGAAATGTTTTATCTTTGCATTGTTTTAGAAGCTGCCTGTACAGCACCTTGAAGATCTATGGATGGATCTATAGATCTATAACCATTTTTTAAAATACAGTACTGATAGAGGAGGCAGCATGCCGCACCCCTGGGAATCCCCGACGATTTTCCTTTTGAATTGTTGCTGCAGGACAATTAAGTTTTTCTGGACCGGCTTTCACAAAACCGGTGCTTCAGATTTAAAACAATGAAAGAGCTTTGTAATAACACTTCGTCCACAAAATGCAGGCACTTTTCAGTTGTTCCGTGTGCTTTCTGGGGAGAAATGACTGGTGGGAGGAAGACAACACCTCCAAACCACATACTTGCTAAGCATGACGCAATGTGTTACCTATCGTGGTGTGGTTCCATTTTTTCTGCAGCCCCCGAGGTTGCAAGCTGAAGTGGAAGATTGGCACAGGAAGAGGGAGACGAGCTTCTAAACCCTTACCTCCCAGCCTCCTTTCCCACCACCGCCGCTGAAAACCGCAGTTGCCCACAGATGTCTTCCCCTCACTGTGGAAAATGTGTGTACCTATGTATGTTTTCTAGCACAGCGGGGCTCAAAGCAGCCCGGAGGCTGGCAGTTTTAGGCAGGAAAGATCAGGTCCAGGGGAAAGGGTTAAGAAGCCCCTCTCCCCTAAGGGAAAGGCCATAGCTGAGTCACAGGGGAAGGGGCAGCGCAACTGCTTTCTATCCACAAGGTTCCAGATTTGGCGTCTCCAGGTGGGGCTAGGAGAGACCGCTGCCCAAAAGCTTGGAGAGTCACCACTAGTTATTGCACACCCTTCAATATTTCTCCAAAGAAAAAAGGCATGTCCTATTCAATGATGATGATGATCATCATCATAGGTAAAAAAAGGTAAAGGTAAAGGACCCCTGGACGGTTAAGTCCAGTCAAAGGCGACTATGGGATGCAGCACTCATCTCGCTTTAGGCCGAGGGAGCCGCTTTGTCCGCAGACAGCTTTCCGGGTCATGTGGCCAGCATGACTAAACCGCTTCTGGCGCAACGGGACACTGTGACGGAAGCCAGAGCGCACGGAAACACTGTTTACCTTCCCGCCGCAGTGGTACCTATTTATCTACTTGCGCTGGTGTGCTTTTGAACTGCTAGGTTGGCAGAAGCTGGGACACAGCAATGGGAGCTCACCCCTTCATGGGGATTCGAACCGCCGACCTTCTGATCGCCCCCGAGGCTCAGTGGTTTAGACCACAGCACCACCCCAATATAATAATAATAATAATAATAATATAATAATAATAATAATAATAATAATATTTATACCGCCCATATGACTGGGTTCTCCCAGCCACTCTGGACGGCTTCCACCATACATAGAAAGCCAGAGCGCACAGAAACGCCGTTTGCCTTCCTGCTGCAGTGGTACCTATTTATCTACTTGCACTGGTGTGCTTTTGAACTGCTAGGTTGGCAGGAGCTGGGACAGAGCAACGGGAGCACACCCGTCACGGGGATTCAAACCGCCAACCTTCTGATTGGCAAGCCCAAGAGGCTCAGTGGTTTAGACCACAGCGCCACCCACTCCTATAATAATAATAATAATAATAATAATAATAATATTTATACCCCACCCATCTGACTGGTTACTCCCAGCCACTCTGGACGGCTTCCACCATACATAATAAAACATTGAACATTTTTTTTTTTAAAAAAAAACCTTCCCTATACAGGACTGCCTTCAGATGTCTTCTAAAGGTTGTACAGTTACTTATCTCTGGTTTGGGGTCCCCATAACGCTATACCCTCCAACATTCCTCTGATGAAAATAGGGACATCCTAAGGGAAAGCGGGACATTCCAGGGTCAAAGCAAACCAGGACGGCTTCTGTTTGGCAGGGGGTTGGACTGGATGGCCCTTGTGGTCTCTTCCAACTCTATGATTCTATGTAAATTCAGGACTGTCTCTGGAAATTAGGGACACTTAGAGAGTTTGTTATTGTAAACGACACTGAAATAGATGGACCAATGGTTTGAGTCCCATGGCTCTCACCCATCAAAGAATCATGGGATCTTTAGTTTGTTAAGGGTGTTGGGGTTTGTGACTCTAGGAGGCTTAAACTACAGTTCCCAGGGTTCTTGGGGGAAGCCATGTGCTTTAAATATAGGGTGTGGGTAAAGAAAGTGTAGTCCCCACCTAAAAAAGCATCCCTCTGACCCAACGTCCGGGACATGTCCGTAAGGCAGCTTCCCACATGGTTAGTACATTCCAGCGCCGGAGGGAACATGCAACAGAAAAGGCAGTTTGAAAACAGAACGTTCAAGGGAACGTTCTTTCACATGTGGTAGACTTGGTTCTCAAACTTAATCCGTTCTGGAAGTCCGTTCCAAAACCAAAGCGTTCCAAAACCAAGGCGTGCTTTCCCATAGAAAGTAATGCAAAATGGATTAATCCGTTCCAGACTTTTAAAAACAACCCCTAAAACAGCAATTTAACATGAATTTTACTATCTAACGAGACCATTGATCCATAAAATGAAAGCAATAATCAATGTACTGTACTATAAAATAAATAAGACAGTATTGTAGATGATAAAAATTAAAATTATTATTTTTCTTACCTGCACTGATGATAGTCATTGTTTGGATGGGGGCTTTTATCCATTTCCACAGTCACACAAGCAAGCAAGCAAGCAAGCGGTAGCTGAACTAGGTTCCACACAGTCGCAAAAGCAAATTAACTCAAAAAGCCACAAAAACGCAAAATAAATAGCTAAAACAAAAGTGCCAAACTTAATCCGTTATGGAAGTCAGTTTGACTTCTGAAATGTTCGAAAACCAAGGCACAGCTTCTGATTGGGGCAGGTGCCCCGGAAACAATAGCTGACAGCTGCATCAGACGTCCGGCTTCTGAAAAATGTTTGAAAACCGGAACACCTACTTCTGGGTTTTTGGCGTCTGAGAACTAAGGCGTCTGAGAACCAAGGGACCACTTTATTGGGAAATAATCCATAACGAATTGAAAAAAAAAGTTTAAAAGTACTTTTTGAAAAAAGCCAGAGTCCTTTTTGTTGGGGATTATCAGACTGAAATTCCCAGGTGTCAAATAAGGTTATTTATGTTTGCCACTACTGCGACCCATGTTTTGTTAGCCCAAAATGGAAAACAAGCGAGGTCCCAACCAAAGAAGAATGGCAACTTAAACTGATGGAATATGCGCAGCTTGCGGACCTAACATTGAATAAGAGAACAGGAATAACATACGTTTAGAGAAGATTGGAAAACGTTTATTGAATATATGGGGGGAATTGTGTACACTTGAAAA
Organism: Lacerta viridis; assembly: GCA_900245905.1. NCBI lineage: Eukaryota > Metazoa > Chordata > Lepidosauria > Squamata > Lacertidae > Lacerta > Lacerta viridis. The sequence goes on from OFHU01001029.1 coordinate 150,072, forward strand.
CGTTGGCAGCATTAAGATAAATTCAACAGTGTAAATAAGTTTTGATGGATGCAGTAATGGAATACTGAATGGTTTAGTTTTTGTAAAATATGCAGGGATTTATGATATGCAAAATGAACCATGGAAAGAGCATGAAATTCACACTTGACTCCGAGTATATTTCATAAGGCATCATCACACACAGGAGACGGGGCAGTTTGTGATGCAGATATTCCCTTGAGACTGGAAAGCTGAATTTGTGGGGTGTGCACGATTTCATGTGCTCGCAGAGCCCACTAAGAGGTTTCGGTGTACGCATTCATTCCCATAATAAGCCCACCTCCTCTGCTCTTCCTGCTCCCTGTTCCTGGAAATGAGTAACACACCAGAAAAACCTTGCTGATAACAGAAGTGTTTCACACTTTCTGAGTACTCTCGAGGGCAAATGATTAAAACCCTAAACCGTGGTATAAAGTGGAATAATGAATCACCCCAATGGAATAGATGCTTTTGTGGCTGGTACTAAGCCAACCCATCCATTGGTGCTTGTTGAAAGAATTTAATTGGGAATTATGCCCCTTCTTGGATAAAGTCTTTCCCACCCACATTAAAGAAAGTTTTATAGAGCATGAGACTCTGAGGACTCGGCTACAATAGTAAAGAAACAACGATTTGAACACGTTATAAACATGCAGCACCAGATGGCGCCAGAGAGCGGGAAATATTTAGACACGATTTTCCATAGGGTTTTTCTTTTTGCTTCTGATTTCTGACTTTATAGTGGTCCGTCCTCCCCCCCCCCCCGTTTGTAGACCCACCCTTAAATCTCAGGGTTGTGGGGCAAAAAGATTCCTGCATTGCAGAGGCTTGGGCTAGATCAGTGGTGGCCAAACTTGGCCCTCAGCTGTTTTGGGACTACAATTCCCATCATCCCTGACCACTGGTCCTGTTAGCTAGGGATGATGGGAGTTGTAGTCCAAAAATAGCTGGAGGGCCAAGTTGGCCACCACTGGGCTAGATGGTCCTCAGGATCCCTTCCAACTCAACAATTCTGTGATTCTATACTGGCTTTAAAAACTAAAGACTTATCCTCCAGACATTCTCAGCAAGAGGGGATCCTCCAAGAGCCACATCTGTGCCTTCCGCTGTTGCAGTTTAAAGGCAAGAGGAAGAGTTAGAATAACCGGGGTTATTTTTTTATGACATAATTTTTGCTGTAAAGGAGCCAGGGACACGGGTGGCGCAGAGGGATGCGGGTGGCGCTGTGGGTTAAACCACAGAGCCTAGGGCTTGCCGATCAGAAGGTTGGCGGTTTGAGCTCCCGTTGCTCGGTCCCTGCTCCTGCCAACCTAGCAGTTCGAAAGCATGTCAAAGTGCAAGTAGATAAATAGGTAAATGGCGGGAAGGTAAATGGTGTTTCCGTGTGCTGCTCTGGTTCGCCAGAAGTGGATGTCATGCTGGCCACATGACCCAGAAGCTGTACGCCAGCTTCCTTGGCCAATAAAGCGAGATGAGCGCTGCAACCCCAGCGTTGTCCACGACTGGCCCTCACGGTCAGGGGTCCCTTTACCTTTACCTTAGACTTGCTAAAATGTATAAGACTGAATCAGATAAGTACTGGAGATGCAGTGAGGTTGAGGGTTTTTATCATATGTGGTAGACATTTAAAAGGGTAAAAGAATAATGGGAAATGATATATAATGAATTGAAAAAAATGTTTAAAAGTTCCTTTAAAAACAAAAACAAAAAACCCCACATCCTTTTTGTTGGGGATAATTCAGAGGGAAATTCACAGGTGTCAAAAAAGAATATTTATGTATGCCACTGTCTTGTTAGCCAAAAAATGGAAAACGAGCGAGGTCCCAAGCAAAGAAGAATGGCAACTTAAACTTATGGAATACATGCAGCTAGCAGACTTAACATATAGAATAAGAGAAGAAGAAGAATGCACATTTAAAGAAGACTGGAAATTTTTCACTGAATATATGGCTGAAAATTGCATTCATTTAAATACGCTGGTAGCATGAAGAAGAAGAAGAAAAGTTTGGATTTGATATCCCTCTTTATCACTACCCGAAGGAGTCTCAAAGCGGCTAACATTCTCCTTTCCCTTCCTCCCCCACAACAAACACTCTGTGAGGTGAGTGGGGCTGAGAGACTTCAAAGAAGTGTGACTAGCCCAAGGTCACCCAGCAGCTGCATGTGGAGGAGCGGAGACACGAACCCAGTTCACCAGATTACGAGTCTACCGCTCTTAACCACTACACCACACTGGCTTAAGATAAATTCAACAGTGTAAATAAGTTTTGGTGGATGCAACAATGGGTTATTGAATGGTTTAGTTCATGTAAAATACGCAGGGATGTAGGGTATGCAAAATGAACCACCGAAAGAGAAGAAGGGAAGCCATTGATTTAAGGTTTTTCAATGAATATTTTGAAACGTAATTTAGAAAATTTAATAAACATTTATTTTATTTTTATTTTATATATATAAAAGGGAGAAAGAGGGAGCCCGCCCGGGCGAAGGCAACTGAGGCGCCCACCCGGCCTCTGGTTTGCCCTCTCTGCCGCTAAGTCCACTTGAGTCTCTTTTTAAAAAAAATATTTTTTGGGGTTTTTCCATGTATACATCCTCTAACAATATTTCTCTAACAATTTTCCATATTCCCACTCTCCCCTGGACTTCCCTCATATTCCCATTTTGTTTTATTTCCATATTACTCACCCTACGTGTTGTTTCCCAAAATTTTCCCCATACATAAAATCTTACTTTTTGTTCCATACAACTGTGTTTCTTTATTCAAACCCTGCCAGTGAGTCCAATTCTTTATGTTGCTTCTTCATATATTCTGCAAATGGTTCCTGTTCTCTTTTAAAGTCTTTGTTATCCTTTTCATGTAACTACATGAAATCAACTACTGTATATTCTGGCGTATAAGACTACTTTTTAATCGAGGAAAATCTTCTCAAAAGCCGGGGGTCGTCTTATACGCCTGGTGGAGAATCTGTGGTTGAGTATATCTCAAACTCTATATTTTAACTGGAAAAGTTGGGGGTCGTCTTATACGCCCAGTCGTCTTATACGCCAGAAAATATGGTATCTGTTATTCCATAAGTTTCCCTTTGCCATTCTTCTTTCGTTGGTATTTCCTCAGTCTTCCAAACTTGTGCTAATGTAATTCTTGCCGCTGTTGTTGCATACAGAAATAATTTCCCATTTTCTTTTTTTTTTTTAAATCTTGAGTCCACTTGATTCTCGAGTGACACAAACGGATCCAGAAATACCCCCAAGCTACATACCTGCTCCTTCTGAGGGTGTGTAACCCCATCCAGGACAAGGGAACACATCCCAGCCATCCGGCCCACCAACAGCCCTTCCGTCTAGTCTAGATTTGGTTTCAGTTTCTCGGTTTTCCTCCGGCCCCTTTCCGAGGCAAGACATCGATCTGTCACATCCACACAGCGCAGCCCATAAACTTACCAGCTGCAGAGGTTTGCAGCTTAGTCCTTTGAACAAGTTAGGTATACAGTCTGTCGTACCTCAGAAGTTGAACACCTTGCGACTCAAAACGTTTTTGGTTCCCGAAAGCCGCAAATCCGGAAGTGACGGTTCCGGTTTGCGGACGTCCTTTGGAACCCAAACATCCGGCGCGGCTTCTGAGGATATACGTCAGGTTGCAGGAACTGCAGCCAATTGGAAGCCGCGCCTTGGTTTCCGAATGTTTTGGAAGTCAAACGGACTTTCAGAACAGATTCCGTTCGACTTCCGAGGTACAACTGTACTTTAGCATGGGCGTAGACAGGATTTTCTTTGGGGGGGGGGGAGGCAGGACCGATGTGATTGGTCAGTTAAGTATTTCTATTGTTTTACTTGACCTAGGAGGGGGAAGCTGCCCCCCCCGGCTACACCCATGGACTTGAGCCTATTGAAATCATAGAATTATAGACTTGTAGGGTTGGAAGGGACCATGAGGGTCATCCAGTCTAGCCCCCTGCAAAGCAGGTCTTGAATCCATGACCCTGAGATTTAAAAGTCTCCTGTATTTCATGCCCACCTAGCAGTTTGAAAGCACGTCAAAGTGCAAGTAGATAAATAGGTACCGCTCTGGCGGGAAGGTAAATGGTGTTTCCGTGCGCTGCTCTGGTTCGCCAGAAGCGGCTTTGTCATGCTGGCCACATGACCTGGAAGCTGTACGCCGGCTCCCTCGGCCAGTAACGCGAGATGAGCGCCGCAACACCAGAGTTGGACACGACTGGACCTAATGGTCAGGGGTCCCTTTACCTTTACCTATTTCATGCTGCACACCCTCCTTCCTTCTGAGCCTGATGTATATCCTGCCCATTGAAGATATTTGCAGGGTGCTCCCCACCCCCAGCCAGAACTCACTGGAACTCAGTTCCAGCACCTATTTTCTAGAAAAAAAAATAGCACTGGATATTTGCATATCCTTTTATGTATTGATTGCACATAATTTGAGAGAGAGAGAGAGAGAGAGAGCGAGAGAGAGCTGTGATGTTCAGGATGCCAAATCTTGGCCCCCACTGCAGTCTGCACATGAGATGCAAGCTCATCAGACCGCCAATACACAGGAAAGTACCCAATACACACACACACACAACCTTTCACCTTGGGTTAGGGGCAGCGTGGCAGGAGATGGGTTGCATTTCTTTGTTTGTTAAATTTCTAGGCCACCCATCATCCGAGGATCACAGGGCGGTTCTCAATATAAAAATACAAAAATTGTAGAATTAGAAGGAACCACAAGGGTCATCTAGTTTTCCCACCACGATCCTGAGATTTAAGAGTCTCATGCTTTGCCGACTGAGCTATCCATTTTTGTGCATTGTTGTTCAGTCGTTCAGTCGTGTCCGACTCTTCGTGACCCCATGGACCAGAGCACACCAGGCACGCCTATCTTTCACTGCTTCCCGCAGTTTGGCCAAACTCATGCTAGTTTTTGTGCATAGAAACAGAGAAAACCAAGGACCCCCCCCCCTACATCCAGTTTAAAAGGCCGTCGACTGAACAATTTGCTAAAAGCCAGGGAGAAGAGGAATGTTTTTGCCCAGCACCTAAATATACATATAATTATATAATAATAAATTTATTATTTATACCCTGCCCATCTATCTGGATTTCTCCAGCCACTCTGGGCAGCTTTCAACAAAATATTAAAAATACAATAAAACATCAGACATTCAAAACTTCCCTAAACAGGGCAGCCTTCAGATGTCTTTTAAAAGTCAGGTTTGTTGTTTATTTCCTTGACATCTGACAGGAGGGCGTTCCACAGGGCAGGCGCCACTACCGAGAAGGCCCTCTGCCTGGTTCCCTGTAACCTTGCAGTGAGGGAACCACCAGAAGGCCCTCGGAGCTGGACCTCATTGTCTGAGCAGAACGATGGAGTTAGAGACACTCCTCCAGGTATACTGGGCCGAGGCCGTTTAGGGTAGGGGTCAGCAAACTTTTTCAGCCATGGGCCGGTCCACTGTCTCTCAGACCATGTGGTGGGCCGGACTATATTTTGGGGTGGAAACGAATGAATTCCTATGCTCCACAAATAACCCAGAGATGCATTTTAAATAAAAGGACACATTCCACTCATGTAAAAACATGCTGCTTCCTGGACCGTCCGTGGGCCAGACTGAGAAGGCGATTGGGCCGCATCCGGCTCACGGGCCTTAGGTTGCCTACCCCTGGTTTAGGGCCTGTGTCCAGACTTGCTATTCCTCTTGTGGCACAGATTTCTCCTTTTCCTGCAGCTCCACCCTGTGCATCCTCAAAATCTGCTCCGGGGGATTGGGGGACCCTCCAGAGCAGATTGGGGATTGGAAGGGCAGAGGAATGAGACCTGCAGGTATCGGGCGGTATATTATTCCTGCAGCCCAATAAAGCTTGTTTGCACATTAGAAGGTAATGAAGAGCTGTTGTTGATCAGGCTAAAGGAAGCCCGTCTTGCCCTGTGTTCTGTTCTCACAGAGGCCGACCAGAAGCCCATGGGAAACCCGTACGGAGGACATGAGCACAGCAGCACTCTTGTGAATCCTAGCAACTGGTCTTCGGAGGCATGTCTTCCGTCTCCAGCACTGAAGGCAGAAAATAGCCACTGTAGTATGCCAGGAGCGGAGGAGCTGCAGAAACCAGGCCCCCCCCCATCTAGCAGAAATCCCAGTGTGATTCAAGAAACAGCTTATCAAGATGTCCAGGTGCTAATGCTTATTTGGGGCGGTTCTCCACTCCAGTGTGCTAACCCCAGACTCTCCAAGTGTCCCTATTTTCCTGGGACAGTCCCGGGTTTGCAGAAGCTGTCTCCTTTTCTGATTTGATTCCGGAATGTGCCGCTTTTCCTTAGGGCATCCCTATTTTCACCAGAGAAACGTTGGAGGGGACACCTCTATTTTCTACAGAGAAATGTTGGAGGGTACGGAATAGGATGTCCCTATTTTCATCAGAGAAATGTTGGAGGGTACAGAATAGGATGTCCCTGTTTTCACCAGAGAAATGTTGGAGGGGATGTCTCTATTTTCTACAGAGAAATGTTGGAGGGTACGGAATAGGATGTCCCTATTTTCACCAGAGAAATGTTGGAGGGGATGTCTCTATTTTCATTAGAGAAATGTTGGAGGGGATGGAATAGGATGTCCCTATTTTCACCAGAGAAATGTTGGAGGGGGACGTCTCTAGTTTCATCAGAGAAATGTTGGAGGGTATGTTATAAGTGGACAAGGGAGGCATTCATGGTGAGTTCTGGCACCTCTTTTTCTATAAAAAAAATACCACTGGTTACACAACCATGAGCATCCATTTGACCTCCTTGCAGCAGGACGGTTATATGCTTTCCATAATAATTAGTTCATTCCACACCTTTAAATGCATTTCTCCATCACTTAAGAGTACCTCCAGACTGTGACTCTTTTTTGCAAGAGAGGATTCAGGTGCATACAGGTGCATGTCCCTAGTTTTACCAGAGAAATGATGGAGGGTATCGAATAGGGCGTCCCCAGGGGTTTTCCCCCAGCTGGGACTTGACGGAAATCAGTTCTGGCACCTCTCAGGTGGGCGCCATTGCCTTTCTAAGAGGGAGGTGTTCCTGGTGAGTCCTGACACCTCTCTTTCAAGAAAAAAAGTACTGGGCATCCCTATTTTCATCGGAGAAATGTTGGAGGGCATTCAACCCTGTAGGATAGGCTACTAGTCCCAGGGAACCTGTCAATCTGTCCTTGTTCTTTCTCTCTGTTGCCGCCACCTGCCTAGGACTAAGCGAAAGGGATTCCCACAGCCGTACGGTGGTCTCATCAATTTCTTACAAAGGAATAATGTCCCTTGGGCCTGAAGCAAGGTGGATAAAAATCAATGTGTTTAAAAAAAAAAAAAAAAAATTTGGATTTTTAAAATTATTTAAATCAGATTTTTTTATTTAAATTGGATTTTTAAAATAAAATGCTTTTGGAGGAAAAATCTTTCTAAAGATAGTTTTCTATTTAAGTTACATTATAGTCCAAAGGCTATTCGTCAGGAAATAAGGATTTGTTTTAAGTTTTTCATGTGTGCCAAAACTCAGTCTAAGTTTTTGTTTTTTTTTTAAAAAAAAATCTTTAACCACATCAGTTAACAACCATGGATACATATGCTCTAATGTTAATTGCTTTAGTTAAATAAGTTGTTTAAATTGTTTTTAAGGAAACAATTATTTTCCTTCTTCCAATAAAGTACAGCAGAAAAGTTGTCCAAATATAAACACTTAACTTATTAAACCTCACAATAATTTCATAATTATCTATGTATTTCTAAGAGTATAACCAAATCAGTATTTTTTGATCTCACTGTAAAAACTACTCTGAAAATTGATTATTCCAAAAATGAAACCTGAATCTGGTTGTAAATATTAAGATTATACCAGCAAGAATGAGTCTTTCTGTAAAAAATAAAATAAAATAATGATCAAAATCAAGTCTTACTTACTAGTGATTTAAATCAAGTCTTACTGACTTGTGATTTTAATCGTGATTTTAATCGATTTGATTTAAATCAAATCAACCCTGGCCTGAAGTCATTTTGTTGCAGGGGTTGGGGGGCCAGGCTTTAGTTGAAATGCTGTGGAGTTATAAGGGTGAAGAAGCAGGAAGAAAATAAATGATCACGGTGTTTCTTCAGGGATAGGTACTGCATATGCAATATTGGACAAGGATTATCATTCTCTAGCTTCAGCAAGGCTGTGCTGCACTGCCCTCGTGTGGCGAGAGCTTTAATTAAACCTGAGTAGGATTTCTAGTGAGAGATTTTACTTTCTTGGGCTCCATGATCACTGCAGATGGTGACAGACAGCAGTCACGAAATTAAAAGACGCCTGCTTCTGGGGAGGAAAGCAATGACAAACCTAGACAGCATCTTAAAAAGCAGAGACATCACCTTGCCGACAAAGGTCCGTATAGTTAAAGCTATGGTTTTCCCAGTAGTGATGTATGGAAGTGAGAGCTGGACCATAAAGAAGACTGATTGCCGAAGAATTGATGCTTTTGAATTATGGTGCTGGAGGAGACTCTTGAGAGTCCCATGGACTGCAAAAAGATCAAACTTATCCATCCTTAAAGAAATCAGCCCTGAGTGCTCACTGGAAGGACAGATCCTGAAGTTGAGGCTCCAGTACTTTGGCCACCTCATGAGAAGAGAAGACTCCCTGGAAAAGACCCTGATGTTGGGAAAGATGGAGGGCACAAGGAGAAGGGGACGACAGAGGATGAGATGGTTGGACAGTGTTCTCGAAGCGACTGGCATGAGTTTGGCCAAACTGCAGGAGGCAGTGGAAGATAGGGTGCCTGGTGTGCTCTGGTCCATGGGGTCACAAAGAGTCGGACACGACTGAACAACAACAAGGATTTCTAGAGACACACTGTGGTCTAAACCACATGCCGATTGGAAGGTTGGCGGTTCAAATCCCCGCGACGGGGTGAGCAGGGGTGTTTTTAGCCCCTTGGCTGCCCGGGGCGGGAAGCCAAGAGGCACCCCTGGGGGTGGGGCATCGCAGCGTGTGCGTGCGTCATGATGTCGCAGCCTGCAGAGACACCTGAAGCCGCCGCCCGGGTTCCCTCGGCGGAGCGCAAGTCGGGGCAGGGAGACGGGCTGGCCAGCGAGGAGGGGTCTCACCCCTCCTCGCTGGCCCGCCCCTCTCCATGACCTGGCTCCGCAAGCCAGCCAGCGGCAAGCCAGCCAGCCAGCGGCGGAGCTCGGCACCCCTCCTCGCTGGCCCGCCCCTTGCCTCCATGCCGCAGCGAAAAAAGCCGCTGGAAGTGGGGGACTATTTTTGGCACTGCAGGGCGGAGCCGCAGGGGTGGCCAGCGAGGGGGGGTGACACCCCTCCTCGCTGGCCACCCCTGCGGCTCCACCCCGGCAGTGCCAAAATTAGCCTAAAAAAATAATTTTTTTTTAAAAAGCCCAGGGTGGCGGGGCCACCGCCTGAAGTGTCACCCCCAGCAGGGCGCTGCCCAGGGCGGCCCACCCCTCCTTGCTATTTCACTGGGGGTAAGCTCCCATTGCTCGGTCCCACCTCCTGCCAACCTAGCAGTTCGAAAGCACGTCAAAGTGCAAGTAGATAAATAGGTACCGCTCCGGCGGAAGGTAAACGGCGTTTCCGTGCGCTGCTCTGGTTCGCCAGAAGCGGCTTTGTCATGCTGGCCACATGACCCGGAAGCTGTCTCCGGACAAACGTCGGCTCCCTCGACCTATAGAGTGAGATGAGTGCCAGAATCTCAGAGTCGTCCGCGACTGGACCTAATGGTCAGGGGTACTTTTACCTTTACCTTTACTGCAAAATGAGGAACTCTGTTAGGACCACAGTATCACAATTCCCCCCCCCCCATTATATTTTATTGTTTCAACCTTTTTGGATATGCAATCAAAACACAATTATGTCTTTTTTCTTTGTTTTTGTTGACTTCCCACCCCAATTTCCGTGGAGAACCAGATACACAAATATAAGTTGGGGGACACCTTGCTCGCCAGTAGTACATGCAAAAAGGATCTGGGGGGTCTTAGGAAAAAGTAAATAAAAATAGCTAATGCTAAAAAAGTAAATAAAAATAGCTAATTCTAAGATACAGCAAGAGAAGTATAGTGTTCAAATCAAGGGAAGTCAAAGTGCTGCTCTATTCTGCTTTGGTCAGATCACCCCTGGAGTACTTGTGTCCAGTTCTGAGCAGCACAATTTAAAAAGGATATTGATAAGCTGGAAGTTGTGCAAAGGAGGGTGACCGAGATGATAAAAGGCCTGGAAACCAGGCCTTATGGAGTTGCGTATGTTTGAAGGAATTGGGTCTGGTTAGCCCGGGTAAGAGGAGATGATTGACACCTTCAAATATCTTAAAGGCTGTCACACAGAGGATGGAGCAAGCTTCTTTTCTCTTGCTCATAGAGCATTAAGTGGACGTGAGCGTTAAAAACACCCCAAAATCATTTAATAGTGTGAACCTGAAAGAGAAATATCTTAAGACAACATAACAATGGTACTTAACTCCACACAGCATTAGTAATTTTTTTTGCCTGAAACACATGTTGCTGGAGGTGTAATGCTTATATTTTTTTTCCTTTCAGTGTGTTCACTGTACTATATAGAGGTTTTTGTTTGCTGTGGTGTCCCTTTCCTCCTTCAAATATCCTTTTTTCTTTCTTTTTTCCCTCCCCTTCTACTTCACTTGTTTCCTTTTTTTGACAGGCAAGGTTGTTTGATGCATAACTGTCTTGGCCACAAAGTGTAATAATGTAATGTACATAATTTAATTTAATATAATGTTATGTATAATAATATAACATACATACATAACCACGGCTTTTTTTTTTTCTCAGCTGGAACTCACCAAACTCACTGAGTTTTGGTCTTTTTCAGGTGGGCACTATTGCTATTACAAGAGGTGTTCATGGTAACTTCCGGCACCTCTTTTTCCTAGAAAAATAGCACTGCGTATAACCAATATATAAACTGGTCTTCCCAAACTCAGGGCAGTTTAGAGTTGCATATAACACTATATGCGGGTGGCGCTGTGAGAACGTCAGCGAAATAAACAACTACAGAAAAAAATAAAAGAAAATTCTAGGAACAAAGTGGTGGAAGAATGGGAAGGGTTGTTGAGGTACTTAAAAACCAGGTGCGACCCGAACATGGGATTTGTATCGTAACAGCTCTTGTGGGCACAATTAAAAAATACTAAATGGGAAAGGTAATGAATTAAGTGAAATAGATACGAATGTAAATGTTATATAGAGTGAAGTTTCAGAGTATAAATGAATTTATTACAATGTTATATTCTGAAGAGATGGAGTGTAAGAAGAGGGAAGTCTATAGAAGAACTGAAGGTGCACGAGACGCGGGTTAAAGAAAAGAAGTTAATAATATTAGTTTAAAATGTATTTTTGGTCTTTATGACGTAATGCATAAACAAAGTCTGGTGTACTAGGATAATTATTATGTTATTTTGTGTTTTCGATTAAGTGTGTGTAAGTATGATGATAATGTTTATGTTAATGTTAATGTGTGTGTTCAATGTGAGTGTATTTTTTCTTGTGTTCTTGCTTGTATTCTTTTTTGTTGTTTGTTGTTTCTTTTTTGTTGGTCTTTTTGGAAAATGGAAATGAACTAATAATAATAATAATAATAATAATAATAATAATAATGAAATTTAAATAAAATAAAATAAACAACTACAGCCATACCGTGTTACGGCTGGAACGGCTTACTTCCAGGTTTAGCGGTTCGCGCATGCACAGATGTGCAAAATGACATCACGAGCATGCGCAGACTCGACGCTTCATGATGCGTTCTGCTCATGGTGCAAAGGGGGCTCCGGAACGGATCCCGTTCGCATCCAGAGGTACCACTGTACCTGACTTTTAGAAGACACCTGAAGGCAGCCCTGTTTAGGGAAGTTTTTAATGTTTGATGTTTTATCGTGGTCTTAATATTCTGTTGGCAGCCGCCCCGAGTGGCTGGGGAATCCCAGCCAGATGGGTGGGGTAGAAATTTTCAATTATTATTATTATATTGTACATGCCAGTAGATCAGCGTGAATCCAGGAAATGTACTTACGCAGGTAACATCTGATGTCGGCAGAACTGAGATGGAGAGATAGGCACTTACAGGCATCTTTGGTGGCCTTGCTCAGGGGATGCAACGGTTGGGGGCAAGTGGAGATTGGTCTTGTTACCAGGGAAAGAGTTATCACTGCATCTGCAATCTCTTTGATGGGTGCAGGGGAGAGCCAGCATTACCTGGAAGACCTTGAGTCAACTACGCAATCTTTGCCGCTCAGCTTGCCCAAGGCTTGGAGGAGGCGGCAGCTCTGACACCGGGGAGATGGCACTCAGAAGCCTTGCTTATTGCCGCATCAGAGAATCTGACTCATGGAAGCCCAGCTGGGCCCATATGACCACGTGAGAATCCATGTTGTGGATGAACTAGCAAACTTCCCCAGCTCTTGATCCTTCTAAGTGGGAGTTTACCTTGCACCATTTTAAATACTTTCGTTCACTCTGAGACAGAGTCCCTTTGAATGGCATAATCTAGAAACTAAAATGGCATAACCTAGAAACTGAAAACAAAAATCCATTTTAGACGGGGGGTAGGCAACCTAACGCCCGTGGGCCAGATGCAGTCCATTTGCCTTCTCAATCTGGCCCGCAGACGGTCCAGGAATCAGCATGTTTTTACATGAATAGAATGTGTGCTTTTATTTAAAATGCATCTCTGGGTTATTTGTGGGGCCTGCCTGGTGTTTTTACATGAGTAGAATGTGTGTTTTTATTTAAAATGCATCTTCTGGGTTATTTGTGGGGCATAGGAATTCGTTCATTCCCCCCTCCCCCCAAAATATAGTCCAGCCCACCACATGGTCTGAGAGATGGTGGACCGGGCCACCGCTGAAAAAGGTTACTGACCCTTGCTCTGGCAGGTCTTTGGGCAACGATGTCCAGTTGTGGAAAAACATGGCTTTGTTCTTTCTGTTGTTGAATATTTTCTGTAATCTTGCATCAATAAGAAAGTTGTGGGGTTTGTGCAGAAGCAAAATATCCTTGTAGATCAGCCCATCCTTCCTTCCAAACAGGATAACTCTTAACCCACCTTCTCTCTGGGTTTTGTTTTGTTTTGTTTTTGTTTTGGTCTATGCAAAAAATCAGTACAGTGGTACGTCGGAAGTTGAACAGAATCCGTTCCGGAAGTCCGTTCGACTTCCAAAACGTTCAGAAGCCACAGAAGCCGTGTCGGACGTTCGGGTTCCAAAGAACGTTTGCAAACCGGAACACTCACTTCCGGGTTTGCGGCATTTGGGAGCCAAAACGTTGGACTCGCAAGCAGTGGCAGAGCGAGCCACTCTGTCACCCAGGGCAGCAAACCCGGGGACCCAGCGGTGGTGTGTGCGTGTGTGTGTGTGTGTGTGCGTGCACAGCGTCGCTGCGTCCGACGCACGTATCACGCATCATACGCAGCGGTGCGTGCGCAGTGCATACAACGTACTGCGCATGTGTGCCGCGCCATAGTGGCACCGCTGGGCGGGACCCGGACAGCTTGTGAGCAGACCGCCAAGCAGCTTTGCGAGCAGGCTGCGGGGCGAGCCCGCTCCGCCCCGTGGCTCGTCTGGGTCCTGCCAGTGGGGCGGGGCGGGGCCGGTCCAAGTGTCAACCCCCTCCCCTGGAACCCGGGGTGACCCACTCCCTACACCCCCTTGCTCCGCCCCTGCTCGCAAGGCATTTGGGATCCAAGGTCCGACTGTATGTAATTCTCTTTCCAGCATCATTGCTGCGTTTGTCACTTTGACCAGCAGATGGTGCCAGAGAGGAACTGTTGGTTATATTGTCTAAGGCACTTTTTACTGCTTTGTGTGTATTGGATAACTGTTGACTTGAGTGTGGTTCCAAAGATTGCAACAGTTTGAACATTTGGCATGTTGTGTGTGTGTGTGTGTGTGTGTGTGTGTGTGTTGTACCACTTCATGCCAACGTTGCCAGCGAAAGAAGAATGTCCCTGTCTGTCGGCACGATTAACATTTGAACGATGAAGCCACCACAAAAACACGCAAATATTGATGTTGAGAATGGGGCAACGATTTGTCTGCCCTTAGATGGAAAATGTGGGTTACCTCCAACTGAGTCCTACTCAGAGCTGACCCCCCCCCCCCATGAATGAACCTAAGTTAATCATGCCCATTATCTTCCACTGGTCTACTCTGAGTAGGATCAGCATTGGCAACAGCCCTGCGCTATGCATCTTGCACATGGGATCATAGAATGGTAGATTTGAAAGAGACCCTGAGGGTCATTCTAGTCCAACCCTCCGCAGTGCAGGAATATGCCGCTGTCCCATATGGGGATTGAATCTGCAATCTTGGCATTATTAGCACCACACTAACACGGGTGGCGCTGTGGTCTAAACCACTGAGCCTCTTGGGCTTGCCGGTCAGAAGGTTGGCAGTTCGAATCCCCGCGACGGAGTGAGCTCCCGTTGCTCTGTCCCAGCTCCTGCCAACCTAGCAGTTCGAAAGCACGCCAGTGCAAGTAGATAAATAGGTACCACTGCGGCGGGAAGGTAAACAGCATTTCTGTGCGCTCTGGTTTCCGTCATGGTGTCCCGTTGCGCCAGAAGCGGTTTAGTCATGCTGGCCACATGACCCGGAAAGCTGTCTGTGGACAAATGCTGGCTCCCTCGGCCTGAAAGCGAGATGAGCGCCGCAACCCTATAGTTGCCTTTGACTGGACTTAACCATCCAGGGGTCCTTTACCTTTACCTCCCCGCCCCCAACCAATTGAGTTATCTAGACAGTGTGCCATCCACACTCTCAGCCATAGCATTAGGCATCCTGAGAACCAGAACTATCATGAGACAAAAACAGAACAAGTGGCTATCCCTCATGGTTGCAGAGAAATAAGGAGGTAGTGTGAAGGAACCCAGAGAGAGGTAACAGTATGTATCGTATCTGGGGTTTCCGTGTTCAGTCTTTACAGTTCCTGGTTGATTTCTTATTCACTAGTCCTCCTGGCCCAATCTTTTTGCTTGCTTTCTTCCTCCCTTCCACTTAATTTCTTTCTGTCCGCTCCCTCTAAATCAATCAAAATCAATACAAATCACTACAAATCTGATTTTCTGCCTCCCCCCCCAACAAAAGCCTGCCTCCCGTAACAAAAATCCTGGCTACACTCATGCAGGCCTTCCCAGCAATGTTTAGATTATTTGAAAATGAATAGCAACACCCCCTCCAAAACAACCCCCACGCCATGGTTGCAACTTTTAACGATTCATTGATTAAAGTCTTTCCAAATGATTAAAGTTGTTAATAACGTCTTTGATTGATCAGGCATCGTTCTAAAAGTGGCAGCCGCCCCTTCTTCCCTCCTTCCCTTTTCTAAGTTGGGACCTGCCATTTGATGCTCCCCTTTCCCCCTCCCATCACATCTTTCCGGGCAGGAGTAGCTGGCATTGCAAAGGGAAAGGGGGCAATTGCCCTATCCCTATCACCAAGGAAGACATCAGGTCAGGCAGAACCCAGCCACCCTGGCTGGTAGCCAGTGGTAGCCTCTTCCTCCATGAAATTGTCTAATCCTGTGTTAAAGCTCCCAGGTGACCTGGGTTCTTCCAGATGACCTGTTGCTCAATCAACCAACCTCATTTGTCCGCAGGGTGATTGGACGATGTCTGTTATTTAATGAACATTTGTTCTGGGGTTGTTGGTTTTTTTTTGTCAATTAATTTTTATTAGTTTTCCAAATTTTTGACAAGTTAACAACAAATTTAACGCAGATTTAAAAACTGACTTTTCATCTCTCTCCCCCCTTTTCAAGGTGTTTCTTTCCCCTCCCTCCTGTGCTGCTTACAGTAAAATACTTTTTCTTAATTTCTAATACTTTCCCACCCACAACGAACATTCGTTCTAATTTGTTCGCAGGGAGATGTGCCTCTGCTTCCAAGCAAGCGCGGCCCCACATTTCCCTGTGTGTTTCTACGTCGCTTTCCTTTATAGGAAAAAGTCCGATCTTTGTCAGGGAAGTGAGCTTTCTTGCGCTAAACCTCCCAAATATACCATAATAACTGCATGTCACGAATGTGCTGGTGTGGGATGGGGTTCCACCTGAAAACCGTGACAGACTGGAAGGACATAATAATAATAATAATAATAATAATAATAATAATAATAAATAATGTGTGTGTGTTGTTGTTCAGTCGTTCAGTCGTGTCCGACTCTTCGTGACCCCATGGACCAGAGCACGCCAGGCACGCCTATCCTTCACTGCCTCTCGCAGTTTGGCCAAACTCATGTTAGTAGCTTCGAGAACACTGTCCAACCATCTCATCCTCTGTCGTCCCCTTCTCCTTGTGCCCTCCATCTTTCCCAACATCAGGGTCTTTTCTAGGGAGTCTTCTCTTCTCATGAGGTGGCCAAAGTACTGGAGCCTCAACTTCAGGATCTGTCCTTCCAGTGAGCACTCAGGGCTGATTTCTTTAAGGATGGATAAGTTTGATCTTCTTGCAGTCCATGGGACTCTCAAGAGTCTCCTCCAGCACCATAATTCAAAAGCATCAATTCTTCGGCGACCAGCCTTCTTTATGGTCCAGCTCTCTTACTATTATTATTATTATTTGCAATGCTACCACCATGGAAAAAAAGAGAGCATGTGTTCCCCAGACACAGAGGCAGGGAAGGGAAGAGAAATGGTTCATATTCAGCCCAAGATGTTCTTTAAACACAGCCTAGAATGGGCCCTCACTCACTGCCACCGGAAAAGCTGGGGAGGGATTTTCCAAGCAGGAATTCCACAAGATCCCACAGGAAAACAGGCAGGAAAAGAAGCTGGATGAACCTAGAGTGCGCCAAAGAAAAAAAAAGTCCCAGACATGCGTCCCTTTTCAGTATTCAGAATAATAGGCTCAGTATGAGGCTTTGTTCCCCGCCCAAGTCTGCCTGTTGCATTTGCTCCATTGCTGAATGTCATGCCCAAGGCGCTCCATAACTAGCTGGGGACAAGGCACAGGACTGAGTCACAAGCAGAAAACTTAAGTCAGGCTCAGATATTTCAAGGCGCTGGCTAGGAAACAGAATCTCCAAGCCTCGCACTAGCATGGAAGGGACAGCAGTCTAGGAGGTTACTCAGAGTCCATGGCCAAAACTGAGTTAACATAATAATTTTTTTTTTTAATTCCTTCCAGTAGCACCTTAGAGTCGAGACCAACTAAGTTTGTTATTGGTACAAACGGAAGTCAAACTTATTTATTTGTATATTAATGTTGTAAGTTGTAACTTCAAAGTAGATTTCTCTCTTTCTTTTCTCCTCTCCCCTTTCTTTCTTCCTTTTTCCTTCCCTCTATTCTCTTTTTATCTTTTCTTTTCTTTAGGCCTTTCCCCATGATTTTTCTTTTCTCTAGTCTTGTTAAATTGTGTAATAAGTATCATGTTAGGTTAATGGGCTGTATGTAGAAGTTTGTGAGTTTTTGTGTTGTGCAATTGTTATGTTGTGTTTTATTGAGTCATGTATATGATGTGTTGTGATTTTGCTGTTTAATAATTTTTTTTAAAAAAAGTTTATTATGGGTATGAGCTTTCGTGTGCATGCACACTTGAAGTATCTGAAGAAGTGTGCATGCACACGAAAGCTCATACCAAGAACAAACTTAGTTGGTCTCTAAGGTGCTACTGGAAGGAATTTTTTAATTTTATTTTGTTTTGAGTTAGCATAGATCACTTAACCGCAGCTGCACTTTGAAGTGGGGGAAATTTACACCGCCAAATCTGCTGGGTTTCCCCACCCCACCCCCATTTTCAAAAAAAAAAAAATCAAGTTTCTAGGCATCATCCTTATGAGGAAGAGCTTGTGAGAACACATTGATGCAGTTAAATAGTAATTGCTCGTTGCTGTTCAGCATGGATCTGAAGCTTCTGTGCTGTGTTATCAAGCCTGTTTCATCTTACTTCATCTTATTAATCTATTAAATTTCTACACAGCCCTTCAACCAAGGATCACAGGGCAGTTTACAAGATTAAAACCCCCCAAAATACATAACATAGCAACAAACAAAACAACAACTCCCTCCCTCCACCCCGCCAACAATAACCTACCAGATTCTGCACATTATTTGCCTTCTCTGGCTTCCTTCAAGGAAAAGGACCCATTTATACAAAGTATTCTACTGTACTTATGGGCAGTTATGAATCATTAAAAATACCGAAAATTTGATGTGCGCATTAGATTTGATGGCGCCTAGCTCGAGAAAATACGGGCAGGTCCACATTGACCGTTGTTTGTAGACTGCTCTGTGGCTATTGGCCGGGAAGCTATGACATCATGGAATGTTTAAAACCTGTCTAACTTTGTGGCCATCAGTTCTACCTTAAATCTGTGTGTCTTGATCAGCGGACATTAGTAGGTGACTTATCTCAGGGCCAGAAAAAGCTTTACCTGCTGATTTCTAAAGGTTCACAAGAGAGACCCTCAGTTTGTGTGTGTTTTCCTGTTCTCTCTGCTTAAGGGGAACCATCAGCAATACATGAAGTTGATGTTATAAGAATTCTAAGGTCTCAAATACAAAATTAATGTTCATGAGTGCACAAGATAAACACACATGCATGCATGTTTAAGCACATGTCTGAAATAGCAAAGGAGACCAATCCTGAAGCCATCTTGACTTTTAAGGACTCCAAACATTTCCTCTGCAGAAGGAAATACCTTCCAGAAACCTTTCCCAGTAACTTTCAATTACAAATCCTACAAAACCTGTCTTAAGCGCATGTGACCTGGATTCAAGAACTAAGGTATTTACCATCTCAAAAGAAGGGCCGCACTGGCCAGGTAATGCAATCAGTGACCATTATCAGGTATCTTGTCAGACAGGGGACAAGCCACACCCTCAAATTTCTGGGTATATGATTTCTTTGATTAAGGGACAGGGCAGTTTCAAAAGTCCTTAAAGGTTCTTGCACACCTTTGCCCTGGGTCCTCACCTCCTTGCAAGGGGTGGGTGGGGTGGTTGGGAACTCTGTCGCAACAGAAAAATTAAGATCTTCCTTTCTTTCACTGGCCCTGCCTCCCCTCAAGTTTCTCTGACCGATAATGGACACTGAATCCCTTGACGGAGAGTTGGGCTGTAAAAGCCAAACCCCAATATTTCCTATAACGTTGACAAGCAGGGCAGCTTCCTGTTTCCTCTGGTGTTTCCAGGGCATGCAAAACTTCAGCATGCCTCATTGCCGTGTTTTTATGCTGGATAAAGCTGGACGTTGTGCAGCTGTTAAAGGGACATAGGAGGCTGATCTCAGGAGTCAGGGAGCCTTGATTTCTAGATCAGCATTTTGGTCTCCTGAGTTTTGAGTGGAAGGCCTTGAAGGAAGAGCCTCCTTGCAACTAACCCCTCTTCTCCAGACTTTCTCAGCGCTTCATTGCTGCCCTCCAGTTAAACCTCCAGGCACGCCCAGGGTACTGGGCGTGGGATACTCCCCGGTGCTAAATCCGGTTGCCTCCATGCCTCACATGCCATTGCAAACCAAGCAGAAGGTGCTTGGCTGCCTGGGGCCCACTGGCCTGTCACGATGGGTTTGCGTCTCAGGACCGCTGCGCCTGTGTTGGCAAAGCTCAGAGCCTCTGGAATGCAACTGTTGTTTCTGCCTTGGCTGGCTGTCGGAACGCCAGGTGGGAAATGCACACAGAGAGGCGCTGATGCGCACGGATCTCTGCACACGTCCACAGACATGCGCAGAGGCACTGCCAGTCAGAAGCGGGCAGAATCGCATTCAGAGGAGAAGCACCTTTAACCACACTGGAGTTGTCTTCGCATCGATGACTGCTAAACATAGGAATACCGTGGTACCTTGGTTCTCAAACTTAATCCGTTCCGGAAGTCCGTTCCAAAACCAAAGCGTTCCAAAACCAAGGCGTGCTTTCCCATGGATTAATCCGTTCCAGACTTTTAAAAACAACCCCTAAAACAGCAATTTAACATGAATTTTCCTATCTAATGAGAGCGTTGATGCATAAAATCGAGATTATTTTTTTTGATTAAGCGGTATATGAACAAAAAGGGTGTGCGAGCTTTCTTGCTTGCTCTTTCTATAAAGGCACCTGCGCCCTTACAGTGCAAGGTTTATATGAAGGTCAGCTACTGTTTTCAGAACCTGCCTGGGCTTCCTCTCCAATAGGAGATGTTGCCTGGCTGTGACAGAAGGGGGCGCTCTTGGTGCACAAGCCAAGGGGTTGCCCAGACAAGCAGGAATGCGCTGTGCATTCCACATGCCCATTTTTATATTTAAAATCATTGGAGTTGCATTAAAAGGTATGTCGACAAAGTATTAAGAGAAGGGGTCTTTGGAAGAAGAGGGTGGGAGCATCTCAAGGAAGCATCCCTACCCAGATTTTGGAATAAAATAATTTCTTCCAGTAGCACCTTAGAGACCAACTAAGTTTGTTCTTGGTATGAGCTTTTGTGTGCATGCACACGAAAGCTCATACCAAGAACAAACTTACTTGGTCTCTAAGGTGCTACTGGAAGGAATTATTTTTTATTTTTTATTTTGTTTTGACTATGGCAGACCAACACAGCTACCTACCTGTAACCAGATTTTGGAAAACCTTCAACCTGAGCAATCTTGAGTTCTGGTAAAGAATGGCAGATAGCCTTGGTGTGTGATCGATCACATAAACCTAAAGGTAGCCAAGGAACAAAGCGCAGCGTGCTAACTTCTTTGTGATTTGGGTCGGCTTTATTTCTTACACGAATGAAACAGAACAAAACCAGCCCATCCCTCCAGTTGCGCCAAGGCCTTTGGCTACAATAAACATGCAGCGATTGACCATTTTGCTTTCTGCATTTTTAAAATAAACAAACAAATAAATAAATAATTTATGCTTTTCAGGTTTATACATTTCACTAATTCTACAATCCTTTTAATATTTCAAAGCTTGACTTCCATCCCCTTCTTTCTGCGGTTCCTTAAATTTATTCTTTAATATCTTCCGCATATCCAACTTAATTTAATTTGCTCATTTTATTCAGCTGCTTTAAATATGTACTCATATAAAACTACAGGTTATTACAACAATCCTGCCAATGTTATTATCTGTTTGCAATTTATCTGTAAATATTCAATAAATCATTTCCATTAAACTACCATTTCATCCTGATTTCTTATTCTTCCGGTAAATTCTGCCATTTCTGCATATTCCATTAGTTTTTGTATCCATTCTTCCTTTGCTGGGACTTCTGGTTCTTTCCATTTTGGGGCGAGTAACATTCTTGCAGCTGTAGTAGCTTACATGAATAAGTTTCTATACAGTTTAGGTAGCTCTGTCCTTATAATTCCCAAAAGAAAAGCTTCTGGGTTTTTTTTTTTTTTTTTTTTTACAAAAGTTATTTTAAACATCTTTTTCAATTCATTATATATCATTTCCCAGTAAGGTTTAACCTTACTACAAGACCACCACATATGGACAAAAAGAACCTTCTTTCTCTTTACATTTCCAACACTTATTTGATTTAGATTTCTACATTTTTGCCAATTTACTCGGTGTTAGATACCATCGATATATCATTTTCATATAATTTTCTCTTAACATGCTCTGCTTTCTGCATTTCTTTGTTACCCTTGCATCTCCGCTCTTTGCTGTGAGAGGATTATTCGTTCTTACGTTGGTTTCTTATTTGAAAATGCAATGAAAAACCTACATTTTCCCAAAAGGGAAGTCCCCACACCTCATGCCTTCTTTCTTTTGCCTTCTTCGATTGTGCTTTGTTCACATCTGCTGTACGCGAATATGCTCAGGTATAGGTCAGGAAAGAGTAACACCGTTCCTTTGAATTGGGGACCTCCTTGGCAGGCCTTACGCCACCTGTGCCCTCCTCCCTTTTACTTTTCCGTTATGCCAACGAAAAGACGACTCAGTTGTGATAAACGTGCTGCGAGGGGTGGGGGGAAATGAAGGCAGCGGAAAAATACTGGAGACGTCCCTTGGTTTGCGTCCCCCTCCGGCGGCTTCTCGAGATCGCAGCCGAGGTCACGGCAACTTCCCCTCCACGCCGACCGCCATCTTCTCTGGCGTCATCGTGGTTTCCCATCTCCGCCTCTACTTCCTCGACTGCCCATATATGTTGCTTTTCTCCTCAGGCCTGCCTCTTGTGGCTTGCGTTGAGGGAAGTCTCTTTCCTCACAGACGCGGTTTGTTAAAACGAGTAGGCGTTTGCCTCCCGGAAATGTGATGATGCGGTTAAGCATTGAAAGATTGTATATTTTTTTGTGGTGGCGGGGGGGGGGAGGCTAGGGCAAGGGGGGAACTCCCTTTGGGACAACCTGAGGAGGGGGTGTCATATCCCAGTGGTGGGCAGGACCTGAGGACACCACCTCTGTCCTGTCCTGTCCTATTCTAGGCGAGCAAAGACACATAATCAGAGTTCAATGACATATTCCAGGTAGGCAAAGACACTTGGGGTGGGTATGGGTATGGAGCTGGGCTGGTGAGGAGAACATACCCTCCAACATTTCTCTGATGAAAATAGGGGTGCCCCACTTAACAACAACAACAACAACAACAACAACAACAACAACAACAACAACACTTTTATTATTTATACCCTACCCATCGGACTGGGTTGCCCCAGCCACTCTGGGTGGCTTCCAACATATATTAAAACATAATAAAACATTAAAAACTTCCCTATACAGGACTGCCTTCAGGTGTCTTCTAAAGGTTGAAGAGTTACTCATCTCCTTGGCTTGGGGGTCACATAACTCCATACCCTCCAACGTTTCCCTATCAATATTAATATTATTATTATTATTATTATTATAATTTATTATTTATTCCCCATCCACTCTGGGCAGCAATAATAATAATAATAATAATAATAATAATAATAATAATGCAATAAAATACCAAACATTAACAACTTCCCTAAACAGGGCTGCCAGATAGTTGTTTATTTCCTTGATATCTGATGGGAGGGTGTTCCACAGGGTGGGCGCCACTACCAAGAAGGCCCTCCGCCTGGTTCCCTGTAACCTCACTTCTCGCTGTGAGGGAACCGCCAGAAGGCCCTCGAAGCTGGACTTCAGTGTCCCGGCTGAACGATGGGGGTGGAGATGCTCCTTCAGGTATACTGGGCTGAGGCCGTTTAGGGCTTTAAAGGTCAGCACCAACACTTTGAATAGGGACGCCCTAAGGAGAAGCGGGACATTCTGGGATCGGTTTCTGTAAACCCGGGGCTGTCCCTGGAAAATAAGGACACTTGGAGGGTGTGGCAGTGTGGTTGCCTAAGGAGAGGGGGTGCAGCCCGGGAAGTTTCCTGAGGGCCAGATAGATAGGCTTGGAGGGCTGTCTCTGGCCCTTAGATGCCTGAGGTCCCAAACCCTTGGAATACAGGAAGTTGCAGCTACCTTCTTGCGGGAATTTGTGTGTACGCCAAGTACAGTTTGTGCTGCTGCCGCGGCAACTACGCCAGAAAAGGCTGACCCTGACAGAAAATCCCCTTTTCCCACCCAACTTTTTTAAAAGACAGCACACTGACAGGCATTGTCACTTGCCCTTTATGACTTCCGTGGAGACGCTTTCTTCGCACCCTCGTTTTTGCTCTGGATTTTATCGTTCAACTGATTTCCTTTGTCGGCTCCACACCCCAATTTATGATATGTATCTTGGCTGGCTAATGCCAAACCCTTGCTTTGTTTATTGGTTTGGCGAAGAGCTTTTTACGACTGCTTAAGAAAAGAGGATTGGGAAAGGGAGGGGGTCTTGCCTGGATGCAGTGCTTGTAACCCAAATATGGAATGACAACACACAGGCCAAAAGAACGGCAGAAGGTCTGTCAGGAGCAGATGCACGCAGATGCGTCTTTCCTCATTCCCTCGGTCAGGCGGCGTTTTGTCCTCACACATTTTCTAACTATATCGCGTGGTTCGCATTAGTCATTTGGTGTTGCCCACCTACACTTGGCAACGCTTCCCAAAAAGCCAAATGACGGAGGTTTTAATATTTAGCGCGCCGGAACTGCCACAAATAAACCTGCACAGAGTAGGCTCTGCTGGTAGGCATGTTCTCGACGTTTCTCCACTTCCAGTTCACTTGCACCCTAGGCAAAGGGGGGGGGGACGACTTAGATGGAGTGAAAGGAGGTTTCTTCCCTCCTTTCCCCACCTTGCTTGCAAACAAGCAGCAGCAGCAATGCTAGAAGGCTTGTGCTTTCTGGGTATGGCAATTGAAGGGGAAGGGCTTCAGCTCAGTGGCAGAGCATCTGCTTTGCATGCAGAAGGTCTGGGGTTCAATAATCCCCAGCATCTCCAGGTAGGGGCAGGGGAGACCCAGCTCTGAAATCCTGCAGCACCTCTGCCAATCGGTTTTTAGACAATACTGAGGATGCGGGTGGCGCTGTGGTCTAAACCACTGAGCCTCTTGGGCTTGCCGATCGGGAGGTCGGCGGTTCGAATCCACACGACAGGGTGAGCTCCCGTTGCTCTGCCCTAGCTTCAGTGAAAGGCAACTATGGGGTTGCAGCACTCACCCAGGGGCGTAGCAAGCTGCTTGGCTGCCGGGGGCGGCGGCAAGCCAAGCGGCACCCCCAGGGGCAGGGCGTCGCTCTGTGCGCATGACGTTGGCCTCGCTGGCCTGCCCCTTTCCATTCCCCGGCTCCGCTCAGGGAGCCCAGCGGCGAAAAAAGCTGCTGAAAAGGGGCTTTCCCCCTTTCAGCGGCTTTTTTTGCCACTGGCTGGAGGCACCGATCGCGGGGGGGCGGGGCACCGCCCCAAGTGTCACCCCCCAGGGCGCTACCCGGGGCGGCACGCCCCCGCCAACTTGCTCCAGCTCCCTGCACTCACCTTGCTTTTCAGGCTGAGGGAGCCGCAGTTTGTCCACAGACAGCTTTCTGGGTCATGTGGCCAGCATGACTAAACTGCTTCTGGCGCAATGGAACACCATGATGGAAACCAGAGCGCTTGGAAACGGCGTTTACCTTCCCGTCGGAGCGGTACCTATTTATCTACTTGCACCAGTATGCTTTCGAACTGCTAGGTTGGCAGGAGCTGGGACAGAGCAACGGGAGCTCACCTGTCGTGGGGATTCGAACCGCTGACCTTCTGATCGGCAAGCCCAAGATGCTCAGTGGTTTAGACCACAGCGCCACCCACGTCCCCTTCATAAAGTGAGAAGTGACCTGGCACAGGGTCATCCAGTCCAATCCCCTGCAATGCAGGAATATTTTGCCGAGGGCAGGGTTTGAACCCAGGATGCAGAGATTAAGAATCTCATGCTCTATCCAGGGAGCTCTACCATTCTTGCAGTTTCCACCAACTGGTGGAGAAAGAGTCATTGAAATATCATTATTATTACAATTATTATTAACAACAACAACAAGAAGAGGAACAACAGCAATAATAATATTTATACCCTGCATCTGTGTGGCGTCCAACACATATAAAAGCATAATAAAACATCAAACGTTAAAAACTTCCCAATACAGGGCTGTCTTCAGATGTCTTCTAAAAGTTGTGTCGTTCTTTATCTCCTTGACATCCGATGGGTCTGGTCCTCCCAGTTTACAGACCCAAACCAGACTTCTCTTGCACCTGCTTTTGGAAACAGAGACAAAGGTTAAGGAAAGCAGACCCCCTGTCTGCTATTCGGTTCCCAAAACAAAAGGTCAAGGAAGATGTTTCCTCATACCCTCAGCAATTCTATATAATTCTTGTTGTGAAGCAAGAAGAGAAATGAGAAGTGAAGCATAGGAGGTTTCTTGTGTGGTCAGTCTGACGACTCTAACAAGCCCAGTTGTTTTCTGTGGTGGGAACGTTTGTGAGGACTTCTGTGAAGGGGCACGCACTCCAAAAGTCACACCCCACAGGCCCTTGAACCATTAGAGCAGGGGGTGGGGAACCTGTGGGTCTCTCTGGATCCCAACTTTTGCCTGGCCAACAGGCAAGGTTGATGGGAGCCGGTGTAGTCCCCAACTAAAAAAGCATCCCTCTGACCCAACGTCCAGGACATGTCCGTAAGGCAGCTTCCCACATGGTTAGTACATTCCAGCGCCGGAGGGAACATGCAACAGAAAAGGCAGTTTGAAAACAGAACATTCAAGGGAACGTTCTTTCACATGTGGTAGACTTGGTTCTCAAACTGAATCCGTTCCGGAAGTCCATTCCAAAACCAAGGCGTGCCAAAACCAAGGCGTGCTTTCCCATAGAAAGTAATGCAAAACGGATTAATCCGTTCCAGACTTTTAAAAACAACCCCTAAAACAGCAATTTAACATGAATTTTACTATCTAACGAGACCATTGATCCATAAAATGAAAGCAATAAACAATGTACTGCAGTCACACACAATCAATCAATCAATCAATCAGTAGCTGAACTGGGTTCCACACAGTCACAAAAACAAAACAAAAAAGAGCCGCAAAAACGAAAACGCAAAATAAATAGCAAAAACAGAGAGACCTCAGCGCAATGCTCAAAACGGAAGTGTGGCACTCAAATCGTCAGCGTAACACTCCAAACGGAGCATGTTTGGCTTCCGAAAAAAAGTTTGCAAACTGGGTTCCAAGGTGTTTGAGAACCAAGACAACACCGTACAGTATTCCAAGAGAGCTACAGGTTCTCTCCACCTCTGTGTTAGAGAACATTGGAGGGGGCAACTGTAGCATGGCGAGAACCGTAAAGCAAATGCGAGAACTTGCTTGGCAAACGAAATAGGAATGCAGAGAGCTGATGATGATGATGATGAAGAAGAGTTTGGATTTGATCTTTATCACTACCCAAAGGAGTCTCAAAGCAGCTAACATTCTCCTTTCCCTTCCTCCCCCAAAACAAACACTCTGTGAGGTGAGTGGGGCTGAGAAGCGTGACTAGCCCAAGGTCACCCAGCAGCTGCATGTAGAGGAGCGGGGAAGCGAACCCGCTTCACCAGATTATGAGACTACCGCTCTTAACCACTACACCACACTGGCTCCCTCCTTGTGGTGGTGATTTTCTGTAGGGCCACAGCAAAGGATGAACAGGTTAGAGCCCCCTCCCTACACGCTGCAGCTCCAATCGGGAGACCAACAAGGCAGCTCTTTGAAAATTTAAAAATAAGCATGTTAATTGCTTTCACACAATTAATAGAACCTGTTAGATGAGCCTCAGCAAGGTGCGGAACAGATTTCAGGTTGCGCCAAGGACAGCTAGGATAACAAAATATTAAGAGCTCTTATGAGATTCTAAAATTTAGCAATGTGCTCCAATCCGTTTCCAGCACAGAACCCTCCACTTATGGGATAGTAGCGACTTTTCGTCTCAGGCTTGGAATAGAACAACCTTGCAGGAACTTGCAGTGCAGGAAGTGCAGAAATGGGACACTTTCCTGGTGAAATAAACTACAGAGTCTCAAGATGTGGCCTAAATGTAGGTGCTGCAGCCTCCAGGCAGAAGTCCAACAGGTGCAGGGAATCCCTTGGATGTCAGTTTGAGTCCCATGATGAAGGAAAGGCAGGATGTGAAAGTAGTAATGATTTTTTACATAATGAATGAAAAATTAACAATGGCTATCAATAGCAGATTGGCTGTTTGGGATGTGTGGTATAATTGATTAAACTTAAAATATTTGTATAAGGTTAAGGCAAAAGAAGGAAAGGCCAGCCAGAAAGGAGGTTTATGTTTGAATTCTGAAGTGTAGGATGTTATACTTTACTGGGAGCAATTTAAGAAAATATTGATATATTTTATTTACATGATGTTTATTTTGCAATGGATCAGGTTTTTATGATGTGTCCTACATTGTAAAGATTTATTGAATGTTATTTATATATCTTTGTCAATGCATTTTGCTTCCAAGTGCAGTCAATAGATGTAAAGCCCTTTTAAAATGTGTTTTTTTTTGTTCTGTGGGGGGGGCTATTGGGTTGCTGTTTTTATTTTTATTATGTGTTTTGTGGTTTTATATCTTTGATTTTATTCTGCGAACCGCCCTGAGACCCCTGGTTCTAGGGCGGTACTGTATATAAATTCAATAAGTAAATAAATAACACACATGCCCCAACTGCAGAAATCTAGCAGGTAAAACCTCCTCTGGCATGGAGATGGCCCCGAGGTTTCACCCGCAGAATTCCATCCTGTTGGGCTGCTGTTAGAGGAAGAGATGCTTTGCCAGAGGAAACAAAATTGGCGCTCCTTCTGCCTCGGTCCTTGCGTGGCCACCCTGTTTGCCGCTCACGTTATTTCCTCTTTGCTTAGGTTACAGGAGCCGTGCTGCAGGAATATCGTTGAACCGCCAGGGTCCAGGTACTATGACAACCAGGGCCAGGTGAGCATTGAGATAACAGCAACACCTGCTTGTTCCCAATGGCGTGACTCCTATTTATAGAGCCAGCCCCTTGCCTCTCCAAACTCCGCCAGCTGCAGATCGTGTGATTACCCAGCAACAATTGAGGCCCGCATCCTGACCTGCTCTTCACCCTCGCAACAACCCACCCGCTGTGTAAGCTCATCAACTGAGAACCAGCCCTAGCCTCGGGCAATAACACTACCCGCCGTGGCTGCGACAGGTGGCCAAAAGACTCGAGTGCTGCCTACTCTAAAGGCAGGCAGTTTCTTGACATACAGATGCCAAGGAAGATGTCTTATATCACGTCAGGCCCTAGCTCAGTAGTGTCTGCAGTGACTGACAGTAACTCTTCAGGGGTTCAGGCAGAGGTCTTTTGAGGCTAGGGACGCGGGCGGTGCTGTGGTCTAAACCACTCACCCTCTTGGGCTTGGCGATCAGAAGGTTGGCGGTTCGAATCCCCGCGACGGGGTGAGCTCCCATTGCTCGGTCCCTGCTCCTGCCAACCTAGCAATTCGAAAGCACGGCAGTGCAAGTAGATAAATTGGTACCGCTGCATCGGGAAGGTAAACGGTGTTTCTGTGTGCTCAGGTTTCCATCAAGGTGTTCCGTTGCGCCAGAAGGGGTTTCATCATGCTGGCCACATGACCCGGAAAGCTGTCTGCGGACAAATCCCTCGGCCTGAAGCGAGATGAGCGCCTCAAGAAAGTCACCTTTGACTGGACTTAACTGTCCAGGAGTCCTTTATCACTTACTTATTCATTCATTCATTCATTCATTTATAAACAGCCTTTTTGAGGCTCTACCTGTAGACACCAGGAATTGAACTTCGGCCTTTTTGCATGCAAAACATGCACTCTACCCGAGTGACAGCCCTTCCCTCTTGTTTTAAATGCTAAATGGAAAGTACCCATTCATTTGCATGCTAAATGGAAAGCAACCCATTCATTTGCATGGGAGAGAATGTTGGGGCAGCTGTGTTGCTTCTTCAGCTCACACAGCACTGTGATGGGAGAAACTCTGCCCAGGGATCTGAAGCCAACACCTCAGAGCTTTTTGCAGACTTCATTTCTGTATGCAGGAGCTGGGATGGATCTACTACGGAAATCAGTTGGTCCAAGCATGGTACTGATAACGCCAAGGCTGCAGGTTCAATCCCCGTATGGAACAGCTGCATATTCCTGCATTCTGCTTCTTTGGCAAGCCGAGTAAGATTGTCTTCCATAAACACGGTTTTAAAAGTGAGTCCGTAAGTGACTGTGGAGGCCAGTTCTGGATCCACACGTCCTTCCACAGTGGGGACATAGGTTTCCAGGCAGGAGTTGATCACGGTGAGGGTTTGCCAAATGTGCCTTCCTCTTAGCACGTTTCTCCCTTTCATCCTGAGTTCAAGCGTCTTCAAACCCATGACACCTTTGGTAAAGGCTGTTCTCCAACTGGGAGCGCTCGCAGGCCAGTGTTTCCCAGTTGTTGGTGTTTATGCTACTTTTTTTTTTTTTTTAGTATAAACTAAACTATGGGACAGCTGCATATTTCTGCATTACAGGGAGTTGGACAAGATAATCCTCAGAGTCCCTTCCAACTGTATGATTCTATAATGAAGCATAAGTTTCCATACCCTCCAATATTTCTCCAATCAGAAAAAGGATGTCCAGTGCAATTTTTCTAGAAAAGGAGGTGCCAGAACACACCATGAACTTGTTCTCTTATGATGGCAATGGTGCCAGAACTGAGAGGTGCCACAACTGAGTCCTGCTGAGTTCTGGCTGAAAAAAGCCCCGGCGATGCCCTATTCCACACCCTCCGACATTTATCCGATGAAAACAGGGACTTCCTAAGGAAAAGCGGGGCATTATGGGATCAAATCAGAAACCAGGACAGCTCCTGTTAATCCAGGACTCTTCCTGGAAAAAAGGGATATTTGAAGGCTCTGAGCTTCTGGGCCTCTAATCCCGGAAGGGCCCCAGAAACAACTTTAGTTCACATTGCTTAAAATTGTGGGGGGTCTAGTAGACCTGATTTGAGTCACACGACTCAAGTTGATTAATTCTTTGTTGTATATATTTCAACAGTCCCAAAGTCTGAGAGCCAGTAGCACAGATGTTGCAAAGCTGCAGCGATCTGTCGGGGAACATCTCCGTGGAAGGAGATAACAGCGGTAACCCAGGCCTTGTTTGTTGCTGGTTGCAAAGGGGACCCCAATGCAGTTGAAGCTTTAGGAGCGCCTAACCCCCAAATGTAGGGCTGCCGCTGTCCTGGAGCGCATTCTAGCTGGGATGTGTCCCTGAAAAGGGTGAAATAGCAGGAGAATTTGCCAGGACTGATTTGAGAAACTCCTAGTAGCACTCAAAGCTGGATTGCGTACCCCAGATATTAATGCCATGGTTAAATGTTCTTAGTGGGGAGGGGGATCTAACCCGTTCATCCTTTGCTGTGGCCCTACAGAAAATCACCACCACAAGGAGGGAGCCAGTGTGGCGTAGTGGTTAAGAGCGGTAGTCTCGTAATCTGGTGAACCGGGTTCGCGTCTCCACTCCTCCACATGCTCCTCTGTTCATCCTTCGCTGTGGCCCTACAGAAAATCACCACCACAAGGAGGGAGCCAGTGTAGTGTAGTGGTTAAGAACAGTAGTCTTGTAATCTGGGGCTACCTTTGAAGGTAATGTGAAGGAGAAGAAGAGTTTGGATTTGATATCCCGCTTTATCACTACCCGAAGGAGTCTCAAAGCGGCTAACATTCTCCTTTCCCTTCCTCCCCCACAACAAACACTCTGTGAGGTGAGTGGGGCTGAGAGACTTCAAAG
This sequence comes from Lacerta viridis, assembly GCA_900245905.1. NCBI lineage: Eukaryota > Metazoa > Chordata > Lepidosauria > Squamata > Lacertidae > Lacerta > Lacerta viridis. Next base: position 181,157 of record OFHU01001029.1, read on the forward strand.
AAGTGTGACTAGCCCAAGGTCACCCAGCAGCTGCATGTGGAGGAGCGGAGACGCGAACCCGGTTCACCAGATTACTCTTCTTCTTTGACTTTAAGCAGGTTTCTTTCCAATGTAGCTCATTCTCCATTCAGCTGTGGCCAATGACCAAGTAATCAGGGAATACAGCTGTGTGTGTATAAACCAGGCTTTAAATGCTGAATTTTGCCATTCAACGCTATTTAGAAATAGTCCTGGTCTTTTTATGCAGCATCCCAGAAGGGTGTTAGTTAGGATCCACAGAATTGGTGTAGAGTCCACTGGTGCTGACTGTTCTTCAATTCCCCACCCCGGGTTGGAAAGGGCTCTTTAAATTCCCCACAATGCCCCAGAGCAATGCTATGTCAGAGGCATTGTGGGAAATTCAAACAGTGGCTTCCAAGGAGAACTGCTTTTACTGGGCTTCCGTTGCTGCCATTTAACAACAGGGCTCATCCACAAAGGAGGAAGATTTCCTGTCCCTGGGCATGCATCCAATTTCTAAAGGACAATCCTTGGTTCAAAGCACTGGCTGGTACAAGTTTCTGGTTTAAAGATGAAGATGGCAGAGGAATGCTGAGCAGGATCCTTGATGTTCCCCATCAACGCCCTGGATTGCAGTCTTTCCCAATATGGTGAGAAATATTGCATTTTTATTTACAATACTTATTTCTAATGCTAATTATTTCTAGATGTGCAAGGTTTTTGCCTAAGGGTGCCTCCCAGATGGTAGTTTGCAAAGGGGACCTTAGGCACCCCTTTTTTTGGGTGGGGAGTATTTCTGTAGCTGTATTTTGAAGCTAGAGACTAATTGGAGTTAGGTTTCCCAGATGACCAGGAGAAAAACAAAGGCTGCTCCTTGTACCTTTAATAAGGCTTGAAGTGCAGAAATCAGCTCTTGATGTTTTTCCACAGCAGAAGCAGCAATAATTAGCACCTGCTAAGGTCTTTGACTGGAGAAGGAACTGGCAAACCACTCCAGTATTTTGCCAAGAAAACTCCATGGACATAAAAAAGGAGAAGCTTTGAGAAGAAAGTGAGAGTTTCCAAGGCATGCTCTGGTTCATGGGGTCACGGAGAGTTGAACATGACTAAGACGACTAAACAACAACAAGGTCTTTGACATAAAAAAAAAAAAAAAATCACCTGCTGATTTCTACCTATCTTCAGCTGGTCACTAAAGGCAGAGCAACAAGGGCCTGCAGAAATGTTGGCAGCCACTACAGTGGTCCCTTGGTTCTCAAACACCTTGGTACTCAAACAGCTTGGAACCCAAACTTGGAAGTAAGTGTTCCGGTTTGCGAACTTTTTTCGGAAGCTGAACGTGCCCCGTTTCAAGTGCCACACTTCTGTTTTGAGTGTTACGCTGAAGATTTGAGTGTTACGCTGAGGTCTCTCTGTTTTTGCTATTTATTTTGCGTTTTTGCGGCTCTGTTTTGTTTTGTTTTCGTGACTGTGTGGAGCCCAGTTCAGCTACTGATTGATTGTGTGACTGCAGTACATTGTTTATTGCTTTCATTTTATGGATCAATGGTCTCGTTAGATAGTAAAAATTCACGTTAAATTGCTGTTTTAGGGGTTGTTTTTAAAAGTCTGGAACAGATTAATCCATTTTGCATTACTTTCTATGGGAAAGCGCGCCTTGGTTTTGGAACGCTTTGGTTTTGGAACGGACTTCCGGAACGGATTAAGTTTGAGAACCAAGGTACCACTGTAATTGAGATAGAAGGGTTAAGTTTTAGATTCTCCCACCTGCACTGAAAAGGATTTGCAGTAGGGGGCATGGAAACCTGGGCTTCTGGGTGCTTATTCCCAGATCTATAGTGTTGTTAGTGGCAAGGGTTTTTGCCGAGAGCTCCCCCCCCCATCCAAGTGTGTGTGTGTGTTTTTCTCTGAACAAGTGGAACAGTTGGTCTCAACCTGCCAGGTGACAGATGGGGAGTGTATCTGTGTACTTTCATTCAGGTAAGCCAGGCCCGGGATCAAGCATAAGCCTCAGCCCTCCGAAACATAGCTAATTAGTTAGTTCACTTGGCAGAAGGATGAATATTGGGGCGGGAGGGCACTGGGAGGAAATAAAAGGTCCAAATACCTGCCTATTTGCAGCTTTAAAGGGGGCAAGGTAAAGGTAAAGGGACCCCTGACCGTTAGGTCCAGTCGCAGATGACTCTGGGTTTGCGGCGCTCATCTTGCTTTATTGGCCGAGGGAGCCGGTGTACAGCTTCCGGGTCATGTGGCCAGCATGACTAAGCCGCTTCTGGCGAACCAGAGCAGCGCACAGAAATGCCGTTTACCTTCCGCCGGAGCGGTACCTATTTATCTACTTGCACTTTGACGTGCTTTCGAACTGCTAGGTTGGCAGGAGCAGGGACCGAGCAACGGGAGCTCACCCCGTCGCGGGGATTCGAACCGCTGACCTTCTGATCGGCAAGCCCTAGGCTTAGTGGTTTAGACCACAGCGCCACCCACGTCCCTTTTAAAAGGGGGCAAATCAGGATGTTAAGAGGCCAACAATATCATACCCTCCAACTTTTCTCCCATGAAAATAGGGACGTCCTATTCAATGATGATGATGATAATTTTGCTGATTATACCCCGCCCATCTGACTGGGTTGTCCTAGCCATTCTGTGTGGCTTCCAACATACATAAAAACATAATAAAACTTTTAAAAAACTTCCCTATGGCTCGGGGGTTGGCCAACTCCATACCCTCCAATATTTTTCCAATGGAAATAGGGACATCCTAAAGAAAAGCGGGACATTCTGGGATCAAATCAGAATCCAGGGTGGCTTCTGTCAATCCGGGACTGTCTCTGGAAAATAGGGACACTTGGAGGGTCTGCAATATTCCCAACCCCATGTTACTTACTGTTGCACAAGGAAGGCTGGAAGTCCTCCTCTTCCACCTAGACTCCAGAAACACCTCCCAGGTGCAGTTTTAGCCGCCCACCCACCATGGATCCCAAACTGGAATGAAGTATGGGATGGAAAATGACCTAGAAGGCATTGCCAGGGGGTTTAGCAAGCTTGGGTGGGGTTAGTCAAGGCAGAGGGCCTTCTCGGTGACCCCGTGGAACGCCCTCCCCACCAGTTGTCAAACAGAGAAACAATTACAGTCGTACCTCGGGTTACGTCCACTACGGCTTACATATTTTCGGGTTACGTACTCTGGTAACCCGGAAGTGAATTTCGCCGTGCGGACACTTCTGTGCATGTGCCGAAGCGTTCTGTGCAGTTTGCGCATGCGCAGAAGCGCGATATCATGCTTTGCTCATGTGCAAAATGGACGCTTGGGTTACGTACTTTTCGGGGTGCGAACGGCACCCCGGAATGGATCGGGTACGTAACCTGAGGTACCACTGTATTTGACTGGCCAGTCTTGTCCAGTTGATGTTTTATTGTGCTTTTAATATTTAATATTTTTGGGGGAGCTGCCCAGAGTGGCAGCAACTCGGTCAGATGGGCGGCTAACAACAGCAAGAAGTAGCCTTCGCATTTGGAATACTAGACAATGTCTTAATTCAGAGTCAGGCCACTGGGTCAATCTAGGTCAGGGTTGTCAATGTTAGGAGCGCAGAACCTGTTGGTCTTCCAGTTGTTGCTCATCCCGGAGCATGGCCCATGCTAGTTGAGAGCTGAACACAGGGGAGGCCACAGGTTCCCCATCCCTGGCCTGTGCTGCCTGGGTCTCCTGTGGACTTCCAGGGTTTCAGACAGGAGTCTTTTGCAACTTTACCAGGAGCTACCATGCAGCTGAACTTGGGGCCATTGGTATGCAGAACAGATGCTCATCTGCTGAGCCACAGCCCTGCCTATAGGTCACGAATAGCAACCATATTATTAGCAAATGAAAGCTCGGAATCGCATTTGCCAAGATACTCTGCCGTTCTAGCCCAAGGCTATAGAATCTTAAGAATTACACCCAAGCACTGCTGATAGCTCCAGTCCCTTCTCTACCTTTGGGAATGCCCCTCTCGGGAGAGATTGGGGTTTTTTTTTTGGTCTGCTGGGGGACACTATTTGAAAATGGCTTTGTGCTATCGTTTGGGTCTGTAATCCTAATTGCACTAACTAGAGAGTAGCCTCCTTGGACACAATTGGGAGCAGGGCCGGTGCTAGGGTTTTTTGCGCCCTAGGCGAGACCACCTTCTGGCGTCCCCCGCCCCGCCAAAGCCTGCTTTAGCGGGAGGTGGGGGGTGGTGGAGAGGCAAGCAGCACCTTCTCTGCTGTAGCGGAGAAGCTGCTGCTCGCCCATCCCGCCGTCCCGCCCAAGCCTGGCCAGCGCCCCCTCCATTTTGGCGCCTTAGGCAACTGCCTAGTTCGCCTTAATGGACACACCGGCCCTGATTGGGAGTGCTTTCCCATAGGCACACATAGGAGTTGCATTGCTAATCTGTTGAAAAGGGCCACTGTGGAACTTGGTACAATCTGCATGAAATTCTTTGGCTAAGGCAAATTCACCCTAAAATGAACTCTAAGCATTTCTAAATAAAGATTTATTGCTGTCATTTAGCAGCATTAGTGTAGCTGATGTGGAGACTTTCCTTTCCCTCTTTGACTCTGCATTTTTTTTTTTTTTGTCACGAGCTCCTAAAGTCATGTTTTATGTGGTTTTTGCCCTTTTCTGCATGCTGTCTTGAGCGGATGGATGGACAGGGCCAAAAAAAACTGGTAATAAGCACTTCTGAGATTATATAAACACACACAAATAATCACTTTGCTATTGGTGCTCTGGAAGTATTGGAGAAGCAATCTTATAATCACAGACTCTTTTCTTTTCATCTAGAGCAATTTTATCACATTTGTATCCTATGTGGCCCAAGTTGGGTTATATCACTTTCTTATAACCCTTAGGCAGGGTATTTAATTGACTACACTGACACCCCATATTTGTTATGGAATTTAAGAGTGTACATTTGGCCAAGTGCCTAGGCAGTGATCGGACCCAATCCTGTTTAACGGTGGCCTCTTTCGCACCACGCATTTAAAGCACTGCACAACTTTCGTCTTAGCTTTCCCCCAAAGAATCCTGGGAGCTATAGTTTAAGGGTGCCGAGAGTTCTTGGAGACCCATACTCCCCTCAGAGCCACAATTCTCATAATGGTTTAACCACCAATTCCTCTTCAATGGGAATTCTTGAAATGGTAGCTCTGTGAGGGCAATAGGAGTCTCCTAACAATTCTCAGCACCCTTAAACTATAATTCCCAGAATTATTTTTTTTGGGGGGGGGGAGCCACAAGTGGCATCATAGTGCTTTAAATGTATCGTGCGAATGGTTCCAGCCTCAGTTGCTTTCAGGCCATACAAATGCTGCGTAGGCCAAGAAATTGTGGCTCCATAGCAGCCTTCACCAACCAGTGCCCTGCAGGTACCTGGGACTGTCTGGAGCTGATGGAGGTTGTGGTCGAAATCATCTGGCAGGAACCATGTTTGGTGAAGGCTCATACTGATCTACCCAAGGCTTGCACCAGAGGTGGAGAGCCTTTGGTCCTCCTGATGTCGCTAAACTGCAATTCCCATCATCCCTGACACTGACTAGGCTGCTGGGAGTTGTAATCCAACAGCACCTAGACACATGTCCCCTAGTCCTGGGCTTGGAGCGTGGCCTTTTAAATGATAGTCCCAAAATTGTGAAAGAGCCTGCTAATAATAATAATAACAACAACAACAACAACAACAGTACCCTACCCATCTGACTGGCTTGCTCCAGCCACTCTGGGCGGCTCCCAAGATACATAAAAACATTAAACTTCCCAATACAGGGCTGCCTTCAGATGTATTCTAATAGTTGTGTAGCTCTTTATTTCCTTGACATCTGACAGGAGGGTGTTCCACAGGGCGGGCGCCACTACCAAGAAGGCCCTCCGCCTGGTTCCCTGTAACCTCACTTCTCACAGTGAGGGAACTGACAGAAGGCCCTTGGAGCTGGACCTCAGTGCCCGGGCTGAACAATGGGTGTGGAGACGCTCCTTCAGGTATACGGGACTGTCCCTGGAAAATAAGGACACTTGGAGGGTGTGGCAGTGTGGTTGCCTAAGGAGAGGGGATGCAGCTTCACCAACACTTTGAAATGTGCTTGGAAATGTACTGGGAGCCAATGTAGGTCTTTCAGGACCGGTGTTATATGGTCTCGGCAGCCACTCCCAGTCATCAGTCTAGCTGCCTCATTCTGGATTAATTGCGGTTTCCAAGTCACCTTCAAAGGTAGCCCCACGTAGAGCGCATTGCAGTGGTCCGAGCAGGAGATAACTAGAACATGCACCACTGTGACGAAACAGTCTGTGGGCAGGTAGGGTCTCAGCTTGCGTACCAGATGGAGCTGGTAGATAGCTGGTCTGGACACAGAATTGACCTCATAGAATCATACCTGTGCCTCCATGGACAGCTTTGAATCCAAAATGATTCACAGGCTGTGCACCTGGTCCTTCAGGGGCACAGTTATCCCATTCAGGACCAGGGAGTGCCCCACCCCGTACTTGTGTCTTGTCAGGATTTAACCTTAATTCATTAGCCTCCAGCCACTCACATAGAAATACCCTTTCCCTCTGTTCCCCACAGCTTCCAGGGACAAGGCAATCTTTTTCAAGCTTGAGCACATTTCAGAGTACCGTATTTTTCCATGTATAAGATGCCCTCTAGGAAATAGGGGGGATTGAGCTTTTGGGGAGGATTATTTGGGGGGAATGCCAAAAATCGCTCACCTGCCAGAACGCAGCACACAACCGCTCGCGTCGCTTACAATCGCCACTTACAATCTCGGGCTCGCACTTCGTTCTGGTGGGTGAGCGATTTTCGGCATCTCCCCCCCCTAAAATCAAACGGCCAATTGCCGCTTACAATCCGAGTTTGCACCAAAAAAACCATTCGTGCGTCCCCCCTCATACCTATGTATAAGACAAGCCTAAATTTTGAACCTCATTTTTGGGTCAAAGAAGCTTGTCTTATACACGGAAAAATACGGTACTTGTCTAAAGCTCTAAAACAGCTTAGGACGTGCCATATTTTCTGGTCTATAAGACACCCCCTATTTTTAAGGAAATGGGGGGAGATGTATCTATGTATAAGACGTGTCCCCCCCCCAATTTTTGACATTAGGAAAAAAACACTAAGTCTTATACACAGAAAAATATGGTACTTTGGAGACCATTGCCTTCCTATGTGTTGCGCTACCTGCTGAGCATTGTCGAGAAACTGGCTGCAGCCTTGTAATTCTGTAGAAGCTAGCCAAAGGGGAAGGAGATACAGTGATTAATGCTTCCATAGAGAGGCCACATAGCACCTGCTTCTTCCAAAGTTAAACAAGAGTCGCCTCTGATCTAGGTTTATTTTGGGCCAGGCAGGGCAGGGCAGGACAGCTCCCTATGCAATTAAGGGACCGCAAGGGACAGGAACGGAACAAGGCAGCTGGGGCACTCCCTGCCTCAGAACACGGAACAAACCAAACCCCGCAGGGAAGCAAAAGCTTGGACTCAGCAGTACTGAGGAAATGCTGAATTTCTGGCTTGGGTGGGCCTCCAGCTGGGATGGCTCAAAAGCTCGGGACAGCAGGAGAAAAGATCCACCTGCTCTCCGAGCTCCAACTGCACTTGGCTGTTGTCAAAAGTTTGACAACCACTGCTCAGGTTTGGGGAGCAGCAACTGTTTGCTGCTTTGGCCATCCATGAAGTTAGAAGATCTGTCTGGAAAACAAAAAATAAAAATAAAAAATAAAAATTCCTTCCAGTAGCACCTTAAGAGACCAACTAAGTTTGTTCTTGGTATGGCACACGAAAGCTCATACCAAGAACAAAATTAGTTGGTCTCTAAGGTGCTACTGGAAGGAATTTCTTTTCAAATTTTGTTTTGACTATGGCAGACCAACATGGCTACCTACCTGTGTCTGGAAAACGTAAGTTTCTCAGGGAAGCTAGCAGATCTCCGAAGGGTTCAGACAGACCACGGAGAACTTGCGGCCGGTGCAAAATGAGACTCGCCACCACGACTTGATTGCAAAAAGTCTTTACTATGTTTTATCAAAAGAGAACAAGTAACACCTGAAACCATGGGTGCATGTTTGTACAAAAAGAGCCCACTTCCCTTTACTTGGGTCACAGTTTTTTTTTTGTTTTTTTTGCATGTATTGGGTGTACTTTAGTAACAGCAACCTCCTGTCCTAGCTTAAGGGTTTGGCATCTCTTTTTGAGATACAAATATGCAACTTTTCCTGCTGTCCTTTGCGCTGTGTCACTCACCCGCCTCCCCCTTCCTGCAGCTACTTCCTCAGATAAGAGCTAGAGTTGCAAAAAAGGTTCCCTTTTTGATTGCTTTTATAACCAGAACATTGCTTTGAATGAAAAGTAAAACTTTTACAGGAATAATGCCACCCTGTTAAGACATCACTGGCACACTTGACACTGCCTGGCTTCCATTTCTTGGGGACCCAGCAAGTTGTAGTTCAGAAGGGCAAGCGACAGGGATCCTGTTAAAGGCTCTGAGGAGATGGAGCCTAAAACCAGAAAAAAACCCAAACTGGGTTTGTTGGGTAGACATATCCCTTAGCGGACGTTTCGCTCTTATTTCCTGATAGCTAGAGAAAGCCTTTTAACGTGGCTGACAGGGAGAACACAAAACAACAATCGTCGTAGCCCTTTGCCTCCTTTAAAAAGCCACTGTATAAATATCGGGACAAAAAGTATAAAAGCATCAACTACTTCTTTTTTTAAAAAAAAGTACTGGAGGAGGAATCCGGTCTCTGGAGGTGACGAGACAGGCAGGATGTGGCTTGGTTGAAGAGGCCGCCTCTGAGATTATAGAGAGAGCTACCAGCAGCTCAAAAGAAAAACCACAATTGCACAGAACCCCGGTTTGGGGTGGGAAGAGGGATTCCCATATGTTGCTGACAGACTTTTGATATTAGAAAAGCCATTGCAGTACATGACAAGGTATTTGCTGCCACGGATGGTTTGGGGCCTACCAGGGATGCAGTCACGCCCAGAACAAGAGCAGTTTTATCTCTTGGGGGGGGGCAGGCCTAATTTATTTTGGTAGGCCTTACACTTTTGACAGATTTCACAGGGATGTGGAGACTTAATGCTGAGGCCTGGGCCTGAGTTCTTCCCTTGTCTGCCACCAACACCACATACTGCAGCTTTTTTTTTTTTCATTTTTTAAAGCCCCTCCCTACCAAAAGTCATTTTTATCCCAGATCTGGGCTCTCCTCTAACTCTACCTTTTATATATACCTCAAATGCTACTTCATGCCCTAGGGTCAACATGCCATTTCTGCTAATACATTTTCCAGGTCCTAAATCAAAGCCCACAGTCTGCAGGCCACCCCAAACTCTCAGTAAGTTGTTGTGTTGTCTCTCTCTCTCTCTCTCTCTTCCCCCCCCCCTTTAATCCTTAACTGGTTGGGAGATGGATGAAGCGCTCCATTTCCCAGTTCTACCCCTCCCCCTTTCCAGGAATAACGGGTTTTCTCAAACTTGTGCCTGCTGCTGTTTTTGGACTACAGTTCCCATAATCCGTAGCTAGCAGGACGATGGGATTTGTAGTCCCAAAGAGACCCCGGTTCGGGAAACCCTGACCTAATCCTTTCAATATAGCAAGGAACAAACTGAGTAGCATTCGCAGGTTAGGTTGACCCTGTTCCGTGGAAGAATCTTACTCTAAAAAAACCCACAATCCTTCCACGAAACAAAGAATACCAAATCACTCGTGCTTCTTTGGTTTTACAACTTGTCGAGTTTCCTTTCGAGCTAATTCCCCACCTCCCCACCCCCCATTGCTTCTCTCCTCGAGGTTCGTGGCCAGATCTGTCCGATCTGGATCCCGAGATGCACAGCCTAACACCTGCTGACGCTCGGGATCCTATCGGAAGCCTCGAGTCCACTGAGAACCAACCCAGTGGGGTGCTTGAATCTCTACAATGCACAGCCTAACACCTGCTGACGCTCGGGATCCTATCGGAAGCCTCGAGTCCACTGAGAACCAACCCAGTGGGGTGCTTGAATCCACTTTGCTGGTCAAATAAATAAATAAATAAATTAGCCAACTTTATAAAAGCTGAGACTGCCGGCCGCCCCGCCCCACAAAAAAATTGCCCTTGCGCGCCGCTGTCTCCTTTTACAGCTGGCTCTCTTCCTCCTCCAGGGAACGGTTCAGCCCGGGGATGAATTTCAGCAGTCTCTTGCGGAAGCTCCCCGGTTTGCTCTTCCTGGGCCTTGGCACGGCTGCGGAGTTCTTTTGGTCGCACGATCTGTCCCAGAACCGCGCGACTCCACCATTGCTGTGGCTGCTGCTTGTGCATTTGACGCTGGCGCTGCGGGTGAGCGTTGTGCGCGGGCGCTGGGCAGCTGCGGGGACAATGTCCAGGGAGTTCGCAGAGTCAAAGAAGCAGGTTTGGTAGACGGAATCCTCGCTCTCATCCGTGGCGGTGCTGACACAGCCCACGCTGCTGTAGGTGCTCCCCGATCCTGGCAACAGCACCCCAAAGGGGGCAGCAGGGCCTCCGGCCAGCCTAGTTCCATACAGGCAGGAACGCACAGATTCCAAGGTGTCGTAGATGCTGGGGTCTTTAACCACGATCCCTAGCAGGGAAGAAAGGTTCCAGTTAATAATAATAATTTATTATTTATACCCCGTCCATCTGGCTGGGTTTCCCCAGCCACTCTGGGCGGCTTCCAACATTAAAAGTTTCCCTAAACAGGGCTGCCTTCAGATGTCTTCTAAAAGTCTGGTAGTTGTTTTTCTCTTTGACATCTGGTGGGAGGGCGTTCCACAGGGCGGGTGCCACTACCGAGAAGGCCCTCTGCCTGGTTCCCTGTAACTTGGCTTCTCACAGCGAGGGAACCGCCAGAAGGCCCTCAGAGCTGGACCTCAGTGTCTGGGCTGAATGATGGGGGTGGAGACGCTCCTTCAGGTATACTGGGCCGAGGCCGTTTAGGGCTTTAAAGGTCAGCACCAACACTTTGAATTGTGCTCGGAAACGTACTGGGAGCCAATGTAGGTCTTTCAAGACCGGTGTTATGTGGTCTCGGCGGCCGCTCCCAGTCACCAGTCTAGCTGCCGCATTCTGGATTAGTTGTAGTTTCTGGGTCACCTTCAAAGGTAGCCCCACATAGAGCGCATTGCAGTAGTCCAAGCAGAGATAACTAGAGCATGCACCACTCTGGCAAGACAGTCTGCGGGCAGGTAGGGTCTCAGCCTGCATACCAGATGGAGCTGGTAAACAGCTGCCCTGGACACAGAATTGACCTGCGCCTCCATGGACAGCTGTGAGTCCAAAATGACTCCCAGGCTGCACACCTGGTCCTTCAGGGGCACAGTTCCCCCATTCACCTGCCCCACAAAAACAGTACTTCTGTCTTGTCAGGATTCAATCTCAATGTGTTAGCCGCCATCCATCCTCCAACTGCCTCCAGACACAGTTAGGGCGAGGACATAGACCACAGAATCATAGAGTTGGAAGGGACCACGGCAATGCAGGAGTCTCAGCTAAAGCGTCCATGCGCATCGCAGTCCAAGAACTTTTTCAAAGCCCGGTCCATTCAAAAGCCACTAAAGAGAGAGCATGGGAGAAAGAACTAAACTTTGGTCTGTGGGGCTAAAAGGAAGACAAGCTGCATTGGCAAGGCCACATACAGCTAATTCCTCCCTCTGCTTGACTGAGGTCTGCGGCACTGCACTCGCCTCAGCCAAGCAGTTTTACGGAGCTCCCGACTCACACGAGCCAGCGTTGGGGTGGGGGCTCTGTTAAAGTGCTCCGCCTCCAGTGGGGCCATCTGAGAGAGAGCCCTGATCCTGCTTGCAGGCAGGGAGAGAGAGCCCTGCTCCGTGACACTTGTCCATTGAGGGCGTGCCCCTTCCATGGAGAAGTTTAAAGGAACTCTCACCTTGGCTCGAGCGAGCCTGCATGTGCGTCAGACCTGGCACTCGGGCAGCAGCCCTGCTCTGCAAGGCGCAAATAGGGTCGCTTTGCACCTTGTGGACTTCACCCGTGAGGGTGGTCTGAGTCTTTCCTCCTGGGGTGAACCATCTCCCCAGGACGAAAGAGGCAATGCGCCCGGACTGGTGAAGGCAGTCAAATGCACAGAGCCTGACATGCTACCGCCACCTTGTTCACTTCAGGGAGTGGGCAAGCGGGTGAGGTAGTTTTCTCACCCCATGCCGAAGAAGGTGGAGGGAGCCTTGCAAAGGAGCCCCAAGGTCCCTGCTGCTGGCGCATCAACGGCAGGGATATCGGGGCTGGCTCTGCTGTGGGAGGAGCCTTTCCGCCCCACAGCTGAGCAGCAGACTGGGGCCGGCTGTATTGCGGTGAGAGCTGAAGCCGTTTCTTAGTGACTGCCTGGGGCCAATGTGGCTTGTTTCAACATTGCAGTTTATCGCCAAACCCTGATGTTTGACTGGTGATACATCACCCTGCCCTGTATCACTTGGAGGTGGCATTTGGGCCTGTCAAAGAGAACTTCCAAGGTTATAGGTCAAAGGAAATTTTTTTGTGCAATCACAACAGCCATTTCCCGTCCTGTGTGAAATGGTTTAGCATCAGGGTTTCCCAATCTTGGGTCTCCAGCTGTTTTTGGACTACAGTTCCCATCATCCCTGACCCCTGGCCCTGCTAGCTAGGGATGATGGGAGTTGTAGTCCAAAAACAGTTAGAGACCCAAGGTTGGGAAACACTGGTTTAGATAAGCCTGACCTGGCACCTTTCAGGTGCTGTTGGGACTCCCGCCAACATCACTGACGGTCCGGGGTTATGGGAGTTGTAGCACAACATCTGGAGGGTACCAGAACAGAGGAGACTGGCCCAGGTGCTGTTTACACAGATGTATATTTGTCACTCACCACGAACCAAGCGCTGCTCCTGCACCATCAGCGACCGATACTCCCCCCATTTTTCATAGAGCGTTTGCTGCAATGGAGAGAGAGAGGCCAGTATTCATTTGTGTTTCAAAATCTGCTTGATTAACCTTATCTAAAAGTGGTTCTTCGGGTCTGATTCTTGCACATTTAATCTGCAGGTATACATAGGCTACAGAGCTTCACCTCCACTTTGAGGACGACGAAGGCATGGCTGGGTCCATCTATCCAGCCACAAAGGCCCAGCAACCCTTTTTCGAGAAGAAAGGCACAACAAAAGATTCTGGGAAATACTAATTCGCAGCCAGGTACCGTAGAGTTTGAAAGGGACCACGCTGGCCCTGCATTGTATGTAAGAGGTCCAGTTGGCTGCTGTTAAAAGGAAAAGCCACCAGGGTGCCTCTCAGTACCAAACTACAGCTCCCTGCTATGTTAGGCCTGGGTGATATATCGCCCGGGACCGGTATGAGGGGCAGACCGCGATGGCGGTTTCTCTAGGCACTATATCGCTAGTAAAACCACCAGTGTTGCCGATTCCCTCCAGCATGCTGAGGGAGAAATAAGCTAGAGGGACACAGGAGTGGCAGCAGTTTTGCCATCCCCCATCCCACCAGCTTTGTGCCTCCCAGCTGAAGAAGTCTAATGGACCCCCCACGTCGCCTCCGGCTTGCGCGAGACGGGGGGCTCCCTTAGACTTGCTCTGTTGGGGACGGCAATAGCTAAACACACAGAGCCTGGGTCATGCTCCATGCGTTTGACTGCCCTTGCCCAAGTGGGCACACTGCCCCTTTCCTCGTGGGGTGGTCGTTCATCTGAAGGAAAGACGCAGCCCACCCTCTGCACCGCTCGGTTGCCTTCACCCCGAGGGTGGGCTCTGTCTTTGCTTCTGGAGTGAACGACGTAGCCCACCTTGCCAGGTGACAGCAGCCAAGCCCTTACTAGGAAACCAGAATGTGAACCAACAAGGGAACAGTTTTCCCCCCCTGTAGCCTTAAAAGAGACTAAGATGAGTACACGCCTTGGTACTCAAACAACTTGGAACCTAAACACTGCAAACCCGGAACTACCGTATTTTTCACTCCATAGGGCGCACTGGACCATAGGGTGCACCTTGTTTTTAGAGGAGGAAACCAGAAAAATATTTTTTCTGGTTTTCCTCCTCTAAAAGCCCTGTTTTTTTGAGGATCAGCTAAAAGTTTTGCAGCTTTTTTTGCAAAGGGGGAAAAGCAAAGAGGAAAAGCCCCGTTTTTATGGGGTTCAACTCACATTTCTGAAAAATCTTAAGGAAAGGGAGCCATTTCTACTGTTTCCAGACAGATAATCTAATCAGCCAGTCACATGTCCTGGGGAAACAAACAACCTCCCTCTGCAGCACATTCAACAATGGAGGCCTGGGCAAGGGGGGGGGGCTGAAAGGGAGCCGGGGACTCTTATCTCTCTCCCGATCTCTTGCTGAGCGGGGTCCTTTCAACACCCCCTTTTCTCTTTGTAAAATAAAAAGCACGATCTGCTTTTGGCCCCTGGGCAATTCAGCTCCAGGGACCACCATTCGCTCCATAAGACGCACAGATATTTCCCCTTACTTTTCAGGAGGGAAAAAGTGCGTCTTATGGAGCGAAAAATACGGTAAGTGTTCCAGTTTGCGAACACTTTTTTCAGAAGCCGAACGTGCGCCGTTTTGAGTGTTACACTGAGGTCTGTCTGTTGTTGCTATTAAGTGTGAGAACCAAGGTACCACTGTACTATGTTTTTCTAAAAAGTTGCAAACTTTACCCTAGTCCAACCATTCAGCTGCATGCACTCCCTGTATTTTCACTATTTTGTTTTGTATTGTGTTGTACAAGCCAGGTGTTTCCATCGATGAACTTATTTAAATAAAACCAAGCTTTGCTTTGTTTGTTTTGCTGCATGTTCTTCACAGAACGCCACTCACCTTGAGGTACTGCAAACGGGCTTCCAGCTCTGCCCTGCGGATGGAAGTGCCGTACAAGGTCTCTAACCTGGATAGAATAAGAATCTGATTAGTGGTGGCTAGTTAGAGACAGTTTCGCCACCCCTGTGGACAAGCAATGCCTTCTGGGTAGGCTGACACTTCCCCCCCAAATAATCTCCCACACACTCACCTGAGCACGTTCCCAGATGCTTTGATGATCTCCACAATCTCACGGTGTCGGATCCCCTCCACATTGAGCCCGTTCACGCCTGTGATCGTATCCCCTGCGTTAACAAAAAGCCAGAGAGGCTGCTGTCATTTTCAAAGCCTGCAAAGGGAAGGACAAGCATGCCTGGCTCCCCTTGGCATGAGAGTATCTGCGCTGAGCTGTACAAGCTAACTGCTAGCGCTTTTTGCAAAGCTAAAGGTCTGGTCTGGTTACAAACTGGATGGGGGACCACCTGTTGAGATTCCTGCATTGCAGGGGGTGGACGACCCACGGAAGTCCCTTGGAACTCTGTGATTACGAATCCCATGAGCACCTGCCTGCATGGCCAACAATCAAAGATGATGGGAGCTGCAGTCTGATAGCATCTAGCGAGCACCCCGTTGGTTACTGCTGTGCTTGTGCACCAAGGTAGGAAACTCAGTGATGTAAACAGAAGCTTGTGGCCTGTAGAAGTTATGCAAATTGGACACCATTGCTTCTCTTGCTTAATTTGTTCTGCTCTACTAAGTCATGGGCCAAGGAGCTCTGTTAAAGAGCAGCGACACCTAAGCCAAGACAATTTCTGCAGCTTCAGATTTCACCAGGCACTGCCCACATACCGTATTTTCAGGTGTATAACATGCTCCAGTGTATAAGATGCCCCTATTTTGGGGGACTAAAAATTTAGAAAATGGGGGCAAATGCCCAGAGTTGAGATTTTTTTTCATAGGGGATTGCCGAAAATCGCTCACCCGCTTGACCTACGCTACCACTTGCACGCGTTGTTGCAAATGCCACCAATCCACTGTCACCTCGCCCGCCCAGTTGCCGCACCGACGACAGCCAATCAAGCCCAGCCCTTGCTGCAGCCACCAATAACACACCCACAGAGGGTCTCCAGGTCCCGGAAGCAACATATAACACGTCCCCCAGATGTACTATCTGTGTATAAGACGAGCCCCAATTTTTAATATGATATTTTAATTTAAAAAACCCTCGTCTTTTACACGGAAAAATATGGTACTTTCAAGCATCTTGTTGCCATCTTCAGGGCTACAGAAATGCCACCTTCTTAAAATAATAATCGGAGGACAGATTCTTGATTCGGTAGCTGCTATCGCATTCAGCAGCACTTTTGGGGAAGGTCGTACACACGCAGACCCCTGGATCTACGTATGTGCCCTTTGAAAATCATCTGCAGTGCAGAGAGAAGGGTAAAAGACATCCCTGGAGTAACTGGAAGGAAGGAGAGGGAGCAATGCTAGCACAGCTCAGCCCTGCGAAACACCTGAGCTTGCCACTCCACCTGCTGCCAACGTGACCCTGCGAGCACAACATCAGCTCTCCTGGGAGCGGAGCAGCTGGGCTCATTGTAGAGGGGAAAGTCACATGCGTTGCCCTCGGCTGTGCCTTCCCCCAGCCTCCTGGCGCCTTTGAACCTGCCCCTGCAAGAAGCGAATCGGCGTGCCTTGGACGGAAGTGTGTGCAAAGCAGTGCATGGGGGAGAAAAGGCAAATCACAAGGGCCCTCCAGAACCTGAAACCAAGCACAGCCCTTGACCCACCAGCCAGGGTTTCCCAGCTGTTTTTGGACTACAACTCCCACCATCCCTAGCTAGCAGGAGCAGTGGTCAGAGATGATGGGAATTGTGGTCCCAAAACAGCTGGAGGGCCAAGTTTGGGAAACCCTGCATTAGGACTTATGCAGCGTATCTAGAACTGCGAAAACTTCTAAGATTTTGAGGGAGGGGGGAAAAAACACATCCCTGCCCCCCCCAAAAAAGAGCTATGGAAGTGTGCCTTGAGATTTCCTGTGGACACCAGGTTTCTTGCCTTCTATTTCCTTCTCAAGAAGCTACCTAGACACATGTACCTTTGATCAAACACCACGCAGATAAGGGTTTTGATCAGTATTTGCTTTGCTTCTTTGAAAGCAAGCTATGTTACAAGGGTGAAAACTCATAAGTAGTCCATTAGGTTGAAGACGCTAAAGCAGGGGTCAGCAACCTTTTTCAGCCGTGGGCCGGGTCCCCAGACCATGTGGTGGGCCGGACTATATTTGGGGGGGGGGATGAACGAATTCCTATGCCCCACAAATAACCCAGAGATGCATTTTAAATAAAAGGACACATTCTACTCATGTAAAAACATGCTGATTCCCAGACTGTCCGCGGGGCTGATTGAGAAGGCGATTGGGCCACATCCAGCCCACGGGCCTTAGGTTGCCTACCCCTGTGCTAAAGCATGACATCTCTTACCTGGTTTCAGGCCAGCTACCTGGGCCGGGCTATCATCATGCACACGGCATACAAAGGTGAACATCTCCACCCGTTTTGTGTCCTGGTGGTGCAGCCCGTAGGTCTGAAAGGAGCAGAGGAAACAGGGTTGTTTGGTTGTTGTTTTTTAATGAGGTCAGACCGCAGTCACCCAAATAATGTGCAAGTTCCACAGTAGCTTGAGAGCTAGCTGGCAAAGTAGATAAACTGAAACAAAGAACAATTGCCTCCTAGCAGCTCAAGGACAATTGCCTCCTAGCAGCTCAAGGATATACGAACACACGGCAACCAATATAAGATATATAAGATAGGCACTAAATGTTTTCTTAAGCCAGCGTGCTTTTCAGTTACCTTTGGGGTTCCTTAAATTCGCTCTGATTGTGCAAATAAAAAAATCAGAATTCTACAGGATGTGTTGTTACTAGTGTGTGTAAACAGTCCAGTTCCAAGGATCCTCATCAGGCATGCTCCTCCAGATGTTGGAGACATCAGGCACCATCCTGGCACCCAGGCATCTTCACTTGGTCGCAAGTGACCGATAGCCTGGCACCTGGTGAATTTCGAACACTGCTCCCACCCCTCCCCAAAATTGGTGCTACTATTTCCCAAGTAGGAAGAGATGGATTTTGGAAATGGAGAGCATGATGAAATGCCGAGTTGCCTGATTCAAAGACCGCCCCCCAAACCTAATTACTGAGTTTAAAGATGGAAATTGCCCCTTTGCTGCTTGATATGCAACAGCTTAAAAAAAATTTAGATCCAGAAATATCTTTTTTTAAAACAAAAAGGTACTCGATGCTCATGGATTTCAACCCACAACACACCTGAACCCTTGTTGAATTCTGGACTCAATGGGTTAAGAGCCAGAATGGAAGGGATTCCCTCACCTGTATCTCAAAGCCAAAGGCCTGCGCCTCTTCCTTCTCCAGTGTGATCACCTTCCTGGAATGAACAAGAGGAAAGGGGTCAATTGCTGACGTTTCCCAGGGGATGCCAAGAGACCATATTTTCCATAGCTGTGTGCGATTTGTCTTCATTTGCTTGGTTGCCTGTGCTGAGCACACTCCCTCCCCAAACAACCCCCCCCCCATGTCTAAGTTACAGAAGCTTCCTTTGCTTGCAGTCTCACCAATTACTCTCCAAAGGGACTCTTTCGAGAGCCTTCAAAATAGGGGCCGGTGGGAGGGGGGGAACAACCCCCCCCCAATACTCTACAGCACGGTTTACCAAACTTGGGTCTCCAGCCGTTTCTAGACTACAAATCCCATCATCCTTGACCTCTGATCCTGCTGGCTAGGGATGATAGGAGTTGTAGTCCAGCAGCAGCCAATGAACCAATTTTGGGAAACCCTGATCTATGGTCAGGCAGCTGGTTCAAGTGTTTGCCTTGTGCACTAGGCCTTCCTTTTGCAAGTCACATCTTCTGATGCCTTACACTCCCCCCTTCCCTCCCCCGGTTTAAGCCAACAAAACAAACAGAAGGGGAGGGGAGGGGGCTTCTGTATAATCCAGCTTTGACAAATCCAGACAGGGGCTCAGAGTGGGCAAAGTGACTGTGGGTGGATGTAAACACAGGAATCAAACTTAATTACAGAAGTGGCAGGTGAACAGTAATGGCAAATTTGGGGGTGGCGCTGTGGGTTAAACCACAGAGCCTAGGGCTTGCCGATCAGAAGGCCGGCGGTTCGAATCCCCACAATGGGGTGAGCTCGGTCCCTGCTCCTGCCCACCTAGCAGTTTGAAAGCACGTCAAAGTGCAAGTAGATAAATAGGTACCGCTCCGGCGGGAAGGTAAACAGCGTTTCCGTGCGCTGCTCTGGTTCGCCAGAAGTGGCTTTGTCATGCTGGCCACATGACCCGGAAGCTGTACGCCGGCTCCCTCGGCCAGTAACGCGAGATGAGCGCCGCAACCCCAGAGTCGGACACGACTGGACCTAATGGTCAGGGGTCCCTTTACCTTTTTTTACTGAACAGGTAAACCAGGGGTGGAGAACGTGCGGCTCTCCAGAGTTTGCTGAACTGCTTACTGAGTCTTAATTCCATGCAACTGATTGAAAAATGGTGCCGTATGAGTTTTTGCAGAGTTCCCAGCAGGATTGTTAGTTCCCAAAGCCGTGGCCGTTTGGAATTTTTGTGTCCATCTGGGAATTTCTCATTTGGAAAGGGGACCTTTACTATTTGGTCATGATTTTACAAAAACAAAAACAAACAGTAACTTGATATTTCAAATCACGGGTATTCTTGACTTACAGAGTTTCAATACAAGAGCAGAATAACAGGAGAATACAGTCGTACCTTGGCTGAGGAACACCTTGCGAGTCGAATGTTTTGGTTCCCGAACGCCACAAACCCGGAAGTCAGTGTTCCGGTTTGCAAATGTTCTTTGGAATCCGAATGTCTGGCACGGGTTCTGATTGGCTGCAGGAAGCTCCTGCAACCCATCGGAAGCCACACCTTGGGTTTCGAACATTTTCGGAAGTCGAACGGACTTCCAGAACAGGTTCCGTTCGTGAACCAACGTATGACTGTACATCTATTAACAGAATACGTTCTGAGTGAAAGTCACTGGTGATATTTATTAAATTGCATGAATGAAGACTTAAAAAGATGTCAAGGTTGTGCAATCCTTTTCAAGGTCCAGCGGAGAACCGTTGCCAAAACTAGGAACAATACAATACAATTTAAATAATATTTGGGCTGACTTCCCATTGGTAAGGGAAATTGAAAAAAAAAATTCACATTTATATTGTAAACTGCCCTGTGATGTTTGGATGAAGGGGCTAGGACGCTTTCACAAGTGATACCAAGAAGCAGCGTTTCCCAATCTTGGGTCTTCAGCTGTTTTTGGACTACAACTCCCATCATCCCAGTGGTCAGGGATGATGGGAATGATAGTCCAAAAACAGCTGTAGACCCAAGTTTGGAAAACGCTGCCAAGAAGGGTGTTTGACTTCCATGATCTGTGGATCAAGTGAAAGGGGTTGACAATTACCAGATGTCCTCAACTTGAAAACAATTTTAGCTGTGGCTTAAAGGGAAGGAAGATGGAGCCTATGGGCTGCTCCTGGATTCCTGAACGATGTGCAGACGCAGAAAGGCAGCATATTTGTTGCACGCACTCGTTTCACACAATGTGCCACCTGGTTGACTTGCCCTGAAGCATCTTCCTTGCTCAGGTGTGCAACAGATAAAAGAGTCTTCCTCCTCCTGACAAGATGGTTTAATGAGAAGTATTCAACCTATTCCAAGGCAGCTGGACCCAGTCAGCCTATACCTGATTACTCAAATTTTCTTTCCCCCTCATTAACAAATTAAATCAGCACCCAACCAGCCCCAGAAATAAGCACGCTGGATGGTATTTCTTTACACTTCTGCATGTGCCTGAGCAAGTTACCTTCTGTGAACCAACATTCTCCCTCTTGTGTGAAAGCCGCTGTTCCATGCAGAGGCATAGTAAGCCCAGGGTGGTACCTGGTACAGATTTTTTTTTTTGTCACCCCCACAAACATCGACAGCTCGGGGTAGGCTTGGGAGTCTCGGGTGGGCGCCGAATGTCACACCCTCAGCGATGAAACCTGGGGTGGTCCGCCCCCTTCCTACGCCTCTTTGCACTCCCGTAACTCCCAAGTACCCCGAGCCGTCGGGGGAAGGGGGAAGCTATGTCGCTTTGCCAGGGCGCTGGCAAAGCTGCGCAGCTCGTCCTCTCGGGAGACACGGCTCCTGTCCGTCCCCCTCCCTCCCTGGCTCGCTGTAAAGCGGCAAAATGGGAGCCACTTACAGCAAGCCAGGGAGGGAGGGAGGCTGGGAGGGCCCCCCCCCGGTCGCTGTGAACGGCTCCTTCCAGCGGTGGAGGGATCCCACCACCATCCGCACGGCGCTCCAGCAGTGCCGGTGGCAAACCGCTATGTACAATGCATGTGTGGTGTCGCACGCATGCGCTGTGTGTAGCGACGCTGCACATGCTCTGTACATAGCGGTTTGCCACTGGAGCGCTGTAAGGACGGTGGCGGGATCCTCTGCTCACGGCTGCAGCCCTGAACGGAGGATCCTCCACATGCGGCTGCGGCGACACAGTGGCTGTTTGTGCCGCCGTGCCCAGGGGTGGCGGGGTGAGCACCCCTCGGGGTGCGTTCTTGTCACCCCCCAGACATAGCACCCGGGGCACACCACCCCGCCTCCTCGCATCGCCACTGGTTCCATGAGAACTTAAAAGTTGACACAAAAGCATTTTGAAAATGGCAAGTGAATAAATTTTGTTAAAGGAGGCGGGGGGAGCACTCTCGTCAGTTTCATATCCTCAGCTCTACACTTTAAAAGTAGCCTTCCACAACCTTGTGTCCCCCAAAAGGTGTCCGGCTACAACCCCATCAGCATCATCAGGCAAAATGGCCGATGGTCACAATCGCAAAGGAGTTTAGGTAGTGATTACACTTGCCACATCTCCATACAGGCTCCACCAGCCCCCAAACTTTAACAGGAAGTGGTGCTTTTGTTGGTGTGTAACATTCCTCATTAACTTTTGAGCCTTCTGCCTCGAGGCAACAAAACTCAAACTGAATCGTTAACAGAAAAGGAAGCCTTCCAAACCACGCTCTCATCCCGAGAGGCGTCTAATGAGCAGATTGCCAAACCGAGCTAGATCAGACTATGCACCCCAGACCACAAAGTACCACACACAAAAAGATTCTTAGGCTGTAACTCTCATCGGGGAACCAAGCCAGCCAGAAGACAACTAAACCAGTGTTTCCCAAACTTGGGTCCCCAGCCGTTTTTCGACTACAGCTCCCATCATCCTTGGCTAGCAAGACAAGTGGTCAGGGATGATGGGAATTGTAGTCCAAAAGCAGCTGGAGACCTATATTTGGGGAAAACTGAACTAAATCAAAGGAAGGGGATACTGAATGGGGTTGTGTGTGTGTGTGTGGTCTCGTGCCAAGTAGCAGTATTGGTGTGCCCAACCCTACATTTTTTGAACTGGGATCAAGCTACAGCGCTCCAAGCTCTGTTTCGGAAAGAGGAAAATGCCACCAACAAAGGTAAGCTTTCTGCTCATATTTCACTGTCCTGGTGCCCTCCAGCCACAAAAACTTTTGACGGAAGGTGGGGGGACACAGGTCAGCCAGCCTGCTCTACAGTAACACAGCCACTAGCAGTTTGGACTGCATTTAGGATCTTAGAACCACAGGATTTTAGAGCTGGAAGGGACCACGGCGGTCATCTAGTCCAACCCCCCCAGGCAGCAATCTTTTTACCCCAAAGCGGGGCTCAAACCCACGACCCTGAGATGAAGAGTCTCCTGCTCTACCAACTGAGCTGTTGGGGAGTTTGTTCAGATGAAGCAGGAGTCTGTTAAAAATTATGACACAGGAATCTACTTATTATGAGTAGTTTACCTTGGGACTGAGAGGGACGGGCACAGAACTGAATTCCACCCAGAGCCCTACGCTCAGAGTGACCCCAGGCGCCCGCAGAGGACCTCAGAGGACCAGGCACCCGCAGATTGAAGCAGATGTCACTCTTAAGACTACCCTGCAGGGAACGCCAAACGCCTTGCCTATGCTTTGGGAATTAACCCCTGTGCCGAAAGGCCAAGGTCTCAAGCACACCCCAGGGGTGGGGGAGAATGTCAAAACACCCCCCAGATGATCCTCCTCCTTTTAGAAATCAGTCAAGCCATTGTCGCTATTGAAGGAGCAGCTCATTCAGAGGCAGGGATAAAGGCCCCGTCATTAAAGCCCCTCCCCAAAGGCCATTCCCACCCCCAGAGACCGTGCGCTGAGCTGGGAATACCCTAGAGGGTGGCAGCACGTGTAGTCGCAGCTGTGATCCGGGATTAAGGAGCCGCAGCAGCGGAAGAAATGAACCAGAGAGCGCAGATTCTGGACGGACCATTGTGCTGGTATGTGCTTTCTGTTGAGTCCACGGAGCAATCACAAATACCGCAAGGCTACATGCTTAGTCTGACTTAAGACACACAGAGAGAGATAGTAAGCAGCAAAGCCTGCTTTAGCAGCCCAAACAGGATTTGCTGATTCCGCTTAATTTCTCCTAGCGGAAAGGAACAAAGGAACTTACCTGTGCTGCTCGGGTGACTGGCTGAGAGATCGCCATTTGAATCCGGAGCCCTGAGGAAGAGATGGCAAGAGGAATACAAAGACCGCAATTAGTCAAGGCATGCCTCAAAGTGTGTTTTCTCTCTCTCTCTCTCTCTCTCTCTCTCACACACACACACACACACAAACACATGCTACAACACCCAAGGATTGGATAAGGCTGGACCAGGAGAACTATTTCAATGTTTTGAAGCCATGGAAAAGCCACAGAGGAACAGGTGCTGAATGACATCTGTTTGCACGTGATCGCGATTTTATTATTTGTACTCTGCCCGTCTGACTGGGTTGTACCCAGCCACTCTGGGCAGCTTCCAGCATATAAATAACTAGCTGGCCCGGCCACGCATTGCTGTGGGGTTTTTTGCTTTTTAAAATTCTGACCCTGAAAGTATTCTGGAAGCTCCTGTTTTCGTTCTTCCCTGTCCCTCTAAAGCAGGGGTCAGCAACCTTTTTCAGTCGTGGGCCGGTCCACTGTCCCTCAGACCATGTGAATGAACGAATTCCTATGCCCCACAAATAACCCAGAGATGCATTTTACATAAAAGAACACATTGGTCGGTGGTATTGATCACTTGGGACTGTGTGTGTTGAACATGCGAAGCTGCGGTGGCCATTTTAGGTGAGGGCACTTGGGAAATTTTAAAATGCCTGTGAGTGTGCAGCGGCCATTTTAAGTGAGGGCACTGGGCACCTTATGGAGGCCTACTGCGGGCCTTGCTGTGGTTTTTTTTACTGTAAAAGCGCACCCCCCACAAAGACCCCCCTCCTCACAATTAACTGGCCCCATGCTCTACGCCATTAAAAAGAGCATTCTCCCCCACCCCAGTCCCAAAATTACGCACCCCAGCGACAAAATCCCCTCAGAGCCGGTCTTACTCACTGCGACCTCTCAGGCAGCCTTGGGCTTATTTCGCTCCCGCATTTTTTTTCTCCCCCCCCCTCTCTTCCGCAACATAAGTTTCCGGCGTACACACAATGGGAATATTTTTATATATATAGATAAACATAATAAAACATCAAATATTAAAAACTCCCCTAGTTGCCAGATCTA
Organism: Lacerta viridis; assembly: GCA_900245905.1. NCBI lineage: Eukaryota > Metazoa > Chordata > Lepidosauria > Squamata > Lacertidae > Lacerta > Lacerta viridis. The sequence goes on from OFHU01001029.1 coordinate 205,594, forward strand.
GTCGCCACCCCTTTCTATGGCTCTGAAGCGCCCTACATAACCTTGTAAAAAGGAATCTGCCCCACTCCAGATGTTGTTGGACTACAACTCCCATCAGCCCCGATCATCAGCCATGCCGGCTGGGACTGATGGGAGTTGGGGCCCATTGAAAGATGAGCCTATTGCTAGAGCTTTAGTAGAAACCAGATTATTTAAGGGGGCTTTTCTTGGAAAAGCCCTCGCGATCAAATGTTTCAGATACTTGGCCCGGGACTGCAACCGCAAGGAGAGGGTCTTGACACCCGCCACCAATTCCGATGTCAAGCATGCAAGAGCTCCGAGTCACGTCCTGAACATTGCAGGCTTTTAAAGCCATATGGCTCGATGCCATGGGAGGAAACGAGAAGTCCTCGAGAGAGAGAAAGCCTGTTTTATGCAAAAGCCCCATTTTTTGGAAAAATGAAATCAATTGTCCGGCCCATCCTAAACAGACCCTCTCATTGTTGGGTGTCTGAGCAGAGCGGCACACCCAGTGCATGATGGGAGCTGGGGAGATGGCCAAGGAAGCACATCTATTTGCATAAATAGATCCCACTACCCCCTCAGAGGTGGGCGGCAGATCCACATTCCGGTTCCCATTTAGCATTCGGAACGTAAGACTTCTTGGCAAAGCCGCCCGGCAGCAGTTGGGAACGACAATGCGCCGTCTCTTGTGAAGTTTTCCAAGTTGCGCGAGCATGCAAACATATGCATCTTTGGGCGTTTCCCCCCCGGCTGAACTCCACATCGTTGCTGGGAGCAGCCAAGAGGCGAGGCAGCAGGTTTCTATTAAAGAGCCACACATGCAATGGGGATCGTGCTTGAAGGTAAACATCTGCGCTCGCATGGGATGCAAACATTTCCACACGGCAGCCAGAGCCTGCGTGTAAGCACACAATGTGTCTCTCTCTAACCCCCCCCCCCCACAGCCCCCAACCGCTGTTTTACACCAGCCGAAAATGACCTCAAGGCTTAGATCACGGCCTGTTGGCTCAAAGATCCCTGCAATAGTTTTGCAAGCCCTTCCACCGTGAGCTCGTTGGAGCTGCATTGGGGTTTTGGGAAGAGCGTGCCGCTGTTTTGCAGCAGAGATGAGGATTTAGCTCTCTGTTCCAGAAAAGGTCTAGGCCCACTTATTGGGCCAGAAAAAGCTGCTTTGAGTTTGGATACAAGTGACTCGCCCATTAATGAAGTGGGATAACCGAAGGCCCCAAATCAAAGGAGGCAGAGGGCCAGAACTGGACACTTATAGCCTAAGGCAAGGATCAGCAAACTTTTCCAGCAGGGGGCTGGTCCACTGTCCCTGGGGGGGCAGACTATTTTTTTGGGGGGGATGAACAAATTCCTATGCCCCACAAATAACCCAGAGATGCATTTTAAATAAAAGCACACATTCTACTCATGTAAAAACACCAGGCAGGCCCCACAAATAACCCAGAGATGCATTTTAAATAAAAGCACACATTCTACTCATGTAAAAACACCAGGCAGGCCCCACAAATAACCCAGAGATGCATTTTAAATAAAAGGACACATTCTACTCATGTAAAAACACGCTGATTCGCGCCGGCTGGATTGAGAAGGCGCAGATCCAGCCCCTGGGCCTTAGTTTGCCTACCCATGGCTAAGTCCGGGGTCCCCAAACTAAGGCCCGGGGGCCGGATGTGGCCCAATCGCCTTCTAAATGCAGCCTGCGGACGGTCCGGGAATCAGCGTGTTTTTACATGAGTAGAATGTGTCCTTTTATTTAAAATGCATCTCTGGGTTATTTGTGGGGCCTGCCTGGTGTTTTTACATGAGTAGAATGTGTGCTTTTATTTAAAATGCATCTGGGTTATTTGTGGGGCATAGGAATTCGTTCATTTTTTCCCCTTCAAAATATAGTCCGGCCCCCCACAAGGTCTGAGGGACAGTGGACTGGCCCAGGGCTGAAAAAGTTTGCTGACCCCTGGCCTAAGTCAACCACCGAGTTAGGCACACTTAAACCCATTTATTCTGATGGGCATCAACACGCCTAACTGCGGTGCTGGAATGAGGCTTGTAGTTGCAGAGGGTGAATTCCCAAGGTATTCTTGAATCCACTTGCAGAAGCAAATTGCTCGGGCAGGATGAATCCCAGTTGCCTGGTAGCCTAAGGAACCTGCACACCCAAAGCTCACACTCCTGGGATCGTTTTAGGGAAGGGGTAGGGATCTTAAGGCTGAGGGGGTGGGGGCCAATGTAGCGCACTGAATTTTTCTATCCGGCCCTCTGGATTTTTTCTCCCTGGCTCTGCTCTCAAGTGCTTTTGCTGGGCTGTGTCCTTGAGTCGTGATGAAAAATGGTTCCTTGCTTGCCTGGATGAAGAGGTGTTACATGCACAGTCATTTTAAGGGGTGGAACTTATTTTTTTGCAAATTTCTCCAGTGAGGGGGTCTTTAAAATACGTTTTTGGGCGTGAGGAATTCAAATCTTATTATTTTTGTGACTGCACAACATTTAGCTTGGTCAGTCTATGCTTACAAAGTACCCTCCAACATTTATCCAATGAAAATAGGGACATCCTAGTCAACAACAGCAGCAACAACAACAACAATAAACTAATAATAATAATAATAATAATAATAATAATAATAATAATAATGCCACCTCACCCATCTAACAGGGTTGCCCAGCCACTCTGGGCAGCTTCCAACATATATAAAAAATGTAATAAAAAATTAATAGTTTAAAAACTTCCTCCAACATTTCTCTGATGAAAATAGGGACTAAGGAAAAGCGGGACATTTTGGGTTCAAATCAGAAACCAGGGCGGCTTCTTTAAATTTGGGACCGTCCCTGGAATACAGGGGCACTTGGGAGGGTCTGTTATAACTGCAATCATTTTTAACGATTTCTGTGCAATTTTATGCACATTTCACTTACAAAACCAAACTATATTAATTTAACCAAAGTCTCTTTTGAATTCCCTGGTCACGTTAAAACTTTCAAGCGCCCCTCGTTTCTGGAAAGTTGAAAAATTCAACACGCCCTATTAGTTGGCACCTCCAAGTTTTGTACGGCTTACAAAGGGTAAGAGTCATATTCGTCGTTCCATCCACTTTGGCCTCAGGCCTCATCCATCACTGGCATGCAGCGCCACCCCAGAATTAATGTGGCCCCTCCGGGTGAAAAAGGGCCGCTCCCTCTGTTTTTAGAGCTCTGCTCCAGACTGATCCAGAAAAGCCAACTGGATCCAGTTTCAGTTTCCCGAATGCATCCTCTCACACCCCTCTCTTTGCACAGCCTGTCGAATTAGCTGCTCGCACGCTTTGCGAGGGGAGTCCAGCTCACTCGAGTTCCGACTGAAAACCGCGTGGTTTGGTTTCTGGGTGTGGGCCGCTGCCACGTACCGCTAGCCGAGCAGAGAGCAAGCCAGTTTTGCTGCTCGGCAACGAGCCAAATGACCAGATAGTTGCGGCGAAGGGGAGAAAGGAAATAAAAAACAAGGGAGATGCTCTTGGGAGAAAGAAAACCGGGGAGAATAAGCAAACCGTCCTCTGCCAAGGCGGTCTTCCAAAGAAAGAAGAAGAAGAAGAAGAAGAAGAAGAAGAAGAAGAAGAAGAAGAAGACAGCAGCATTGACAGAAGCTGCTCCAAATGGCAACCAGCTGAGAGAAAGAGGATGTAGCTAAAGCCCAATTATTCCCTTTCAAGCCTGCCTCCAACGCGGCAAGCCATCCCTCCACTCTGGTCCCCGGGAGCCCAAAGATGCAAGAAAGAATAAACTGTCTTGGACCTGCAGAGACTGCTGTCTCCACCAGTAATTAAACACAGACCCCGATGGAAACATGTGCTTCCAATATCCATCTGGAGGCGGAGGCGGCGCAAGAAAGGAGACACATCTTTTGGGGCGAGGAGGGTGCGTGGCTGCCGGAGTCGGAGCTGGGAGAAATCACCCTTTAGATATGGGGTGCGGTGCGGGGAGGTCGAAGGTCCGCTTCCCTGCCACCAAGCTCCCTCGGATGGGATCCAGAACGCGAGGCCCATCAGTCAAAAGGCATGCAAATAATTCCACACAGCAGTTTTGAAAGTGAAATGAGCTTCTCCCTTCACATTATCTTTGTGCTCAGACTCCTCCCCATCAATGGGGTGGACGGCTCCATAAACAAACAGGGTTTTTCATCTCCCGGCCGAGAGAGCGGCTGTTTCCTGCCGTGTGGCGTAGGGTGTTTTAAATTCTTATTTTGCCTTTTCCAGGGTCACAGATTTAAAGAGATCACAGGCAGATCGGAGGCTGCGCAAGAGCGTGGCAAACAAGGAGAAAAGAGATGGTGCCGGCCAAACAGAAGGGGGGAACCAGATGGCACCCCACGCCTGCTGGGACAACCCGGGGAGACACCTGAACCAGGGGACTTCACTCTGGGAAAGGGCTAGAAGTCAGCAGTAGCAGAATTCAGGCTCTCAAATTTCAGCCCCAACGTTAAAATTTGGCGCACATGCTCCCCAGTAGCGCTGGGTGATATACAGATGCAGCGGTACCTTGGTTCTCAAACTTAATCCGTTCCGGAAGTCCGTTCCAAAACCAAAGCGTTCCAAAACCGAGGCACACTTTCCCATACAAGGTAACGCAAAATGGATTAACCCGTTCCAGACTTTTAAAAGCAACCCCTAAAACAGCAATTTAACATGAATTTTACTACTGCCATTGAGCCATAAAATGAAAGCAGTAAACAATGTGCTGCAGTCACACAGTCTATCAGTCAGTAGCTGAACTGGGTTCCACACAGCCGCAAAAACAAAACAAAAAAGAGCCACAAAAACAAAAACGCAAAATAAACGGCAAAAACAGAGAGACCTCAGCGTAACACTCAAAACAGAAGTGTGGCACTCACTCAGAATGGAGCACGCTCGGCTTTCAAAAAAAGTTCGCCAACTGGAACACTTACTTCCGGGCTTGCAGTGTTTGGGTTCTGTTGTAACGTGGGGATCGTGATTCAGCAAGTGATTTCAGCTCTGACATAGCAGGCAGGAGACAGCTTCTTCATGTAACACTCTTTATTCAGACAAACAAGACTGGGGAACTGAGGAGAGGGATGCTACATTTATAGGGACAGAAAGACTGGCTAGAAAGGATACATTTTGGAGGGAACAATCTCAAGCAATCACAAAGCTGCCTTTTGGTGGGAACCAATAAGACAAAGGTCCGTATAGTTAAAGCTATGGTTTTCCCAGTAGTAATGTACGGAAGTGAGAGCTGGACCATCAAGAAGGCTGATCGCCAAAGAATTGATGCTTTTGAATTATGGTGCTGGAGGAGACTCTTGAGAGTCCCATGGACTGCAAGAAGATCAAACCTATCCATTCTCAAGGAAATCGGCCCTGAGTGCTCACTAGAAGGACAGATCCTGAAGTTGAGGCTCCAGTACTTTGGCCACCTCATGAGAAGAGAAGACTCCCTAGAAAAGACCCTGATGTTGGGAAAGATGGAGGGCACAAGGAGAAGGGGACGACAGAGGATGAGATGGTTGGACAGTGTTCTCGAAGCTACTAACATGAGTTTGGCCAAACTGCGGGAGGCAGTGAAGGATAGGCGTGCCTGGCGTGCTCTGGTCCATGGGGTCACGAAGAGTCGGACACGACTGAATGACTGAACAACAACAATAAGACTGAGGATCCAAATGCAGCAACTTAAATGAACCAATAGTAGCTGTTCCTTCTGGAACAGGAAGGCAGCTACTTTTCCCTAATGTGAATACAGACACTAATAATACAGATATGATAACCCTTGAATCAATACGCAACAGGTTCCAAGCTGTTTGAGTACCAAGGTATCACTGTATATTGGAGAGTCACAGACTTGTAGAGTTGGAAGGGGCCACGGGGGTCAACTAGTCAAAACCCCTGCAATGCAGGAATCTTTCACCCAGGCTGGATCTAGACACATCGAAGAAGCGTTCCAGTTAAACGCGTTGCAAACTCGGTACGAGAAATCGGGTTGGCAAAAATGGAACTCCACAGCGCCATATGGTGTTGCAGTGTGAAGAATGCATAAACAGCACATATAAAGTGTTATTCTATTTGCCAATGTCAGGGGTCAGCAAGCTTTTTTTGGAGGGGACCAGTTCACCGTCCCCCAGACCTTGGGGGGGGGTGGACTGCGCGCATGCACACACGCACGGCAAAGGAGGCTTCTCTCTCTCCCCCAGCCCCTCTCCTCTCCCTGCCTACCTATGGTGCCGCTACCTATGGTGGCGCTGCCCAAAATGGTGCTCAGCCAGCTCCCTTCCTCCTCTACGCAGGGCGGGGAGAAGCCAGGAGGAGGGAGGGAGGAGGAGGCGCCGCGGTGAGGGAGAGGGAGGGGGGGGAATGACGCCCCCTGCAAAAAAATGGTGGCGTAGGGAAAAAAATTACGAAAAAAATTAACGAACAGAATCCACATGATCCATGGACTGTTTGTGGGCCAGATCCTGGTGGCATTTGGGCCGGATCCAGCCAACGGACTGTAGTTTGCTGACCCCTGGCCAATGTAGCCGAGTCCCCAGTGTGGGATTCGAACTCACGACCCTGAGATCAAGAGTCTCGCGCTCTACCGACTGAGCTATCCCTCAAAGTGGTTTGAAATCGTGATACCGGTTCCATAGTTTCTGTCCCAACAATATATCGTGAATTGTGGTGTACTAGGACCTGGGAAACGCCGGCTCAAATCCCCGCACTCAGTCACAAAGCTGATCAGGTAACATCAGACACATCACTGTTTCTCAGCCTAACCCAGGCATGGCCAAACATGGCCCTCCAGATGTTTTGGGACTACAATTCCCATCATCCCTGACCACTGGTCCTGTTAGCTAGCGATGATGGGAGTTGTAGTCCCAAAAACACCTGGAGGGTCAAGTTTGGCCATGCCTGGCCTAACCCGACCTACCTCACAGGGCTGTTGTGATGACAAATGAAGTTCCTTGACAGAAAGAAGGATGGTGGAATGGAATGGAATGGTTGGTTGGTTGATTGAATCAGGGGTAGTCAACCTTTTTATACCTTCCGCCCACTAATGCATCTTTCTCGATGGTAAAATTTCCTTACTGCCCACCAGTGTTTCATGGAAGGAGGATTCAGCTTGTGCCGTAGAACCCCCTACTGCCCACCTAGAATCCTGAAACGCCCACTACTGGGCGGTAGGGACCAGGTTGACAACCCCTGGATTGAATGAATGAAAGACATCTGAAGGCAGCCCTGTTTAGGGCAGTTTTTTAATGTTTAATGCTATATTGTGTTTTTATTATTTGGTTGGGAGCCGCCCAGAGTGGCTGGGGAAACCCAGCCAGATGGGCGGAGTATAAATAATGATGATGATGATGATGATGAAGAATCAGCAGGAACGGCTGCTCTGAAGTTTCCTCCTCCTAATCAGGAGGTGTGTTGAGAACAGTAAAAATGCAGGTGTTGCACTCCTTTGAGGAGAGATAAGAAGAATTCGACACCCTTGAAATCTGGCTGTTTTGGGTGCAGTAGCGAAGCACACCTCTCCCATTTTAATTTCCAAGGAAGCAGAGTTCAGCTATCGGACGTCTGAAGGACGCAGGAGTACGTGGGATGCAGCAAAATACGAACAATCATTTGCCTCCGGATTCGCCCCAGGGGTAGAACTGGCAACAAGCCAGGTGGGTTTTAAAAGAGCATCCGTACAGCTTGATACAGAAATTGCACAAAATGAAAAAGAAAAAAGAAGGAAAGTACACAAATTTCTGCTTTGGGGATTCATCACTTTAAAAAAATGCAGCTTTTTTTTTCAGGAGCAATTGAAAAAAAAAACTTCCACAGTTCTGCTCCCAACCTCAAAACAGTTTCTGAAGCTAGCAAGGAAGGCTTGTTTTGAAACAACTTTGTAAATTAGCCGCCACCACACAAGTCCCTGAATACAATTGTTCTGCTTCTTTACACTTATGTCATTCCTGTTCTGAAAAACAGTGATGTCAAGGTGTTGGGGGGGGGCCTTTTTTTTTTTTGGCACAGACGTCATTCCCCCGCAGCAGTTGGGCCCCCGCTCCATCTCCCGCCCCCCTATTAAAAGTAACAAATTGTATAACCTGGTTAACGGAACTAATTTCTAGACATTTTCTCTGGCACTCAAGCCCATTTGTACAATAGCTCGCAGCATTCAAAGTTCCTTTCAACAGCTGTTATCTCTGCGTGCAGTAACAGGCTACCATAGCCACAGGATACTATTATGGGATGTGCAGAGCTGCACAGGAAATGAGTCCTTATTTCCCCCAACTGTTGCCGCAACCAACACAAACTTCGGCTCAGAGACGTAGTGCTTGGCAGCCAAATTGCCTGTGCAGGGCTATATTTATGCTACAGCCTAGAGCAGGGGTCAGCTGGACTGGCGCGGTGCGACGCCGGAAATTAGGTCTGCGCATGTCCACGGCGCTGGAGATCGCTTCTGCGCATGCCCAGACACTGAAAATTGCATCTGCGCAGAAGCGATTTATGGCGTCTGAGCATGTGCAGAAGCGATTTACGGCACCGCGGACATGCGCATAAACAGCCTCCGTAGGCCACTTGTGGCCCATGGGCCACAGGTTGGGGACCCCTGGCTTAGAGGCTACCCCCGCACCATGCACTGAAAGCACATTTACATGACTTTAACAGTCATGGCTCCCTGCTTGCAAAAAATAAATAAATCCTGGGAATTATAGTTCACCACAGAGCTACAATTCCCAGCACCCTTAAACTACAGTTCTCAGGATTCTTTGGACAGTTAAAGTGGTCCAATTGTCCATCACAGAGGGCCTTCTCAGTAGTGGCACCCAACAGCCTCTCATAAGATGTCAAGGAGATAAATAACCACACGGAAGTTTTTTTAATGTCTGACGCCTTATTATGTTTTTATATGTGCTGGAAACCCAGCCAGACTTATGGGGTATAAATTATTATGTTTTATCACTTTATTATTAATAATAATAATATCCTGCTGGGAGCCACCCAGAGTGGCTGGGGAAACCCAGACAGATGGGCGGGGTATAAATAAATTATTATTAATATAATAATAATAATAATAATCTGGAAACTAAGTCTTACGAGGAGCACTTGAAGGAGCTGGGTGTGTTTAGCCTGGAAAAGAGGAGACTGAGAGGAGATATGACAGCCATCTTCAAATATCTCAAGGGCTGTCACATGGAAGAGGGAACATGCTTGTTTTCTCCTGCTCTGGAGGGTAGGACTCGAACCAATGGCTTCAAGTTGCAAGAAAGGAGATTCCGACTAAACATTCAGAAAAACTTTCTGACAGTAAGAGCTGTTCGGCAGTGGAACAGCCCACAAGAGGTGGTGGACTCTCCTTCCTTGGAGGTTTTTAAGCAGAGGTTGGATGGCCATCTGTCATGGATGCTTTAGCCGAGATTCCTGCATTGTGGGGTTGGACTGGATGACCCTTGGGTCCCTTCAAACTCTAGGGCAATCTTGATGTTTGGTGAGGATCTGTGGGTTCTTAAACAGCAAGTCCAGATGAACATCAGCTAGCCTTTTCTTTTTAAAGAATTCCCAGTAAAAGACACACCACAATAACTTTCCTTAGAGGGGAAAAAAGGTTGTTGGCAAAGGGGGTTTCCAGGTGCTCTAGAAGATGCTTTTCATGTTGAACTTGAGCATGGATACCCATGCAGGCGCACATGCGCCAGAATATCAATGGAAACATCTCCCAGGTATCACACAAAGTGAGAAATCGTACCTCATGTTGTGAACGCTGCGGGTTACGTATTTTCGGGTTGCGTTCCGCGCCAAACCTGGAAGTACTGGAATGGGTTAATTCCAGGCTTTGGCGCTCGCGCATGCACAAAAACACTAAATCGCTCTTTGCGCATGCGCAGAAGTGCTGAATCATGACCTGCGCGTGCGCAGCCGCGGCACTGCGGGTTGCGGACGCGCCTCCTGCACGGATCGTGTTCGCAACCCGAGCGTCCACTGTAGTTGGAATTTATGCACCAAATGAAAGTCATAATTTTATAAAACGTTAGAAGAAAGAATGTCTGAATTCATGGACCGGAGATACTAATGGGAGTATTCTCCCTAGAAATGGATAGGACAATAAGGAAAACTGAAAATAAGGACGGGAGACTACTGGTAACCTTTTTTAAATTGGTGGGAAAATTTAACTTGATTGACATATGGAGGTTTAAACACCCACTGGACAGAGAATTCACTTTTTTCTCAGAGGCCCAATCAGTCTGCCAGAAGAATCGAATCGATATGGACATCCAGTGATTTATCATTGAGGATGAAGAAAACAGATACCGCCTAGGTCACTTTCGGACCACAATCCTGTGTTAGTGGAACTGAGAGAAGAAGGGAAAACTCCACAGAGGTGGAGGTTAAATGAAGGAATTTTGGACAACAAACACCTCACAAAAAGCGGGAAAAACTTTAAGGGACTTTAAAAATTTAATTTAAATCAGGGAACGGACCGGAATGTGGTATGGGACACAAGTTAAAGCAGCGATGCGAGGTTTTTTTTCATACAACAGAATGCTCTTCAGGCGACTTTTAACCTTTTAAAAAACACACAGGAGCAGCGAGCAAAGCATGAAAAGGGCCTTGTGCCTGTGAACTTTAAAGAGGAAAAGGAAACAGGCATGCGTCCCTTTTTGCAACTGATGTGGTACATGCATACTTTGTGCTTTAGTAATTCAACCCTGAAGGAGCCACGCCAAAGCAGGGTTTGGGATCCAGCAATGAAGGCATCAAAGGTTTTACAGGGGGAGGGGAGAAGGCTTGGAGAAAATTTTGCAAAAAGGATGCTTTGCCACCCCAAGACCCAAAACTCTTATACTTTATTTAAAAATGGCACCTGTTGAACTAATAGGTTGAAACTTGGCACCGTTGATGAACCCGATGGGGTCTGCAGATGCACAAAAGTTTCAAACCGATCCAATAAAAATTGGCAGAGATCCAGCAATATAAAGAAGGTCTGAAACTGAGGCTTCCACCTCCCATTTTAAAAATAGCCATATCATCCACCATATTTTTCGCACCATAAGACGCACCGGAACATAAGACGCACCTAGTTTTTAGAGAAGGAAAGGGGGAAAGCCCTGTTTTTTTGAGGATCAGCTGAAAGTGGTGCAGCTTTTTTTGCAAAGGGAAAAGCCCTGTTTTTTGAGGATCAGCTGAAAGTGGTGCAGCTTTTTTTGCAAAGGGAAAAGCCCTGTTTTTTTGAGGATCAGCTGAAAGTGGTGCAGCTTTTTTTGCAAAGAGGAAAAGCCCCGTTTTTATGGGGTCAACTCACAGTTCTGCAGCTTCTAGTCCTACAGCCATTTCTACAGTTTCCAGACAGATAATCTAATCAGCCAGTCACATGTCGCTGGGGAAACAAACAGCCTCCCTCTGCATTCAACAATGGAGGCCTGGGCAAGGGGGCGGGGCTGGAAAGGGAGCCTTATCTCTCTCCCCATCACTTGCTGAACAGCTGTTCAGCGGCTTCCTTTCAACATCCCCTTCTCTCTTTGTAAAAAAAAAAAAAAAAGAGCACGATCTGCTTTTGGTCCCTAGGCAATTTGGCTCCAGGAACCATGCATTCGCTCCATAAGACGCACAGACATTCCCCCTTATTTTTTAGGAGGAAAAAGGTGCATCTTATGGAGCAAAAAATACAGTATTTATTTCCAATTTTGGTGAAACCTGGTGTGACTCTTATTCAGGCCTCTCAAGGAAAGCAACAGGATGAAGTTTTGAGCAGCGGTCCAAAAGTTAAGGCTTTCCTGCTCTGTTAAAGTCTATGGCAGTAAGTAAAGTGGTACCTCGGTTTACGAACTTAATCCGTTCTGGAAATCCAAAACCGTTCTTGAACCGAGGCGCACTTTCCCTAATGAGGCCTCCCGCCCCCAGTGCCCTTCCAACATTTGGATTCCGTTTTTAAACCAAGGTAAAGTTCTCAAACCAAGACACTATTTCTGGTTTTGCAGAGTTTGTAAACCAAATCGTTCTTAAACCGGACTGTTCTTAAACCGAGGTACCACTGTACTAGAAAAATAAGTACATAGCTCTGGGTTTGAAGCGAAGATTTGGCCAGGACCACATTTGCGGAGAGAGTGCATGCTGATTGCAACATGCAGCACCTATTCCTTTGGTTATGAAATATGCCAGCGTGGCTCAGTGATTAAATGAGGGCTTGCCAATCTTTTTGGGCCTGAGAACAAACACCTTTGGAAAACTACTCCAGTCTCACTACCAGTGTTATAAACTCAGATATAGAGGCTTGGCTCCAAATGGCTCCTTTAACCAGGGTTAAAGTTGCCAAAACGGAATGTCTAGTTGCAATTTTTGGGCAAGACAGCTCTAAAGTCTTATTTTTCAAATGATGGACTGAATGTGATAGATTATCAGTTAAAGATCTGGCTGGTTCAGGCGAGAACCTTGAGCTAGGTTAAAGAACTTTGAGAACTTAAAGGAGGAAAGTCACTTGATCCCGGAACGGTCGACATAGAACATAGATATTGGCTTATTCCGACCTCTTTTTCTGAACGGTGACACGGACCATTCATAAAGTAAGAATATTCTTCATAACTGTAAGCAGGGCTGTGGGGTGGGGTAAGACAACCTGCAACATTTAACTATAAATATTGTTCACAGCTCCTGCACAGGCTGCGCAGAAAAAGCATTTCGGTTCCTGAAATTCATTCTGATCGTACAGATAAAACAGAACTGATGGAATTCTGCAGGATGTGGTATTAGCATGTGGAAACAGTCAGGATCCAATGATCCCCAGATGGTGGAGATATCAGGCACCATCCTAGTGCCCAGATATCTTCATTTGGTCCCAAGTGGCCGATCGCCAGGTGCAAAATGCGCCTGGCTCCTGGTTAATTTCGAACACTGCCACTTGCATACCCTGTTCTCTTTCTGAACCCTATCTGCCTCACACTTGACACCCGAAAAACACACCTTGCCGCACGGTGACTGCAACCCCCACTCCATTGCATTTCATACACACCATCACAAACACCCCACTCGGCACAGCCTGCAACCCTAAATGCCTACCCCACCTGGCAACCTTGCACACATAGGTAAAGGTAAAGGGACCCCGACCATTAGGTCCAGTCGTGTCTGACTCTGGGGTTGCGGCGCTCATCTCGCTTTACTGGCCGAGGGAGCCGGCGTACAGCTTCCGGGTCATGTGGCCAGCATGACTAAGCGCTTCTGGCGAACCAGAGCAGCGCACGGAAAACGCGTTTACCTTCCCGCTGGAGTGGTACCTATTTATCTACTTGCACTTTGACGTGCTTTTGAACTGCTAGGTTGGCAGGAGCTGGGACTGGGCAACGGGAGCTCACTCTGTCGCGGGGATTCGAACTGCCGACCTTCTGATCGGCAAGCCCTAAGCTCTGTGGTTTAGACCACAGCGCCACCCGTTAATAGAACCTGCTAATTTAATAACTCTCCTTCTCAAAACCCAGAAGAATTCATTAAATAGATAATAACTCACATTCATTTTTTTTTTTTAAACACCCTGCCTTTTAAGACTGGCTAAGGTTCTCTCCTGTTGGCACAAGCTCAACAAAACCAAGATATTAAAAGCTAAGTCGGGTGCCTTAACAGACCTGCCCTGTGATCAGTAACGACGCTGCTCCATGATCACAAATTGCACTCGCTTCCAACATTGCTTCTCCTTGGCCTTTCAGTTTCCAAATGCAGATGGGGAAGACAGAGGTCCTGGGACACACACACACACACAACCTTTTTCTGGTCCTGTATTGCTCTATTAGAGCCTTATTGTACTGCTAGGGTTCTTTTGATCTGTGAATCATTGTAATGATGCATCTCAAAAATATCAAGTACTCATATTTTATCTGGAGATCTTGACCAAACTAAGGTTCCAGGAATTTAGGCTACTAATATTGTTGGCAATTGTTCCCTTCCATAAGCTGGTGATCCAAGTGGTTATGTAGCTTAAGAACTGGAATAACTTTTGTGCTTTTTCAGAAAAAGGATTGTTATTTGTGTGCACGATGAGGGTAGGAGGATAAGCCAAATACGCCGTACGCGAACAGCATTTGAAGTTCTCCGCATTTCTTAGATACAAGAAAGTAGATTTTACAATGTTACAAAGTTACTAAAGAAGACTAGAAATGAACGCAAAAGAGAGGATGTGAGGAAGTCCCAAGTTTAGGATTATAAAGAGGATAAGGATGAGTAATTAAGTGTTTTCTTTGTGTGTATTTTATGTGGTTTTTGTAGTGTATGTATTTGTGTTTTGTGTATTTTTGTTATTAAAATCCAATAAAAAAAAAATTGGGGGGGGGGAGAAGTTCTCCGCATTTCCCTTCACTCGGACCACCAATCCCTCCTTGTCGCAGCAAAGAAAAGGTGACGGGAGACCTGGACATATTTTGTAGATTGGCTGGGATGTGTTAACTTACTTTTTCATTGGATTTAACATCATGATTACTCCTACATCAGTTTTGGCAAACCTCTGGCCTGGGCATTCGCCAGTTGCCAACTTTTCTGACACTGAAAAAGCACTGAATCTGCAAATTGCCCTGGTCAACAAGCTAAGCTGCTCAGCAGCTTCGGGGGGGGGGGGAGAGACGAGAGTCTGATGTTAAGCCACTTTTAACTGCAATCCCGCCAGACAGTTTTACCACAGGAGCCCGACGACTTGCCCGAAGCAACATATGCGGTTGAAAACCATATTGCATGCGACTGCGGAGCTCGTGGCGCTAGTACCAGATGTATAGGCTTTGTATTTTGCTAACATGACCTGCTTCAGTTCAGATTTAGTTGCTGCTGCAAAGTTCAGGAGCTGCTTCGAGAACGCAGCAGAAAACCTATGAGAAAAGGCACTAGCGATTTTTCAGTTTACCGGTTGATTTAATTGCTTTCTGGAAGATCAAGCAGGAGGAACAAATATTCCAGGTGTATGTGAAATGAAGAGTTTTAAAATAACAGCCTTCCTCCAGGTATCTCAGGGCAGCCTACGGTCACATTTTCCCCCCATGCATTTAAAGCACTTTTACACCACCGTTACAACCACGAATCGAAGAAATCCTGGGAACTGCAGTTTAAGATGGGTGCTGGGAATTATGGCTCTGCGAGGGGTAAGCTACTGTAGACAGGATTCTTTGGGGGAGCCATGACTGTAAAAAGCGGCATAAATATTTTGAACGTATGTGACCTCTGCAACTCTCTCTGACCAGTTTTATTTTCACAACAACCTTGTGAGTTAGGTTGGACCGACAGATGTTGCCCGACTCAAGATCGTCGAGTGTTTTGTGGCAGAATGGAGATGTGAAATCGGGTCTCTTCCAACCCTCTCTAACCCAACCTCCAGATGTTGTTGGATTGCAGCTGCCATAATCCTTGCCCCTAGGCTACGCCGCCCAGGGCTGGTGAGAGTTGTAGTCTAAACACATCTGGAGAGCAGCACATTGGGGGAAGACTGATCTAAGGCGTATTCACATGGGGTGGAAATAGAGTACAAAAGAAAATTAGAGCAGATGTAGCCACACATAGACTACGAAAGCAGATGACGGTCGTTGAAATGCAGGAAAACAAGGGATAAGTGCATATACAGATGAGAGAGAAGCAAGTCCTTGCTACAGGGTGTCTTTACTCTGTGGTTGGAAAAACAACGTAACCAAATATTATTATTTTTAATTATTTATTAAATTTGCATGCCCCTCTTCATCCATGGATCTCAGAGCGGTTCACAAATCATCACACTTCTCATTAGCTAATGGATAACCCTCGAATGAGAATACTGTTCAAGTAATCACCCCAAGATGCTGGGGGGGGGGTCAAGTGACCGGTGATCAACAGGGTTCAATCTGCCTGTGAATAGATAGTGGGCACCTCAAGCTTATATGGCTCCTTGGCCAGAGATTTCTGATCCTATTTCCCAGAACTGCTAAGCCTTGCACACGCTACACAGACCATGGTACACCTGCAACTTAGAAGTCATAGTTGCATCCGTTCTCCCTCTCTCAAGTTGATGTAGCTTTCCAAGGAACCCAATCATGTACCTCTAGAAGCAAGAAACGGAACGAGGATCGCAAAGCTTGATAGGGAGAAATTGCTGAATGAATACTGCATCATTTCCTCGCCCTACTGCCACTCCTCAATAGGTTTCTTCAGATAAGGAAACATCCCATGCAAGCTTTGGAAATGAATGCCCAAACACCACAACTGTCTAACCCAGATGCCCACATTAAACACACAAATAAAAACACCAGTGAGCTCAGTATTATTGTTTTCTAGGTATGCATGTGTGGTAGGCTTAAATTTGTGGTGCATTTTTGCATGGAGTCTCTTGGGAACATCCGTGGGACAGAAAGTAGGTGCTGTTTTTAAAGGCGAATGGACATCGCAGCCAGGGGTGGCTCTAAGTTGCATCCCAACAAGCCCAATGCAAAGAAGTGTTGTCTGGAACAACAACAAAAAAGCACCCAATATACCAGGGATAGTGAATGTGGTAGTCTCCAAATGCAGCTGCACTCCAAGTCCCATCACCCCCCAACCAGCCAAGGATGATGGGAGGTGGAGTCCAATAAATATCTGAAGAACCCAGTTGGTCATAGATTGACACACATGCAAACACATCAAAAGAACCCCTGTAAAGGAGAAGTCTCTTCTCTCTCTCTGCTGGTAAAGACATGATGGGAGGCCCAACGACTGTATCACCAGCTCCAGATAGCAGCCACTAATTCTGTCTGCATAGCTCCAAAAGCCACAACTTGTTTTTGCATTTTACTTGTACTCACAACAACCTTGCTGGGCAAGAAACACCATTCATTTATATAGGACCGGCACTAAAAACCACCTAAACTAATTAAGTACAGTATTCCACAAGAGTACAAACAAACAAACAGTAGGGGTATCCTTTCCGGCAATAATGCGCCAAGCCCAGGGGGAGTTCGAGTTCCCCCACAAATGGCAACTTAGGAGAAGAAGATTCCTGCATTGCAGGGGGGCTGGGCTAGATGACCCTCGGGGTCCCTTCCCGACTCTAGGATCCCAGGTGAGCCACGTGGGGCAACCAAAGCAGCGCGAGCAGCATTCCTTTTGTCCCTTGCGTCGCCCTCCCCTAACAAGGGCACAAGCAGAAGGAGGCAACAAGGGGGAAATCCGTGTCAAGAGACCTCGTCTCTCCCTCCGCACCAGGGAGTCCCGACACAGCAGCACCCAGATTCCCACTTCGCCTTCATCACGGACTGGAAGCGCGCCTCACAGGTGCTCCGAGGCTGCGGGGGAGGACTTAAGCGGGACTTTGATCTCGGGGGCGCGCATCCGGGGGGGGGGACGACGAGGGAAAAGCGTGGCTGGGAGGCGGTGGAAGGAAGGAAATGTCTCCAAGAAAGGCAGCCGGGAAGAGGCGCAGGAGGGGGGCGGCGTCCCCTCGTGGTTTTCCCTCTCCCGTGGAGTTGAAGGGGGAAATCCCGGGCGGGTGCCATTCATTCCTGCCCCCATACTATAGTCGGGGGGAAAGTGATGGGGACGGGACGGGGGAAGTAGGGAGAGGCGCATTATTAGGGTCCGGAATGGGACCCGCCCTAGGACTGGGGTCTGTTGGCTTAGGGCGGCGGGGAGCGCGTGTCGTGGGGACGCGGCGCGTGTTCGCGCTACGCGGGTCTCGGGTCCAGCCCCGCGCTTCCGTCCGTGCAGATAGGGCAGCAGCCCGGCTCTCACTCACCCTCCGGGCTCGGGGCAAGGTGCCCCCCGAGGCCGCCAGCGCCCTTTCCAGCTCCAGCTCCGACGCTCGGCCGCCGAGAACACCGGCGCCCGCCACACTCGCCGCCGCCGGCGCCGCCTCTTGGTCGGGCTGCCCCGGCCGGAGCCTCCGGAGCTTTCGCAGGGTCATAGCCGGGCCGCGGGGGGGCAGAAAGGAAAAGGGGGCGGCGGCGCTGCACGGAGCTATATGGGCTCTTGGAGGAGCGCCGGAGGGCGGGGCGTCGCGGAAACCACGCCTCCTCCCGGCCAGGCCACGCCCTCCCCATGGCTTCTCTCGCAAGCGGCGCCTCTACCCCGCCCCTTTAGGCCCGGCGGAGCCACGCCCCTTTCCAGTTAGGCCACGCCCCCGCGAGCTTGTTGCGCCCCGCCCATAGCCGGGAACATCCCCGCCTTCTTTCCGGAGTCGGGAGAAGACCATCGTAGAATGGGAAGGGTTCCCGAGTGGTCATCTAGGCCAACCCCCGGCAATGCAAGAATCCTGCCCGAGCCAGTCGGGCTGGGCTCGAACCACCAACCTTCTGGTGAACAGCCATTGTGCCAGGGACCCATTGCGCGGCCACAGAGATTCAAGGAGGAGGAGGAAGAGGAGAATAGCTCCGTTGGTTAGAACGTGGTGTTGATAATGCCGAGGTTGTAGGTGCGATCCCCGTATGGGTCAGCTGCATATTTCTGCATTGGGGTGGGCGTGGGGTGGACTAGATGATCCTCAGAGTTCCTTCCAGTTCTAAGTGGGGGGCGCTCTCCAGAGCTTTCCAGAGGAATCCCCCCCCAGTCTTTTCCTGTTAGTCACGACCACCTCAGAAGAAACTCCGCCCCGCTTCCAGGAAAGAAAAAAAACTTTCCCCTTACCCTTCGTAAAGGAGCCTGGATTGGGGACACAGAGGACGCCCCCTCCCCGCCTGCCTTTTCAACTTCCAAGGCGCTAGACCTCAGTGTTCTTGCACAGCCCGCCAGGGGTGGGGCCGGCGGGTCTCCGGCATTCGGGATCGCGGATTGCGTGGAAGAAGCCCTTCCCCGAGAGAGCCGGATTATTTCAATTGTCTCCGGTGCGACGACGAGACAATGCTCCTTTTTTATGCGGCCCAGGTAGCGGGGCTTCCGCTGCGCGTCTTGCCTTAGCCTTAGGCTGGGAACCGGATCTTGGCCCCCGTTTCTGAAGCCATGAAAGCGATCCTTGTTGTGACAATAAACAAAAAGCGCTCTCTCTCTCTCTCGCTTTTGCATACAAATCCGAAATGCCTGCAAGGAATTGTTTTCCGAACAAACGAGGATTGTGCTTTTGCTCTCTGCAACGAATATTGCCTACCCCGCCCCAATATTCGTTTGTGGCAAGGCAACGGGACAATCCTCAATAGAATTAATTTATTTGCAAATTATAAAATAGCTCACTTCCCCCTTCATCGTCTGAATATTTTGTTACTGGGGGGCGGCGTGTGTGCACATGGGAAGGGTTGGACGTTGCTTGAAATAAATAAAGGAAGAGAAAAATGACTGGGTTTATTTATTGCACGCAGACCAATTCTCTCATGTAGACAGATGCGGTTGAAATATGCCCCGGGGCTGTATACCGGTAAATATAAACCTGTATTTCTGTATGTATGTATGTATTTTTTTTTTTAAAGTATTTTTATTAAAGATTTTCAAAGGTAGTACAATGTCTCTCTCAAGTTTTTCCATATAACATTTTTATAAGTCAGTGTTGGTGAGACATTAGAAAAGGAAGGGGGGGAAGTAGTGGGTGGGACGTGGAGGTAGGTGGGGTGGGGTGACTGTGTTTCTTTTTTACTTGGTATGTATGTATTTTTAAATTCTCGCTCGTGCTGCTTTCGCGTGCAATATATGGTAATGTAGTGCCCTCTGCTGACCAAACGTCTGTTTTATGGGAAATGTTCATAAATAGCCAGGAAAGCCCATAACAGAAAGCCTTTAAGTATCCCTAACAGAAAACGAGATGACCTGGTTGTATTAGTTACAAATCACACATTAGAAATGCCAGGTGTATCCGATTTTGCCAAACTCACCAGATAAGGAAAGTGCCATGGAAAACATTCGGTATACAATTTCACAGAAATCGCATTTAAGGATAGAACGGTGTGATGCTGTGCCACCTACCTGGGAGCAAGTTGTAGGATTGCACTGTGTCTTTCTGAAGAAAACCCCTTATCTTCACAGCCATCATATTATCCTTTTGCAATGAGTTCCATAGGCTAATTGTGTTACACATGAAGAAAAATTTCCTTTTGATAGCTATGAACCTACTGCCAATCACACTTGGGTGCCCTCTAATTCTAGTATCATGGGAGAGGGTACATTCTCGCTGTCCGCTGTTAATGCTTTTATAAACTTATATAATCTTTCAGTCTATTCCCCCCCCCACCTCTATTGCCCCAAACTTTGCTGAGGTTCTGTTCAGGTGACATCTGCTGTCTGTAGCCTGAGTTCTCTGGCCTCTGTGCCTTGCAGCAGGGCTTGGAGAGTACTGTATGCATTTTTTCCACGATTGGCCACTGTTGCTATTTGAAATAAGCTAAATACACTGTTCATCCTCTTCAGGGTGAGTTCCAAATGCCCCGCATGATGTTCTCCATCAGGTGTACTGTTTTTGAGAAGGTGTCTTCTTAATCTTGCTGCAGAGACTGCTAGTGAAGAAACATCGACCCCTTTTCTAGTTCCCCTTCTCTAGTGGTTATACTGATTGCCTGTTCCGATATACTCACTTGAAAACGGGAACTCAAAACGAACTGCCACTTCTGCTACCGTCTCACCACAAAGCTGGTTTCCCCCTTATTTTGGATCCCATCAGGCTATTGCTGAACATGATTGCAAGGAGCTGTGGCCCAGGCTGGGGGTGCAGATCTCCCTCTGCACGAGGACACATCTTGAGAGTTTAACCTCACCCAGATGAGCACCGCAATGCAGACGCAAATGTAGACGCCGGTGTGCATTGACTGCACATATGTGATTTTGCACGCAGGTCTCCTTTGGTGTTATTGGCAAATGTTTGTTTCCAGTTAACTTTCAAAAAGTTGAGTGGGGACGCTTATGCTCTCTTTTTCAGAATGATTTTTTTTAAACCCTGAAGCATCTCCACAAGGAAGGAATACATGCTCAGGTTTAACAAGAAAGGCGTTTTCAAATCTTTCAGGAGTGTAGATGGAAATACCAACACTCTGGTTGGGATAACAATGTCTATTTCCAGCTCCTTTTTCCTAAAAGCAGTCAGAAATGTTAAAACGGTAAGTGTGTCTGCACTAGACTTTGTTTTTTTGTGGTGTATTTAGAACTGTCCCTAGTTTTGGCGAGTTCAAGGGGTCTTAAAAAGTGCCAAAGCATTCTTTATTTTTTTTTTTAAGGAATTTATTGGTATTTAAACAAAATACAAAAAAATACATACAAACTACAAAATACAAAACAAAAACTAATACAATACATAAAAACACAACTAAAACAACAAAAAATAAACAAACCTTACATTCAAACACCTATTTGCTATTCTAATCTTGTTTATAATTTTACTTGGGGGACTTCCTCACGCCCTCTCTTCTGCGTTCATTTCAATTATACTGTAGTAACTTTATAACCACTTTAACTCTTCTTTTACAACTAATCTTAATCCTTATCTATCATCTTTTATCTATCACCTTATTCTTAACAAAAATACAAAAAATCACCATTCTATCTTCTTATACTCTATTTTAAACTAACATATTTTTTTTGCTATCGCCTATAATATCCACTGATTCCAATTTCAGATATCTAACTTTCCACGTCGTTTCAAATATTCTTTAAATTTCTTCCAATCTTCTTGCACCTTCTCCTCCCTCTGGTCTCGGAGTTTCGCGGTCAGTTCTGCGAGTTCCATATAGTCAATCAACTTCATCTGCCTAAAAAGTGCCAAAGCATTCTAACCAGTGCCAGAAAGTCCATCCGCACCCAGTTCCTTAACAAGTGGCAGCTGAATGTGTAAGCTAAATAAAAGGTACAGTACTGCATTTTTAAGGTAGGACAGTTTTCTATCTGGGAGATAAGCTCATTCCAACCTACTGTCATTTGAAGCTGCCGCCAGCAAGCGATCGAAATGCGTGGAAACTCTCAGTGCTCTTAATCTACTCCGTGATTCAATGCAAGGGGAAGTGGTCCCAATACCCGCGAAGACCCATTCCTGGTTCCATTAACCTGGCTATAAAATAGTTGTGTTTCTGCTTCCCTGTTTGCTCATTGCGTTTACCTTTCTGCTTCCTTCGCCCCAATGTGTCTGGGATATCTTTGTCAATGTTTGGATCATGCAGAGAGAAAAACACGGAGAAAACCAAGGACCACTTTTCTCTGAGGCAGGGATGAACAACCTGTGGCCCTTCAGCACTTCCCATCATCCCTGATCAAAAGGTCATGCTGGCTGGCGCTGATGGGAGTTGGGAGTCCAAAACCACCAGGGCAAGGGCATGGGTTCCACCCCCCTGTTCTATGGTTTAGTGCAAGGTTCTCCATATTTGGGTCTCCAGCTGTGTTTGGACTACAATTCCCATCATCCCTGAACCACTGGTCCTGCTAGCTAGGGATGATGGGAGTTGTAGTCCAAAAACCACAGGAGATCAAAGTTTGGGAAGCACTGGCTTAGTGGCATTAGTTCTTTTTTTTTAAAGTTTTTATTATTTTCCAATAAGACAAAGAAAAAAGACATTACATAAACATAAACATAAACATAAAAAACACAATACATATTAAACAATAAACAATTATAAAAACAATAACGACAACCTCAAACAAAGAAAATCAAATACAAACCTAAAATAACACCTATCTTTGTACTTTTCTTGTTTCAAACTTCTCTGCTATGGGGACTTCCCCTGTTCCCTCCACTGCCTTCACCATCATATAAGTATTTTAAGTAGCTTTATATCTTTTTCCCTTAACTTTTATCATATTCCTTAATAGTCTTTAGATATTCTTTAAAATTACTTAATCTTATATAAATCATGTCTTATGATCACTATCTTAAGATATTCTTTTACAATTAAATCATTTCTCACAAAAAATTTATTCAAAACAATTTTATCTCACTTCCACCTGCTAAAGCCGATTCTTCTTATTAGTTCTGCTCAAATATTCAAATATTCAGTTTTACACATTTAAGTAGATAGTCCTTAAATTTCTTCCAATCCTGCGACACCGTCTCCTCCCTCTGGTCTGGCTTAGTGGCATTAGTTCTGAAGGCAACACTGAGCATCCAAAATTCTTCATGTAAAACCTAACAATAAATGTGATCAGTGCTGGTGTATTTGTACTGGGTTTATTTAAAACATTTCTTTATTTCTCACATGTACACCCCACATTTCGTTACTGATGGCTGACAAAAGAAATACGACATATAGAACCGTAGAATCATAAAGCTGTAGATCAGGCATAGGCAAACTCGGCCCTCCAGATGTTTTGGGACTACAACTCCCATGATCCCTAGCTAACAGGACCAGTGGTCAGGGATGATGGGAATTGTAGTCCCAAAACATCTGGAGGGCCGAGTTTGCCTATGCCTGTTGTAGATTGTAGGGATCCCAAGGATCATCTAGCCCAATTCCTTGTATCCATGACAGATGGCCACCCAACCTCTGCTTAAAAACAATCCAATTAAAAATACCAAATCGCAACGAAGTGTTAAAGCAGGAATAGGGAACCTGCTTCAGGCAAAGGGGCCACATTCCCTCATGGAAAAGCTTCTGGGGGCCACCTGCCACTGGTGGGCGGGGCTGATGCCCAAAGTGGGTGGAGTCAGAACCAAGTGTTTTGGGGGCAAGCAATCCAGAAGCAAGCTCCACCCTGCTTTAACTTTCACTATGACCACCTCTCTCCTTTGTTGCTATAAAGGTCTACTCAGAAGTCAGCCCCCAATAAGATGTGGTGAGATTTTAATTCTTTTTCAGACCAACGCAACTGTTCTGGAAAGTAAGTTTTCTTCATAAATTGGCCGTTCAGCAAGAACCCAGCACCCAAGTCCCTTTGTCACTTCTGCTTCTCAGCTCTTTCCCTCAGAGCGGCAAAGCAGTGAAACTAGGGAAGATCACAAGTGATCAGCGGGAAATTGGGTTGCAGGGCAGAGGGGCTGAGGAGACTGGAGGTTCCCCAACACTGCTAAAACCTTATATTTCAGGGGTAGGCAACCTAAGGCCCAGGGCCCAGATGCAGCCCAATTGCCTTCTCAATCCGGCCCGCGGACGGTCCGGGAATCAGCATGTTTTTACATGAGTAGAATGTGTCCTTTTATTTAAAATGCATCTCTGGGTTATTTGTGGGGCATAGGAATTTGTTCATCATCATCATTATTTTTTTCAAAATATAGTCCAACCCGCTACATGGTCTGAGGGACGGTGAACCGGCCTACAGCTGAAAAAGGTTTCTGACCCATTATATTTCTTGTGGTTGTATTTTTCGGGGTGTGCTTGGCAAAGAGGAAGCAGCCGGGAGACACAGCTAAAACCAGCTTGCACCTATCCATGCCTCTGCGGCGTCTGCGTTTGGCCTGTACTGTACAAGGCCTTGCGATCCCTTCTGACAATGCCACAAGGCCTGTCCTCTTCCTGATGCTTAGCTTGGGTGCACAGCAGCTGGTCTTAATTTTTAGCAAGGAATGAACTCATCCCCAGCAGCCAAACATTTCTTAGTTAAGAACAAACACAAGAGCTGGGTGTCTGGGGACAGATGGCAAGCAGCTGTAGGGAGATTGCGCAAGAGTTGGGTAATTTTGCGTTTCGGAAGTATCTCCCAGAATGACGCGAGTCTCGCATGCTTTTCTCTTTTGGGGTTGTTCTTTGACATGTCCACCCTTTGGAGGACGGTCTCAGGGACCCCCTTGCTATCGCATCCAGCACTAGAAAAAAAATAGCAAGGATTCCTTAAGCAGAGTCATTTACGTTAATATGATGCACAGGCATCTGAGCCAGAAAACTCTCTTCTCTGAGCCCAGAATGTTTTGGAGAGCAGGAAGAGAAGCCTTGGAAGTAATTCTCATGCCTTTTTGGGGGTGGGGGGTGGGGAGGAACTAGAATCTCCAAATTCCTTACTCGGACAAGTTTTAAAAGTTGATCCCTCCTTGAATTCATCTGCCATCCCTGACCATTGGCTGTGCAGACCGGGGCTGATGAGAGCTGAAGACCCAAAAAAATCTGAAGAGAGGTTTGTATCTTATCTCAGGGCTGGGATAATCAATAGGAACTTGCTTGCACAACTCTGAATGCTGGGCATAGTTGTGTAGAATAGTGACAACAGCCTGAAAAAGCAGAAGCTACTGCTGGTCATGCACTGTACCATGTGTGCATACAGAAAGAGGAACCCTGTGATGCCCAAAATTTTGATGAATGTGGGAGTCGGTATGCTCCTTGCAGTTGTGACATACGGCTTCCACTTACCGTATTGGCCCGAATATAAGCTGCACCTTTAAAATTGAAGGGAGGGGGAGACAATACCCTGGCTGCTTCCTGGGGGGGGGGAGCTACAAAACTTTGCCTGTGGCCTCCCCTCCTTTCCCCTTCCTTAGGCGGCCCAGGGGAGTCTTGGGAACAGCAGGTGGGCAGTGCGCTGTTGCCCCGCGCTCCCGGAGCCAGCGGCCTTCCCCCAGCCGGCGTAGGGGAGGCTTGAGAGTGGCGGGCGGGCCCCGCACTCCCAGGCTGATAAAGTCACGAATATAAGCTGCACTTTAACTTTTCAGTCAGAATTTGGAAAATAAGTGAGGCTTATATTCGGGCCAATACGGTAGTTGCTCTGGCCTCTGCTTTGTACTGTTGAAGCTGTGTTGATGTTCCCCAATGCCCACACCTGTCAGATATCATGCAGAGCCAGGGAATCCCTTGCATATCCTTGCTATTTCCCTTGGGGGGTGGCATTGCTGTCCATGTAAGAGCAGAAAGGAACAGGATTGATTTGGCAAGCAGCCCCCCCTCCAGGAGGGGAGACATATGTGGCGGGTGCCTCCAACCCGGTCGCCTGCTTTTTTCAAGGCAAACTTCAGTCCCTCTTGGGGCATGCAGTTATGTGCTCCAGTACACAGGGAAACCCTGATCTAAATGAACGAAAAGCAGTTGTTCAAACAGCTGGCACACATGCTCAAAAGGGTTCTAGGGTAGAAATCCATCAGCCTCCCAAATAGCAAAAGCCTCCTGAGCTAGAATCACGAACCCCAAGCAACATTTTTTTTAGCTATAAAGGAATAAGATGCATCTATTGGATTGCAACACAAATCAACAAAGCCCTAAATGGCCTCGGCCCAGAAGGAGTGTCTCCACCCCCATCGTTCAACCTGAGGTCCAGCGCCGAGGGCCTTCTGGCGGTTCCCTCACTGCGAGAAGTGAGGTTACAGGGAACCAGGCAGAGGGCCTTCTCGGTAGTGGTGCCCACCCTGTGGAACGCCCTCCCATCAGATGTCAAGGAAATAAACAACTATCTGACTTTTAGAAGACATCTGAAGGCAACCCTGTTTAGGGAAGTTTTTAATGTTTGATGTTTTATTGAGTTTTTATAATATTCTATCGGGAGCCCCCTCATGGGCAGGGTAGAAATAAATTATTATTATTATTATTATTATTATTATTATTATATATTATTATGTGAATGCTAGTAGATCAGCATGAATCCAGGAAATGTACTTACGCAGGTAACATCTGATGTCGGCGGAACTGAGATGGAGAGATAGGCACTTACAGGCACCTCTGGTGGCCTTGCTCAGGGGATGCAACGGTTGGGGGCAAGTGGAGATTGGTCTTGTTACCAGGGAAAGTGTTATCACTGCATCTGCAATCTCTTTGATGGGTGCAGGGGAGAGCCAGCATTACCTGGAAGACCTTGGGTCAACTACGCAATCTTTGCCGCTCGCCTTGCCCAAGGCTTGGAGGAGGCGGCAGCTCCGACACCGGGCAGATAGCACTCAGAAGCCTTGCTTATTGCCACATCAGAGAAGCCTTGCTTATTGCCGCATCAGAGAATCTGACTCATTAGAGACGATTGGAAGCCCAGCTGGCCCCAGAGGACTACATGGCAAACTGGTGAGAAACTGAGCCAGATGAGTGGGGTATAAATGATACAGTGGTACCTCTGGATGCCAACGGGATCCGTTCCGGAGCCCCGTTCGCATCCTGAGCAGAACGCAACCGACAGTGCCACTTCTGCGCATGATGTCATTTGACACGTCTGCGCATACGCCAACCACCAAACCCGGAAGTAACCCGTTCAAACCTGCGCCGTTCGCAACCCGCAGCGATCGTATCTAGAGGTATGATTGAAAATGATAGTGGTAATAGTTAACATAGCTGTCAACTTTCCCCCTTTTTTTAGGGAAATTCCCTTATTCCGAATAGGATTCCTCGCAAGAAAAGGGAAAAGTTGACAGCTATGTAATAGTAACAATAATAATATCCCCCACACAATGATGCCAGAATACAGCCTTGTAAATAAGAGTTCTCAGGGCTGTCAGAAGAGGGATGAGGAACCTATTGATTTTTATGCTGGGTCTAGAGGAGAGAGCTTGCGCCCCACTCCCTCCAGCCATCTTGGTTTTGATGGTGGGCATAGAGGGACGGGCAAGCCTCTCCACCCCTCCTTTACCAGCCCACTCATGTAGCTGCATAGAACTCCTAATGGCCCTGGGAACCTGTAGCCTTCCAATGTTGTTGGACCATAGTTCCCCGACCCCTGACTGTGCTGGTTGGGACTGATGGGAGCTGGAGACCATCAACATCTGGAGGGTCACTGCTTTCCCATCCTGGGTAGCAGGTGAACACTTAAATACAAGGCTGCCATAATATATGTAAGTCTTTAAAGCTCCACAAAATAGCTAGATCATGTGATTCTGCACATCATGCTGAAGAGAAACCATGACTTTGGATTTCTGGACTGATTTCCATCATGTTTCATGTGGGGAGGATTTCAGTGGCTTCAGAACCCACTTTTCTTTCCTCCTCTGGACTTGGTTTCTATGTAGCTTTTTTTCTTTCTCCTTTGCAGAAATAATTTCTCTTGCAACACACATTTGATCACCTTTAAACGAGGACTTGTTCATCCTCTTGGGATGCACATATAATTTTTCGGTGATGAACCTGAAGCCTGCTTTTACAGCAGTGGCTGACCTGCAGTTCTCAACGTGCAATATATGGAAATACCTGTGTGGTCAGTTTTTAATTAATGTGGCCTATGTAATAAGTTGGTGAATGATTTCTTAATAAAGTATTCTTTAAAAAAAATGAAAAAATAAAATAAAAATAAAGCTCCACAAAATACCTTGTTTTTGCTTGTGGAGGTGAACATTGCTACCTGCCTATTAGGTGGGGACAAAGAACCCTCCAGATGTCGCCAGAGGGCAACTTCCATCTTCCCTGACCATTGGCCAGGTTGGTTGGGGCTGATGGGAACTGGAGTCAAACAGCATCTCACAAGGCCAAAATTTTCATGTCCTTTCACGTAAAAAGGGTAAGATCTCTTGATACACTTCTGTGGGGTTTGTTGGTTACACGGTGCCAGATAAACACCTTCAACCCAGGTTTTTACCTAAATAGCCACTGTTGCTATACCTGCCCTTCTTCAGTGCATAATTCATTTCTGCTTGGGAGTTCAGGATTTGGCAGACTCTGGAAACTTTTTAAAAGTGTGAAGTATAAAAAGGAGCAGTACATAGGCATTAGAAGCGTGGGACAGTGGATATTTAGCTGTATGTGCAAATAAAGCAAATGTGGAACTATTATGTAGCGATTACAGGATCAGACTGGGAACAGCCCCTCAACCCTCAAGGGCGCAATCCTCTCAGCAACAAAGAGCACACCGGGTAACCACAATCAATCTAACCTACTTCACAGGGTTATTATGGTGATAAAGGGGGACACACACATGTATATTGTCCCACATTCCCTGATGGAAGGGCAGGATAGAAATAGTATCGTATTTAAAACCTCATCTTCTCTTGTCTTTCACTCCCTACAACTGCCCTTTTTCTTTTGTGACACCTTACAGGATTCCCTTTCCCTGGCCATCATCAAAAGAGTGCATACTGTATTTACTTGAGTCTAACACGCCATTGAATCTGATGCGCACCTCGATTTTCTGAACCTTGAAACCCCCCCAAAAGTATTTGCTGGCGAATGTAAATATGCCATCAAATCTAATGCACACCTTAATTTCCGCAACGTAATTTGGCAAAAAAAGGTGAGCATTAGATTCAAGTAAATACGGCAATTTGTTCTACTTCTCATACAATCACAGAGTTGGAAGGGACACTGAGGATCA
Source organism: Lacerta viridis (assembly GCA_900245905.1). NCBI lineage: Eukaryota > Metazoa > Chordata > Lepidosauria > Squamata > Lacertidae > Lacerta > Lacerta viridis. The sequence continues at coordinate 234,549 of OFHU01001029.1, forward strand.
TCTAGTCCAACCCCCCCTGCAATGCCGGAATGTGCAGTTGTCCCTTACGGGGATCGAACCTGCAACCTTGGCATTGTCAACACAACACTCTAACCAATGAGCTATCCACCTCTAGTCATTCTGAGGATGAAGGAGGGGATTCACAGGGCACTGCATGCTCTTAGAAATCCTGCTCACATCGCTGTCCAGCAAGGTGTGCTTCCGTAGCATTCTAACTTCACATCAGTAAAATTAGAAACAGAAATCATGTGGAATGTATAGTGCACATCCGTGCACAAGTATCTCCTGGCTTTTAAAAGTAATGCCTTGTTGTTGAGCTTCATCAGCATCTTGCAGCCTCCAACTGCATGTTAAAAGTATAGGAAAACAGAATTACAGTATAGAGCATTTGGGGAAAGCTGATTAGAATGCAAACACTGAGGCCCAGATGGCAATCTCCCATTGAAACTGACCCCCTAATTTCATTGGGTTGATTCTTAAGGGTGGATGAGGCACCATAATACTGTTAAGGGATAAAGGGGGGGGCAATCCTCTCTTACAACATGCTCCGTTCATGGGGGCTAGCAATGTGGTGAGGTTTCTAATCACAGAAAATTGGATGAGCAGGTAACCCACACTTCTGCTATAAAAGCAGCTTAAAATAAGCAAAATTTATGCTACCAGACTAATGGAAGGGTGTGTGGGGGGGGAGGGATTCTTAATTTCTGTTAAACACACTCCAGAGGCTTAAGGCTGGATGAGCTTGTTACTGCCACTGGAAACCCTCAAGCAGAAATCCAAGATGACACTTTAACATGAGTAAAAGATTTAGCTTTTTATTCATCCTCCTTATGCTTCACATCTGTCTACTGCCAACAGTTATTAGTCAAATACCATAAATGGAGTGGAAATATGGGGCAAACATATTTATCTGGCAGTAAGGGATAAGGAATGACAGGTTGACATCCTGGTTTAGGAGTAACTGTTCCCCCAAGTCTCAGGTGAAGGCGCTCTGGCTTTCCCCTGGCTCCGCCTTGCATATAGCATAATGTGGAGTATGATCCAATACATGGTTACTCAGAAATAAGTCTGATTGTTTTCACAGGATCATACAACTGCAGAGTTGGAAGGGTCCCCAAGGGTCATCTAGTCCAACTCCCTGGAATGCAGGAATCACTGCTAAAGATGGCAATCCAACCGCAGTTTAATAACCTCCAACGAAGGAGAGTCCACCATCTTCCGAAGGACATGTTCCCACAGAGTGACGGGTGGCTTGGTCCATTTCCAGTCTGTGTCAATGTCACCTGTGGCCACGCGTAAGTCTATGGTTATTAGAGTACCGTTAGCTAGAATTAACCAGAAAAGAAAAGATCGCAGAGCTTAAGTGAATAAAAACAAACTTTTAATAATGTACAACAGAAAATTGGACAGCCTCATTCTTATATTAAAACAAAAGATTTCTTTACTATATTACATGTATTTACATTTGCATACTGAGGAGGTAAAGTGTCTAAGTGGCTATTTTACAGTCTTTTTCTAATAAAACATACAAAACCTGAACGAAATATAAAGATCAAGTAGGAATCAGGGGTAGGTGGACGAGAAAGTGGGTAAAGGGAGAGGGGGGCAGGGAAGAGACAGACAGCAGTACCAGAATGATCTATTCTGAAGCCAGTGTGCTACCTGACAAAATCTAATAGTACCAGCCAGGAACCCACACCTTCCATCTTCTAGATTTGGGGGAAAAAAGCAGTGAATGAACTCTTTTCCATGTGGAGGTTTGACATCACCAGATTCTTTCATGTCTGCCTTGATGCCAAAATGAAGCTAGTCGCTCGTTCCCAAATGGAATTAAGAGCTTAAATTCCATCCTGTGACTTACCTGAACTTCAGACCAGTGGACTAAAAACTTCATGGATGTCTGGATACAGTTATTGGTTTTCTTCATTCTCTCAGGTGCCCTTAGTTTATGCCGTCTAAAAAAGGATCTCAGCAATTAGCTGCACTGTTGGGTATGTCTTCTATTTGAATTTTTCACATTATTAAGAAGAAAACATGCACAACGGAGTGCAACTGTGTCTGTTTGAATTTTAAGAAGAAACCAGTGGTCCTCTGACTTGCCCACTTCTTTCTGATCTGTGGGGAGTGGGACAGGAACAATAGTCCTTTGAATGTGACATTAGGATTTCTATCCCTATTTATCTTTGTAGCAGGTGAAGTGGGAGCAGGAAAACCTGTCCTCCTTCAGACTGCTGCAATTTGCAGTGCTGTAAATTGCAACCACAGCCAATTCCTACCTGTCACTGGTCAGATATATGTTAGAAGAGAGAAATGTGCTAAACGAGCATCTAGCCATATAATGGCACATTGCTTTCTAATGCTCTTTAGTTAGCTGCTTTGCTCCTCTTCTGATAGGACTCTGGAGCAGCACTGAGCAAAAATGTTTCTGCTGCAAGAGGCTACCGCCGTAGCCTCTTTGACAAATGCATATTATTATGACTCTAGAAGCCACTCGTTGTGATACAGCCAATCCCTTTTACCTTTCAAGGTGCAGCACTACACAGTTGGCTTATTCATAAGGACACAACAGAGGTGTGTCTGTGTAGTGGTGGTAAGTTATTGTAAGACAGGGGTAGGCAACCTAAGGCCCATAAAAACACCAGGCAGGCCCCACAAATAACCCAGAGATGCATTTTCAATAAAAGGACACATTCTACTCATGTAAAAACGCGCTGACTCCCGGACCGTCCGTGGGCCGGATTGAGAAGGCGACTGGGCCGCATGTTTTTACGTGAGTAGAATGTGTCCTTTTATTTAAAATGCATCTCTCGGTTATTTGTGGGGCATAGGAATTCGTTCATTCCCCCCCCCCCATATAGTCCAGCCCACCACATGGTCTGAGGGACGGTGGACCGGCCCACGGATGAAAAAGGTTGCTGACCCCCGTTGTAAGATATTAATTAGGTGAGTTGTACTCTAATTCAAGCTGCTTTTACATCAGGGACAGTCAATAACATGCCCTCCAGATATGTTGGCCTACCACTCCCATCATTGGCCATGCTTGCTAGGGATGACAGAAGGGCACCATGCTGCCTGCCTCTGCTTTACGTAGAAGTACGTTCTCATCACACTTCCAAGTGGCGAGCTTAACACTGCAATGCCATAAAGTTAGAGTGTACAACTTGCTTCTTGGGCGAACACTCAGAATGTGCTTAGGCACCATGTTAATTTCATAGCCACACTAGTTGAGCTTCCTCAACTCTTCCAGCCACCAAGGCCAAGCAGTTTCAAAGGACAATGGCTCCCTTGTTACTTAAAAAAAACCAACACCCAACCAACTAAGGAGAACTGTTACCGCTGCGAGGTGGACATGTGCATCTTCCAAATTTAAGCCTCCATGATGTACTATCTTTAGCTTCCAATGTCAGCAACCAAGTAGTCAATTTTTCATTGATGGGAATACATGATCTAGACAAATGTCGAGGTGCTTTTCATCTTAGAACCAAGTTGTAGAGGTGATTTGGTAAGCTGTGTCCATTTGCTGGAGAGGTGTGGTAGCCTCTGGCTCAAAAGCAATCAGAAACAGAATCACAGAAGGCAGCAGGTTTTACGAGAAGGGCAAACTCCACTTGTCCCTCTGTGAATAAGAGCGCCTGAGATTTTCAAAACACAGCCCTGGAGGAAGCTACAGTTTGCTTCAAACCAAAAGGAGCGTGTAAAACTGACTCCAATACACAACACGACAATGCTTCAACTTTACACACTGACACAGTTGAGAACAAGAGAAAGGGCTGAAGGAGGAAGAGACAGAGACAGAGACGAACACCTACACCCACAGACAGCAAAACACACCATGTTTTGTATACTGTACTTAAAAAATGCCCTGTCTCAGAGTGAACATAATGTCTCCTCTCAGAAGTCAGGGACCACAATTTGAGTAGAAACAGTTCCAGTGTAAAATTGAGCTGTGTGCATTTTTTTTCAGTTTTTTTTTTTTGCAGTGATTTCTTTAAAAAGAGAACGAGAGGTAATTATCAACTTTACTTCTCTTATAAAGAATAGTAAAAAAAGTTAAAATCCAGACCCTCCCAATTAAATAAGATTTAACAAACAATAATCAAACCATTCCAGTTAAAAGTTATGGCTTCAGGAGTTATCTACCACAAACACCCAACCCACATACTATGGAGGTTTTCAGCGCATTATTTGTATCATAATACAGTCTTGGGCTGTTCCCAAAGCAAACACAACAGCCAAATCAGTCTTATTACACCCTGATCATTTAACTGAAACAAAATGCATGCAAGTTAATCCATTCCAAACTCTCCCCCCCCCACCCCATTCCAAGTGACACATAATCACTTCCAGAATACGGGAGACCACATACATACATACATACATATGTGTATACACACACACATAAACAAACATATATATACACACATACACGCACACACACACACACTTTTAATAATAAAAAAGTTTAGTTTTGCAGTCATCATTCCTTAAGGGATAAATCTTCACAGGAAGCCTCTGAATACACTATTTTGCCACAGATGCTTCATTAGAGAAATGTTTAAAATGCTAGAGTTGTTTCTTGAGAAATAGAACGGCAATGATTCTGAAAGGTCAACTGCTTCCCACAGCCCTAATTTTGCCTTGCTTCCTTTAACCAGGAGGACCAGCACCGGTTTCACCCGACATCTATTCCTTATACAGATTGGACTGCCTGCTAAGCAACTGTTGCCACCCAGCCCTGACAACACAGGAGGACCATGAAACTAAAACACACACACACACAACACACACACAATAAAACCTATTCCCTGCTTTGAAAAGAAGGGAGGGATGGCAGTGAGATAGTTTTGTGTAGTGCCCCGATGGGTCTAAAAATTGGCAGGGAAGATCCCCCCCCCCCCGCACCCTTCCCTAGTGAGAGGAAAAAGGGATAATGATGCTCAACGTGTGGGACAAAGAGAGCACGAGCACCTGCACTTTCACACGAGGACACTCTACATTTGCACATGCACAGGGGCACAAGCGGACACGATAATACCAAAGGGGCACAGGGACACGTACCTTTGCACATGCTCACGCTGCTGAACACTAATGGCTGCAGTGGCTTAGGATCTGTCAAACTAGGAAAGGACCAAGAGCTTCACACGGCCAGACAAGGGAGCACACAAATCTGTTGTGTGCATACGTTGGTCCTCAAGCACTTCCCCTAAGCCACAGGGCTGTCCCCGACAAGTGTGTCGCTAGAATTTACAGGGATTTCCATCAGAGAAACAAGATACAGTTGCGGTCAACTTCTCTCTCTATACAACAAGCCCATCCTTACGCTCTCAGGAGAGGATTAGAAAAACAGATGAATTTCACTCGTGAATCAGGAAGGGAGCCAAGTCTGTGGGTTTCCACTTTCCTCACCTAACCTGCACACCAAGTTGTCCAGCTGATAGGAGCAGGCTGTGTAGAAATACGAGGTAGGCCTTCTCCACCACTCATCAATTGTAGCATGGCAGCTTTTGCGCAGTTTCCTCGGGAAAGGGGCTTGCAGACTAAACTTTCACATCCTCGTGGATACTGAGATGAGAAAGTGTTTTCTTGATGCGCAAGGCTGTTAGTCGTGCTGCTCCATTGGCATACCAGCACTCTCGCATCATTTTCCCCATAACTCGCAAAGCCTAAAAACACGGGGGGTGGGGGGAGAGAGAAAGAGAGAGGGGGGGACATCAGGGATCTCTCAATGGCATATTCAACGCAACATCTCTTTCAGTCTACATAGGGCTCGTTGCATATGCTGTTTTATTTCTCTACAGACAGCATAGCATACAGAGATCGATCCATGCACAGACATGGCCCTGCTAATTCCCTTCAAGTGGAGGATTTCTCTATCCCTGAGAGCAGGGTTTTCCAGTCACCATGTGGCCATCACATAAGTAGTACCACCTGCATAAACAGGCTTCTGTTTACCGACACTATCCACTAGATTAAGGAGAGGAGCTAGACCTTGCAAAAGGGTTCTCAAGACCGGACAACCATCTGATTGCAAGGTGCACAGCAAGACCAGACAAAGCACTTCACAAGTGTCTTCAAAACTATTTTTTTTTTTTTTTTTGGCTTGGTCAGATTTTTACCTGCCCGCATCTGATCTCAGGTGTAGGGCAGGAGGGCATGGCTTGGCTGAAATGGCCAAGAGTAAAAGTAAGTTTACTCCCACACACATTAAACACTCAGTGATAAACCAAATTCCTATTAGATGTAATTCTATTAATTATTATCAATATCAATAAAAACAACACACACGGCCAACATGGAGAACAATTTTCTAAGTGTGTTTTCAAACTGAGTCAATCAGCCTAGATCAAATGGGAGCATGGTAATTCAAGCGTTCTAACACACACCCATATCTCAGCTTAGTGTGGCACCGGACCATTTCAAAAGAACCATTTGAAATTGCATGCTAAAAAAGGGTGCTTTGTCGAACATTAAGAGAACTATTATACTGTGTTCACTCCACCATCTGGACCATAAATCACTGACCTGTTTCACACGTTGTTTTTAACCATAGTGAAAATAAATTGTGGTAGAACGTGAAATAGCAGGCGCTTCCACAAGGCATGGTCTGGCTTGTCGTGTCGTCCGCTTGTGGTTTCTAATGGTTTAATGTGACGTGCGAACCAGGCCACTGACTGCAAATCAACTCCTTTGTCTCTCAGAGGAAGCAAAAGTTGCACTTTCAGAATCCCAAAAGAAGATACTGGTCTCACATAGTTAGCCACCTCCTTTTAGCACACTGAAAATCCTGCCTTCTTTAGGTAGTTTTGGTTCTCTGTTACAAAACCACCCAGGCTGCCATAAAAAGCTTGCACAGGCCTTGCTCACAAGAGTTATGCCAACAGAGGGCTAGCGTTTCCCTTACTGCCCTAGCTAATGTGGCAAATGTTATTAGTATTAATATTTTTGTCGGTACCTCTTGTTCAAGAAGCGGCAAGTTGTTATAGCCTTTGTGACAGTCAAACTGTACCTCGTAACTCTGCCACCAGTTGGGAACGTTAGGCCGTAGCTTCTGGTCACATACAACCTTCCGCATTTCTTCTATGGAGGGGTCAGACGGTACAAGGTCATAGTATGGCAGCTGATATTCTTCATGAATACCTAAAAGATTGAGGGTGGGGAGAGAGAGAAAAGCTAGTCACATGCCCCAAACAGGAAACGATGCAAAACAGAATTATATTAATACACTGTTGTATCCAAGAAAAAGTGTGTGTGTGTGTGTGTGTGTGTGTGTAATCTTCAACAAACTGAAACAGAAATTAGAGAAAAATTTAATGGCATTACATACATTAAAATTCCTACACAATGAATTGAAAAAGCACCGCTATACCCACAACTGTATCCTATCCTACATTCCATTCAACCAGTTTTCCTCCATTCACGTTCAATCTGTCTCGCAGCTTGTTTCGATTGTGTCAATGGCCCGAGCCGTGCGGATGTTCCACAAGTTGGCCAGGGTTTTGACAGCAGCAGCAGCAGCAGCCGTACCTCCCACACCATTTCTATATTCCCAGCACAAATCTGAAATATTTTTAGGACACAATCCAAACACTGCAGGCGGGGCTTTGCAGGGCAACCACCACATCTACAGTCCTAGCGCTCATGGCAGGTGATGAGCAGTAAGTTTCCTGCAATCAGGACAGAGTTGAGGACAATGCTACCATGCAATGACAGTGAGACTAGCTTGATTCCCCCAGTCCCTGGAATTCCCCATTTTTGGAGCCTTCCACAGGCAATGCTGCTGACGGCACTCCATTTGGAAGGGGAACTGCTGTACCAGCATAGTGACATGTGTCACTTTGTTGGTGGCTGGAAAGCACAGCTGGGGGAGCTGAGCAGAGGGATACCTCTGTCACATCCAACATACCAGAGTGGGGTATTAAATTACTCCACCCCTCACTCACATGGGCTGCTTTTGCATACTGTTTTCACTCAGCTCAAGTCCCAAGCTTTCCCTGTTCTTTCTCATCTCCTATTAGACACCCAGTAATTGGAGAAGCAATCAGCTTTCCTCAGTCCATGACAAAGAATACAACGGGGGGGGGGGGATCTAAATTATAATGCCCACTATTTGACCATCAAAATAACACACAGTGACCAGCATATTCTTGAAACTTTTCTGAAACAAAATATGCCAATATGTGAATTACCAAACATGCACATGTGAACTCAGATTAGGTCAGGTGATGTTGATTAATACTTCATGTTAATGACTTAGTGTATCCAAGAAAACAGGAACATCCATTTAAAAAGTCATCTAGAACAGAGACTCCGCCCACCAAAGACATGTCAATAATCCCCACCAAACCCATTAGTGAGAGTCTGATTAAAATGCTGAGTCAATGGGAACAACGTGATCTTCTGAATCAGCAAGACTACTTCCTTCTCCAAACAAGACGGGCAGAGCTCCCATGCTCCTCCTAATTACATCTCTAGTCTACATCCTTTTAAAAATTTCTGTGCATTTGGATGGCACTGTTTTATTGCAACATTTGGAGCAGACATAAACCCTCTATGCAAAGAAAAGAAAAAGAAAGCCATTACCTCCTGAGTTGCATCTCCGAGCAATTTCCCAATAAACTAGTCCCAGGGCATAGATATCGGCACATTTAAATGAATCAAAATGCTTCATGTTAATTGTTTCATCAAGAACCTCGGGAGCCATGTAGCTGAATCAAAATAAGAACAAATCACATTAATTACTATGGCATGTATTGTGGGTAAAAACTAATACTATTATGGTATCTGAGAGTAATATAGAAGTATCTTTTGCTGTAACTATGGCTCAAGAATCACAATTTTCATGGCAGGGCCCCTTGTTTGAAAGCCCATTCAACTTAACTGCACATTCTGACAGAAATTATTTTTTTTAAAATAATTATTGCCTTTATGTTTAAAAACCCCCCTCAAGATTACATGAGCAGCAGGGGGTGGAACTTAATGTTCAGTTCATATTTTGTTGTAAATCTCTCTCTCTCTCTCTCTCTCTATGCTCGTGTCATCTTGAGGGGGTGTGTGTGTGTGTGTGTGTACCATATATATGAACGTGAGCAGCCATGCCCAGCACTTTCCAACAATTTCAAAATGATGCCCATTGTTTCTGCCACCTCCCCAAAATGCTCTTGAGATTACTCATGTTTAAAAAAATTAAAAAAGGTGTTGAAACAACTGAGAATAATAGTTGAAGTAAAATGCATGAAACACTACTGTAAGTCATCCCCAATTGCTTGGGAGTATTTTTGTGTGTGTGGGGGGGTGATCACAGATAAAGGCGCAGTGCAAATTCTGCTCTTCTGAGTATGTGATTCATGCAAACAGTATAGAGAAGCAGTTCTTGAATTCTTGCACTAGGTGTCCAGCTATTGTTAAAGTCAAATTACTGCAGTTAACTAAACCTAATGTTGCATGTAGGCAAAACAAACAAGAGTTAGCACTTGGCAAGTGTCTGATCTGGGGGGAAACCAGAGAGAATAAAAACCAGGGTTTGTCAACAGCTAGCCTGGGCTAGGGCTGGGTGGTATATCACTAAATCGTCCAAAACTGGCTTGAAACCCATTATCTGTTTCCTAATTTTTGACCTGGCAATATATCACAAATCATGGTGTATGTATGCGTGTGTGCATGCGCTTGTGCACTGTGCAAAAATTACAATGTGGGCAAAACCGTGAAGCCAGCCAATGTCTCTACATAGCTCCATCCTTATTTCAGACATTGTGACATATCAGTATATCGCAATGCTTAGCTGGTGATATCACAAAGTTGAAAACCAGCTATCGGTCAGCCCTAGCCTGAGCCAACCCTCTCTCCCCAACCACAAGTAAAATTTTCTGGCGAAAGACACCAATTTGGGCAGCAGTGGGGGAGGGGACTCAAGTAGAACAGAACTGGGATAGGCAGAGAAGTTTAAATTTCTCCCTGGTCTCCACCATCAATCATTCAATGAGCAGGGAGGAAGTGATAACCCCACTTCGCAGCTCATCTACGTTGATCAGCTGGGGGCTATGTGTCCCTCACCTCCGTATCTCTGTGTGTCTCATGTGTGTGAATTCTGCATGCCCGATTTGTGTGTGAGAGAGCATGGGGTGACCACATTCACCACTGGTATGCTGCCCCTCGGCAGTTGGACAAGGGTCAATGTGGCCATTTGGCCAAAAATGGTCAGGCAGCCCTGCTATAGACGAAGCAACTGCAACAACTTTCGGTCGTATTTTTGGCCCTTCAACCAAAGCCGTCAACACTGAACCCATGATCAAGTGAGCCACCATTTTCTTACCGCTTTGTTCCAACCCTCTGATTGGGGGCTATGTCAATTGTATCAGTAACAGCGTCATGGCGGACAGCCAGACCCAAGTCGGCAATGGCACAAGTTCCATTCCTCTTCACCAGTATATTCTTGGATTTCAAGTCCCGGTGAGCAATCCCAGGTTTTCCTAGCAAAACGTAATGAAAGAGAATCCTACAATTGTCCTTCGGTGTAATGATAAAATTATTTGCCAATAATGAAGTCTAAAAAGCAGCAGACAGCACCACAAAAGCCACAAAGGTCAGTCAATGTTAAACTACAAACTACAATGTGTTAACTATGAAGGGAATAAACAAGATCTCTCATCAGACTCGGTGCAAGAGCCAGCCAACTGCTCCTAGATAGGATAGCGGCCTTGTTAAAACGATAGTTTAGCAGATATGAACAAGCACTGGAACTGTACCTCCTTGGGAAACCAATCCTGATCATCTCAAACTACAGTTCCTCATGATTTCTAATGCAGGGAATTGTGGTTTATACAGGTTGCTTACTTGTAACTGTGGTTCCTCAAGCAATCTGTGGTTTCATTGAACCACAGAATTATAGAGTTTGTAGGGACCCTGAGGATCATCTAGTCTGAAACCCTGCAGTGCAGGAATATGCAGCTGTCCCTATTATCCAATTATATTTCACATAACAAATTAATGATGATAAATCTTGTCAGACCGAAATTTTTAAAATATATTTTAAATTGTATTTCTGATAGATTCTATGTTTTAATATGTGTGCTGGTCGTTGGCCATAATAAAATTTGATTTGATTTGCAGCTGTCCCATATGGGCACCACACTCTAACCAATGGAGCTAATAGTCTGCAGGTTTACTAACCAGAGCTTAACACCACATGTGGCCCTGACATTCAATCCTGGCTGCTGAAGTATAGCTTAGGAAGCCAGGAAATGTACATCCAAACTGGGCCAGTGGGTGAAGGAGATGCCTCTCTGTAGCTTTCAAAGTGCACTCAACCAATCAGTTTTGCCCTAAATTCTACTAGTCTCATTACCAGCCGATTTAAACTTCCTTCCTGCTTTCATCTGAAGAATGAGCTACTTTGTCTTCCTCAGTTTATGCTGGTCTTAAGAGCAGCCCTGTCGTTTCCTAAACTACCTCTGTAAAATTTGCATCTGTCAAACCTGTTTCTTACCTTGGGTTCCCACAATTTCCATGTGCAGGTGTGCTAGTCCACTGGCAGCGGACAGAGCCAATTTAATCATCCCCTCGATGGTTACAGTGTATCGGTTGAGGTAATCAAACAGAGAGCCATGCTCGTGGTAATCGGAGACCAACCACAACTGAGTCCAAGTGCCATTATCTGTTGGCAAGGCAAACAGGAGCAGGGCACATTAAAAGGGTGAAGAAAACAGCAGCCATACTTTTGCGCTAGAATTCATTGAAGAGCAGCAGGTAGCATATACAACAAAAGGCGGAACAGCTGAGAAAAATCTGTTTACTGTATAGAATAATAGAATTGAAGAGTTGGAAGGGATAATCTAATCCAGTGGTGGCGAACCTTTTGGAGACCGAGTGCCCAAATTGCAACCCAAAATCTATTAATTTATCGCAAAGTGCCAACACGGCAATTTAATATGGGATAATAATTAATATACTGTAATAAAATGAGTGGGGGGGCTGCCCTGAGTTGTTGAGGGGGGGCTTGGAACACAGTTGTTTTTTGGGGGGGAGAAAAACACTCACACGCCTTATAAACGCTTCCTATGGCACGCGGAGCAGAAACAACACATAGAGTTTTGGGGGACATTTCCAGAGTTTTTTTGGGGGGGTTGCCAAGACTTCCAGAGCTTTTTTGAGGGGCTTGGATCACAGTAGTTTTTTTGGTGGGGAGAAAAACACTCACACGCATTATAAACGCGGAGCAGAAACAACACATAGAGCTTGGGGGGGCATTGCCCAGAGTTTTTTGGGGGAGGGGGTTGCCAAGACTAGCAGAGCTTTTGGGGGGGGCTTGGATCACAGTTGTTTTTTGGGGGGGAGAAGAACACTCACACGAATTATAAACGCTTCCTATGGCACAAGGAGCAGAAACAACACATAGTCTCAAGGATCGCAGGCAGCAACCAATCAACGAAAACCCTTGACAAAGCCACCAATCACATGAACTACAGCCTGCTGGCTGTAAAAAAATCCCACCAATGGCCGGGGGCGGGGAGGCAGGAATATAGCTGCTTTGGGGAGATAAACTGCCTCTAAGCTGCTGCCGGCCGGGTGGGAGCAGTTTACTCATAAGGAGGTGTGGGGGAAGCTGCTGGCCAATTTGAAAACCCCAAACAACGGCACTGCTGGCGTGATGGCGCGTGCCAACAGAGAGGGCTCTGCGTGCCCACTCTGGCACCCGTGCCATAGGTTCGCCACCACTGATCTAGTCCAACCCCCTGCAATGCAGGAATATGCAGTTCAAACCTGCAACCTTGGTGTTACCAGCACCACGCTCTATATCCGGCGTGCATATGTTTGCAGACATTTACTATGGGATCTACTAGGTCAAGTTCAAGGCTTCTGTACTAGTATACAAAGCCCTGAATCACTCAGTCCCACAATGCCTTACTCTGTACACTCTAAGTTGATCACCGATATCAGTTTCAATAATTTTTTTATTGGTTTTTACACTATTTTCCAGCATAAAATCCTTTTAAACATCATTTCAAAATTTTGGCTATCACAGCCTAAGACTTCCTTCAACCTCAACTGTTGGTTTTCTATATTCTTTCTAATTATGCATTTTGTTACTATAATTATTGCTATAAACTCAAATTTCCAATACACCTATTCTTAATTCTTTTCACAACAATCTGTAAATTACTCCTTACAAAACTTCTTTTAAACCTACAAGTGATGTCAATTTATTACAATTGCTTTCCAAATATATTGAAAACTTCTTCCATTCCTTTAGGAAAGTCAGGTCCTGCTGGTTCCGAATTTTCCCTGTTAGTCTCGCCATCTCAGCATAGTTGATCAGTTTCTCTTGCCACTCTTCTTTAGTAGTTGATCACTGATATCACTGGAAGGAGCACCATTGGTGGCTATTTACAGGCCCCAAGTATCACTCATGTCAACGAGGAGTCATGCCTACAGTGTCATAGGTCCAACTCTATGGAACTCCCTCCCACAAGAAATCGTACAGGAACCATCTCTACTGAATTTCAGACACTTGGCCCAAACCGCTTTATTCCAGGCCTTTAAATTATTGAGGTTTTACATTCCGGAGGTTTAAATTTTGGCACCAGTATGGCATAGCGGTTAGCATATCAGACTAGGGCCTGGGAGACCAGCGTTCGAATCCCAACTGGGCCATGAAGCTCACTGGGTGACCTGGGGCCAGTCACTGCCTCTCAGCCTAACCTACCTCACCGGGTTGTTGTGGGGGTTAAATGAGTAGGGAAACTCATTGGAGAAAAAGGTGGGGTATAAATGCAATGAATAAATCATTTATGTTTACGTTTTGTATATTTTATTGCTGTATGGTACTTGGAGACTTACATGACGAAAAGCTGGAATTTTTAAAAAATAAATAAATAAACAATAAAATAAACATTGTCTTCACGTTCATCACCTTGCCCCTGTTTAGTAGCAGTTTCAAACATCCGTATGAACTTTATGGTGTCTGGATCTCGATATGGGCCCCACAACCTCCCAGGAAGTAGCAAACTGCCAGACCAGATCTGTCACCAATAAGCCCTACAGACATGAGACAAACTGGAACTGCTGTGAGTGGCACACCCCAACAGGACTGGTCCTCGCACACTTCGCTCCAACAAAAAGGGAGGAACAACAGTAATTCTCCCTGTCCCTACTGATGGTCATGATCTCTAGCAAAGGCAGTAGGCAATGATCCCTGGGAGACCAAGGAGAGGGCAGGGCTGGGTGATATATTGATATATCATCCGAAACCAAACTGAAACCAAACCAAGTCCATCATGATATCGGTTTCATACTTTTTGACCTGGAAATATATTGTGAATCATAATGTGTGTTAGGATTGGGCGATGTATCGTCCAAAATGGGTTCAAAGTCCATATTGTGATATTGGTTTCCTAATTTTTGACCTGGCAATATATCACGAATCACTGTGTGTGTGTGTGTGTGTTCTCTATACAAAAACCACAATGTGGGAAAACCCGTGAAGCCAGCCAATGCCACTACATAGCTCCATTCATATTTCAGATATTGTGATATATATGGTAGGCATATCGCGATGTTTATAACAATGTTGAAAACCAGATTATCGCCCAGCCCTAGGAAAGGGACGGATCCCTGAAGCTGCCTGAGTTGGCTGTCAAGAGAAGGTAGTGTGTGATAAATCACCTACAACATTCTTTTGCTCCTGCAGTATCCAACAGCTCCAAAGTGAAGCACATTGTAGTGGCATTACAGGAGCAAACAACTGGTGTCCCCAACGGCCAAGCACACATACACACACACAACATTGCATACACTTGAAAGCAACTCATTTTATACCAGTCCTCCTTGGCATCATCAGACAATGAATACTCTTTAATAGCTACTAATAAGAGCAACTGTTAACCTTCGTTTCCTGTTAAGATTATAAATTTTGCATGAGAGGCACAAGATCAGGTCTATAATGCAAGAGCCGTTTCTCAAAACTGGCAATATCCAAGCTGGTACAGAGACATGAATTTTAAAAAGCGCACTAAGCTTAAGTGATTTCTATAGCAGCAGAAGCATCTGTGATGGGCTGGGTATGTTGTCCAGGTTGAGAAATTTAACAGCTTGGACAGAAACGGAGGAAGTCAGATGACTTTGACGTGAATGAAGTCCTAGGACTTACTTAGCCCCAAGCCACCCCAAGGGAAGTTTTGCTTGAACACTCTCACAGAAAATCTAATAAATGAACCAGTCACAAAACTAGAAGCTGGTGAAAGTCAAAAGGCAGGAGCCCTCACAGCGTGAGAGGTTAATCGTTTCTGAAGGCCCGGGAAAAGTAACTTGTACACTGGGTCTGCAATAAAATCAGTTTTGAGAAGGGAGTTATTTGAACTAGCTGAATTTGAGTAACATTTTGAAGGGGGAATGTGACATGCTGCTTGGGAAGTGTGCCAGTGTAATACACCTGAACTCTGCACATATTCAAACCACGTCAATGTGTCCAGTTCCGCTTTGCTACTACAGTTAGCGGTCAGAAGTCAAAGGCTGTGACTGTTGCCCATCTGCAAGAGGGAGAGGGCTGGTTCTGGTTGCTCTATGCTTCACCTACCACCAGCCAAATGCAAAGCTGCCCCTGTCATGGAGAGACATAGGCAAAGTGATACTCAGAGCTGCTCTGCTAGCCACTGCTGCCGTTTCCGGTGCTCAACTTAGAGTAGGGGTAAGAAAACTGCGGCCCTCCGGTTGCAGTCAGACTCAAACTCCAACCAGCCTCAGTTGGCATGGCCATTGGTCAGGGTCGATGCAAGTTGTAGTCCAGAAACATCTGGAGGGCCAGAGGTTCCCCACACCTGGGTCTAGAGTTAACTCACCCGAGTCGAGCTCTCTCTCCTCCCATTGTGATATCTGGTTAGCTCAAATGGATTTTTCACATTCATCTCTTTGAGTGCTTCATGACGACTCCCTTGAATTTTCCAGGTGAAAACCCTGAGAGTGGCCCTGTGCCTCTTATCGTTTAGCAGAAAGGCAGATTAAACAAGGTGGAGTGTCTATTATTGTATCATTGTGATATGGGGGGGGGGGAGAGGAGGAGGGAATTGTCCTAGCTGAATTGTCTCTTATGGAAGCCTTAAGATACAGAAAGACTATGCCTCCCTTGCCCATAAGCCTTTAGCTTTCTAGTTTCTTTGCCTTTCTTCCTCCGCCAGAGTCAGTGTGAGGTTTTAGCCCTATTGAAACTGGCCTCTCACCAAAAACAGTAAAAAAATAATTGTGCTGTGTTGCTGCTTTGTCTCTCAGCACTTAAGGCATTCACAAACATTTCAGGATGACACGTCAGCGCAGTCAACAGACACAGAGGCTTCAACATCGCCATGAAACTATAATATAGGCTGCAGATAGCACAAAGCAATATTTTAAAATACAATCTGTAACTCTGGTTTGTTTACTGGAATGCAGAAGCAGCACGATACCTTTGTTGTCTGCAGCGATAAACCCCAAAATATTCTCATGGCGCAGCATGACCGTTTGGTAGATCTCGGCTTCTCTGAACCAGGATCTCTCTTCCCGCGAAGAAAATATTTTCACAGCTACATCGCCGCCACGCCACCGGCCACGCCACACTTCCCCAAAACGACCTTTGCCGATTATTTCCTGCAGGACAATTGTCCGAGCCACAGTGCGCTGGACAAAGAGCGGCAAACCTGCCGGCAAAAGGTTAAATTAGAGATAGGGAAGGCAAGGCCAGTATAAAGAAGAAAGTTGGATTACGACATATTCAAGAGTCCAAATCAAAGATTTCCTACTCTTATTAGGGCCTTTTGTAGCAATTATCTTCTAAAGATCCAAAGTGTGGATCTCCTCAACAAAAGCAGAGCAGCCACGTCACTGAAACAGGAGCTTGAGAGCCTGCAGTCCTATGTGCACAACTGGCCTTTGCTATTGTGGCTGGCTGACAATGCTCAATATGCAGAAAGAAAGGGTTGGATTCAACTTTGTGCTATGCTGAATGTTCTGTCTAATGCCAGGCAAAACAACCCCCCCCTACTCTCCATCTGCATGCCATTCTGGGGATCTCCTGACCCCCGCACCAATTTGGGGGTCACACATATGGGAAAAACCTGTTGCACAAGTGGAAGTCCTTCCACAGGGCTTCCACTTACAGGGTTTGTTAGCAGAATACCCATGCCGTAAGCAAGGGAAGTGTTGAAGAGGATCCCATAGGACAGGAAGCCAAGGTAGCTTGGATTTAAGTACTCAAGAGCCCCTTAAGGCGGCCATGTGCAAAAGAGAGCAGGTTCCTTCAGCTTTATAACAGATGTGAAGAGGGAATTTCAGCAACTGTCACTTGTTGTGCAGGAACCCTGTCTCTTTTGCATCTGACCATGCTATAGGAAATCCATTTATAACTTCAGTCTCTTTGGAAATCAGCTACCTCTTTGTGTGCTGCTGGCCCGTGTGGTGGCCATGAGTAGAAAACTGGCACATCCTCAATTCAGATTCCATTTTAGCAATGGGTACAACTAGACAATATTTGTGGCTTGCCCATCGCTCAACCTCAGTCCTATGTCTGCAAATTGGGGACAATGACAATCTATCCTGTATGTCGTTGGCAATTACTTAAGATATTGAGAAGCATTTTGAATACTCTAAATCAGTGATGGCCAAACTTGGCCCTCCAGCTGTTTTGGGACTACAATTCCCATCATCCCTGACCACTGGTCCTGTTAGCTAGGGATGATGGGAGTTGTAGTCCCAAAACAGCTAGAGAGCCAAGTTTGTCCATCACTGCTCTAAATGATACTCTATCTTGTGCCAAAGATATGCAGCAGATGTGAATGCAGCTATGCC
This sequence comes from Lacerta viridis, assembly GCA_900245905.1. Classification (NCBI taxonomy): domain Eukaryota; kingdom Metazoa; phylum Chordata; class Lepidosauria; order Squamata; family Lacertidae; genus Lacerta; species Lacerta viridis. Next base: position 252,357 of record OFHU01001029.1, read on the forward strand.
AGGCCTGATTTGAACTATAATCTACACTGGAAAGGTGGTAAGTCACATGGGCGCCTATTGCAGCACATAAGGAAGTGGGGCAAAGGCACATCCTTCCTTCCCTGCCCATTTTTACCCCTGCTATGCAACAGAAGGGAAAGGAAAATAACTGCTGAGAACTTGACTTTGAGGAAGAAAGCGCTCTCTTCTTGTAACTTCACAACAAATGCCTACTCAAGGGGAGAACTGCAGCCAATTTAGGGCAGCTTAACAATTGCTTTCAGCGCCTATTGTTTAAACTGCAACACTAAGAGGGAGAATGGTTTCAGAATTCCATCACATTAAAGAAAATGATTTAATAATAATAGTAATTTTATTATTTATACCTTGCCCCTGTGGCTGGGTTTCCCCAGTCACTCTGGGTAGCTTACAGCACGTATAAAAACATAGTAAGGTGAATATACTGCATTTTTACTAAAATTAGAGCCATATAACATAGCTTAGCAACATTTATAAAATACAAAATGTTGCATAAAAAGGAAGGCATTTGTACCTGAGCCAGAGCCAGAGGTAGACAGATCATACACTAGATCCTGAAGGGTTTTGTCCTTGGATAGACACATCTCGCAAGATGGATCTTCCATGTCCAGCCGTTGACGATTGTGATATACTCGCTGGTGGTGGTGAAAGACAAAAACCACTATGATCATAATGACAAACACAAGGAAGACCGGGCCTGCAATCACAGCCACAAGCTCCACAGGTCCCCAGCCAGAAGGTGTTTCGTCATCTTTCCGATGCCCTTGAGGAGAGACAGAGAACAAACGTTTCACCTTCAAATTCAAAATGCATGCAATAATTTTAGATTGTATTTTAAAAGTGCACAGAAAGGTCTGTGACGACAAAAACCAAAGGTATGGAGCAAAGAGAGATGAAAGATATTGGCAGGAATTTACACTGGCTACACTGAGGATGTGCACACTTCCTCCATCACAGAGATCATGAGCATCCCCTTCTTGTTTTCAACCAACTGCAGTTTGTCATTTCATCTGAACTAAAACAAACTGCAGTTAGGAGAAAATGGAAGGTAGGAAGAGGCTTTTGCTCATAAAAATCAGGGTTCCGCAGGGTTACCGTGGTTACAGTGGTACCTCGGGTTAAGAACTTAATTCATTCTGGAGGTCTGTTCTTAACCTGAAACTGTTCTTAAACTGAAGCAGCACTTTAGCTAATGGGACCTCCCGCTGCGCGCCACCAGAGCATAATTTCTGTTCTTATCCTGAAGCAAAGTTCTTAACCTGAAGCGTTATTTCTGGGTTAGCGGAGTATGTAACCTGAAGCGTCTGTAACCTGAAGCTTCTGTAACCTGAGGTACCACTGTATATCTGAACCAGGCCATTGTAATATTGAAAGAAAGTCTAAATCAGGGGTCAGCAACCTTTTTCAGCCATGGACCAGTCCACCGTCCCTCAGAGCATGTGGTGAGCTGGATTTTTTTTGGGGGGGGGAATGAATGAATTCCTATGCCCTATTAATAACCCAGAGATGCATTTTAAATAAAAGGACACATTCTACTCATACTCATAAAAACACACAGATTCTCGGCCCATCCGCTGGCAGATTTAGACGCTGGCAGATTGGGTGATTGGGTTGCATCTAGCCCATGGGCCTTAGGTTGCCTACCCCTGGTCTAAAATGGGATTTTTGTTTTCAGTCTCTAGGTTTTCAGACGTCTCTGCTCACACTGATAAGAGACAACAAATGGAATGTTGATGCAAAATAAGACAAGCATTGCTTCAAAGTAACATAAGCTACTTCCATGGACTTATCCAGCATCTCCTTTATCCCCTCTCAAGAGTTTACTGCTGATTACTCAAATTGACTCCCTTTTTAAAATCCCAGAATCATGAAAATTTGCTCACTTCTATTGAAAGCAAGCTCTCTTAGGCCTCAAGTAACTATATGGCAGGAAGGTGCTTCTCAGGTATGGCTTTTGCTGTTATGATGTTTTTTGAAAGGCAGAAACTACTTGCATAAGCAGAAACTTCACTCCAACATGCAGCAATTGTCTACTTAACAGAACATAAAGCTGTTGAGTCCATAGTAGATATGCAGGCTAAGCGTATTAAGCATAACTTCCATAGCTGAGAAAATAGTCCCTCTTTATCTTTCCTAATTATGTAACCCAAATGTTTTGCTTTAAGTTAATTCACACATAAGTCTTAGACTGCATACACACCATATATTTAAAGCACCTGACTTTCCCCAGCAATCCTGGGAAATGAGTTTACCCCTCACAGCACTACAATTTCCAAGATTCTCCAGGGCAAGTAATGTGCTTTAAATGTATGGGGTGTATACAATCTAAGCCAAACCATAGCTTAGTGGAAACACACAAGATTGCAGCCTGTGTGTTCTTCCCTTCCTGTTGCTGCACTACCCAGACCTAAGCCATGGTTTGGCCAAATGTGTTGTCCAAATCTGGGCTTGTGGTTTGTCTCCTCCATAAGCTATAAACTCAAGAACAAACCTTGTGGTTTGTGTGTAAATTTACATATGCTTTCTAATTACAAAATAAACTTCGGGGGACGGGAGACAATTCATGGTTTGGCTGGAGTAAGACAAGCCACGAGTCCAGGTTCAGCAGACACACTAAGCCAAACCATGCTTTAGCTCACAGAGGAACCCTCACGCTCATGCATTTGTGCTAAGCCATTGTGTGGTTTAGCATTAGAATTTAATGCACTGTAAATATGCATTAACCTTAATCCCAAAGTTTTACAAACACATTGCTTTTCTGTGAAACCTGCCACGCAGACAGGCTCTCCATGATCTGACAGGAACAATGAGTTGCAATGGCCCTTGATGTCACGAGGGGGAGCTAAAGGGATTCTCACGTGTACTTTCACCCAAAGTTTTACAAACACATTGCTTTTAAGAACTGTGAAACAGTCCTGACGCAGGACAGGCTCTCTCATCCTGATTTCCCAAAGTAGGCAAACAATGAGTTGCAACTATGCCCTTGAATGGTCCACGCAGGGGGAGCTAAAGGGATTCCCACGTGACCTTGAAAACTTTCACCCTTTGCAAATAAGAACAGAAGGTAACAGTCCTGGAGGCCTCTCATCCTGTTTCCCAAAGTAGCAAACCAGACAACTATGGTCTGAACTGGTCCTCGCAGGCAAGTTACCCTTGACCTTGAAAACATGGAGCCCTCATGACTACTAAACACCGACAGGTAAATTCATGGATGACAAATTTCCCACCATTAAGCATCATTGGATGATCCTGCAGTCTAGATTTAAGAATCCAGAAAAAAACCTTGGCCACCACAACATTTAATGGTAGTAAATTCCATAATTTAACTATGTGCTGTGTGCACTTTTTGTTTGTCCCAAATTTCCCACCATTAAGCATCATTGGATGATCCTGCAGTCTAGATTTAAGAAAGAGAAAAAAACCTTTTCCACCTACTTACTCTACACCAGGGCTTCCCAAACTTGGGTCTCCAGTTGTTTTTGTACTACATTTCCCATCATCCCTGACCACTGATCTTGCTAGCTAGGGATGATGGGAGTTGTAGTCCAAAAACAGCTGGAGACCCAAGTTTGGGAAACACTGCTCTACACCATGCACAATTTTATAAACCTCTTATCCTGTAACCCCTTACCTTTAGTCTAAGCTAAAATCCCCAAGCAATGTAAGCTTTCGTCATATGAGAGCTATTCCAGACCCTTGATCAAAAGCCTGTGAGGCAGCATTCATGGGAGAGGGTCTAATATACAATCATGGAATTTCATTCATAATTTAACTCCTGTCTGGGTCCTAAAAAGGCTGTGAATATGCCAAAGGGCGGATAAGGTATTTAAATGAAAATCTAGCAAGATATGTGTGCTCAAACCTGTTTGGCTGTTCCACATAATATCTGCGTTTATAATGCTAACTGTTCTTATCCATTCCCCCCCAAATTATATTTTATTATCTTCCGTCAAAAGAACAACACAATAAAAGCACAGCCAGGATATAATCACAGATGCATATCAAAAGAGCAAAATAAAATTCCAATCAAACTCTGGTATCAGGAAAAAAATCTAAACATATTAAATACAATGTCACTAATATGAAACCAAGTAAAGAATTCAAAAATATCCCAAATAAGAAACTATATCAGGCTCAGGTGCCTTCAGAGTATACAGCTGTAAAAATAAAATAGCTACAGTGGTACCCCATGTTACGCACGTGATCCGTTCCGGATTGCGCTACGTAACACGGACATGCTTAACATGAACGCCCCGGGGGAAAAAACAAAAAACCCGGAAGTTCATGCGTTTTTGCGCTTCTGCGCATGCGCAAAGTGCACAGAATGCTTCTGTGCACCTGCACATTGTGTGCACTCCTGGGAGGACTTCTGGGTCGCGGAGGTCCGTAAGTCGAACGTACGCAACATGGAGCGTACGCAACTCAAGGTATGACTGTACTGTAAGTGTGCACATAAACCTTTATTTTCATTTAAATTACTAAATTTAAAAAGAAAATCCCCACCTTTGGTTAATCACTCTCTACTGCAACTGAAAAGCAAAAAAATAAATAAATCAGAAGTTTTTATCTGACTTTCACCAGAAACACTCAGGAAATGAAGTCTTCATTCCCTATGTATTTTTGGTGAAAATCAGGTAAAAACTAGGTAGGTGAACCATCAAGGCTTGATTTCTGTCAAAGTTTGAATTAACCTTTTCAAGCCATTATCATAAAGCTTAATAGAAGTGTTCCAAGAACATTTATCAGAATCCTGATATTAAAGTTCCAGATGAGAAACAGGTTCTACTCTGGTTTTGGCATTGCCCAATCTCAAGAGGGTGGCAATTTTGACATTTAAAGCCTTACACAGCTCAGGATCTGTATACCAAAAGGACTGTCTTTCCCCCATATCAACATCAGACGCCTTTTTGTGTGTGTCACCTCTGAGGGAGGTCCAGAGGGTGGCGACAAGAGAATGACCCTTTATGTAGCAGCCGCCTATCAATGGAATGCTCTCCCCAAGGAGACCTGCCTGGCACAAACTTTTTCATTCTTTTGGTGCCAGGCAAAGAAACTTGTATTTTCCTAGACATTTGGGCAGAACAAATGACTGGATATCTGTATTATAATTATGTTTTTAATATGCTTATGTATTTTTATTATTGCATTTTCATTCTAGTAAATCATTTCAGGACATTTTGCAGCAGGAAGTGGCATATAAATTTAATAAACCTAACCAATCAGCTTCTTAATATGGCTGCTGCCCCTCTGATACACAGCTTAAATAATTTCCCTTGAGACTGGATTCTGTTGTGGGGCTAATCGCATTTCCCCTCTACTCAAGCTCCAAAACTGTGGTGTCACTAAGAATGCAGTGCTGGCTTTCCAAAATAGTGCAGTGCTGGCTTTCCAAATAGTGCATCTGTTGCTTTTGGCTTTTCTAAAAATGGAATGTGGTTGTACAAGAGTCATGGGCATGTATTTGCAATGCCATTAGTGACAGCAAAACCACTAGCCCATCCCATTTTGTGAACTTTTACTACATAATTTTCAAAAATGTATTCCACGGTTGTGTGCTCTCCTACCAAACTCATAAAAAGAGGAAGGATACGAAAGCCGCCAGTACCCTACTATTTAAGAATGCAGTATTGCTCATCTATCCAGCCCAACTTCCAAAGGGGGAAAAAAGACAGCTGCAAACAAGAGAATGGTTTTCTCATCCTCTTACATGGGAAATGGAAGTTGTGCTCTGACAGCCATGTCTGAAGAGTGGTCAATAAGTATTAGCAATTAAAAAATACGCACCCAAATAAGTAAAAAATTAAATACCCCCCATATCCTTTGAGTTGGCAATATAAAACAAAAAAGAGAAATGCTGGTGCTGGATATGTTTTAGCAAGCACAGCACCAAGAATAAAATCAGGCATTTCAAAAATTGTATTTTAGAGACCCACACTCCACTCTTCCCTTCAGCTCACTTACCACTGGGTACTAGAGGATCGATTTTGTTACAGTAGTCTTCATAGCAGCAGTGTGTGTTGCGCACATCTTCTGAACTCAGGCAGAAGAAGGGTTTTCCAGCAGGTATCAGCTTGGCTTTAGGGATACAGGTTCGGACATGATGCATCAGCCCATTCACATTTGTTATTGAGACCATGCAGGCTCCGTCTGTTTCACATGTAGTGTTGCCTTGGTTGCATTCGTTGCACTCGCACAATAAAGCTGGAGAGATACAGAAAAAGAATGCTCTTGTTAGCAAACTCCCAGCCCAAGCACAACTTGTGGTCCCACTGCCCTGAGATGGGACTCCAGATTGCTCCAAAGTTTCACCAAGATGAACCCAGCTTTAAAGCAGGACCAGTAACATTACAGAACGTTTTGAACACAAATAGGCCAAGACTACCGGTACATGTCCAACATTTACTGTTATGTTCTCAGATTTCCCATCTGCTAAAATCCATAAAAGAATGACTCATTCAGTTTCTAGTTCCTATAATTCTATATTGCCACCAGCAATAATACAAGCCTCTCACAGCTACTCTTTATAGAAAACGCTCCCATACTTAAGGGCTCTTCAGTAAATTCAGTTTGGAGAATCTCTCAAACTGATGCACTTTCCCAATACATGTATGAACTATTGAACATATATGTGAGCTTAGCTACCTCAATCAGCCAACTGCAAAATAAAGCATTTAGAAATATATTTTTAAATAAATATCAGTGCTTCAGAATATCCCATGCTGGACACAGACTATTGGCATTCTTTTCAGCTAATTTGTTTCTGCTCTGCCAGACTATCTTTAAGTGCAAGAGAGGCAAATCTGCTGAGATACAGGTCCTTTGTTGAGAATGTCAACTAGAATATATATATATATATAAATCAATGTACTACTATGCAAAATACCTTCCATTAAACAAAACACCACCCCCACCCCACTATCCACACCTGAAAAGGACAGGTTCGTAACAGGTTTGTTTCCTGTAAGATACTGAACAGCTGGCTTGAATATCAATGACAAAGCCACGATTCAAACTGCTATCTTCAGCGAAAGACCCAGCATCCTGCCTGTTATTGGGAAACTTGAAAGCCATCAATAAGCTTTAGTACAGTACCAAGAAGTTATCTGAAGCAGCAATTCATTCTCTATGACAATTTTTAAAAATAACTCCAATATTCCCTTTACCATCGCAAAGCAGTTGGGGTAGGGAAGTGCAGAGAAACCAAAAACATCAGCCTGCACCACTTTTTGGTTAAGTCAACTCAAAAAGGATTGTGGCAGTAACTGCAAACAGTTAAGTGTGAGATCCCCAAAAAGTATATCACAGTGGTTCCATTCATATACAGACATACCTTGGAAGTCGAATGGAATCCATTCCGGAAGTCCATTTGACTTCCGATAAGTTCAGAAACCATGGCGCAGCTTCCGATTGGTTCCCGATTGTGCAGGCGTGCCAGAAACAATAGCGGAAGCTGCGTTGAACATTCGGCTTCCCAAAAAAAGTTCAAAAACCGGAACACCTACTTCCGATTTTTGATCGTTTGGGAGCCAGAACATTTGACTACCAAGGTGTTTGGGAGCTGAGGTAAAACTGCATTCAAGGTCGTGCCCAGAGAGCAGCACTGAGTGAGTGTTCCTCAGCCCCTTGCCATTTGTGCTATGGGGTTCTGCAGGGTACAATTCTTTCCCCAGTGGTATTTAATATCTATATGAAGCCGTGGGATGTGGTCATTAGGAGCTCTGGAGCGAGGTACAGTCATACCCCGGGTTGCGTTCGCTACAGGTTATGAACGTGCCAAACCCAGAAGTACCGGAATGGGTTACTTCCGCGTTTCGGTGCGCGCGCATGCACATAAGACTAAATCACGCTTTGCACACAAGCGCCAAATTGCGCCGCGCACATGTGCAGATACGGCACTTCAGGTTGCGGTCTTTTCATGTTGCGAATGGGCCTCCCAAATGGATCCCGTTCACAACCAGAGGTACCACTGTATTGCCAGTATGCTGATGACATGCAGTTCTGCTTCTCCATAACATCTGACTTAGGAGAGGCTATGAAAGCTTTGGAACAGTGTCTTGGTGGACAGGATGAGGGCCAATAAACTGTGTTTAAATCCTGGAAAGAAGAAGGCTCTTTGGGCAGATGGTTTCCATGTTTGGGAAACTGGCGATCTACCCATTCTGGATGGGGTTGCACTCCCTCTGAAGGAGCAAGTGCACTGCTTGGATACACCTTTGTCATTTGAGGGCCAAGTTTATTCTGTGGCTTTGACCAGTTTCATCCAGTTTGCCAACTACGGCCGTTCCTGGACAGGGATAGACTGACCACTGTAACCTTGTGGCTAGATTACTGTGTAATGCGCTCTATGTGGGGCTGCCCTTGGGTCTGGTTCAGAAGCTTCAGCTGCTGCAGAATGCTGCAGCCAGATTGCTGATGCGAGTTTCTGACCAAGAACACGCGATACCATTGTTAAAACAGCTGCACTGACTGCCCGTCTGCTACAGAGCCAGGTTTGAGGTTCTTGTACTGATTTACAAAACCCTGAACAATATGGTTCCAGGATACCTCAGGCATCTCCAGAACCCTTATATTCCAGCTTGATCAGCAAGATCATCTGCAGGAGATTCTTTGGTCACTCCTGAGCTGGTAAGGCTTCTTTGAAAACAGTGAGAAATCAAGCCTTTCGTGTCATCAGCCCCATACCCTCCCATTAGAGATTCAGAGGGCGCCTTCTGTGCCAATTTTTAAATGCCTGCTGAAAACCTTTCTGTTCTGCCGGGCAATTAAGAGTGCATCCCCCGCAATGGTCTACTGATGTTTCTTTTTAATTTCTTTTAACTTGTTTTTAACCTTTTACGATGTTCTCGTTTGGTTTTATGTGTTTTTATATTGCTGTAGAATGCTGCGATTTTTTTTAAATACAGCTGTATATAAATATATTTTATAAATAAATAAATAAGTTGCTGGTGACATCTGAATATAGGCTTTCGATGTAAACTGCACTACAAACTCACCCGGTGGCCTAGGGCAAGTCACACACTCTCAGCTCTCTTCAGCAAAGTACAGTACAGTAGGGACCCACATTGCAGAGTTGTATTAAGGATTGTCGAGATCACAGATGAATTTAGATTATCCTCCAAACAATGGTTTTGAAGGATGGCAATGTGGCACAGGCTTGCACTCTCTTCCTTCCTCCTCCCATCCCAATCCCCTTCTCCATTTACAGGTTTTCTCCAGCTGTGACTGGAATTAGAGAAACTACAGCTGCTAACTTCCAAACTACTTCAAATACACTTCAAACCATGATTTTAGAAGTTAATGCTACCCTGCTTACCTGATTCAATGTCACAGCAAACTGTGGATGGGAGAAAATCAAACTGAAGATGGAACTGGCATGCAAGAAAAGGGAACGCATGTCCTCATGTTACCTCCTTACTACTCCAAACTATTTCTCAACTGTGACAATGAGAAAAAAGCTCTGAACAATTTCACAGGGCAATGCTACTCAAAGTAAGTCCCATTATGTTCAATGGGTCTTACGCCATATAAGTGTGCGATGAATAAATGCTATTGTTAAACCTCATGTGAGAGCAGACTGGTGCTGCAAGGGAAAGATAGAAAAGGGGATGGGAATTTGAAGGGCCCCGCCCTGTTCTCCTATGCAAATGCACTCCAGGACTTCTTGATCAGTTATCCCCTTAACAAGGCTAAAAACAGGAAATAGCCCTGACTTATGGATTTCAGGGGGTAGAGGATTTACAAAGAACAGGGACACACAGAATGTATTACATCCTCCCGCCCAACATTTCTCCCTTATAAATGTTCTCACCTTGCATTCATATATCAGAAAAAGCAAGTTTGAGAACACACATTTGCCAAGAATGCACATAATTCCATCCTGAATCTCGCAGGTACATGATGCCACTTGTTTTCTATGAAGCAACAGCCACTTGCTACGCTATGGGATAAAGACTGCATTCTACCCTTTATTCAAATGCAAGGCAGCTGCCAATTTTCGTATCTCAAGCCTCCAAGCAAAAGCTGTTCTTCTCTCAAGGTGGCTGGAAAAGAAATGCAGCCAAATCCACAAACAGCAAGGATGAATATAATAATGTCAAAGAGAAGGGTGGGTGCACGTAATGAGCACGCCATACTTTCTACAGCTGTCATCAGATCCTGTTTCCCCAGAGGGGATAAAGAGCATGTACGTACCTGCAGTGCGGAGTTCAAGGCAAAAAGTTAGTTGCAACTTTTAAAAAGGAGAAAGAAAAAGCTCTGTGACAACCAACTCCTCCAATCCGTAGGCAGACGTTATCACATTGTCAAGTCAGTTCAGAATACCCTTCAGAGGCAATGAATACATCTGACAACCTAAGCAGGGTCAGGCCCAGGTCAAGCCCTGGAATGAAGGTTCTAAGGAAATATCCAAGATGTTGCAGGAAGCGATGATGTGTACACAGACACTCTTCTGTATCAGCACCACAGTGAAAGCTCTAGCCTAGCACACTTGCCTGACAGGCAGAGACATCTACGGTCTTGGTGAACTCTGTGACTGCCAGGGGGGAAACTGGCTAAATACCAACCTTGTAATTACATGAAGGTCTCACATCTTCACCTTGTAGTTTCAACTGGATGTGGCTTTCTGAGTTTCCCTCTCAAACAGGACCAGTAAGCTGCAAGACAGTGGCTGCATTACAAGGTAATGAAGATCCCACTTGAGTAGGATTTTGACTGGGCTAACCTAGGAGTTACGGAAGGTAAGCTATTAAGAAGAATCAGTTACAAACTAACAGAAGAAGTTAAAAATAAAGTTTTCGTCTCAATAGTAGTTCACAAGAGATAAACATAGATCAGTACTCCAGCCCTGCTGTCTGGCACGGGCAGATATCCTTTCTATTTTGGGATTGGAAAAAGGAAATTGAAGACAAAAAGACTCTGCTGTTCCAAGATGGAGAGAGATACTATGCATTTGAATTATTTTGAAGGGGAGACCTCATTTTAATATGAAAATTCAAACAACTCAATTAAGGTTGAGACTGTTGATGGTCTTTAGGTTAATCAGTTTTTAGCGGCAGCTGTGCTGCCTTCTCAAAAACTCCCTGAGAATGCAGCAACAGTAGAAACTTTCACTCTTAAGTTTAGTTAAGAGAAACAATTGATATTTGAGTACACTTCCTTTACTATAGAGCCATTAAGTGACTTTGATTCTGACAACAAATTATTGTTGGTATGATGCAAGTTGGAGACAAGATTAAAGTGAAGAGATAAGAAATAAAGGGGCAATTTTCTAGAGCTCTCTTCCTGAGCATCCAGCAAGTGCAAATACAATTTTAAATTCCAAGCAGTGGGGAGTAGAAGGAAAGGAGGGATCTTTTTTAATTTTTTGTAATGGCGAAACAACTACCATTAAGAGCGATTCCATTTGGTTTATTTCTGCTTTTGAAGAATATATGCAGTTCAGCCCATGTTGTTACTTAAATGCCTTAAAGTGACTAACATAGGCTTTAAAAGACCAGCAGATGCATGAAAACAAGAAATCCAGAGTCTACAATTCTGGATTGTCAGTATCAAGGCTTTCTATTTTAAGAATACAACCTTTGGGAGCCTGCTTACATTCTCCCCTTGAAAGGAGTGCAAGATGACAAAAATGTTGTCATCTCATTTTATAGATCCAATAACCCTGTAAAGTAGCTTTATGCTATGACAGTGACTTGTCCAACACTCCTGCCATGTAATCAGTGCACTACTAGACTTGTAGCAATTCCTGATGAATCTCTGCTTGATGGGTTAATGCCTTTCAAAGTCCTGGCTCTGCTTGGCATACTAAATAGATGATACAAACATGTCCTGTTCTCTGACACAAAACGTCTAGACCATCCATGCTAAGCATGTACAGCACTCTGAATGCCCATTGGCTGGATTCTGCCGAATGTTTGCTTTTAACTGTGTCTATTCTGTTATATGCATGAATGTACAGAAACATCTGTCAACGTTGGGTAGCAGCTGATTGTAATCGTTGACACCTTGTCTGTAGTAATTGGCTTTGAGACTCCTTAGGGTAGTGATAAAGCGGAATATCAAATCCAAATTCTTCTTTACTGTTAACTATACATGAAAAAGGCTTTGAATTAGTATTTGTGTGTATCTTACTTGTGTTGTCTACGACAGCACCTGTGTGGGCACAGCACTCCCATATTAGAAACTGCACTAGTTTGGAGAGGAAACGTTAGCTTATCATATTGCTGTACAAAATAGCCATACAAACAGAAATACCACAAATTAAAAACTGCAATTGTTCTCTTTGAAAGCCAGTCATGTGCTATAGGTAGTTAATTTTCCTATATATTACTAAGTCGTCTGATCATTAGTAATATTGCAGGAGGTTTTACAAATTATCTGGGAGAATGAAATATAAACAAACCCGAGACACATGCTTTCTTTTCCCAGGGCTACTACAAGGATGTTAGACTAAGGAAAGCAAGAATAAAAATGAGGAACAGATACACTGGGTAGAGAAGAGAATATATTCTTATATGAAGGTGGGGAAACACTTTTGTCCCCCACTTGCCAATCTGATTCTACTGGAAAACAACAGTACTTGCATTTGGTGCTGAATTTTAATAGCACTGAATCCAAGCCTTGTTGCAAATAAATAATTGGAAGTGCACTCTAAGCTGTGAAGTCCAGTCCCAATTGTTCCTTGGCAGTCGTGGGTTTACTTGTCCTGCAAATCAAAACTACAAAATGCAAATAGAAATTTTCAAGGCTGTGGCCACTATTTACAAAATAAAGAAGTTACCCAAACAATACAGATGATAAACTTAGGAGATCTCTAGAATTTTATCTCATTTCATGCTTCTTCAAAATCAGAATGGAGACTCGTTCATAGATGGTACCCATAAATCCCCTTTAGTGCTTTGGTTTTCTCTCTTGCTTTCAAGAATGTGTTATTCCTATTTATCTTTAAAATATGACGCAAAATGTTATCGTTCATTTGATAATGTTGGAATGAATACACACATACACAGAGTCAAAAAACCCTTCAACTTGTTTGATTTTTTTCTAAGTTCTTAATCATTTTCGTTCAAACCTGAATCATATAATAACCGGAGAGTGATGGGTTGGTATAGTTGGCCAAAAATGGTCTTGTGAGTCAAATTAGGTGGTCTGGAGGACCTCATTTGTCATATAAGCTAGAGGTTCCCCACCCTTGTCTTAAATACACCAAAGGTCAGGACTTAGATGTTTTTGTACAAAATGCAAAAATGTGAAGCTTTTTTCCCACTCTTCACTTGGGACCGGGCAGGATATCCTCTAACTCAAATACGTCAAAATTTTCTTACATAAGTGGTTGAGCTTATTTTCCAGCCCAATTGTTCACCGTGATAAAGTTTCCTCGTTGGAAAAGGGCTCCCCAGTCCCTTATATTTCTAACCAACAGAACTATACACCAACTTGCTTGCCTCTGCACACCTGTGTTAAATCACTTGTCCATCAACTGCACTGAACCGACTCTCCTCCAATTTACAAAAGCTTCATTGCCAGAAGTAGTGTTTTACTTGCCAATGTTTACTGCAGGTGTTTAGGTACGGCTTAAAGGCCTTCTGTGATTCCTCTTCAATATGCTCTAAGGTTGTGTCTGGCAGCTAACCTTATAACTGATTTAATATTTTAGAAGTGGGGGGGGAATGGGGAGTGAATATACCTCAAGTAAGAGGTACCAACTAGCAGAAGGGTTTGCATAACAGTCCATATTTTGGATAAGTCTACTCTGGGGTTTAAAGGTAAAGGTAAAGGGACCCCTGACCATTAGGTCCAGTCGCGGACGACTCTGGGGTTATGGCGCTCATCTCACTTTACTGGCCAAGAGAGCCGGTGTACAGCTTCTGGGTCATGTGGCCAGCACGACTAAGCCACTTCTGGCGAACCAGAGCAGTGCACAGAAACGCAATTTACCTTCCCGCTGGAGCGGTAAACTCTGGGGTTTAAAGTTACCTTAATCGGGCTTCGGTATTGTTTTATTTTAAATTGTGATACTTTGTCATTCTTTTTATAAACTGTATTTTTAATGGGAAAAAATACTATGAAATCCTTGCTTGTCTGCAACACCTTGATAATGCAGCCCTGTTTGCCAAGGTTGGTGATTTCACATGAAACAGGTACGTCAGCCTCAGCACCCCGGGGTAGAAGGAAACATGGAGGGGGGAGAGAGAGAGAGATTAGAAAGCAACTTGTGCAGTTCTGGCACTTCAAGTTTTGACTAGCGACAGGGAAAAAAGTCTCCCCATGTCAATAAAAGCAAAATAAAAGTTGGTATTATTACAATTATTTCACCTTGGAGAATGTTGCATGCTCAGAATCCAACATGTACTTAAGAGGCCAGTGGCAAGGTCTTTTCACAGAATGATTGAGAGTTTAGCTGGGAATGTTTGGGCAAGCCCAATAAAAGAAATAACTGAACAAAAGCAAAATTCAGACCACACTTTTTCTAGCAGTTAACTTGGAAGCAGGGTAGACACCATTTATAAAGTGGAACATATAATCCACTTAATTAAAACAAAATTCCTGGGTTGGACACAATAAGGTTCATGTGATCTTTATCTACATCTGTGATAAAATGTCTAAAGATGCACTGAAAGAAAGGTGTAACACAAGCTTGCTGGGAATTGTATTTCTGTCTGTTTGGCATGTCTGTGTCTGACATTCTGCTCCAAGAAAGACACAGCCCCAAAAGACGCTGTTTAAACAAGTCTAGCTAAGCTTCAGAGCCTCCGAATAAAAGCTTTGTTCTTGCTCAAGAGATCTATAGAGTATGCATTTCTGCTGAAGTGAACTAGCTGGCACTGATTTCATCAGAGACCTAACATATATCTTGTGAAGACACAAGTTCAGTGAGGGACAGAAGGCAAGCTGTAGAACAAATAAAAGGTGGGATTCAACTAAGTTTTTGCGTGCGTGGAACCAAGTCCACCAGCGCAACAGTACACATATCCCACTTAGCCCTGCACTGAATTCCACCTTGGGGCATCTTCAAACTCAATCTATCTGCACTGCAGGGAGCTTTCAAAATGAAGACATATTTGGTAAATATATGGTATAAACCACCCTTTGGTAAAAAAAACAATGCAAACTGAGGCAAGGGCTCCTGCTTTGGAAACTGCTCTGACGTTCACACTAAATGTGCAGAGGTCTTATGTGCCCAGTTCACTGGGGCGGGGCTTGCATTTCTGCCCTTGTCCTCATTGGCAGCTTGAGGCTTCATGTGTTTAGTTGAATATCTGCACCAGCATTCAAAATTCACCATACGCCAAGTGCATTTTGCACCTGGCTATTGGTAACTTGCGACCAAGTGAAAATGCCTGGGTGCCAGGATGGCGCCTGGCATCTCCACCATCTGGAGGTGCATACCTAGGGATTCTTGGATCTTGACTATTTTTACACTAGCAACAAACCCTGTAGAATTTTATCTATTATATTTTATTTGCACAATCAGAATGAATTTCAGGAACCAAAAAGTTGTATTGCAAAATAAAACTTCCATCAAAATGGCAACTAGGCAGTGGCGTAGGGAGGCGCTTTGCCGCCTGGAGCGGCAAACGTGGGGGCACCCCCCGGGAGCGGGGCGCCGCTCCCTAGCGCGCCATGGGAAGAGTGCGCATGTGTGGACATGCACAGTCCACCCAAGATGCCGGGTGCGAGTGGCCGGCACCCCTTCTGTGCGGGCGCGGCAACTTTTAAGGCTGCAGCGCTCGAGCAGCAGCACAGACACCTATCTGTGCTGCTGCTTGTGCGCTGCAGCCTTAAAAGTTGCCGCCGCTGCACAGAAGGGGGGCCGTGCAGCAGCTTGGGAGTGGGGGTGGTGGCGCCGAGTGTCACCCTCCCCCCAGGCTGGTACCCGAGGCGCTCCGCCCTCATCGCCCCCCCCTCGGTACGCCACTGCAACTAGGCATTCAGTTTTGGCAACTGTACCACTGGTTTAAGGAGACATTTGGCACCTAGCTTATATGAGTTTCTATCACACACTTTCCATGTCCAAAAAATATGCTATAACTCTGTTTCTCTTCAAATTTAGGAAGCAGTGGCTCCTTTCTTTTTGTTGGCAGGACTGCTAAGAGTGAAGATAACTTTTCTTCACAATGCACAAACATACATATATAAACTTAAAAACAGAATTTAAAACTTTAATGCAACTATTAATAATAAAGTGGCCAGCACAATGAAACAGAAACAGTCCAGTAAGACCATAATTACAGTATCATCAGAACAAATCAGCACCACAAATTTCTGCATGTTTTCAAAGTCTGCTTTAAAACTGCTAGGAATGAGACTTATCTGATCTTCCGGTTGGAACAGAGTTCCACAAATGCAGGGCCACCAAGAAAGCCTTCTCCCGCATGCTTGCCAACTTGATTACTCTCAAGAGGTGGGCCTACAAGCAGGGCCTCAAAAGCAGGTCTCAATGTGAGAGAGGTCTGATATGACTGAAAGCCGTCCTTCAAGTAACTTGGTCCCAAACTATTTATGACTTTAAAGGTAAACAACACTCCAAACTGGGTCTGTGAAGTCACTGGTAACTAACACACCTGATCTAATGCAATATTTCTTGATTGCTTAGCAGCAATCACAAAAATAGGAATTTAGGGTAGAAACTGTGAGAATTTACAATAACTGCAGTGCTTAAGTGTCCCGTCCCCCCAACGGAATAGATCCTATAAGATTGCTATATCACATCAATCAACTAAGGTCAATTATTCCAAGAAGCTAAGAATCCACTCTTCATTCAGCATCCCAGACCAAGAATGCTTGTTTATGTGTGGCCTATTTTTTTTATTGCACC
Organism: Lacerta viridis; assembly: GCA_900245905.1. Lineage (NCBI taxonomy): Eukaryota > Metazoa > Chordata > Lepidosauria > Squamata > Lacertidae > Lacerta > Lacerta viridis. Next base: position 269,191 of record OFHU01001029.1, read on the forward strand.
AGTGTGCCATCTGATAGCCAAAGAATTAGGACTCTTTGCTCTGAGCCTTGTAGGAGTCAAACTACACAGAGAAACAGACACATATTTTAAGATTGGGTACCACTGTTCTGCCCCCTCTCCACAGAACCTCCATGTTTTTCCTTCTTCCAATAAGCCTTCAGTGACCGGATTTTCTACACTGGGGGGAGCACAGATCTTCATGATGTGCTATAACTCCCCACTGCTACGGTATAACATTTTTATTAATAGTTTTATACAAGTTCTGTTAATGAAATATTAGTTTGTTTCATGTTTTTGTAGTTAGTGTGTTACAGACAAATACTTCTATATACTTGTCTGGCAACATTTAGGTAATGCTTGACCTGTTACTGTGAAGTAATTAATGCAAGAAACAAAACTATGCCACCCCCACCCCCACCCAAAAAACAAGACAGAGTCCGGTGCACAACTAAAACTTGCCCCATGCTTTAAGCATCACTCCCACAGGCCTATAGAGTGAGACGAGCGCCAAAACCCAAGTCGTCCGCGACTGGACTTAACTGTCAGGGGTACCTTTACCTTTACCTTTACACCATATTCACCCCTTATCAACATCATAATTTTAAAATGTTTTTTCTTTTCAAAATCAAATGCATTCTAGTTTACGAATGTAACTTTCTCTTCACTTTTTCTTAATGAAAACAGCCATTGGTTCCGAAATCAGAAGATGAGAAAGGGTGAATAGAGAAGGCAGGTCTTTGTATATCTCCCCCAGTTGGGAGAAGGAAGTAGCAAGTGGAGAACAGTCTTTTAAGAGTGGAAAGGCTTAAACCTCTCTTTCCCACCCATCTTTCTGTTGCTTACAATTGCAGAGGAAAATTATGCAACATGTAGGTTGGCCCCAATGCTTTATCTCAACTACCAACAAATCTGCAGCATCTCTTGCTGCTGCTTCCTAAGTCCTGCTAAATGACACAATTTTAAAATGTGTACACACTTAAAATAATGTTAAGCTGCCCCAAACATATATTTTTTTAGAAGCGGTTATTATTGGAATCATTAAGTGAGATATTTCCTAGACAAACCAAATATCTGTATGGAATAAAAGATCAAAGGGATGGGGGGGAATTCTATCCAATGAATGCAGCAGAAATTGGCATTGGGTAAGACAGTAGCTTATGAACAGGCAAGTTATTTCACTTTACTGTGTTTAAAATAACACTACAGTGGTACCTCGGGTTACATACGCTTCAGGTTACATACTCCACTAACCCAGAAATAACGCTTCAGATTAAGAACTTTGCTTCAGGATAAGAACAGAAATCGTGTTGTGGCAGCGCAGCAGCAGCGGCAGGCCCCATTAGCTAAAGTGGTGCTTGAGGTTAAGAACAGTTTCAGTTTAAGAACAGACCTCCGGAACGAATTAAGTACGTAGCCAGAGGTACCACTGTATAGGAATACACTAACACACACAGAGTGATTTATGAGCTATTCTTTCTTCAAGAATTAAACACCTTTTAAAAACCTCATTTCAATTTGAGTATTGAGCAAATTCACATTGGCTCCATAGTACTCTGGGTTTATTCATAAATGGTCAATTCGGTAAGAACATGTTCAGCAACTAAGATTAGTTTTGAGGCTTTGATTCAAATACTTACATTATATATACAATATTGCTTTAAAGGCTTAGCAGAGGGGCCTTGAGCTGCTAACTCTCCACTTTAATTTGTTTATGTTATGCCCTCACTATTAAGTGAAAGCTCGCCTTAAGAGAAATTATCTCCTTATGGTCTGCACTTCTGGAATGCAGCTGCAGAGAAGCACTCTGGATAATAGTGTAAGAGGAAATAATCTTACTCGTTGGACACCCTTTAAACTGCTTATTTGACCATAGGGCTAAAGTTTTACTTGAGGCCATTTACAAGTGCAGTTTCCACAACAGCATGCAGATTGGGATATCAATCCAGATGGCCAAAAAGTGAGAGGAAAAACTCAGCATTCTGGCCAAGATGTGTGAAAAGGAGTTCAAGGGCGGGTTTTTTTTGGACAGTGCGCCCAATTTCCAATTAAGTGGTATCTTTCTTGGAAAGTAATAAAATATAAATTATGTTCTATTCTGAACTAAATAAATCCTTGTTCTGAGAAATATCAGCAAAGGAATCCACAATTTTTTACTTTCAAGTAACAGCTAAGCTTCTAAACATGCAGCTTTATTAATCGTACAGGACACCGCATGCTTAGAAGCTACGGAAACAGCAAGCTGAATTATGTTTTCGTACAAAGTAATTAGGAGGCTATTTTATTCTTATGTAAAAATACATATACAGCACAAGTGAAAGCTACTGGAAATGAACCTTATTAGCAAGGCACAGAAAGCATGTTATGGTTGCTTAAAGAGACACCAATTACCACAGTTAAGCTTCAAGCAGTTCATGCTGTTTACTTATTATCTCTTTAAAATTGGCTTCCACCCACCCACACCTTTCTCTTGCAACTTGGCAAAATTGGTTCCTTGCACACACCTATTCACAAACATCAGTTTTTATTTGCACATTTTTTCCTTGCCCGTAAAACTATGCTGCATACACACCACACTTGAGGAATACTATTAGTAAAAACATACATTGCAGCACTTGCTGGAAACAATTGCTGTCAACCAAAACAAAGCATCAAAGACTAAGGAAGTCAATTTCCCCATTTCTGTTTATTTTTTCAACAGGCATGAATTTGGAGGAAATCAATAAGAACTTTTCAGAGCAGAGTGAAGTGTGACATGAATGGAGAGGCTCAGTCTTCAACATACAAAGTTAATCTGCTCCCTAATGATTTCACATTTAACAGTTAGATACGGTAAGCACCCGCTAGGTCTTCTGAAATCCAGTTTCACCTTATACTGGCAATTTGGATATTTTTAAAAATTGGTTTGAACAACCCAAAGCTGGAATAAATAAATTGAGAACTAAACTAAGAGATGGAGGATTAAAAAGGCCAAAATATCACAACAATGCTATGAAGCAATATTATTACAGTGGTACCTCAGGTTACATACGCTTCAGGTTACATACTCCGCTAACCCAGAAATAACGCTTCAGGTTAAGAACTTTGCTTCAGGATAAGAACAGAAATCGTGCTCTGGCGGCGCAGCGGCAGCGGGAGGCCCCATTAGCTAAAGTGGTGCTTCAGGTTAAGAACAGTTTCAGGTTAAGAATGGACCTCCAGAACGAATTAAGTTCTTAACCCGAGGTACCACTGTACTGTCAATTTCATTGGATTCTCATTTGTTAGTTCCTGTATCATGTAGTCAGAACATCTAAGCACCCATACTTTATATGTTCTCATAAATTTTAAGTTTTTCTCAACACACAAAACTTAGCTAAATAAAATTATTGGAAAGAAGCATATGTGATTTGCAGCCCTATCTTAGGCATGTTTACCTAGAACTGGCCTAAGTGCAGCTACTATCTGCTTAGCTGTCCATAGGACGGCAGCATTAGGGTGAAATTAAGCATGCTATTGATTGATTGATTGATTGATTGATTTTTATCTCCTGTTGTTGTTATTTTTGATGCTGCCATTTTCTACTGTTCTTACTGTCTGGTTCAGACATTTTTGGATTTTCTTTTTTTTATTGTTAGTGGCTTATTTGTTAGCAAAAAATTACTCATTTGTTAAGTTCTAATAATGGAATTGTTTTAGAATTGCGGCTCTCCTCTACACTGGGCTGTAATGTGAACCTAGTAGCATATCCTTTAACAAAAACTTTAAGGGAAAGCGAGTTCACAGAATTCAATGCTAAAAAGCAAATGTTAATTAATCAGAAAAGGGAGCAGGGCTTTAGATAAAACTGATGGGAACACCTGATAGCAGAATCCCTTTAAAGCTGTGTTCTTTCCAACGACAAACAACAACCTTCAGAAACCATGGCAATACACCCCTTTAAAAAAACAGATTAAGCCACACAGCCTTGGACATCATCATTCAGGAACATGGTAAGATCATATTTCTGCCTCTGTAAACTCATACTTCAGAGATAACATGCTGCCACCCATCCCTGTATGTTATTCTTTTTTACATCCTCCTTTGGAGCACCCATTTTACAGTGGTGCCTCTGGTTAAGAACTTAATTTGTTCCGGGGGTCCGTTCTTAACCTGAAACTGTTCTTAACCCAAGGTACCACTTTAGCTAATGGGGCCTCCCGCTGCTGCCACACTGCCGCCCGATTTCTGTTCTCATCCTGAAGTTCTTAACCCGAGGTACTACTTCCGGGTTAGCGGAGTCTGTAACCTGAAGCATTTGTAACCCAAAGCGTTGTAACCTGAGGTACCACTGTATATCTTTGTACCAGAATAAGCCCAGATCTGCAAATGTCCTGGGGAATAATCTTGCTACCAGTGTTCTCCAAATTCAAAATTTCCAATTAGCTGAATGAGGCATTGCCAGACTCTATTCTCCCTCTTCCAAGAAACTGAGAGCCTTTATAAAATATCTTGCCACATCAACTATCTGGCAGAAGAAACCATCTGGATACATGTGTTCCTTATTCACAACAAAATTCTTGTACCCAGAAGACTTTCTGGAAGAGCCCAAGGGGAAGGGCAAATATATCTAAGCTAACTTTGCCATATAGTAAATTGACTGAGTAGCTTGATGATTTATTTAGTATATTTATATCCTGTTTTTTCCCCCATCACAGAATCCAAGACAGCAGCACACACACGATTCCCAGAAGCTCTCCCATCTGGGCACTGACCCAGACCTGCATCAGGTACCCTCAGTTCATGACCTGGGATATCCAGGTCACCAAACAAGATCCATAACAAGAAATGATTGAGAACTGGCCAACTTATTACAAGCTGATTGGTTCTACATGTGGCCACATCACCTTTAACTAGTTAGCCATTTGGCAAAAATCACTCACACCGCATTCCAATGTTTCAAAGTAGAATTGGCTTTTCAGGGTCAAATGCTGACCAACCATTATTCTTGAACAAAACTCTGGGTTGTCCTGAGATGCATCAATATATAAACAGACTAGCTGACTAGTGGCATACAATGCTTAGCCCTACCTGATCAAAAGCTTTATTAAGGAACAAGACCTTCTGGAGGCTAATGCCCCATACCTCCTTTTGCAATACTGTACATTAACAAACAGGTCTGCAAATAAGGAACTGGTTTTTGACTGGCTCTTTATTTGATGATGTCTTTGTTAAGACAGCAAGGGGGACTCTCGAGTCATCAGGCCTGAGGACACTTCATGGTGAAACCAAAACATTCTCAGAGGCAGGCTATTTGGGGTGAACTGGAGCTCCACTGTGGGATGATAGTGGGCTTTAAGTCTCATACCATGCCTCCTTTTTTAAAGTTAAAATTCTGGAGTTTTACATACTTGTTGACACAATTGAAGACCATCATGCCAGTCCATTGATTAAAAACATGCTTTTAAAAATCATTCCTCACCAAGTCTGATCTGCAGAGGGGTTGGCAGAAGCAAGGAGCCTTAACAGGCATTGGGTTCATGTGACTTCCATCACCCCCCCAACACACACAAGAAAGGCACCACAGATCTGCAAGGCCCCTAAAGAGAAACACAACCCTCCCTCCACCCCGCGAGGAAATCAGGTGCTCCTCCAGTTGGCCATTGTCTCTCTTGACGAATCGAGCTCCAGATTTCGATGCCAGCCACCCGTTCCCCTAGATCAGGGCTGGGTAGATCACTGCCAGTGTTTTTATGGTGGTTGTAGATTGCAGTCTCTTGGAAGTTGGACAGCCCTGCCCTAGATGTATCACAATTATTTTTATTTTTAAAAAGCGCTTTCAGACCTCCCACCCCACCCCAGCACACATCCCACCCCCCAATCCCCTGCCTGCACCTCGCAACCCAAACACACACACACACACACACACACACACACACACACACACACCAGCTCCTCAGCAAACAGCCCCACAACCCTCGCGCCCCACGGCTGTTGGGAGTGAAGGATCAAAGGCAGGGTTTCTATGGAGGGTCCGCCGACTCCCTCCCTATAATCTCACTGACAGCTCGAGTGGATTTCTCGGTGGATTTCTCTCTCTCTCTCTCTCTCACACACACACATAGACAGATCCCCACCCCTCAGGGATGGGGACCCCGCCTCTTCACACAAGAGACCCTTCCTCCCCAACCCCGCGACGCCTTCCGTCTCCCCTCTTTCGCCCCTCTCCCCAATATTTACACGCCCCACCCCGAGCTGAAGCAGCCGCCGCCATGTTGGATGAGGTCCCTTGCTGCTGCTGCTTCTTCTTCTTCCTCCCCTCTCACCTTGGGCCCCGCGGTGGCCCCCGAGCACCAGCAGAAGCACCAGCAGCGCCTTGGGCCCCACGGGCGGCGGGAGCGGGCGGCGAGACGGACCGGCCGCCATGGCGACGGCCTCGCGACAGGAGCTGAGACAGGCTGAGGCGGCGGCGGCGCAACCGGCGACAGCCTCGCTTTCGCCCTCAACTCGCGCGGGGCGAGAGAGGCGGCGGCGGCGGCGGCGCGAGACGAGGCAGACAACCAGAGCGGCAGCAGCAGAGGCGCCACCAGCAGCGAGGGGAGGGCGGGGTGTGCGCATGCGCGCGAGAGTGCGCGGAGAGAGAGCGAGAGAGAGAGGCAGCGAGGGGCTTAAAGGGGAAGCGGCACTTGTTAAAGGAGAGGGAAGTCGGGCAGGGAAAGTGTCCGCCGACGGGAAAAGCGGAGGGAGACAAAGGGGAGCGAGTGTGTTTGTGTGCAGGAGTGCCAGCTTGAATAAAATATTGGGGAGGGGGGGGGGCAGACCAGGTAAGCCCCACCCCGTATAATCGATCACATGATTTTGCCGTGCGCGCACACTATTTGAATGGCAATGCCCATCAACTTTGACCTTGGTTGAGATAAAGCCTAGTTTAAGAAAGAGACTGTGATTTTTTTTTTAAAAAAAGGGGGGGGGTTAATGCATTTTTTAAGGCTTTGTGTATAGATATTTCCATTAGTATAATGTAAACCTGATTATTTGAAGAAATTGTATTACGTTTAAACAATTTGGACTGATTGGCAATGATTTGGAAAATCAGTTTATAAAAAAAGTGTGTGTGTAACACAAAGATCCAGTGTGGCATTCCCCCCCACCCCCCTAATGCATTTGCACACACAGGCTGGGAGCTTCAGTGGTGCCCCTCTGGAGGCTTCACCCAGGGCAAAAAACCCCAGCTAGTCTCCATAGCAAAGGCACTGCCTCAAATACTGTTTTTTTTGGGGGGGGGGTGAAGGTACCTCAGCTCCTAGGAGTTGGCTCCTATGTGTATGTGTGTTTGTGTGAAGGGACTGAGAAAGGCAGGGATTTGGTGTGTCTGAAGGTGCGAGTGGGGACAGGGGGGGAGGCAGAGGCGGCTGGTCTTCCCCAGGTGTTCCCCCATCCAAGTACTAACCAGGCCTGATCCTGATTTAGAGTCCGAGATTGGGCTTCTTCAAGGTAGTATGGCCTTGATGAATGTGCCCTCGCGTGCAAATGGGCATAGGGTCCGTGCAAGGGATGTGCACGTGCAGGGGGCACAGAGACAATCTGCTCACACGGAAGGTGGCAGGCAGGCGGTGGATACCTGCTTGCATGTGGGAATTAGCTGTCTATGTAACACCGCAGGAATAATGTTTGCTTGCATGTGGGACTTGCTTGCATGTGGGAATTAGCTGTCTATGTAACACCGCAGGAATAATGTTCATATTGCCTCGAGCACAGAGTTTCTTAACGGCCTCGGTTCCCGCATTCAATTTCCAATCCGCAAGGCTTGATTCACACATCGCTGGATGTCTTTATACTTGATTATTTTTGAATGTGCAACTTGTCTTCATTTTTTTTTTAAAAAAAAAGCTGTGCAAGGTGGCATGGGAACTCTGCCTGTGGCATTTTGTCTGTGGCATTTCATACCTGCAAGCCCCCACTTGGTACATCGGTGATGATCATATGTGAGCAGGTGATGAGCGCGCATGTGTGAACAAGGCCAGTGTGGACATCAGTCAAGTGTAGGGGAATCAAGTGATGCACATGCATGCGTGTGAACCTGGCCTTCCTGTTTAGCAAGCCAGTTTTCACTTATTTTCCAGTGTACATACACATTTCTCTTCTTGTACCAGCTGGATGGTGCTGTTTTGCCATGTGTCTGAACCGCTGATCAGAGCAGAACAGATGAATGAGAAGTTTGCTTATAGAAGCACAGCGCGGGATTTGTATCATGCGCAAGGTTGCTAAAGTGCAATAAGGTTGCATGTCTTCTGCATTCAGGAGACAACTTCCCACATGTCAAAACTCCTCCATGGCACATCTTAATTGTCTGTATCTTAGAATGGGTGTAAATATGCTTTTTAAGCATTAGATTGTGCTGCCTTGAAAAGGGTTGTATTTCAAGGAAGCGGCCACGTACAGAGGGGTGAGTATTCACACATGTGGAGGAATCTCTATTATTCTAGAGCAATATGTGTTTTTGGCTCTGTATGAAATGCAAGCATAATGACACTGGATAGCCTAAGTGTTAATGTACTATTTTCAGACCCCAGCATTTAAACCAGTCATGAGATCCTGCTAAATGAAGGAACAGTAGAAGAGTGGGATCCTAAGCCCTTTTTGCTTCATGCTGGTAGTATAGGATTCGAATTAAAATGTGTCTGGTTGCAACAGAAAGTCAAAAGCGCCATTCCTCCCTTTTCCAGTTACGGTACACGCACACACTGTGCTTCTGGTCCCTTGGGGAGCATGTGTACTATTGGGGCAGTTGCATTCCAGACTTAAAAGAAAATCCCCATCTTAAATTCTCTCTGAAGGCTCAGCTCATGATTCACTTGTGGAATTCCTCGTCTGCCTGTGTTCGTGCACAAGAGTTACACCAGGCCTCTCCGGAGCTTAAGGAGCAGAGATTGTGTCCGGCTGCAGCAGCTTTGCCAAGAGATGCATAAAGAGTGCAAATAAGGGATCGCTGGAAAATGAGAAATCTCCCTGGAATGAATAGAGGAAGAAGAAGAAGAGTTTGGATTTGATATCCCGCTTTATCACTACCCGAAGGAGTCTCAAAGGCTAACATTCTCCTTTCCCTTCCTCCCCCACAACAAACACTCTGTGAGGTGAGTGGGGCTGAGAGACTTCAGAGAAGTGTGACTAGCCCAAGGTCACCCAGCAGCTGCATGTGGAGGAGCGGAGACGCGAACCTGGTTCACCAGATTACGAGTCTACCGCTCTTAACCACTACACCACACTGGAGAAAGCGTTTCAGAGCGAAGTTGGCAATACTTCATCGAAATGAATTTGTTCCCTGTCCCTCCACTGTTGTCACACACACACACACACACAATTGTCCGTAGCCACAATGCTTTGCTGGCTCAGCATATAGTCAAAGAGGAGATAAGTCTAGCAGGAGGCTGATTATGACCACACTGAAGATGCTATGTTAGAAGTTTGACCACTAGGATGTTTTATGGAGGAGGGGATATGAAATGTTGAGGCAGCCGGAGTGGAGGACAGTTGTACATGCAGCAGGCGCAAGGAGGGGAATACCATTGATGGGAGGCATTATTGCTCCTGCACAGGACCCTGGTATCGACAGGGTTTAGGGAAACATAATGTGTACCTTCTTTGCTTTATGTTCCATTCATGCAGGCCCTTCTCCTTACAAGCCTATGGAACTACAGGCGTCTCCTTGCTTACTTGGGGGTTACTTTCCTGAGTACTGCACATATACCTACCTATAGTGGGGAACACCAAAAACTCCGCCCCAAATCCGCAAAAATTCACCGCAGTTGCTCCCTCCAAACCACCGTTCGCAAACTCCAGTTCTCCACAGGCATCAACGGTCGGTGCAAAGGCTGATGGGATTGCAGTTGCAAAGGCTCCTGGCATTTTACTGCTCTTTCTGTGCCATTTTTGCACTTTTCCCGCTCTTTTCAGGCTGTTTTTTCTTTTTTGCTGTTTTGCGCCTTTTTGCCATTTAAGTAGATTGATTTAATAATTTCTCGGCACTGTGCGGTTGTGCGCTAGTCAAGCGTGCGTTAAGTGGGGAGACTACCATACAGCCACCCTGCTGCTTTACAGTCTTGGTGGGGGAACCTCAGCCCAGTGGGCTGAATGTGGCCCTCCAGGACTCTGTCTGGCCCTTGGAAGTTCCCCCAGGCCACACCCCCTCACTGGCCCTATTTTGCACCCTGAGTGTCCTTGAAGTCTGATGATGCTACGCTCTTACTTGCCTGCATGGAGCCGAGAGACGGATGTGCAATTGTGTGTAGAAACTAGCAGAGATAAAAATAAAAAAATAACAGTTGTTACAGGTGAAACTTGAAAAATTAGAATATCGTGGAAAGGTTCATTTCTTTCAGTAATTCAACTTAAAAGGTGAAACTAATATATGAGATAGACTCATGACATGCAAAGCAAGATATGTCAAGCCTTTATTTGTTATAATTGTGATGATTATGGCGTACAGCTGATGAGAACCCCAAATTAACAATTTCAACTTTGGGGTTTTCATATCTCGCTTTGCATGTCATGAGTCTATCTCATATATTAAACTCCAGTAGCTAATGAAAACAATTGCTTACATAAATGGACTTTTCCACGATATTCTAATTTTTCAAGTTTCACCTGTATTCCACTCACTTTTGCCTCTGGGCCCTTCCCACCATGGGCATTGAGTTACCTCAGACATGCTAATAAGACTTCATAGTCCTCTATCCTAGCCTGGCATCTCCCTTTCAGTGTCCTCATTTTCTGTGTGAGATAGCTGCCTTCTCTCAAAGCAACAAGCTGTCTTGAAAGAAGATACGCCAGCCCCTCCCAAATATTTAATACACACCAAAACCCTTTGCATGCTTTCATTGGATCATACATATTGGATTTTCCAAGTTAGTAGGCCTGTGTTGAGGCTGAGGGGGGGGGGGTACAAGCCTATTCCAGAAGGAACTGTAGGTTTTGTTGTGTATTAAATAAGATATTCTGGCAGCAGGGTAAAGTATTGTTATTGGTCAATTTGAAGTGTTCTATCACAATCCACAGCCTGATTGGGTCCCGCCGGAAAGTTTGAATATTATTGGTTCCCGCTAAAATGTATCTTTTCCCTCAGTCCCAATGTGTCTATAAATAGAGCTTTCCCTACCCCCTATCCCCAGTCTTGTCTGATCCCTTACAATAAAGAGCTGTTTTCACTACGAAGTATTGCTGGACTTCTTGCTATCAGAACCCACGACACAACATACTGGCGACGAAGGTGGGATCGAATTAGGCCGGCTGAGGGCTGCTGACCCTAGCGACCTGATTCTGGCGACAAGACTCCCTGTGACTGACAGGACAGATCAGTCCACTAAGATGGCTGCGTCACGGTTCATGGAACCATTTCATCCCGGAGCAACTGAGGCCTGGGATGCTTACCTCGAGCGCTTTGAATTCAGCGTGGCAGCAAAAGGGGTCACTGACGAGGAAAGGAAAAAGGCGTTGTTCCTGAGTTGCTGCGGGGCAGAGACCTTTGAGTTGGCTCGGGCAATTCTGGCCCCCACAACACTGCGGGAGGCGTCGTTCGCAAGCATTACGGAACACCTCTCAAATCACCTTAATCCGACAGCATCGAAGATGACATGGCGCATCGAATTCCATAAGAGGCAACAACGACCTGGAGAGTCGGTAGCAGTTTTCCTCATCGAATTAAGGAAGCTGGCGAGACACTGCAAATTCGCCAACTTGGAGGAGGCCCTGCTGGATCGGTTTGTGTGCGGCCTTCGCAGCAGCAAGGGCCGCAGGCGGATTGCGGCAAAACAAGATATGGATCTGTCGACAGCGTTCCGTGAGGCCATTGCGACAGAAAGCGCTGAGAGAGAGGAGCAAGACCCGGACCAGCGAGCCGAAAAGAGAGCTGGAGCGTCAACCCACACCGTGGACGACCAGGATGTCAGCCCCAACCAAAGCCCTGTGCGGGGAATAGAGATGGTGCGACAGGAGAGCACAGCAAATAAAGGTCGGCAGGGGAGTCTGCCCTGGCTGCGGCGGATCACATGAGAGAAGGAAGTGCCGGTTCCGAGAAGCTACGTGTCATGCTTGTGGGAAAACGGGGCACATAGCCAGGGTCTGCAAGTCGAGTGGCACGTCGGGGTCCGCGAAATCAAGAGGTCAGAGGACATCCACAGCGACGCACCAACTCGACGATTGCAACTACCTCACGCAAATCGAGGGCAGAACTGTGCCATTTCCAGCCCAAGGGAAACCAGCTGTGCGGGTCCTAATCGAAGGGAAGCCGTGTAACATGGAGGTGGACTCCGGATCCGGATTCTCCATCGTATCGGAGGACACGGCCAGATCGTTATTTCCTAGAGGTAAGCTTCCGAGATTGGAGCCCTTCCCGGCTACTCTGCAATCCTATTCCGCTGGCCGCATAGACATTTTGGGAATGTGCGCAGTGAACGTACAGTTCCGCGAGAGGGAGGCCGTATTAAAGCTTGTGATCGCAAAAGGGAAGCGCACTAGCCTGCTGGGCACGGACTGGTTCCCGGCCTTAGGGTTGGGAATCTCAGGGCTCAACACGGTCCAGATAGCTTCGGAGACATTTAACACCCTGTACACGGAATTTGGGGAGCTATTTAATGGAGAGTTAGGATGTTATAAGGGGCCTCCAATTGACTTAGAACTGGACCCGGGGGTTGCGCCAATGCGCCTCAAACCCAGGCGGGTTCCATTTGCGCTACAGCCTAAAATAGAGGCTGAATTGGAGAAGCTAATACAGCAAGGGGTGCTTTCACCAGTGGACTCTGCTAAATGGGAAACACCCATTGTCACACCCCTGAAGGCTAATGGGGAAATACGAATTTGTGCGGATTACAAATGTACGATTAATAAGGCCATCAGGGGCAACTCGTATCCAATTCCAGTAGTGTCCCAACTATTAGCGAAGCTGGCTGGGGGCAAGGTGTTTGCAAAGATTGACTTGGCACAGGCATACCAGCAGCTTCCAGTGACTCCAGCGTCCGCTGAAATCCAGACAATTGTAACGCACAAGGGCGCCTTTAAGGTGAATAGGCTGCAGTTTGGAGTCTGCGTGGCACCTGGCATATTTCAAAGTCTTATGGAGCGCCTGTTACGGGGCCTGCCAGGTGTCCTGCCGTATTTTGATGATGTGTTAATTGCGGGCAAGGATGCTCAAGAACTACTGGGACGCATCCAGACAGTCCTATGCAAATTCCGGGATGCGGGGTTGAAACTAAAGAAAGAGAAATGTAGTTTTGGGGTAGCAGCTGTGAACTTCTTAGGGTACAGAATTGATGCTGCTGGCATCCACCCCATGGAAGACAAGGTTAAGGCTATCGCCGCAGCACCGACACCTAGTAACAAGGCTGAGCTGCAGTCCTTCTTGGGCCTCGTCAATTTCTATCACGCCTTTGTGCCACACAAGGCATCGATAGCCGAACCACTGCATCGGCTACTCCAAAAGAAGTGTGCATGGCGTTGGGGGCAACCGCAACAGAGAGCTTTTGAAACGCTGCGGGGCGTGCTGTCAAAGGAAAGTACACTTGCCCACTATGATGCTGCTAAACCACTGGTGCTGGCGTGTGATGCCTCACAATATGGCGTGGGGGCTGTCTTGAGTCACCGGGAGGCGGATGGGTCGGAGCGTCCAATCTCATTCTATTCCAGAACCTTGAGCCCCACAGAGCGGAACTATGCCCAGATTGATAAGGAGGCACTGGCTATAGTCACAGGAATCAAGAAGTTCCATGACTACGTGTACGGCCGCCCTTTCACAATTCAAACGGACCACAAGCCTTTGCTGGGTTTGTTCAGCCCGCATAAACAAACGCCTCAAATCTTGTCCCCACGCATGCTCCGATGGTCCATCTTTTTGAATGGATTTCAATACGAACTGTGTCATGTGAAGGGTAAGCTGTTGTGCCATGCGGACGCGCTGAGTCGTCTACCACTACCTGGAGCAGCCGACGACGACCCAGCCCCGGCCGAGCACGTCATGATGATGGAGACACTTCCCGGACCACCCGTGACGGCCGTCGACATCGCCGCAAGAACTAAAAGGGACCCCGTCCTCGCCCGTGTCCTTGTGTGGGTGGGGAGGGGATGGCCAAGTGGGACTCAGGAAGAGAAATTTAGACCTTTCATGGCAAGACAAAATGAGCTGTCCCTCCATAAGGGTTGCATATTGTGGGGCGATAGGGTGGTTATTCCAAGGTCTCTACAGAATGAGGTGTTAGACACATTACACATGGGTCATCCGGGCATGGTTCGGATGAAATCTTTAGCCAGGTGCTATGTGTGGTGGCCTGGCATGGACAAGGACATTGAACAATGGGTGCGCACCTGTCGAGCGTGCCAGGAGGTGCACCCAGAAATGCCCAGGGCACCAGTGCATTGGTGGGAGCGGGCTAAGAACCCGTGGAGCCGGCTCCATGTAGATTTTGCAGGGCCGTTTCAGGGAAAGGTGTTCTTAATTGTAGTAGACGCCTACTCGAAATGGCTGGAGGTCTCAATTGTTCCAAACATGTCCTCAGCTGCTGTAATCAGGGCCCTTCGCATTTTGTTTGCAACGCATGGGTTACCCGAGACCATAGTATCAGACAACGGGGCGGCTTTTGTGTCCCAAGAGTTCAGGGCATTCCTGGCCGATAATTTCATTAGAGGGGTCACTTCTGCTCCCTTTCATCCATCCTCGAACGGACAAGCCGAACGGATGGTGCGCACAGCCAAGGGTGCAATAGCGCGCCTCTTGGAAGGGGATTGGTCTGCTCGCATTGCAAGGATGTTGTTCCTGCAGCACACAACGCCGTGTGCATCCACAGGCAAGTCCCCAGCTGAATTATTAATGGGAAGGAGGTTGGCCACAATCCTAGACTATGTCCACCCTGACAAGGTGCCGGGCCGCGATACAAGAGAACCACCGGCTGCCGAGGGTGACAGAACCCGATACCTGACAACAGAGGATTTGGTTTGGGTCCGGAACTATGCAAGGGGACCCGCATGGGTGCCGGGGGTGGTCACCCGACCCAGTGGGCCAGTGTCATATTTTGTGACGTTAGAGGATGGCAGAGTAATGCGCCGCCACATTGACCAGCTAAGGCGCCGGTTCCCAAGCAGGGTAAGCCCGAGGGGGGAGGAGCCGCGCACAACTCTGCCGGCGTCCGGTGAATCGCAGCAGTCTAGTCAGGATGACTCCGGGCCACAGGGGGTGGAGGGCTCCGAGAGTCAGGAAACCGAGATCACCACTGATGAACCTAACCCGGAAACAACTAGTCAGCCTAGAGAGTCAGCTAGTGACACAGCTCCAGCTGAGGTACCCGAGGTTATTGGAGAGAGAAGTCTGACCACGGATAGTCCAAGGAGTGACACACCGGGGGTTAGGCGATCCGGTAGGACTCGAAGACCTCCGCAATACTTGAAAGATTACGTGTATAGTCTCAACTAGGTGCGGGGGAGTGTTGTGTATTAAATAAGATATTCTGGCAGCAGGGTAAAGTATTGTTATTGGTCAATTTGAAGTGTTCTATCACAATCCACAGCCTGATTGGGTCCCGCCGGAAAGTTTGAATATTATTGGTTCCCGCTAAAATGTATCTTTTCCCTCAGTCCCAATGTGTCTATAAATAGAGCTTTCCCTACCCCCTATCCCCAGTCTTGTCTGATCCCTTACAATAAAGAGCTGTTTTCACTACGAAGTATTGCTGGACTTCTTGCTATCAGAACCCACGACACAACAGGTTTAGTTGTGTTTTACTCCTCCCCTCCAAAAAAAAAAAATCATAAAGGGGAAAAATATGTTTTCCAAATCTGTTTTTAAAGTTTGGCTTATGGGAAGGGTTTGAATACCTAATAGGTCACTTCCATTTTGTGTACTTCTTAA
This sequence comes from Lacerta viridis, assembly GCA_900245905.1. Classification (NCBI taxonomy): domain Eukaryota; kingdom Metazoa; phylum Chordata; class Lepidosauria; order Squamata; family Lacertidae; genus Lacerta; species Lacerta viridis. The sequence goes on from OFHU01001029.1 coordinate 285,035, forward strand.
TGTTTTGCAACATTACTGGAATCAGTGACGGGGGGGAAGGGGGGGAATCACATATTCCAGGAAATGTCATTGCACCATCTGGACTTTTATCAGAAAATCAAACCAAGGAGTCATTTCAACAAAATTTTTGGCCTAAGTTATTCTTTCGTCTCCATCTGCTTCCCCCCCCCCCTTTCTTCTTTTGGCCATGTTTGCTTCTGTTATCAGCCGGAAACTCCTAGATTCTAGAAGAAGTGAATTGGCTGATAAGCGCCAGGGTGATGCAGGGCATACGAGTTCATGGGCTGTTCTGATTCAAACAATGGCCTTGGCATTTCCAGTGGCTGCAAATGTGATGTGCGTACATTTGAAGCTCTATACCGGGGGGGGGGGAATGAGTAATAAAGTTAGGTGTTGGACAGGTGTGTTTCCCCACCCACCTGTCAAAAATTGCACATGGCTGTGAGCGGGGGGGGGGGAAATGGATGGACAGAGACTAAGCAGGATTAAACCCCCCGCCCACCAGCTAATAAGTAAGGAGCTCAGTCCTTCTGTCCGCATATATTGGCTGCACATGCAACCTGTCCAGCCATGTCTCCATCGGATCTCAGGTGTGACGGTAACTGGCTGTAGTATGGGGAAAGGGAGGGACCCAGGTGGTGCTGTGGGTTAATCCACGGAGTCTAGGGCTTGCCGATCAGAAGGTTGGCGGTTCGAATCCCCGTGACGGGTGAGCTCCCGTTGCTTGGTCCCAGCTCCTGCCCACCTAGCAGTTCGAAAGCACATCAAAGTGCAAGTAGATAAATAGGTACCGCTCCGGCAGGAAGGTAAACGGCGTTTCCGTGTGCTGCTCTGGTTCGCCAGAAGCGGCTTTGTCATGCTGGCCACATGACCCGGAAGCTGTCTGCGGACAAACGCCGGCTCCCTTGGCCTATAGAGCGAGATGAGCGCCGCAACCCCAGAGTCGGACACGACTGGACCTGATGGTCAGGGGCCCCTTTACCTTTACCTATGGGGAAAGGGACCTTTGTAGGCCAACTTTTTGCCACAGCTGCAGGTTCCCCACCCTTGCCCTGCACAAAACAGTGTACCCTCCCCCTGCCCATCAAAGCAAATCCAGTTTCTGCATCTGGAAAGCAACATTTTGCATTATGCCCATTACCGATGTTTACTTGATTGTGCATAATTTGTTCTGCTCCTGTTAACCCATGTTGAGGGCAGAGGGTGGGACAGATATTGTAGCCCTCAGTGCTTGGAAGGTCTTGCTGAGTTCACCAGTGAGATTTTCACAAGGAGTTACTTACCGATAGGTGATTTCAAGTTTATTTGTGCAGCCGTTGGCGTAGAAAACTGGCTGTTTCTGCTTCATTTTTTTTTAAAACAAAAGCTGAGATTCTCAGAAATCTGCATCAGGATAATTTGGCCATGCATTGTAACCTCAAATCTGGATTGCTGCAGTGCACTCTGCGTGGGGCTTCCCTTGAGTTTGGTTCTGAAACTGCTTCCTTCAATTACAATATGCTTCCTTCAATTAGTTTGGTATTGTAATATAAGGTATTGTAATTGTATTATTGTAATTGTAATTGAAATTGTATGAATGTAACTGGATGTGTATATGCGAATGTGTGAGTTATGTGTAAATGGAATCGTATAATATATCATAATAATAAACAAATCTATTAAAATTAAAAAAAAAAAAGAGTTTGGTTCTGAAACTGTAGCTAGTACAGAACACAGCAGCTATACTGTTTATGGGAACTAATGGCTGACAATATGCAATCTCTCTGTTCAAACATCTACACTGCCTGCCTATATGCTACTAAGCTAGGTTCAAGGCGCTTGCACTGATATACAAATTTTTGAACAACTTGGGTCCAGGAATCATTAGAATCGGATTTACAGAAGCCGTCCCAGTTTCTTGATTTGATCCTAGAATGTCCTACTTTTCCTTAGGGTGTCCCTATTTTCATCGTAGAAATATTGGGAGGGTATGAAGTTACATGACCCCTGAGTCAAGGAGATAATTAATTATACAACTTTTAGAAGACATCTAAAGGCAGCCCTGTATAGGGAATTTTTTTTAAAAAGTTCAATGTTTTATTATGTTTTCAATATACGTATGTTGGAAGCTACCCAGAGCGGCTGGGGCAACTCAGGTGGAATCTAGACAGATATTTAAAAAAAAGTTGTGAAAATGCTTTTTTAAAAAAAAGTTGTGAAAAATATATTGAACTTGCCATAGCTCACCACCGCCATCTAGTGTCACATTTGTATAATGCACTTCACAGCACACTTAAAACATTTTATTTGCAGCTGTATAGCTGAGTCCCTGATCTAATAAGACAGCAGGGACTGTTACTGCTTTTGTTGATCTGATGTAAGCCACAATTTAGCACACTTCTGGTGGTATGGGCATCAGTAGATATGGAGACAAGAGGTTTCTTATCCACATATAGATGAGTCTCAGATTTCTCCCTGAATTTACAGTTTCCACGGAAGGACTCTTTTCCAGCACATAGAATTATTTATATTTACTTTCCCTCAATCAGAACAATTTTGGATAAAGGTGAGGGGGGGGGGGAAGGTAAAGGACCCCTGGAAGTTTGAGTGCAGTCAAAAGCGACTATGGGGTTGGGGCGCTCATCTCACTTCAGGTTGAGGGAGCCAGCATTTGTCCAGACAGCTTTCCGGACTAAACCGCTTTTGGTGCAACGGGACACCTTGACAGAAGCCAGAGTGCACAGAAACGCCATTTACCTTCCCGCCACAGTGGTGCCTATTTATCTACTTGCACTGGCATGCTTTCGAACTGCTAGGTTGGCAGGAGCTGGGACAGAGCAATGGGAGCTCACCCTGTTGCGGGGATTCGAACCGCTAATCTTCCGATCAGCAAGCCCAAGAGGCTTAGTGGTTTGGATCCCAGCGCCACCAGCTTTATTACACTTGCGTTATTGATGTGCATCTGCATGCTTCTGATTAAAATAAATATGCAGCAGAGCTCTTGTATTGATGGGGTATTGCGGGGGGGGGGGAGGGGGTGCATCTCTTTGCTAGCAACTAGAATGGGATGAATGCTCGGGAGAAGAAGCTGCACCATGGCATACCATCCAAATTTCCTTAGGTTTATCAGTTTACTATCTTGCGACTCAGCTTAACCTCCACTTTTGGAGCTGGAGTAGGAGCAGGAGCCTTAATGTGCAAATATTTGTTCATCCACCACTTGATAAAAGCATCCAGCCAGAACCACAGGGAACTCAGAACTTCTTAGGCAGATAAATTGTGGAGCCAGCCATAATATTTTGGATGCACATACAGCCTTGATAGCTAACGGATTGCTGATTGCAAACTTTTGTAGCTCTTAGGAACATAGGAAGCTATTTTATACGGAGTCAGGCCAGTGCTCTGCATGAGAAACTGTGGAGTTCAGTATTTTACCCTACGGTGTGTTGCCCTCTAAATGTTGCTGGACTACAACTCCCATCATCTCTGACCATGCTGGCTGGGGCTGATGGGAGTTGGCAGCAGCTCTCCAGAGTGGTAGTCAGGTCTCTTTCTGATCCCTACCTGGAGATGCTGTGGATTGAATGTAGCACCTTTGGCAGGCAAGGCTCTTTTCCAGTGGCGTAGCGTGGGTTGCCAGTGCCCGGGGCGGGGCAAGTGTTGGGCCCCCCAGTGGACTGGGCAGCTGGGGTATTCAGAAGCATTACTGACTGACCATAGAGGCAGAACATAGCCATCATGGCTAGTAGCCATTGATGGCCTTATCTCCCATGAATTTGTCTAGTCCTCTTTGGGACCCATCAAAGTTAGTGGCCATCCTGCAGGAGCGAGCCCCTTAATTTAGCAACACTATTCCCACCCTCTAAATATTTGCTTACGCTTGGAGGCTGAAATTTCCCACAGTCTTGAGCCCCACTTGTGTTCCAGGCTGCACTTGCAGTTTACATGCTCACAGGTTGCCCCATTCATTTCTATGGAGAAAGCAAACCTGCTTTTCTTTATGCGTGTGAACCGGATGCAGAAATCTCAGTGAGCACTGGAGCCCTCACTCACACCTGGATTGAAGCACGAGTCAGCAGATTCCAAGCGTGAGGATTTCGGAGTCGATGCCATTTTACACAGGGTGCACTCACTCAACATCTGGGAAACATTTGCCTGCGAGCGCTGCAATTGGAGAACAGCCTTTACCAAAGGTGTCATGGGCTCTGAAAACAAAATCGAAAATTCTTTCCAGTAGCACCTTAGAGACCAACTGAGTTTGTTCTTGGTATGAGAGCATTCAGCTCATACCAAGAACAAACTCAGTTGGTCTCTAAGGTGCTACTGGAAAGAATTTTCGATTTTGTTTTGACTATGGCAGACCAACACGGCTACCCACCTGTAAATGGGCTCTGAAGATACTCAAACTCAGGATGCAAGGGAGAAATGTGCTAAGAGGAAGGCATGCTTGGCAAATCCACACCGTGATCAACTCCCACCCGGAAACCAATGTCCCCACTGTGGAAGGACATGTGGATCCAGAATTGGCCTCCACAGTCACTTACAGACTCATTGTTAAAACCGTGTTTATGGAAGACAATCTTACTCGGCTACGAGTGATTGCCGAAGAAGAAGAAGAAGAAGAAGAAGAAGAAGAAGAAGAAGAAGAAGAAGACAACACACAGGGCACAGTAGCCTACAGCTAATCAGTCCTTGGTGGTCATATCTGCACAATAGACATAATTATCAAAACTTGTTTGCACATTTCACATTTTTAGGTGTATACTTTGAATACACACACACACACACATGGGTGCCAGCTTGAATAAAATATGGGGGGGACACGGGTAAGCCATGCCCCACATAATCAATCACAAGATATGGTGCACGCACACCATTTGAATGACAGTGCTCATCAACTTTGGGGGGCTGTCCCCTCTTATGCACACACATGCACACATCCATGTAAAAATATACTGCCTGAAAAGTGGCACATCGTTTCCAAGAGTCAGTGAAACTAGCTTTGATGTGTCACAGTAAAAGGTAAAGGGACCCCTGACCATTAGGTCCAGTCGCAGACGACTCTGGGGTTGCGGCGCTCATCTCGCTTTATTGGCCGAGGGAGCCGGCGTACAGCTTCCGGGTCATGTGGCCAGCATGACTAAGCCGCTTCTGGCGAACCAGAGCAGCGCACGGAAACACCGTTTACCTTCCCGCCGGAGCGGTACCTATTTATCTACTTGCACTTTGACGTGCTTTCGAACTGCTAGGTGGGCAGGAGCAGGGACCGAGCAACGGGAGCTCACCCCGTCGCAGGGATTCGAACTGCCAACCTTCTGATCAGCAAGCCCTAGGCTCTGTGGTTTAACCCACAGCACCACCCGCGTCCCATGTACATGCTGTCACAGTACATGCTGGTTAATCCCAAATATAAAAACATTTCAAAAGTATATGTCTGACAGAAGGAATCCCAACTTCAAATTCCAGCTCAGCTATAGGCTTGCTTTCATGTCAATGTCCCTTGGCAAATATATCTGCAAAGCATACAAGCCCACCTTTTTATTTTAACTAGTCCACCTGTCTAAACATCCCTGTTGGCTATTTTCAACTTAAAAGAAATAGGGAACCGTTGTAGGGTTTCACTGGGGAATTATTATTTGCCATAGGTGAGTGGAGAAGGATTTATTTACAAACCAGCAATTAGAGTTCTTAACTTCCACCAGCCTTAATGGGATTTAAACAGCCTGTACATAGAGATCCAGCTCTATTTTTGTCTTCTCCATGTTATTAAGAAATTTTCTTTTTTAACCCTTTCTGCCATTTTCCATTCTTTTGTGCTCCTTTCCATGAAAGAACGTTTGATTATCTTCAGTTGCTTTCTTTCTTCTCAAACAAAATCCTGTACTTTCAACTGTCAATGACCCCCGCCCCCCCTAGAAAGTTCCCCCTGTATTTTCCCCTCACACTTTCTGCAAAAATAATGAGGCTTGCACAAAATGACAAACTTTGTGGGTGCTTTTTCCGGTACAAATTTAATAAATATAAAACGCATTTCCGTGCAAAATAATTATATTTCTGAAGCAACTTGAAGTTTTTTTTCTTTGTGAAATGAGTTTACAGGTCTTTCACGTAGGTTTAACTCAGCTGCCCTGTCATGGATATATTTTGAGCGGGAATAAATGTTTCTGGAGGATGAATGGCAAGGAAGATTAATTCTTTCGGGGTGACAATACAGCTTGGAGGTTGATTAAAATGGGACAAGCCCTCCACCCCCAATTCCACCTCCCCCATTTTTATTTTATTTTTTGCAGTGTTACATGCACCAGGGCATCCCGTTTACAAGCTGCTCGTGCACTGGCCTGATCCTGCACAGGAGAACTAATGCACACAGTGTATGCAATGTGCAAACAGCTCTGCCAAGCCTCAAAGCTTGGCTCACCAGGTTGTTTGGGGGAAACCTATATTTCCTGAACCTGACATCATATATGACAGGGGTGGCCAACTCCTAAGAGACTGCAATCTACTCACAGAGTTAAAAACTAGCAGTGATCTACCCCCTTTTTTGGGGTTCAGGTCAAAGTTGTTGAGCTTTTTTTAGAAAGGAGGAGGGCCTATTTTGGGGGAGGTTCGGGTCAAAGTTGTTGGAGTTTTTCCAGGGAGGAGTACAGTTTTTCCAGGGAGTTTTTCCAGGGAGGAGTACAGTTTTTCCAGGGAGGAGTACATGTAGACCTTATCCCAATTGACGGAGCTCACCTGTTTGCTCATACTGTGCAACACAATCATGTTAATTTTTATTTTTTAAAAAAATTCGCACACACCCAGGGTTATTTTGTAGGGCTTTTCGTAGGGGAGCCAGGTTTAAATGCAACGCAGAGAAAATAACACTTTTGCCTCTTCCTAACCATCCATATACGTCTATACACCCCAGGCTTAAATTCCGGTGGCGCAGAACAATTGTCTACATGTGCGTGTGAATCCACTCCTGTTCTTGCAAGCCTGTGCCTCTTCTTCTGCTCTCTCTTTTCTTTTGTAGGCACATATGCATGGTGCAGACAGAACACACATACAGAGAGATCCTATAGGCCCAATCTAAATACTGGCTTATGAATGGTCCTTAAACTGGTGTTTCCAAGGTAGCAGGCCCTTCGGCAGAACAGCTGTGCTCTTTCCAAGCATGGTCCCTCCCCATTTTTCCGGCGTTGGTGGCGAGACGGGCTGGCGTCAGGTTACAGATCCAGGGGGTATTTATATTAATGCATGTTCTAGGAGAAGTGGGTGTTTCTTCTCTTCTGTCTCTCCCCCCCCCCCCGCACGCTTTTTGTTGCTAGAGAAAACAAATTAGAGATGCCCGAAACAAGTCATCTGTTCCATGAAATTCTCCTGCAAAGGATCAATCCCAGCCATGGGGGCTCTAGACCAAATCCTCTTGGCCGGGTTTCAAACGAAGTTTGCTGCAGCCACGGACAGAGGCCGGGACTAGCACACTGGAAGTGGGAGAAGTGACCTTGAACTTTCTTGCCGAGCCAAACAGTCAGAAATTTGATCCCTGGTCCCAGAGCTGGTCCCTGCAGTTACGAGTTTTGTTTGGGTTTGTCGAAGGAGTCGCTGAGTTTTTTCAGAGTCTTTTTAATCCTCAAAGCCGTGAGTCTGGCTGGGGGGCTCTGGAACCAGCATTCCTTCATGATCTTGGCCAGGGCAGACAAAGTCTGGGAAGCAGGGGTGAGGGGAGACAGAGAGAGAAAGAAAGGGGAGGAGGAGGAATTTTATTTTCACACAGGAACAACTGCAACATTCAACTACTATAGGCTTTCCTCTAGTGTACCGGTAATTCTACGTGATCAGAATCCTGTATATGTATAACGTTTGTTAGGGATGTGTGCAACCCTCTTCCCCACCACTCCCAAATTTCACTAATCCATACCCTCCAACGTCCAGGTGATCCAAAATGGGATGCTCATTGTCTTTTGGTCCAGAGCTCTTGCAGGAGCCAGATGACTCACGCAAGAGGTCAAGACAAAAAAAAAAAAAATGAACATCTTTTGGTTCAGCGTTCTGGTGCGAACCAGCTGACTTGCACCAGAGTGCTGGACCAAAAAACCAAAGACATTCCAGGATCCAATCAGAAGCTAGGAAAGGTTTCTATAATTCCGGGATGCCCAGCTTAAGTTGGGATGGTTGAGCGGTATGCTAGTCACACCAAACCATTTTTTCTTTTTTCTTTTTTTAACAGAATTTATTGGCATTTTCATAAAATAACACAAACCCGACCCCACACCTACAAATATAAAAAACAAATACAAATACACATAATGTCAGGATTTTCTTCTTAATTATATACCTTACAAAAAAAAAATTTCTACTTTCGAATCTTGACGCTTGACTTCCCCCGCCTTTTCACCTTCGGTTTTAAATCAATATACTTATTTCCTTAACAACTTTACTCTATAAAAATTTAGTTTTACTTAAAAATAACACAATTATCTTAATCTTACTAATATAACCTAAATCATAATCAAATATTCTTATAACTAAACTTATTTCTTCTATCCTTTATCATGCTGCTTTTAACTTAAAGTTCAATATCTCCTTTCTTACTTAAAATAAACTTATGATTAACAGACTTCACACTCCGATTTCGGATACCATGACAGACCATTTAAATTGTAAATTTAATACTTCAACCCACTCCCCCTCTGTCCATTGTCTTTTTCTGTCTTTCACCAGAACTGGATCTCCAATTATCTTCTTCCAGACGTCCACAAATCCACCAAACCATTTTTTCTTCTCTCGACATGCTTTAGGTGTCTCCCCTGAGTGGGAAACTCCAAAATTACCTCAGCATTTCATTTTAGATAAAATTAGGTGGCAACTCCAACCCCAGTTCTGGTCACATCTCATAGAGCAATAGGCCAGGGCATTGCATTTTGGGGAAATTGAGATGGCAGATGGAAACTGTGCTTGGTTGCCGTTTAAGGAGCATGTCCACCCTCATTTAGCTCGGACAATGAGATCCATCTCCGAGGGCCTTCTGGTGGTTCCCTCACTGCGAGAAGTGAAGCTACAGGGAACCAGGCACAGGGTCTTTTCGGTAGTGGTGCCCGCCCTGTGGAACACGCTTCCAACAGATGTCAAGAGGATGAGTAACTTTTTAACCTGTAGAATATATCTGAAGGCAGCCCTGAATAGGGAAGCCTTTTAATGTGTAATGTTTTATTATGTTTTTATATAGGTTGGAAGCTGCTGAGAGTGGCTGGGGCAACCCAGTCTGATGGGTGGGGTACAATTATCACCATCATCACCACCACCACCATCATCATCATCGTCATTAACAGCGGCACCACTTGCCACTAAAACAGCCAACTGGGGCAGGGGCGTACCCAGGATCAAAACTGGGGGGGGGGGGAGCCATGGTCGTTCAGGTTCAAAAACAAAAACAGCTTCAAAAAACAAAAACAGCTTCAAAAAACAAAAACAGCTTCAAAAAACAGAAAAACTCCCCCCCCAAACAGAAAGCCCCAAATGGCTGAAAAACTCAGTTTCCCAGGATCCTCAGTCCTCGCAAAGGAACTACTCACCATGCAAGGGAACTCAGTTTGCCAAGCTCCCTTGCAACGATGAATCCCGGCAACGATGAATTCGCCCCCTGACACTGCCCAAGTCTCAGCCTGCATCCCCATTTGACCAAGCAGGGTGCAGGCTAGGATCCGGTCTCTGATAGGCACGCCAGCTCTTTGTCGGCATGAGGGAGGGGGAAACAGCTGGCACAACACACACACACACACACACACACACACACAGTGGCCAACTGCCTCGGCAAGAGCGGAAGAGCTCAATTGTTATTGAGATTTTGGGAGGGGGAGAAAGACCAGTCTTGAGCTTTTTTTTCCTTTTAGGCTGCCGATAACCATTTAATTTTTTTTTTTTGCTTCGGGGGGGGGCAGCTGCCCCCCTGGGTACGCCCATGAACTGGGGCCCCATTTGGATGGCAGTGAGTGGCAGCACAGTTGGGCTGGGTAAGTGAGAAGCTCTTCCGAGGCCCGAGGCCAGTGCCCAGCTTGGCCACCTGCTGGCACTGGGCTTAAACTTCAGTAATGATAGGGTCCTACAAACCTATGATTAGACGTTTTGCATTTATTTAAAAGGTCCCAGGTTCAGATCTGGCTGCTCCAGGCAGGGCTGAGACACACTTCTGTCTGAAACGCTGGGAATTGCTTCAAGTTAGAGTAGAGATACATGGACTAATAGTGCGACTCGGCACACAAGCAGATTTCTGCGTTCCGAGAAACAGTTTTTTGTCTCTCATTTGCAGACAGGAAAAGGGGAGGTCCGGAAAAATTACACCTATAAAAGCAGCCAGGAGACTAATTTGCACAAGGCTGTATTCGAAGGGAAGGGGCTGAGGGTGTGTGTGGGATTTTCAAATAGGGTTCCAGTTGAAGTGGCAGTTAAATGTGGCTCAGTCTGCGTAAGGAAGCTGGATCTCAATTTAACCGATGCGGACGGAAATATCTTTTTTTCTGAGTGAGCCAGAGTAATCGAGTAATCTCTGCTGCACTGGGGCATCTCTCTACACATCCCATAATTCTCAGGGGGGAACTGCTTGGAAGCTTTCTAAGCATTCATTCAGCCTAGGATGTTGGAAAGTGAGAATAAAGTGCAGACATCCGTACATAGCAACACACTTGGGGGGAGGTGAGGGTCCCATATGGATAGCAACAGCAAAAATGCCAGGGAGCTGGAAATAAAATGTCCACCCCACACCTCACGGACTCTCTGCGGAGTCACACTGCCCAGAGGTGAGCTGGGAGCTATCGTGGATTTTGTGTTGTTTGTAATCTGCCTTGGAGATTATTAAACTGAAAAGCGGAGTATACCTCTTTAAAATAATAATAATAATAAATAATAATAATAATAATAATAATAATTTATTATTTATACCCGCCCATCTGGCTGGGTTTCCCCAGCCACTCTGGGCGGCTCCCAACAGAATACTAAAACACAATAAAAGGTCAAACATTAAAAACTTCCCTAAACCAGGGCTGCCTTCAGATGTCTTCTATAAGTCAGATAGTTGTTTATTTCCACAGGGCAGGTGCCACCACCGAGAAGGTCCTTTGCCTGGTTCCCTGTAACCTCACTCCTCGCAGTGAAGGAACCACCAGAAGGCCCTTGGAGCTGGACCTCAGTTTCTGGGCTGAACAATGGGGGTGGAGACGCTCCTTCAGGTATACTGGGCTGAAGCCATTTAGGGCTTTAAAGGTCAGCTCCAACACTTTGAATTGTGCTCGGAAACATACAGTGGTACCTCGGGTTACATACGCTTCAGGTTACATACGCTTCAGGTTAAGAACTCTGCTAACCCAGAAATAACGCTTCAGGTTAAGAACTTTGCTTCAGGATAAGAACAGAAATCGTGCTCTGGCGGCGCAGCGGCAGCAGGAGGTCCCATTAGCTAAAGTGGTGCTTCAGGTTAAGAACAGTTTCAGGTTAAGAACGGACCTCCGGAATGAATTAAGTACGTAACCAGAGGTACCACTGTACTGGGAGCCAATGTAGGTCTTTCAGGACCGGTGTTATATGGTCTGGCGGCCGCTCCCAGTCACCAGTCTAGCTGCCACATTCTGGATTAGTTGTAGTTTCTGGGTCACCTTCAAAGGTAGCCCCATGTAGAGCACATTGCAGTAGTCCAAGCGGGAGATAACTAGAGCATGCACCACTCTGGCGAGACAGTCTGTGGGCAGGTAGGGTCTCAGCCTGCGTACCAGATGGAGCTGGTAGACAGCCGCCCTGGACACAGAATTAACCTGCGCCTCCATGGACAGCTGTGAGTCCAAAATGACTCCCAGGCTGCGCACCTGGTCCTTCAGGGGCACAGTTACCCCATTCAGGACCAGGGAGTCCTCCACACCTGCCCTCCTGTCCCCCCAAAACAGTACTTCTGTCTTGTCAGGATTCAACCTCAATCTGTTAGCCGCCATCCATCCTCCAACCGCCTCCAGGCACTCACACAGGACATTCACCGCCTTCACTGGTTCTGATTTGAAAGAGAGGTAGAGGTGGGTGTCATCCGCATACAGATGAACACCCAGCCCAAACTAAATGGAAGATCAACTGAATTTCCCCCCTCTTTTCTCTGCTGTTTGGATGCGATCTGCAGTTGCCCAAATCTCACATGAACTCTTGGCGATAAACATTGCTACCAACTCAGGCCAAGCCTTGGAACAGAATTAGTTATGGTTTCCGCCTTTTTCTGTGGAGTATGCTGCCTTGGATGGTCATAAGCATGGAAAACCCATTCTGGATCCCTCCCCTCTTTCATATATTCATTCAATACCCTATTTGGATGGCTTTTTCTCTCATATTTATGGATCTGCTATAACGACTGAGGAGTGTACAGATACTTTGATATATGTTGTCCTTATTGTGCAAGAATGAACTGTATGAAAATAACTTCTTGAGAGCTGAACATAAAAATTCCACAAAGTATGAATTAATCATATGAAAGCTTTATATCACGAATATAGGCAAATTAACACTGGCATATTTTAAATATTCATTTTAAACTCTTTTTTTGGTATATGTTTTATGTTCTGTACGTCTGTACTATATAATAGACCACTGAAGAAGACTTATGGTCGAATAGCATTTGGTTTAGTTATGCTCAGGCTGAGTAGCATTTTTAAAATGAGAATTTAAAGGTTTCGTTAGTGTTAATTTGTTCATGATATAAAATTTTCACATGCTTAGTTTATATCGTTTTACTTTGTAGAATTTTATGTTCCGGTCCCAATTTTTCTTTTTTTCTTTTCTTTTGCTGGGACATATTTTCTTTTTGTCGGGTTTAGTTTGCGTGACAATAAGTTCCTTTACAGGCTTGGCATCAGTACTAATATTCCCTGGGCCCCCAGCGCCTGGTGGCTGGGACTGAGCTTCCATTTTGTTTCCCACCCCCCACCCCCACCCCACTTGTCCAAGCAATGCTCAGGAGTATGGTGGGAAATCAAAATGGTGGCTCAGTCCACCCAGTGCTGATGGCAACCTTGTCAGTCTTCTGTCAGTGGCTTGTCGCTGACAGGAAAGCCTACCTGGGCTCACCAAAAGGCCCTTTGCTGAAGTCCCCCTCAAACCCAGTGCCAACCCTGCTTCTTTCATCTGTCTTCTCTTCGTTCAATCTTATATGACCATTTTTTTTAAAAAGCAGCCCAATACTATTCATGTTTACTCTGACGGAAGCTCAATAACAATTCGTATTCCTAAGCAGATGTGTCTGGGGTCGCATAGCTTCAGTTCACATGTCTAGTCCGAAGCGTACAAAGAAAACAGCAACACACTTTTTAAATCCCCATGTTGAACCTGACCCATTAGGCAGCTCTGTGTCTCACAGAGCATGGTTCGCAGACTTCATGTCTGTTCAGAGTGAAAAAGCAGGAAGAACTGGTGGCAGCACTTGCATTTTTTCCCTCCTGGGTGTGTGGTGGAAGGGTTATCCAACTGCTTCACCACGATAACAAATCTAAACAAAGCTCAGGGAAGGGTGGTAGTGCCCGGAATGCAGTCCTGCAATGAAAAATCTGGATCTGTCTGCATAAGGAAGCAGACACATGATTCCTTTACCAGATTCTCATGGGTGAAAAACCTCAAGCCGCACTCACTTAGCCTATCTCCTGCAGGCACCTTAAATGTGGATGTGTGAACCAGGTCACATTGTGATTTTATTTTATTTTTAAATCCATGCTATAGGAAGCTGAAACGGTTCCTAGCATGCTGAGGATACGGGATCTCAGGGCTGTGAATACTCTAGGGCAGGGATGGAAGACCTGTGACTCTCCAAATGTTGCTGAACTACAACTCCCATCATCCCTGACCATTGGCCATGCTGACTAGGACCCATGGGAGCTGGAGTCCAACATCTGCAAGTTTCCCATTCTCAGGGACAGGCAAGTGATAGGCTTGGGGCTCCCCAACCTAAGGATCTGCCCTCCTCTCATTTTACATCTCAGGTGCTTTCTCTACTGCAAATAAAGAATATAGGCAAATAGCAATTTAATCCCACCTTCCCCATGAGAATGGCCTTAGAGGCTCTTGGACCAGAGAGACCTGGGTTGAAAATCCCCATTCAGTGGGCCAGTCACTATCGCCTAGCACTGCCTTAGCTCATACGACGAGATCTGGCGGATTAAGGTGCTAAAATGCAGCATACAGAGGAGAGGCTCTTGCCAACCCCTCTGTTGTGTTTTATACCAGGGGCTGAAAGAGTCCTTCTGTCTCTGTTGGGCTTTTGGAGGGTCAAAAGAGTGGGCAGAGCCAATGTTGCTGGCCCTTCCATCCTTGCAGAGTGAAAAATAGGGCCCTGCTTTAAGAAAACCAGTTGCTAATGGGGGGCATGCCCTGTCTTCCAGAGGAAAACCGAGATTCAGTGATGTTCTGGCAGTTGTTGAACTCCAGCTCCTGCTGTCCGTGAACATTGGCCATGATGGCTGGGGCTAATGCAAGTTTGGAGTCCGATAGCATCCTGGAGGTTGCCCATCTCTTGCTTGCACAAAGCAACCAAATCCTGGTTTTCTCTTATTCACTTTTAAATTCTTCTGCTGCAGAGGGCAGAACCACTCTATCTCCCGACCACCCAAAGTCCTGGTCATCCTCCCTCTGAGCTCCTGAGATTCCACCCGGCAATGCCCCCACAGATTCACATTCTTATCTTCACAGCAAGGCATTTCCTTATTTAATTAACTGGAAAGATAAGTGGAGATCACCAGGGATCCAAATGTTGTATCCTAATGCCACAGGGTGATTGCAAATCTACGTATTATAGATTTGGGAGGGGGACTCCCCCCCCAACCCCCCTAGAAATTAATAAATGGTAGGATTTTGACTATCTGGGATGTGAAGGGAGAAATGCAAGCTGCAGAGGAATTCTTGGGCTAGCTCTCATGCAAAAAATAAACGACCTGGCCAAGCTAGGGCCATTAAGAAACAATACAGGGCCATTGAGGACCATTGGCAATGCAAGAGAACTGTCCTTGCCCTGAGGTGTGAACAGAGACAGGGGGTTTGGAAGGTTGCCAGGGTTAATTGTGTGTGAGGTGACAGGAAAAGAGTCTTGAGCAAGCATTGCTGGAAAGAAGGAAGAAAGACTGGGATCCATCTTGGGCAGGCTGGCTGAAGGCTGCCAGGCAGAGATACATTGGACTCTAGGGTTTCACTGCTGTGGGGTGCAAGCCCCTCTTGAAATGAGCATGTTGTAAGAGCTGGACTCCCTCCATGGAGACGTAAGGTGTAAATAGGTGGATAAACCATATTTCTTAAAGCGATGGCAGTCTCCACTGTGTCTTAGTTCTCCCAAGGGCCACAGACCCTGCGTGAGTGCCTGGAACCCCCTGGAATCTTGCTGCAACTCAGCAGAGAGAAGGGGAGGCACCCAATTTTTGTAGCATACACAACACAGAATGCTCTGCCTGAACCAGATCTGCCTTGGGGCAACAGGTTTTGGGGTGCTGTGGCCCTCCAACTGCTATGGGACTCCCATCTGCCCTAGCCGGCATGGCCAATGGTCAGGCCAGGGATGGTGGGAACTGGAGTCCAGCAACAGCTGATGAGTCACAGGTTCCCTGCCCCAGTGTCACAGTTTGAACTCAAGGTTTTGTCAGTTTCATGTCAGAGGTCTGCTCAGCCCATTAAACCTGCTGATCCAGAAACTGCCGCTTCTCCTGCTTGCCCTTTCCTTTGTTGGGTCCTTTGTTTCTTGCATACTCTGCAGTGTGCCTGGAGAACTCTTGGCTTCGTTGCTACAATGGGTTGCGGAAGGGTACCAGCAAACAAGACCAAGGTAAGAACAGGTGGGAGAAGCTACCTATGTGTGTCTTCAGCAACGGGTAGTTTCAAAGCTACAATGCAACACAGACACCCCTTAGGTTTAAAGCATATGGCTTCCCCTAAAAAGTCATGGGAACTGTAGTTTACCTTTGAAGAACTATATTTCCCAGTACCCTTAATGAACTAGAGTTTCCAGGATTCTTGCATGGGATTCTTGTGCATTAAACGTATGGTGTAGATGTGACCCAAGGCTGCCGACAGATATCTTAGATATTGTGAACATCCTTTCTCTACGGGCACAGAAGGTGCCGCTCAGTTTCCCCAGTGGCTTGGTCCCTCGATTTGACATGGAAGCCCAGTTCACATCCAGCTATGATGTGAAACACTCTCCTTGTTTCCTTACAAGGGTCGAGGACAGGGCAAGAGATAGAGACCTGGCCCGCTGGTCTCCTCCCCTCGGCTGCATAGAATCCCTCCCTACTTAGAAAAAAAAGCGAGTCTTCCTGACGCTTTATCACTCACCACGTCTGAGTACAACCGATTTGGGATGGTGGGCGTCTGTTGGTCGATGCAAACCACCTTCTTCATATCGTCAAAGCTGGGGTCAATTGGCACCATGTCAAAGAAAGGAGGCTTGTAATCTTCGACAATTCCTGCGATATGAAAAGATGGAGCAACAGGGAGGGAGGGAGAGAGAGAGAGAGATGTTTTGAGGTCAGGGTGTGCAGATCTATAGGGCATTCCATCCATATTGCTGTACACCAAACTGTCCAACTCATCTGCAAATGTGTGCAATATGTACCACGGTCTGCTGCAGGCCCCCATGCTCTGCTAAACTTGAGTACGAGCAAGAAATGGCACACAGGGTGAAAATTTGCAGACAGAGGGATATGTTGATCCAAACAGAAGGCTCCGTTTCCAACAGGTCCCTTTCACTTCTGTGGGGAAATGGTCTGCAATCTGGCTGGGGGATACATGCAAAAGGAGTCTATCACACTAGACAATGGTGTCACTAGGAACACAGGACAGGTTTAGCTGTAAAGTAGTTGCAGTGGTGGTGAATCTCTTTACTTTCTCCCATATGTGAGAATGTTTCAAGGAAGGCACATTTCTGACACTTGGTTGTGCAGTCTCCACTGACAATAATTCCGCAGGGGGTACAGAGATACACTATACCTCTAGGGGCCCCTTGAAATATACATGACCCTCCCTCTCTCCCTTCCTGTCATCACCATATCAGCATGGAAAGCCTTAATCCTCAGAAATACTCTTTACAGTGATGATGAGCGTTTCATCTGTCAGCATATTAAGGATGCTTTGTGTATTCAATTGTGCAATTTTAATTTTTCTAGTAAGGCTGTTTCCCATACTATTTGGTAACATTGGTCCATGCTTACTCCTGACAGGTCTCTCCAGTGTCTGGTTATGATGTTTCTGGTTGCTGAAATTAACCAATAAGCTGAAAATGACACAGGGACAAATAGAAGAAGACGCCTTCACTCCGGTATGGCTCCCCTTTATCACACACACAGCCCAACAAGACAATGACAAAAATCCACCAACAGCATACAAATCAATATGGCTAACCTGATCCAAAACACCCACCCACCCCACTCACACATGAAAACAAAGACCACCACAGCCAATCACAAATGAACAACCACACCCTAGGCCAACCCCAACCTCTCTCACCACCAAAGGAACACAAGCAAACAAGAGAGAACCTACACAAGCAGCGCTGACATCAAACTCTACATATATTAAGTAAAACAGAAGCATCGTCACCCAACCCCAACCCCACCCATCCTCCCCCCATCCACCTCTTTCCCCCTTATTTATTTATTAAATTTTTATTAAAGATTTTCTTGATTTACAAAGGTATTGCAATGTCTCCCTTGTATTTTTCCATATAACATTTTTACAAATCAGTTTTTGTTGTTGAGACATTATGAAGAAAAGGGGGGAGAGACAGGGTCGTCTCGTCCATTTGGGCTGACCCCACAGGCAGGCGGGCGGGCGGGCGCTCGCGCGCTGGCGGCACAGCCCGTCTTTGAGCGCAGCGAGCGGGGGGGAGTAGCGCGGCCCGCCGGCGGCCTCCCCCCCGCCCCCAGACGGCCGGGTGCTTGCGACGCCAGCGCTCTCCTCCGGACGCCCCGGACGCATGGGGGCGGCGGAAGGATCAAGCCCACCGGCATACCAGCCATCCCCCTCCCCAACCCGCCCCCGCCCCCAAGGGCGCACTCTTGGCCGGGTGGTTGCGCGCTGGCGGCGCAGCCGCTGCCTCCCATGCCGGTCCCCCGGCGGGCTGCAAGCCGGCCGCCCTCACCTCCCATCCCGGGAGCACTGGAAGGGTGCACAGAGCCCCGCGCAGCTCCAGCGCCACACCCCTACTCGCCCACCCCCCCTCCCGAGGGGTGGCAAGCACGAGAGGGAGGCAGCAGAGAGGCGGTACGCCGGGGGCGCTGGAGGGATCACTGCGCCATGGCGGCCGATCTCCTTAAGACGGCCCTGGGGAGAGAGATGGGTGGGATGGGGAAATAGGTGGGGGTGGGGCTGGTTTGTATCTTTCACAGTGCAGGCTGTTCTACTAGGCTGACTGGGGAACTGCCCCACCAACCTCACTCTGGCCTCAGACAGGCCCTACCTACCTGCATTTTTCTAACAAGCAGCGCAGAGGGTAGCAATGCCTGTCACATTCCTCCTCCTCCTCCTCCTCCTTCTCAATGTTGCTTCTTGTGGAACTCAGCAGAGAGAAGGAGGGGGGACAGGACTAAAATTAGGATGGCTTCACCGGTCATTGGCTTTGGCGCCACCTACTGTTGGTCTCCATGCCTGCTGCCCTACCAGAAACAGCTGTGATTTTGTGAGATGATTTTCAAAGCCTGAAACACACAGTCAATGATTTGTGGGAAGCAGGGATTCAAGCAAGCAGATATATTTTCTGTTACTACCTGCGGCGCATGTACAGCATCATCAGGTATGTGGCATTAATTTGAGAAAGAAGAGCCCATGCCCATTTTAGAAAGCACCAGGATCCCGTCTGCTCATAATTATCCTAAAGATGACCTTTCAGCCTTTCTATTGACTGCTGCTCGTATGGAGATAGCCAGAAGTTGGAAAACCAGTCTTGGGTTGAACATTGATTCTTGGTATAACAGAGTATGGTCAATAGCATTGGCTGAGAAACTAGCATGCCAGGTAAGAGCGGCAAAGGGCAAACACAAACAAATTCCTTTTATAACATATGGCAAATGTTTACTGAATACATAAATTGTTCAGATTGTGGCAGGAATCCACCCAGCACTCGTGGGAAAATGTGGCATGATATCTGAAGAGTAAGTAAATGAAACTTTAACACATGGCATGATAAAAGTCTATAATTTTATCAGGACAACAATTGTTGTAACAATTGTTTTCTCAAAATCTATCTTCCGTACCAAGAAAATAAATAAAAACAGCATTTACGTAAATTTCTAAAAAGAAAGATAGAAAGCATTAAGATCCTGAAGATGGCCTGAAGACTTTATTCACAGATCAAGGGAAGCTGACATGCTCCAGATTTGCTAGTAAGCACCCTCATTTTGCAAATGGGTTCTGAGCAATGCAGTGACATTTTTGATGCTAGGATAGGATATCAGGAAATTTCAAAGCTATGGCAAGCAAGATAACTGCATGTTTTTGGCACATTGTAATCAATTCCATTCACATTTTTCTGGTTTACTTAATACATTCAGTGGAATAGCACAGCCAGCATAGGATAATTGCCAATGAAGCTGAGGAGTTTGGCAAGAGACTACAGGAGGGGGAACGGTCAATTTGTTCAAAAATGTCATAGTGCTGAAATCAGCACAAGAAATAATGGCAAGATTGCCAAAGAACAGTCGTATTGTTGATGGCGCAAAACCATCACATTGATACGTGCCCTATGAGCCAAACGTTTGTATGGCTCTCATTAAAAACAATCAAGCACATCCACCAGCCATGGTAATCTACGCTCTGGTAGCCTGCACTAGATTAGACTACTGCAATGTGCTTTCCATCATCATCATCATCATCATCATCATCATCATCATCATCATCATTTATCATCATCATCATCATCATTATCTCTTTATTTATACTAAGCTGAGGAGTTTGGCAAGAGACTACAGGAGGGGGAACGGTCAATTTGTTCAAAAATGTCATAGTGCTGAAATCAGCACAAGAAATAATGGCAAGATTGCCAAAGAACAGTCGTATTGTTGATGGCGCAAAACCATCACATTGATACGTGCCCTATGAGCCAAACGTTTGTATGGCTCTCATTAAAAACAATCTCCACATCCACAGCCCTGCACTCTACGCTGCTGGTAGCCTCATAGATTATCATATGCAATGTGCATCCATCATCATCATCATCATCATCATCATCATTTATTACATATACCGACTTCCCACAGGATAAGGCCTGAGTCACTCTGGGCGACTTCCCTGGATCTGCCTAAAAGACAAACAAACGGCTTCGTAGCTGGTTCCCAATGTAATTGGTCCACATTGGACAAAACCAAGCGTATTCAAAAACCACAACACTCACTCCGAGCCAGGGACGGGAAATCCAAAACAGAACACCTCCTTGGAATCAGGTACAACTACAGAGTTAAGCATTTGCTGAGGCGTACAACTGTACAGTGGTACCTTGGATTAAGAAAAATTGTTCGCCGTCCGACCTGAAAAGTTCTTATCCTGGTTCTATTAGCAACTGTAATTAAAGTCTGTAACCCAATGCGTTCTCTAACCCGAGGTAACCTGAGTCTGTAACCCAGGTGAAATGTGGTTGAAAAACCTAATAGGATTTGTGTAGAGCTATGGTTCCATTTCTGGGCACAATTAAAAGCCCTGGGGCTGATCTTAAAATCCCTAAATACCTTGGAGCTCAGGTTCCCCTGAATGTTATCATCATCAAAGACCCTTCTTGAAACTCCCGACTGCCTGAAGTTAGGTGTGGTGACTGGAGAGAAAGAGCCTTTCCATGAGTGGCACACCACATTTGGAAAATCTTTCCCAGGGAGAATTGCCCGATGCCACAAACCTCACAACTTCCCAGTGCCGGGCAACATTTTTATTTGCACAGACATTCAGTGGCGAAGCCGCATGCTCCAGCACCAGGGGCGGAGAGCAGGCATGGAGGCGCTCCGCGGGGCTGGCGTGCATCCGGGCGTGGCACGTTGCCCGCAGGGGCGTGGCGGGTGTCCTGGGGGTGTGGCACCCGGTGCGGTGGGGTGTGTGTGCGGCGCGTGTCTGGGGGGGTGACCGCGATGGCACCCCCCCTCCCCAATGGTGCCAGGGTGGTACGCTCCCCCTGCCCCCCATTCTTCCGCCAGTGCAGGCATTCCAGCATATCAGCTAGCTGGTTTTAATGTGGTGCCTCAGATTATTTCTGCTGTTTATATTACTCTTTTGTATTATTTTATATCCGGATGCAAAACTGTTCTGTAATCTGTGAGCTGCTCTTAAAAGTTGTCGGCCAAAGAGCAGCACCGTAATTTTGGGACAGTTAAATACATAAGACTTACAGAAATCCTGAGAGAACCTCTGTTGAGCAGTGCCTGTACCAGGACAGCCAATGTAAACCCTAACATGAAAAAACCTTGCTGTATTCTTGATGGCCTGGTACAACATCACAGCTCAAGCCATTTGCAGATGGGCTAGCGCCACTCTGATTACTTCATAATGTTGCTTTTTCAACATGTGCTTCTGAGGCCTTTATTTGAAATGCATGTTGGAAAAGCAGCATTATGAAATGGTTTTGAGTGATGTTTGATGGGCAGGGGTGTAGAAAAGATACAGAAAAATGGTGAACAGTGGCAGTAAAGTTTCATGAGAATTCTAAGGTCCTTATCACCAGAATGCCTCTTAGTTCCAAAAACAAACAATTTTGCAAACTACTAGCAGGGAAAAGGTCATAAAGGGCTCGTGCTATAGCAGTTGTGAAGAGCTGCTTTGAACTTTGCTGGGTGTAAGCTTGTCACAGTGATTGCTGATGGCACTGATATCTTAATCTTGTTCCTGCATCACGGGGAAAACATGTCCATGTAATCTACTGCAGACAGTGACAAATTGTGATATTAAGCCATGGAATAATCTATAGCTGACGGGTGCAAAATTACAGTCTTTTGCTATTTGCACACACCCTAGCCAAATTTGACAGTACAGGAGGTTTGTTTGGCAACAGGAAATCCAGATCTGAAACGCTAAGCAGTGGGGCATTTCTGGATTCCAAGAAAATGCCAGGCTTTAGACCAGCGCTTTCCAAACTATGTGTTGTGACACATTAGTGCATGGGTAAGCAAACTAAGGCCCGCGGGCCAGATCAGGCCCAATTGCCTTCTGGATCCGCCACGCGGATCACCAGCGCGCATGTTCTTTCCTTCTCCCTCCCTCTCTCTCACACGACGGCGGCAGCGACGGCGCCTCCTCCCTCTTCCTGGCTTCTCCCCACCCTGCCTAGAGGAGGAAGGGGGCTGGGCTTTGTTGGTGCCAGCAGCAGCAGTGCTCAAGTGGCCGCCATTTTAAGCAGCCCCTCTCTGGAGCCCTTTCGCACGCCGCTCACAATACACAGGTAAGCAGTCACTGGGGCTCGTGGTGCTCTTGCATCACCCCCCCCCCAAATATAGTCCAGCCCCCTACAAGGTCTGAGGGACAATGGACCGGCCCCCTGCTGAAAAAGTTTGCTGACCCCTGCATTAGTGTGTCGGCCGCAGTCAAGGGCGTAGCAAGGGGGGGCGGGCCGCCCCAGGTTCCATAATGGAGGGGTGACAAATCATCCAATTTTTTAAAAAATGCCTGCTCCGAAGGTCTTATCTTACTATACTAGGGATTATATAGCTATATATGAAATTTCATGCATATCGGTTAATATCTTGACCCTCCTCCACCAAAATAGCTGTTCACTTGGCTGTTTTCCTAACCCTGTGGAAAGCCATCTAATTAGACTTTAATTTGATTTTGAGATGTTTTTAGGAGGTAATTTAATTATTGTTTGATTTTATACCAATGTTATGTATCTGATGTTAGCCACCCTGAGCCCGACTTCGGCCGGGGAGGGTGGGATATAAATAAAAGTTTTTTTATTATTACTTGTTATTATTCCTTTGTAAGAAAATATGAAATAACGTAAAACCATTTTTGCGGGGGGGGGGGGTTGACAAGAAATTTTCCGCACCGGGTACCACCTGACCTTCCCATGCCTGGGGGGGGGTGGCAACAAAAATTATTTTTGCCCCCGGGTACCAATTTACCTTGCTACGCCCCTGGCCGCAGTGTGTAGGTGTGTCCTGCGAATGCTCCCCATGCTCCTCCCAGGGCTGGAAAAAGGTTAGTTTAATGTCTGGTTTGCTAGTAAAACTGAATTACTGTGTCGTGAAATGATGCATGTCTAAAAAAGTGTGTCAGCACCAACATGAAAAGTTGGGAAAGCTCTGCTACAGACTGACATATCCCAAGATATCTTTGGGTGGAAGAAGTCTGAAGATAAACAGCCTGGATCTATTTTGTGATATGTTTCCATCAGAAAATGCTGTACACACACACACACACACACACACAGCCACCATGTGTGCATTTACAGGCTTTTGACGGCAAAGCACATGATCCTGCAGTCTGGGGGTGGAGAAGCATGGAACTCCAAGCGGGAACAAATTGACGTGAGTCGTGCACCAGGAAAAATATCAGACATGAGCCACAGCACCTGGAAAATTAATGTCATTGAACCACGCAGCATCAGGGGCACATGAAGACATTATGGGGTGGAAAGTACTGTGGAAAATAGCTGTGGAAAAGACTACAAGTGGAGTACAGATTGCTACTGACTATGAAGAGGTCTAAGTACAGAGTGTAATACGATTTAGTTTAGACATGTAATATAATTTTGTTATAGATTAGGGGGAGGTCTAAACTCTAGAAAGGAATGAAGGACAGGGTTTTGATTATTTGGAATACGAAGGGACAAAAAATAGGTTGCAGAAGAATTCTTGAGCTAGATTATGCAAAGCCTCCTGGCCAAGATAGGGTCATTAAGAAACAATACAGGGCCATTGAGGACCATTGGCAATGCAAGAGAACTGTCCTTCCCTCTTGCCCTAGGGGTTTGAAGGTTGCCAGGGTAACGACATGACAGGAAAAGAGAGGTTTTAGAAGAAGGAAGAAGGAAGACTGGGATCCATCTTGGGTAGGCTAGCTGAAGGCTGGCTGCATCCTGCAGGGGACAAGCCCCTCTTGAAATGACCATGCAGACTGAAGGTGAATAAAATATATTCCTTAAAGCTACAACAGTCCCTGCCGTGTCAATTATCCAAAGAAACACAGACCCTGGGGAATACGTGGAACCCCCTGGGATCTTGCTACAGCTCGGCCAAGACTGGAGGTTGAAGCTTCATGCAAAGGCCAGACATGAAGTCATGTATCACTGGGCTTTTGAAATAAGTCCAAATGTGTCTTTCTTAGCAAGGCCGACCCACCCATGAGGCAAGGTGAGGCAACCACCTCAGGCAGCAGTCTTCACCAGGGCAGCAGATCCCAATGTCAGTCTTTCTCCCCTTCTCCCCTTGTTCCTGATGTAGATATTCCCTCATCCCTTATTCTCTGGGGGGGGTGTGACATTTTGGGATCTGCCTCAGGTGCCAGAATGTCTTGGGCTGGCCGTGGCTCAACGTAAAGGACATAAGATGTGCTCATATGCAGGACACGAGCACAAGAACCTCAACAATGGCTATTGAAAGTCACATGGACTCTGATAGCAGAGGTGATATAGACTCATCATAACCACTAGCCATAGACAGGAACTCAACCTGCATGAATCTGTCTCATCCCCCTTTAAAAATGCCCATGTTCGTTGCCATCGCTACTGGTTGTCTGTCCGGCATCTCCTGCCGTTCAACTTCATTAGATGACTCTGGGTTCTAGTATTATGAGAGGGGGGAAATTACTGCTCTCAGTTTACTTTCTTCACTCTATGCATAATTTTATACACCACGGCCATATTCACACACACACACACACACACACACACACCAGTTTACTCTGTTAGTGTCGAAGCAATTATCCTTCAACATCAACTTCATTGGACTGGTCATGTTGTGTGGATGCCTGATTATTGTCTCCCAAAGCAACTACTCTACAGTGGTACCTCTGGTTACGTACTTAATTCGTTCCGGAGGTCCGTTCTTAACCTGAAACTGTTCTTAACCTGAAGCACCACTTTAGCTAATGGGGCCTCCCGCTGCCGCTGCGCCGCCAGAGCACGATTTCTGTTCTTATCCTGAAGCAAAGTTCTTAACCTGAAGCGTTATTTCTGGGTTAGCGGAGTATGTAACCTGAAGCGTATGTAACCCGAGGTACCACTGTATTCCAAACTTAAAAATGGAAAGCGTAATGCTGGTGGTCAACAGAAGAGGTTTAAAGACTCTCTCAAGGCTAAAAAAAATGTAGTATGAACACCGACAACTGGGAAACACTGGCCTGCACTATTGGAGAACAGCCTTTACCGAAGGTGTCATGGACTTTGAAGACGCTCAAACTCAGGACAAAAGGGAGAAATTTGCTAAGAGGAAGGCACGCTTGGCAAACTCTCACCGTGATCAACTCCCGCCCGGAAATCTATGTCCCCACTGTGGAAGGATGTGTGGATCCAGAATTGGCCTCCACAGTCACTTACGGACTCACTGTTAAAACCGTGTTTATGGAGGACAATCTTACTCGGCTACTAGTGATCGCCAAAGAAGAAGACGACTCGCCTTTTTTCTAAGCTTACAAAACCCCATAACGAAAAAGGATTTGGTTGCAGAACTCAGCAGGAAGTTTCACCCGGGCCAATGGTCCTGCGAGGCTGACCAGGGTGCTGCCACCCCGCCCGCCCCTCCGCCCATCAAAGCTCAAACTAGTCTCCAACTCTGGCAAGTTATTCTCAAGGGGTTGCCAACCAAATGGCAAGAAGCCGGGTTCATTGTTCCTAAAGCCTTTGTGCCTTTGGCGCCACCTGGCGGCCAAAATCTCTGCTCACCTAGAACCTCTGGCAGCTGGTCTTTTGTTTGTTAATCCATTCCAATGCTAATGGGCTCCATATGTCTTTAGCACTGGAGACTTTAACCATTTGGGGCTCGCTGACATGGTGTTTTGTGGGTTTTTAGAATATTGATTTGCCCCAATGCCCAGCGAAATGTCGCTCTGTGCCTTGTTATAACTAAAAAAAAGAACTGTCAATGCAGTGGATGATCAGGCCCATCAAAACAGTCATCAAAGCAAGGAAGGATTTATTTATATTTTTTTATATAGGACTCCATGTTTGGTAGAGCTTTTGTCTGTTTCTGCCGGCATATGTGTGCAGGCATATAGGCACATTAGGCACTTAACGGTTAACAGGCATCTAATTAAGGTCGTGCACTGTGAATATAATAGGCTTATTAATGGGCAGTGCTTATTCCAAAAGAGAGAGATAGGATTAGCCTGGCCAATCTGTGCCTCGACTAGGAGATTCTTTTTGCTTTTTAATTAACAAGTGTTTTCTTTTCAGCCACTCATTTCTGGGGGCAGGTAGGGCTGAGAATTAGCAAACTGCTGCTTCACCTGTAATATAAATTCCCCACTGGGAAAGGCCAGGGTGAATCCTGGCTGGCATCATTGTGAACTGAGAAGAACCCAAGCCACAGGAACAAGCGAAACGTCATGATCTCAGGAAGCACGGTTCTGAATCTTGGACCTTAGAATCAGGCAGATTGTGCCTCCAATACTTTCTCTATGGGTAAGAGATCGGGATGCAGTGGTGTAGGGAGAGGGGGTGAAGGGGGTGGGAGCCCCGGGTACCACACTGGAAAGGGTGACACTCTGGGCGCCCCTCCCTGGCTCGCCTCCGCCTGGATGGGCTTGCTCGGGGCTCGCCCGCTGGCAGCGCGCCGCTACGGAGTGCTGCGCGCCGCCGCCGGACCCCAAGCAAGCCTGTCCCGGTCTGGCCCGCCAGCAGTGCGTCGCTCCCAGTGCGCAGGCGCAGTGTGCGTACGACACATGCGTCGTACGCTGCGCCTGTGCACTGGGAGGGTGCGCTGCCGGCGGGTGAGCCCCGGGCTTGCTCGGGGCTCACCCGCTGGCAGCGCGCCGCTACAGCTGTGCGCTGCCAGTGGGCCCCGAGCAAGCTGTGGAGTGAGGCCACCCCACCTGGGGCTCGCCTGCCACCGGTGTGCCGCTCCCAGCACGCAGGTGCAGCGTGCATCCAACGCATGCGTCCGACACACGCTGCACATGCGTGCTGGGAGCAAAACCATGCCCCTGGGTGCTTCTGGGTTTGCCGCCCCAGGTGGCTGGGCGGCTTCCTCTACCCCTGTCGGGATGGGTTTATTTCCCGAAGCTGAGGTTCCAATACTTTGGCAACCTCATGAGAAGAGAAGACTCCCTGGAAAAGTCCTTGATGTTGGGAAAGATGGAGGGCACAAGGAGAAGGGACGACAGAGGATGAGATGGTTGGACAGTGTTCTCCTACTAACATGAGTTTGGCCAAACTGTGGGAGGCAGTGGAAGACAGGAGTGCCTGGCATGCTCTGGTCCATGGGGTCACAAAGAGTCGGACATGACTGAACGATTGGCCCAGGCTCATCTAAGATGTTTCCAGATGGGTTTTCTGAGTTGTGCAAGATCTGGCTGTTATCTAGCACCTTCCAGTGCAATTAAGATACGAAAAATGATGGAAAATTGTGCTGGAAAGTGCACAACCCCTGGCTGACAATGTTGTGTAACCACCACACAAATCTATCTGGAAGAATGCTCAATAAACAACCAGCCTAGAAGCTGCCCAAAATAACTTCCATGCCTGGGGGGAGATCAGAACTCAGGTCTCCCCAGTCCTAACCCATCTCTCTCACCACTAGCACACTGTCTATCATTTAGCATTTGCTTACTTTTTTACTCTGTTCTTCCCTGCATGAAGACTAAATAGCGGCTGCACCAGATCTCAGTCTACATCATTCCAAGCAATTTTCAGGGAACCTGCACGCACTGCAAAATTCAGCAGACCCTCCAAGTGTCCCTGTTTTCCAGGCACAGTACTGGATTCACAGAAGCCATCCAGGTATCTGATTTGATCCTGGAATGTCCCGCTTTTCCTTAGGACGTCCCTACTTTCAGGGGCATAGCAAGGCTCTGCGCTGCCCGGGGCGGCGGCGGTGCATAGGCACTCCCCTGGGGGAGGGGCACAACGCGTGCGCCATGACGTCACGACGCACGTGGATGCCGCTGAAAGGGGGAAATTCCCCCTTTCCGTCGCTTTTTTTCGGCGGGGAGGGTGGGCCAGCGAGGAGGGGGCATCACGCTTGTCCTTGGCATGATGCCCCCTCCTCGCTGGCCCACCCCCCGCTGAAAAAAACCGCTGGGAGGGGGGAAAGGGAAGCAGAGCAGGCCCATTCAAGCGCCTGCTTTGCCTCCCCCTTTCCCCCTTCTAGCGGCTTTTTTTTTCTGTGCGAGGGGCGGGCCAGCGAGGAGGGGGTGTCATGCAGCGACAAGCGTGACGCCCGCCCCCGCCGCTGGAAAAAAAAAGGGGGGAAAGGCGGCATGCCCTGTTCGGGGCCCGCCTGGCGGTGCGGGGTGGGGTGGGGCGGCCAAAGTGTCACCCCCCCTTCCCTGGAACCCAGGGCGGACCGCCCCCCGCCCCCCTACTACACCCCTGCCTACTTTCACTGGATAAATGTTGGAGGGTATGGAATAGGGTGTCCCTATTTCCTTCGGAGAAATGTTGGAGGGCACGATAATTGCACGGCACCATTTTCACACTGCAAAGCTGCATAGCGAAGGTCGGATTCTGGCTTCTTTCCTACATGCATGCATGCATACGGGGAGAAACAGGACAAGAAGCCGTTTCTCGGAGGCCTCTGCATCCTTATGAAGACAGAAATGGCTTTGCTGCGATTCCCCTGCAGCATTGGCTGGGGGATAGTAGAAGTTCCATGGACGTGGCCCATTGCCAGACTGAGCTGCGATGCTGCTTGTTTCCTAATCAGAGCTGAACAAACAAAGTGCTGATTGAGTCTAATGGCCCCTTTAATCAGTAAGCCTGGCGCTGACACTAGATTACAGTGTTTATAATTTACAGCTAATCATTCGCGTGGAAAAGGAAAATAAAAGAGAACCCTCCATCCAACTAGACCAGCCGAAAGCCTTCGCATTAACAAGCCTGATTAGTGATTATTTCTGAGCAGGGAGCCAAATGCAAGGGAGATGGTGGTGTACGGCTGTCTTCCCCTTTGCATTCTCTGGCTGCAGCTGCTATTTTAAATCCTAAATTGACCATTTAGACAGGCTGGCTGTGTGAGATGTTACAGCAGGGGTGGGAAACTGGATCTGGCTAGGGGACCTGACCCACACACCTTTCAATCACATGTCAGCATGATTCGGGGGACGGGCGGACCTGTTTTTTGCCTGCATGATTTGAAATAAAACCGTGCAGGAAAAAGGCACAGCTTGCAAAATGCCAACGTTCAGCTGATCATAGGAGATTGCAAAGCCGGGGCACAGCACTCCACGTGACTCTGGGCCAGGGACAGATGAAGACCCTTAGAGCACAAGAACCCTATGAGAAGCCCACAAGCAGGACGTAAGCGCAACAGCATTCTCCATACTTCCGAGTCCCAGCCACTGATGTTCAGAGGCATGCTGCCTCCAACAGAGGAGAGAGGCATCGAACCAGAAGCTGAGCACTGCATAGAATGGTAAAATGCACGTGGTCACTTGCTATGGGTTGGAGACAGAACATTCCAGAGGTATTTGCTGGCGGGGGGAGGGGGGAGTCCAGATGGGACTTTGGATGTCCTGGGAGGAATCTAGACACATATAAAAAATGTTGTGAGAATGCTTAAAAAAAACCAAACACTTTGAAAAATATATTGAATTTGCCATAGCTCACCATCGCCATCTAGTGTCACATTTGTATAATGCACCCCACAACATACAGTGGTACCTCTGGTTACGTACTTAATTCATTCCGGAGGTCCATTCTTAACCTGAAATCGTTCTTAACCTGAAGCACCACTTTAGCTAATGGGGCCTCCCGCTGCCGCTGCGCCGCCAGAGCACGATTTCTGTTCTCATCCTGAAGCAAAGTTCTTAACCTGAAGCGTTATTTCTGGGTTAGCGGAGTCTGTAAACTGAAGCGTCTGTAACCCGAGGTACCACTGTACTTAAAAGGTTTGATTTGCAGCTGTATAGCCGAGTCCCTGAAGGGACGCGGGCGGCGCTGTGGTCTAAACCACTGAGCCTAGGGCTTGCCGATCAGAAGGTCGGCGGTTCAAATCCCCGTGACAGGGTGAGTTCCCGTTGTTCGGTCCCAGCTCCTGCCAACCTAGCAGTTTGAAAGCACACCAAAAAAGTGCAAGTAGATAAATAGGTACCGCTCCGGCGGGAAGGTAAAGTGTTTCTGTGTGCTGCTCTGGTTTCGCCTGAAGCGGCTTAGTTGTGCTGGTCACATGACCCGGAAGGTGTCCCTCGGCCTTTAGAGATGAGCATGCAACCCTAGAGTCGTCCGCGACTGGACTTAACTGTCAGGGGTCCCTTTACCTTTACCTTTTAGCTGAGTCCCTGATCTAATAAGACAGCAGGGACTGTTACTGCTTTTGCTGATCTGATGTAAGCCACTCCGGGAGCCCTTTTGGTTAACGAACTGGTTAAAAATGCTTAACACACTTTTAGAGAAAAGCTTGGAAAACAAGCAACATGGCTTAGGACAAGGTTGAGGAGCCAGCAGTCCAACAACATATGGATAGCTACAGGTTTCCCATCTCTGGGCTAGGGTGTCAGAAAGAAGTCATTTGTTGTGGGATGTAAACACAGAGCAGCCAAACCCAACACTGCTAGAGAGGACATGAAGGTAACTCAGTCCTCCAGGCTTAACTTCCTGTTTACCTGGACTGAGTTACAGGAACCAGAAGTAGGTGTGGTCTTACCTGGGAACAAGATCCCAAAGAAGACTCCCCATTTTGCCTCGTCTTTTGAACAAGCAGGATGCTCTCTCTCAGCTTGCAGCTGAGAGAAGCAGAGGTGAAGCCTGTTCCCCTATGGAAGCAGCTTCACCACATGTAAATAGATTTATCTAAGCTTATCTGCCTCTTTGAGCCTGTACTCATGGATGAATGTAAGTAAACTCTATTATATCTAATAATCAGTACTTTGTTGTGTCTTTGCTTTTAAGAGGGAACAAGGGGAATATACCAGGAATATATATTTCTTATAGAGGCTTTAGCAAGCCTATGCAACCGTTTTCTGCTGTGTTTTAAAAGGGAATGTGACTCTGCTAAGTTTGGAGCTTGCTCACACAAGCTGGGATGATATATATAAAATAATATATACTCATCTACACTCCTAAACATTCCCACATTTGTGGCCATCATAAAAAGAGTGGGATTGACGAACCAACTTGATTATATTAGAACCTTGAGTTAATGGTCCCCTTACCGTTAACAACAGTTCTGCGGGCTATCTCCCAGAGGACGAGGCCATACGCCCAAATGTCAGTCCGCTTGAAGGATTCAAAGCGGTCCATTTGAATCTGTTCGTCTAAAACTTCAGGCGCCATGTAGCGTTTTGTGCCCACCCTTGGGTTGTTGCCAATGTCCAAGTAGTCGCTGCTCTGGGAATGCATGACTGCCAGACCTGAGAGAGAAACGCAGCGCCAATGGTTAGAAGAATGCTGGTCTATGATGGCAACTGTTGAGCCTGTTACAACAACATCCTGCCAACTTATGCCAAGACTAAAGCATATACTAGTAATTGAATTACCGTTTTAAGCCTGCCTGAACAAAGCTCCTGTATGTGTCACTCATCAACAAGTATTCTGTGTGAGTAAATGTTATTTTCACATTTTACAAGACTGTTCGTGTAATTATTGTTTTAAAGGAGAGGGGAAGGGGGAGAGGAATAGCAGGAGAATCCAGTCTGCCTTAAAGCACCCTGGATTACTTAAAAGGCTAAAACTAGCCTTTCTAAGCTTCCCTTTTAAGCTGCAAAGGGATGTACTCTGCTGGACTCACAAACGCAAGGAAGGATAATATCAAATAAATATTCCCTCACCTAGCATCTATTCACATCCCTGCACAAAAACCACACCTCTCCATTCTGGCTTGGAGTGGCTAGCAGCACTGGCGGAGGAAGGCGGGTGCGGGGGTGTCAGCCGTGATGGTGGGTAACATTGCCGTGCCACACACACCCATGCTCGCTGCATGGGCAGCACCCCCGGACGCTCGCTGCGTGGGCAGCGGGCTGCTAGGGACGACACTGCTGTGGGCAGCTCACCCTGCCCCCTTGCCATTCCGGGTGCCAGGGCAGGTAGTTCCACCCCTGGCTAGCAGCCCACCTGCCTGCCTTTCTGTGTGCCCATGTGTGTGTAATCACTTGGAAAGGGGACGCGGGTGGCGCTGTGGTCTAAACCACTGAGCATCTTGGGCTTGCCGATCAGAAGGTTGGCGGTTCAAATCCCCATGACGGAGTGAGCTCCCGTTGCTCTGTCCCAGCTCCTGCCAACCTAGCAGTTCGAAAGCACGCCAGTGCAAGTAGATAAATAGGTACGGCTGTGGCAGGAAGGTAAACAGCATTTCCGTGCGCTCTGGTTTCTGTCACAGTGTTCCGTTACGCCAGAAGCGGTTTAGTCATGCTGGTCACATGACCTGGAAAGCTGTCTGTGGACAAACGGCGGCTCCCTCGGCCTGAAAGCGAGATGAGCGCCGCAACCCCATAGTCGCCTTTGACTGGACTTAACCGTCTAGGGGTCCTTTACCTTTACCTTTCTTTTTAATCACTTGGAAGATGTGAGAGTCAGACTTCCCCATGACTCTCTTTTTCCCCTCAAAAGCTTCCTAATTCCTTAAGCAGAGGTTGGGCCAGCATTCCCAGTGTGCTACCTCAGCACCTGAAGTATACTTACCCAGATCAGCAATGCAGCATTGCTTGTTGTTCTTGACTAAGATGTTCCTACTTTTTAGGTCCCGGTGAGCAATGGCTGGCTTGCCCTGGGTGCCAAAGATCTCCACGTGGAGATGGAGGAGGCCACAGATGATGGAGTTGGCGAAGAGCAGGCAGCTCTCCACATCCAGTGCCGTGTGCTGAAGGTAGTCGTAGAGGGAGCCGTGCTCATGGTAGTGGGTGATAAGCCACAGCTGGGTGCTGGAGTTCCTTGAGGTCATGTCGGAGGCAATGAATCCTGTGGTCGGTTGAAGAAGAAGAAGAGTTTGGATTTGTTATCCCGCTTTATCACTACCTGAAGGAGTCTCAAAGCGGCTAACATTCTCCTTTCCCTTCCTCCCCCACAACAAACACTCTGTGAGGTGAGTGGGGCTGAGAGACTTCAAGAAGTGTGACTAGCCCAAGGTCACCCAGCAGCTGCATGTGGAGGAGCGGAGACGCGAACCCGGTCCCCCAGATTACGAGTCTACCACTCTTAACCACTACACCACACTGGCAGAAATCAGGAGGGCAGAAATCAGGAGTGGACCCCACACAAGGGCATGAATGATCAAGGTGCTTCAGAAAGAAATGCAAAATGGCTGCCCGTTTTGCCCTAAGGAAATTTTAGGAGGGGATTGTGAGAATGAGGGGAAGGTGAAGTAAGAAGGATGGAGGAGAAAGGGAGAGAAGCAGGAAAAGGTGAAGCTAGGACAACTAAGAAGGGATTGCAGAGGAGCAGACGAGAGTTAAACCTGAAGGAGGGCACTGGTGAACTGAGAATAGATGCTATGCTGTTGGACCCACAGCCCATTATACTCAATACTCTGCTCTGACTGGCAGTAGGCCTCAAACTCATTCTTCACGATTCCAAACAGAGGCATCTCCTAGGTTTGCTATCTGTGACTGCACAGAGGCAGGAGGAGGAGAAAATAAAGGAGATGTGAGGTAGGGATGGACAAATACTGCCGTTTTGGTTTTGCTCAGTTCTTCATTTTTCCAATCTGGAGTTTTCAACCTTTCCATAATGGTTTATGACCTCTGTTTTCAAAAGCACCTAATAAAATTCACCAGCATTTTTGGGCTTATTTCTCCTAATATACAGATTTTTTGTGTCAATTTTGCCCAATATATACATGCAGCAAAGCACATTCATATTTTCCCCCTAATACAATGCACTTCTGTATGTTATCTTCCCAAGCACATGCATTTTTATGCACACTTTGCCCTGATATATTCATTTCTGTACACGTTACTTGGTTAGAGAAATGAACTGCAAAATTCAGAAATTGTAAATTTTGAAGACTATATATACAGTGGTATCTTGGTTTTCGAATGTAATCTGTTCCCGAAGTCTGTTCGACTTCCGAAACGTTCGAAAACCAAGGCGCGGCTTCCGAATGGTGCAGGCGCCCCGGAAACAACAGCCAACAGCTTCATCAGACGTTTGGCTTCCAAAAAATGTTCAAAAACCAAAACACTTACTTCCAGGCTTTCAGCGTTCGGGAGCCGAAATGTTTGAGTACCAAGGCATTCAAGAACCAAGGTTCCACTGTATTTAGTGCTTTTTTTAAAAAATAAAAGGTGTCAGAACTGAGCTCTAGCTCAAAAGAACGCAAAAGAACTCAAAAGAATACTGATTTATCTGTGCTGACATTTCTGGAAAAATTGCCCCATTTCTGCTCACCTAAGATGTTGTCATGCCTCAGCAGCACTGTGTTGTAGATCTCTGTCTCACGGAACCACGACTGCTCATCCCGGGACGAGAAGATCTTGACCGCCACATTTTCCCCATGCCACATAGCACGCCACACCTCCCCATATCGTCCTTTGCCTGTTGGGGGGTGGGGTGGGGGGTGACAGTTTTCACACTAGGTTTTGCTTACCTCCATCTAGGTTCATCATCCTGAGCTGGTGCATAAACATACACTAAAGAATGCTAGCATATATCTTTCCTTTGCCACAGGCATCGACCACTGAGATGCAGAGTCCATTTTTGCCCACGGTGGGAATTGTCACCCAGGCAGAGGCGGAGCTAGCTGTTCCGGCACCTGGACTGACACACATGCTGTGCACCCGGGGGGCAGGCCATGGGGCCGGGGCCAGCATCCCAGGGAGGAAGAGCGAGCATCCCAGGGGGCAAGATGCCCATGGGGGCAGAACGAGCTACCCATGCTGGTGGAGCGAGCTGCCCATGGTGGGCTGCTTCCTGGGCGGGGGAGGGAGGGAGCCGCGCTGCTTTGCCAGTAGCCTTCCTTCCTTCCCTTTTGCTTTTGACAGCATATTTACAAGCAGATTTATTGAGCATAAATCACGACAAAGAAAAACATGTCGTCTCTCCTTCCTCTCCTCAGAGAGAGTCGCAAAAGCTATACGCAACGGAAGTTCCCGGCAATCTGTGCTGGTGTGTAAACAGACATGTGACACACAACAGTTCCATGTCTGCAACTTAAGGTGGAATGGAATTTTCCCAACAGGCTCCCCCCCCCCCAGAAGCAGCCCGGGAGTGGGGATCAATGGTGTGCTGCCCGCCTGCAACTCCCAAGCCTCCCTGAGCTGTCAAAATGAAGGGGGAAGTGGCGAAGGCTGCCGGCAAGCAGCGCAGCTCTGCCCCTTCCCCCGACGGCTCAGGGTAGGCTTGGGAGTCACAGGCGGGTGGCGCGTCGGAATGTAACCCCCCCAGTGATGACACCTGGGGCACCCCCCCACTGCTCACCTTCCTCCGCCCCTGCACCCAGGGTCAACCTCTTCATGCATCTTACTAGAGATAGCGGAGTCCTCAGTAGGGGTAAAGGGTAATAATGGGAAATCTCCCAAGCTGACATGGTTTATGGTGTGGTCATATCAACTGTGCTAATTCGATCTGGGCTCTGAGCATGGGATTTTCTGCCCTGAACCGAAAACTGGAGGGGTGTCAGTTGCATAACTCAGTGTTTTTCAACCACTGTTCCGCGGCACACTAGTGTGCCACGAGATGTTGCCTGGTGTGCCGTGGGAAAAATTGAAAAATTACTTTATATATAGTCAATATAGGCACAGAGTTAATTTTTTTAACATTTTCTAATGGTGGTGTGCCTCGTGATTTTTTTCATGAAACAAGTGTGCCTTTGCCCAAAAAAGGTTGAAAAACACTGGCATAACTGAGCATGAGAGACACAGACAATGTTTAGAAGATTCCTTATTGCTGTCAATACGCATGTAATTTCTCCTCACTCAAAATGAGTGATGGATAAAGTGGTTCTGAAGGTTCCAGTTCCGTCACTGTAAAAAGCACAGAAGTCCAACTGTGATAACAGCGACTCCTGCCTCTTCCCTGCAGTCCCTGGAATAGTTTTTTTAAAAACTGTTTTCAAAATGTTTGCTTAAAGAAACAAACATCCTTGAGCACTTGAACAAATTAAGTCCACCTTTCAGGTAAGCATTTGAAGCAGGAGGACAAATCTCATAGCCAAACTGGTGTTTGATTCATAGGCGTGTTTTGTCACAGAAATTGAAAATAAATAAATAAATAAATAAATAAATTTTTACCCTGCCCATCTGGCTGGGTTTCTCCAGCTACTCTGGGCAGCTCCCAACAGAATATTATTATTATTATTATTATTATTATTATGACTAAACATGAAACTTTAAAAACTTCCCTAAACAGGAATGAATGCACAACCTGTGTGAACAACACAACCTTTCTTGGGCTTGCTATTTGTGATGGCAATTCCACACAATGCTGAACTAAGGAATGGCTCGAGAGTCCAGAGTTTAGGAGAGAGCTGGAAAATATGATCCTGTTTTCACACATGTTAGGAAGTGCTCGGTTGGTGACAATATGCACACCGGGTTTCTTGCTGCTTACCAACACATTCAACCAGGCTGATCTGCCGAGCCACGGTTCTCTGGACGAGGAAGGGCAGCCCAGAGCCGCTCCCGGTGGTGCAGTCATCATTCAGCAGGTTCTAAATGCAATTTGAAACAAGCGGTGACACACAGAGGAACGGCAAGCGAGATACACCTAACAACAATCTACCAAGCCGTATTCAATTAACTTTGTCACAGAACCACCCTGAGACCTATGGCTGAAGGGCGGCGTACAAATTTAATAAAGAATCAAAGAATCACCATCATAATAATGAGAATCGTTTCAATGCAGCCTTACTTACCTGCCTTTGAAATAAATTAAAACAATTCTTTTAGAAGATAGTTAAAAAGACTCTTCTTAAAAACCTAAAAACTCCCTTAAAAGAATCAAATCTTCAAAAAGGGCTGCCTTTTTGAAAACAAACAATTTTTAAACAAATTCAATAACCATTAATCATCCAGCAGTAAATCTAACGGTGTTTGTTTTATCCATTGTCTCTAGACATGGACTTCACATTCAACAAACATATTACTTAGTGTCACCCGTCCACTGAGAACATTGAGCGGTTGGTATAGGGAGGTCTCGATTTTGGTCATTCACATAGTTACAGAAAGGGGTCCACATTTCTTGGAAGGCGTCTCTATTTGTTATGCCTTTAATTGCCTTCCTGAGTGCAACCCAGGGCTGTCTTCTGCAAAACTCTGCTAAATGGGAACTAAATTCCCACAGGAATAGCAGGATGAGGGAAAAAGTCACAGGCCCATGCAGCAATAGACTGCCCGCACTCTGAGCAGGTGGTCTACCTTCCATTTAACTTCCCCGCAATGCCCTGGAGTGAATCAATTCCAGGGTCATTTTGGGAATCTTAAACGGCAGCTGTTCCCAGCTATACCCCGGGCATTTATTTTTAAAGGAGGGTCCATCAGTGAGAGGACCTGCTGGAAAGTTTGGGCTCAAAGGATTCTTCCCTAAGGATTCTGGGAGCTGCTGGCACTGATCCTGGCTTGAAGCACAACTAGGAAGCTCAAACCAAAACCTTTTACCAGCCCACCAGCCCACCAGTGAGATTCTGGGAGATTACAGAAGCTCAAGGAACTTCAGGTGAGCTTGCATTCCAATGCAGGGTGGGACAGAGGTGCAATTACCGACTACTTACTTTTAAGGTGCTGTCACCAAGCGTGGATGCCTTCAGTATGAAATCCATGTCCTCCAGATCATCAGACCTCAGCCGTATCCGTCTCTGCCGGCTCTGGAACACCTTCCATACAGACAGCCCCACCAATGCAGCGAGAACCAAAAAAGCAAAGAGGGGAACCAGGATCATCAGGAGAAGGTTCTTAAGAGAAGGACTCTCTTCTTCTGGCGGATTTTCACCTGGTTGGAAAGAAAGGAAATGAACTTGGTTATTGTCGCTTCTCCAATGGTTAGGAGTCCTCTTGGCATTGTCAGTTTTCATTTCTTAGTACAGAAAGTATTGATCTGATGTGTAGAGATCTTTCCTATTCTGATTAGTTCAGAACTGTTCTAGAAGTTTCTGTGAGAGAAACAGGAAGAAGGTTTCTGATGTTTTGGTTATTTCTCTGGGAAGCTGTATAAAGGTAAAGGTAAAGGGACCCCTGACCGTCAGGTCCAGTTGTGGACGACTCTGGGGTTGCAGCGCTCATCTCACTTTACTGGCCGAGGGAGCCGTACAGCTTCCGGGTCATGTGGCCAGCATGACTAAGCTGCTTCTGGCGAACCAGAGCAGCACACGGAAACGCTGTTTACCTTCCCGCCGGAGCGGTACCTATTTATCTACTTGCACTTTGACGTGCTTTCGAACTGCTAGGTGGCAGGAGCAGGGACCAAGCAATGGGAGCTCACCCCGTTGCGGGGATTTGAACTGCCAACCTTCTGATCGGCAAGCCCTAGGCTCTGTGGTTTAACACACAGCTCCACCCGCGTCCCTGGGAGTTCTGTTATGTTACTGTCAAGGTCATACTAACTATAATAGTAAGACCAGGAGAAGCCTGGGTCTCACTCACTTTCTCTTTATCTCTTTGTTCTGGTGTTCTGTTCCGTATGCTTAGTGTTAAGGTTAAGTCTTATTATAAGTTTATGTTTTATTGTTTTTTGCTGCAACTGGATTTTTATGGACTGTGCCAATCCTGAATGCACTGGATTTGTGACCATTATGCTCATTTACCTTCAGTATCAGTGAAGTTCTGCTGGATGAAGTACAATTGCCTCTTTGTCTATTATTTTATTTTATTTTTTGGAAACTCTGCTACGTGTTTAAGTTTTTTTCCTGCTCCCCCGTTCAATGGGTGACAGACATTCACTCCAATCAAATGGCAATCTCGCTACTACCTATGGGATCTCCTACGTATGGGAGCTAATAATCCTCGAGGCACGATCCTTGCAAGAGAAAGCATAGCTGTACCTGGTAACTGGATGGTGAGATTCAAATTACACATGTCGGTTGGACAACATATTATGGCAGTTTTTGTCGTGTGGGAGCCTCTGCAGAACTCAGACATGGATTGAAGGCATCCTTTCTTGCGGATCATTACCCCCTCTGTCAGATGCTTGCTCACAAAACACAGCTTCCCTGTACAAGTGCTATTGAGACAGTTTGGCTGCTCACACACACAGTTCACCAGATCTGCAGGAAGACAAAGAAAGACAGAGTTTCCCCCTGACGTTTGAGCCTTTTATTCTTCCCTGCCCAGTAAGGATGATGGAGAAAGGTGGTTCAGATTTTGCCACGAACTGACCTGATTTGTATTTTCCAACACAAGATGTGCAAACTGAATCACAGCTGGCCTTTGAAATCTACACGTCTCTGAATTTTGGGATGCCATTCCCCGGCCAAATTACGTGTACAAAAATGTGAAAATTCAGGGAAAGTGTGCATAAAATGCATACACATTAGTAAAAATGGCATATGAAATACAAAGGGAAGATAGCCTTCAAGAATCTGTACAACAGGAAAACTGAATACTAAAAGGCATCTGTTAGGAGACATTTGCGCTAAAACACTTGTGGTCTTTCAATTTAAAAATCACAAACTGATACAGAAATGTAAAATGGACTAGGGAAGTTTATAAATGAAATAGGATTTATTTATTTAATGAGGATTGACTTGAAATAAGCTGCCAGTTATGCAGCCATAATGCGTAAGTTTTTTTTAACTGATGCAGAAGTGGAGAACAGAGCTTTAGACAGGAAAAATTACAAACTGGAAGCAACGTAAATTGACAGATGTGTTCAATCCTGCCTCCATACTGTGGTGGAGCTAGCCACTCCTGCACCCGGAGTGGCAGGGCAGAATGATCCTCGGGGGGGGGGGGTCCATTCGAGGCGCGGCAGGGCGCTCCTCCTGGTGGGGGTCCGATCACGGCACAGCGGCACTATCCTCCAGGGGGGAGGTCCGATCGCAGTGTGGTGGTGCGATCCTCCTGGCAGGGGTCTGATTGTGGCGAGGCGGCACGATCCTTCGGGGGGAAGGTCCGATCATGGTGAGGTGGTGCGATCCTCCCGGCGATGGGCCAGTCGCGGTGCGGTAGCATGATCCTCCCGGCAGGGGGCCGATTGCAGTGTGGCGGTGCGATCTGCTTAGGGGGGATTTTGTCCCCCGCCTGAGATGGCACCTGGGGCGGGCCGCCACCACCACACACCCCTCCCTATGCCCCTGTCCATACTCCTAGCCCAACCAAAGAACACTATAGCCACAATATGCTCAATATTCTGTTTAAAAGGTTCCGGAGTCAGG
Organism: Lacerta viridis; assembly: GCA_900245905.1. NCBI lineage: Eukaryota > Metazoa > Chordata > Lepidosauria > Squamata > Lacertidae > Lacerta > Lacerta viridis. The sequence goes on from OFHU01001029.1 coordinate 325,354, forward strand.
AACAACCGAAGTGTCTACATACAGTAGGACCAAGCACTTGCACCCTTGCTAAAACTCAGAAAGTCTAGGTCTGATCAGTTCTCCCCCGGGTGAGATTGCAAGACCATCTGAGCACAGGGCCGGCACTACTACATACTCTCCAACATTTCTCTGATGAAAATAAGGACAGGATGTTGAATATAAAATATGTTGATTTGGGGAGTATCCTGAGCAGCTGTAGCTACTCAGGCTAATGGATCAATGCCTCAGTGGGGCCTGGTCCTGAAGCTAAGTGTCTCCAAGAAACAGCAGCCTCTTTGGCAAACAGCTGTTTTTGCAAGGGGGCCTGGTGCTAAAGTCTGCGCCTCTCCCCACTCTTCCCGACACAGTTGTCTCCCACTCACCATTTCCTCCGGCTGCTTCGACGTTTCTTGGGAGGCTCATGATGGCCACGAAAAGGCCAGCGATAGCTCTTTGCCGCATTTTCTCTACAAAAAGGGCAGAATGAGTTAAGGAAAGGGATCCTGGAAGAACGTTTCAGACACATAGGATAACAACATTTGTCTCACCAAAGAGATTTGCATGGAGATTTATACATTTACCTATTTTTAAAAATGTATTCAAGAAGAGCCTGCCTTAGAACATCTGGGGCATGGAACCGAATGGAGGGGAGGTGACCGCAGTCTTAATCTCTCAGGACCTGGTGTGCGAAGTTGAGTGTTGTTGAACTGATGAGGAACACTGACCACAGGGTTATCAAATTCATTATACAGTCGTACCTTGGATCCCAAACGCCTTGCAAGTCGAACGTTTCGGCTCCCGAAAACCGCAAACCCGGAAGTGACTGTTCCGGTTTGTGAACTATTTTTGGAAGCCGAACGTCTGATGGGGCTTCCGCAGCTTCCAGTTGGCTGCAGGAGCTTCCTGTAGCCAATCGGAAGCTGCACCTTGGTTTCTGAATGTTTTGGAAGTCGAATGGAATTCCAGAACGGATTCTGTTTGACTTCCAAGGTACGACTGCATACTTATAGTTTGGGGGGTGGGACCCCCTTAAACCCTAGAAATTAATAAATGGTAGGATTTTGATTACTTGGGATATGAAAGGAGAAAGACAAGCTGCAGAGGAATTCCTGAGCAAGCCTATGCAAAATGACCTGGCCAAGCTAGGACCATTAAGAAAACAACACAGGGCCTTTGAGAGCCACACTGGCAACTCTCCTTCCCCCTTGCCCTGAGGTGTGAACAGAGACTGGGAGTTTGGAAGGTTGCCAGGGTAACTGGGTGTGAGGTGGCAGGAAAAGAGAGTTTTTAGTGAGTGTTCTGGGAAGAAGGTAAAAGGAAGACCGGGATCCATCTTGGGCAGGCTGGCTGAAGGCAGACTGCAGTGCTGTGGGAGACAAGAGGATGCCAGCATGGTTAACCAGCAGAATCAGGCCACTATCAGAGGCAAGAAGGCATCCTTCAGAGAACAGGATGTCTTGTCCAAATGAGAACAGCACTTCTCGCTGTTCAACTTTAGCACAAAGGTGTTGGGCAGGGAGCTATTCTGCAGGTGGGTCTGCAAAGAGAAGGCAGGCTTTTGAGCAGCCAATGTCTTCTATTCACTGACTCTTCATGATAAAACCCTATCTGGAGATGATGGTGTGCTAACTTTGAAAACCTGCCCATCATGTGGGGAGTGTTCTGAGCTGATGATGGTGTGCTAACTTTGAAAACCTGCCCATCATGTGGGGAGTGTTCTGAGCTGCAAATGTGGGTATACAGTCATACCTTGGATCTCAAACGCCTTGCGAGTCAAACGTTTTGGCTCCCAGACACCGCGAACCAGTGTTCAGGTCTGCGGACGTTCTTTGTAACCCGAACGTCCGACGCGGCTTATGCGGCTTCCGATTGGCTGCAGGAGTTTCCTGCAGCCAATCGGAAGCTGCACCTTGGTTTCCGAACATTTTGGAAGTCGAACGGACTCCCAGAACGGATTCCATTTGACTCTGGAGGTACCACTGTACTGGTTTTCACTTTTGTTGTTTTTAAAGAAGAGAAGAGTTTCTAATTTTGCTTCTGGGAAAGATCTGGCCTGAAAGGATGCTGAGTTCATCCTGCACTGTTGTGCTATTGGATCCTTTTTCGTGCTATGCTGCCTGGCTGTGCTCCAAGCTGTCCCCTCTGTATCTCTATGAGCTGAGGCCAGCTGTTGATTTCAGGGACTCAGGGGTTTTGTTGCAGGCTTATCACTAACATAAAAATACTCTTTGCAAGAATCCAGAAATGTTCCAGCTGCTCCACTGAAGAGACAGGAGTGGGAGGGTGGTTGGGTGGGTTTTCTTGAGGTTTTTTGGGGGGTTGCTTATTTGTTCATTTCCTTGTGAAACAGAAACTCTTGCCAAGCTAAACCCAAGGGTGTCTAGACCTCGCCCATGCCCCTTCCAACTCCTGCAAACTTCCCCTTCGTCAATACAGGCAAAATTTGGGTCCTGAGAGTCTGAGACCGTTTCTTGTCCTGCGTCGCCCACAAATTCCTAGCATAAACAAAGTCACCACTCAGCTTCCTGCTATTCAAGAATTCCAGTGTGTAGCCAGGGCGTTGCAGCCCGGACAGGAATCAAGATTGTTTAGATTCTGTCCTTGATGTTTGGGGGGGTGGAAAGGGAGATATGCTAGCAGAGGGAGTTCCACCAGTCTGCAAAGATCTATCAGAGCAAGGCATATGCAGCACGGCTCCAGCCATGGAAGAATAGAAACTCCTGCCCCAGAAACAGCTTGCTTTGTTTTTGCCGGTGGAGGGGAAGTTGAGGGTAAAGCTCAGAGAACATTGGCCTGTAAATAGTGATATCAGAAAGGAAGACTAAGATCAAGATCCTGTGCAGAGGGAATGTTGGCTCCTTGCAAATCAGAAGTCTGTATCAAGAGCAGGTCCTCCCCTCTCTTCTCTGGCACAATGCCCCCCCCCTTCTCATTTCAGTCTTTGGGCTCCTCCAGACAACCTGTTTACTGAGCATGCAGCTTGATTTGCTTGCCCAAAGCATATGCAGACGTTAGATTGAGCATTTGTTCTGGTTTGTTTGCATGGAGGTTATACACAGGGCTTTTTTTCAACACAGTTCTGGCACCTCTCGGGTGGGCCGTTATAACAGACCTTCAAAGTGTCCCTATTTTCCAGGGACAGTCCCAGATTTACAAAAGCAGTCCTGGTTTCTGATCTGATCCCAGAATGTCCCGCTTTTCCTTAGGCCAGGGGTGTCCAAACTTTTTCCAACGAGGGCCAGATTTGATGAAGTGAACATGCGTTGACCTTTTTAAGGATTGAAGTTGTTGAGTTTTGGGGGATTTAACCCTAAAGTTGTTGAGCTTTTTTAGGATTGAAATTGCTGGCCTACCTTTAGGATTTTACCCTAGGAAATAAACTGCCACAGGGGCCGGATTAAACCGACTGCTGGGCTGGATTAGGCCCTGGGCTGGACTTTGCTCATGCCTGCCTTAAAAAGGTAAAGGGACCCCTGACCATTAGGTCCAGTCGTGTTCGACTCTGGGGTTGCGGCGCTCATCTCGCGTTACTGGCCGAGGGAGCTGGCGTACAGCTTCCGGGTCATGTGGCCAGCATGACTAAGCCGCTTCTGGCGAACCAGAGCAGCGCATGCCTTAGACTATCCATATTTTCATCTGAGAAATGTTGGAGGGTATGTTATAAGAGGAACAGGGAGGCATTCATGGTGAGTTCTGGCACCTCTTTTTATATAAAAATAGCACTGGTTATACCACCATGAGCATCCATTTGGTCTGCTTGCAGCAGGACGGTTATACAGTGGTACTTCGGGTTACAGACGCTTCTTATTACAGACACTTATTACAGACGCTTCAGGTTACAGCTCCGCTAACCCGGAAGTAGTACCTCGGATTAAGAACTTTGCTTCAGGATGAGAACAGAAATTGGGCTGCGGTGGCAGCGAGAGGCCCCATTAGCTAAAGTGGTACCTCAGGTTACGAACAGTTTTGGGTTAAGAACGGACCTCCAGAACGAATTAAGTTCTTAACCCGAGGTTGTACAGTACGCCTTCCATAACAATTAGTTCATTCCACACCTTCAAATGCATTTCTCCATCACTTAAGAGTACCTGTGACTCTTTTTGCAAGAGGGATTCAGGTGCATACCAGAGTTTTGCATAGGCAATTATGGATTAAAGGGCTCTGTTTCCCCAGCACAACAAATCCACTTTGAAAGAGAATTGGGCTTTTTGCGGCCTGGAAAGTGTGGGAGGAACAAATGATTAATGGGAATATATGTAAACATAAATCAGGATAAATACTCATTGTCGTACAACTGCCCCGCTGACAAATCAAACTGAATGCTCAATAGAGACATTTTCTGTCTATCATATGTTTATTTCAATATTTCCTCCCACTCTGTTCTTTATTTTTGCTCATTTTCATCCTCTTGGGCAGCCAGACAGCTACAACACTTCAACATTGCCTTTGCTCCAGCTGCTGAATCCCAGATTTTTTCTGTCCGAGATGGGGAAACTTGTGACCTCGTCATTTCATAACTGGCCTGATCTCTAGTTCTCATAGACACTGTCTGCCTTGAAGTCTCTGGAGGATGCGTCAAAGAGGCGCCTTCTCGTGTCTACTGCTCCGCAGATCCTTCTTGGATGAGACCAGGGAATCATCAAATCGAGCGTTTCTATAAATCGGCTCCAAAAATTGAGAAACCTTTGGCCCATTGCAGCCCATGTAAAAAGGTAAAGGTAAAGGACCCCTGGACGGTTAAGTCCAGTCAAAGGCAACTATGGGGTTGTGGCGCTCATCTTGCTTTCAGGCCGAGGGAGCCAGTGTTTGTCCACAGACAGCTTTCCGGGTCATGTGGCCAGCATGACTAAACCGCTTCCGGATAAATGGGACACCGTGACAGAAACAAGAGTGCATAGAAACACCGTTTACCTTCCCGACACAGTGGTACCTATTTATCTACTTCAGTGGTGTCCAAACTTTTTTCAAAGAGGGCCAAATTTGATGAAGTGAAGGGCCGTGAGGGCCAACTGAAGGGCTACCAAAGTTGTTGACTTTTTTTAGGATTGATGTTGTTGTGTTTTTTTTTTAGGATTTTACCCCAGGGAAATAAACTGCCACAGGGGCCAGATTAAACTCACCGGCGGGCCGAACTAGGCCCCTGAAACGAACTGTGGACATGCCTGATCTACTTGCACTGGCATGCTTTCGAACTGCTAAGTTGGCAGGAGCTGGGACGGAGCAATGGGAGCTCACTCAGTTGCGGGGATTCGAACCGCTGACCTTCCAGTTAGCAAGCCAACAGGCTCCGTGGTTTAGACCACAGGGCCACCCGTGTCTCTTTTACAGCCCATGTACAGAGGAGGAGAAAGGTGTAAAGTTGTCTGTCTACTGTTTTGCCCTCTGTCAAACCAAAGGAAGCTACAGAGGAAACTCACCACCACGAAGTTTGCGGCAAATAACATATGGGTAGTGATGAAGAATCTGTCCATTTCTAGTCTTTAAGTTTCTCATTTTTCCAGTCATAAATTCAATTCTCTCACTTTCCTGCAGCAATTTGTGTGGTTTTTTTTTTAAAGATAAAAATTGCTCATGGAAAATTGTTAGCATTTCAATGTGAATTTCTCTTAATAAGCACATATTTGCACACAGTTTTGACTAATATACACATTTTTGAAAGCAACTTCCCGCAAAAAGGCATTTTTGTATGTTATTTTCACTGATATATGCATTTTACACACACACACACACACACCCCATATATGTATTTTTGTATTCATTGCTTGGCTAGAGAACTTCACTGCGAAATTTGGAGACATGCAGATTTTGAATGATAGCTGTGTTTCGGTTTGCGTATTGATTCGAGAAGCACAGATTGGGTAGTTTCTCACTGAAAGGCAAACACAGTTGAATTGCGTCTTCAGCTCTGCACATGGACCCACTCTGTAACTCTGGCAATAAACCAACATTAGGGAAGTCAGTCTGTCCATACTTGTGTATGAGCTTTCAGCAGTTCTCACTTTGCTCCACCTTTTCTGGAGTGGGGAACTGATATAATGGAGCTGATGGCTTGCTATCTGATTCTTCCAACCATGCTATGTGAGCTGGAAACCAAGAACAAACCTTGGTTTCCGTTTGTGTTACATTTGGAGATAAATAAGCCAATGAGTGCTAGTTTGTAGCAGTCAGCCAGCCACTCTTCAGTTTGTTTCCCCACTCTAGAAGGAGAGGAGTAAAGTGTGGACTGCCTGACCTGCATGTGTGTAGGTTGCGTGCAGAATAAGGTCCCCAACCATGATTTCATGGCCAGCGTTATATGTGGATGCAGCCAATGAATGAGTTCCGGTCCCAAACAAGGTGAAATCACACTGTATTCTTACATTATTTTATTATGTAGTTTATGTTATCGGATGTGTTTTGTTCTCACTTACATATTATGTATCACAGGCATGTCCAACAGGTATACCGTGATCTACCGGTAGATCAATGAACATCTGCAGTAGATCAGTGGTAGATCATTGGCTCTCCCCAAAGAAGCCGAACAACTGCGGCTCCCCTAAAAAAGCTCAACATTTTACCTCCTCCCTGAAAAAACATAACAACTTTGACCCGAAACCCCCCCCAAAAGGGGGTAGATCACTGCCAGTTTTTAACTCTGTGAGTAGATCGCAGTCTCTTAGGAGTTGGCCACCCCTGATGTATCGAAACTTGAAAAATCGATGAGAATAATCGTTAAAATAAAGATATCTCATTCTGTAGCCTACTGTCCACAAATAATTGGTGCCAGCTCTTCATCCAGTCTCAGTAAATTTCCCCGGACCAATCTGTGTGCAGCCAGGGAGCCGCCTAGCGTAAAATCAAGTGATGTTCAGAACCTGTCAACCTCAAGTATTGACTTCTGCAAATTCATCCTGAGGCAGAAGGGTGAGCAATAGCAATCTGGTACAAGTGGATAACAGGAATGCAGCATCTCTCTCTCTCTCTCTCTCTCTCTCTCTCTCTCTCCCTCCCCCCCTTTCTATCAAGCAGTATATAAATTTTATGACATTAAATAAATAAATATTTCTATTTGTATAGCCACAAGGGCAAATGTTTACTGCATCTTCGGATTTGCCAATTAAAAAAAGTTACTGTAATGTATTATTCCCCCCCCCCTTACATCTGCTTAATCGTCCCAAGTTCTACTAACAAGCATGCTGTTTGCCACAAGCTGCCAGCGCAAGGTCCAGGGCCTCTTCAGGGCTACTGCATTGGAAAGGGGACTGTGCAGAATCTCCAGCAGTCAGGAAGTGGGATTTCCGTGCCCTGGCACGGGCTGTTTTTGAAGGAGGGGATAAAGGATGCTGTAGCTATGACAGCAAATATAATAATAGTGTATGCGTCTGCACTTAACAGCTTTTGAATGGATTGCCAAAGCATCACTTCAATGGTCTATCTACCATCTATCTCTCTACCATCTATCTATCATCTATCTATCTATCATCTATCTGATAATTCCAGTCATCTATTGCATGCTAATGGGAACCAAATACCTGTATTTTTGGTCACTAGACAAATGCATGGAGTATAGCTCTACCAAAAGTTCTTCTTGGTCATCACAGGTAAATAAAAGTAAAGGTACCCTTGACCGTTAGGTCCAGTCACGGACGATTCTGGGGTTGCACGCTCATCTCTCTCTATAGGCCGAGGGAGCCGGCGTTTGTCCACAGACAGCTTCCGGTTTCATGTGGCCAGCATGACTAAGCTGCTTCTGGCGAACCAGAGCAGCGCACGGAAACGCCGTTTACCTTCCCGCCAGAGTGGTACCTATTTATCTACTTGCACTTGACGTGCTTTTGAACTGCTAGGTGGGCAGGAGCTGGGACCAAACAACGGGAGCTCACCCCGTCGTGGGGATTCGAACTGCCGACCTTTCGATCGGCAAGCCCTAGGCTCTGTGGTATAGACCACAGCGCCACCCACGTCCCTGCCAGGTAAATGAAACCCCCCAATTCAGTGTGCCTCTGAAGGCCAGTTGTTGGGAACAAAAGCAGGAGAGGGCTATTATTGCTCTCATGCCCTGCCTGTGAGCTTTCCAGAGATATCTGGCTGGCCACTGCATGGGATGCAGGATGTTGGACTAGAATGACCCTTGTTCCAATTCAGCAGGGCTCATCGTACGGTCATCGTTTTTGACATTTAAAAACCCCTTAAATGACACGGAGCTGAGTAGGAAGTGGAACTGATTATACAAGTCGGAACTTGCTGCCAGTGCAGGATTTTGCTGCTGGGTGGAACGGGTGCTAAAATTTGGCATGTGCTGATGTGGTCACCTTCAGGGTGCACCGAAGCCACACACCAGAAAAAAATGCAGCGGCCATTGCGGTTTGAGGCTTGTGAGCCGGCCGCATGGTGAAGCAATTGCACAGTTGCTGCACCGCAGGCAGAATTTGGCAGGTTTCCTCGTAAGCCACATTTCCTACTTGCCAGCTTGCTTACAGGAACGGACCCCAATTCTCACAGACACAGGGTCTCCTCTTTCGTACCTTTGCCGCTGTTGGGATTCAGCCACATAGTGGATAATTCAGACTGCACAATGAAAGTTGACTTGGCACTCTTGTGTAACCCACAATCCCCACCCCCGCCATATCCAAACCCACGCCCAGATTTTGCTATAAGGAAAGTGATGGGGAAATGCACTAAAATGTGTGCAACATCATATAACCTCCCCACAAATAAATAAGAATGAACGCTACATAAACAGGTTGTCTAGAAGAGACTGGATTTAAATCAGGACAGACTGTTTGTCTATTTAGCTCTGTGCCGTCTACCTCAACCACCACCAGCACACTCTGGGGTCTCTCAAGCAGACAGAGGGTCTCTCCCATCACATGCTACTTGGGTCTTTTAACTGGAGATGGCAGGGACTGAACCTGGGACCAAGCATGTTATCTACCATAGAGCTGTGGTTCTTTTCCTAGACGGCCAGCCCTTCCATAAGGCAGAGCGAGGCAGTCAACGTAGAGGAACAGGGACTGGACAGACCTGTGTGCACCAAGCACCCTGCATCTCTTGAGGTAGCCTGCTGCCCCCTGGTGGGGTGGAGGACCTGTTGCCAGTGTCAGTGTAAGATTCAAATGCAAGTCAACTGGTTTTGCCTTTTGTACGTGAATTGACTGAGTGAGAAACCGTCTTGCCCTTCGCCTCCTGCAACAAAATGTCTGGGGCCAGCCCTTGAGATTTTGCATTTTTTGTTGTTCAGGTTCAGGCTGGTTTCAAGCATTTTGTGGAATCGGCTTTTTCTCTCAAAACACCACCTATCACGGGTTCTTGCACTTCCTACCTTTTGCAGCTGGTGTTTCATAAAAGCTAAGAGTATGCATTATATGTAGGGCTGCCTCTGAAGACGGTTCAGAAACTCCAGCTAGTGCAGAATTCAGCGGCCAGGTTGCTCACTGGAGCAAGACGGTTTGAGCATATTACACCAATCCTGGTCTGACTGCACTGGCTAGCAATTAGTTTCCAGGGCCAATTCAAAGTGCTGGTTTTGACCTATAAAGCCTTAAACAGCTCAGGACCATAATACTTCAAGGACTGCCTCTTTCCATATGAACCTACCTGGACCCTGAGATCATCTTCTGAGACCCTCCTTCGTTTGCCTCCTCCTTGAGAGGTCTGGAGGGTGGCAACACAAGAACAGGGCCTTCTCTGCAGTGGCTCCCCATCTGTGGAATGCTCTCCCCAGGGAAGTTTGCCTGGCGCCTTCATTACACACCTTTAGGCACCAGGCAAAAACGTTCCTTTTTAACCAGGCCTTTGGTTGATCTGTTTGACATCCTGTACCCTTTTAAAATGGGACCCAGGTGGCGCTGTGGGTTAAACCACAGAGTCTAGGGCTTGCTGATCAGAAGGTTGGCGGTTCGAATCCCTGCCACGGGGTGAGCTCCCGTTGCTCGGTCCCAGCTCCTGCCCACCTAGCAGTTCGAAAGCATGTCAAAGTGCAAGTAGATAAATAGGTACCGCTCCAGCAGGAAGGTAAACGGCGTTTCCGTGCGCTGCTCTGGTTCACCAGAAGCGGCTTTGTCATGCTGGCCACATGACCCGGAAGCTGTACGCCGGCTCCCTCGGCCTATAGAGCGAGATGAGCGCCGCAACCCCAGAGTCGGACACGACTGGACCTAATGGTCAGGGGTCCCTTTACCTTTTAAAATGGGCTCTTTTCTGGGGGCAGGGGCATATTACTGGGTTGTTGTTTTTATTCTGATTATATATGATGTGATCTTTTCTGTGAACCGCCCTGAGACCTCCAGGTATAGGGCGGTATATAAACTAATAATAATAATAATAATAATAATAATAATGGTGTATGAGGTAGACGTCCATGGCTCAGATCTTAGCTGGGTGCACTGAGTGCCCTTCACTCTCTCAGCCTCGACCCCCATCCAGTAGCAGGTACTACAGATGGAGCTGCACTGCTGACCTGGCTCCCCCACACTGTGTGCTATTGCCAAGTACTGAGAATCATGGAATAATAGAGTTGGAAGAGACCACAAGGGCCATCCAGTCCAACCCCCTGCCAAGCAGGAAACACCATCAAAGCATTCCTGACAGATGGCTGTCAAGCCTCCTGCTTAAAGACCTCCAAAGAAGGAGACTCCACCACACTCCTAAGAGACTCCACCACACTCCTTGGCAGCAAATTCCACTGTGCCGAACAGCTCTTACTGTCAGGAAGTTCTTCCTAATGTTTAGGTGGAATCTTCTTTCTTGTAGTTTGAATCCATTGCCCCGTGTCCGCTTCTCTGGAGCAGCAGAAAACAACCTTTCTCCCTCCTCTATATGACATCCTTTTATATATTTGAACATGGCTATCATATCGCCCCTTAACCTTCTCTTCTCCAGGCTAAACATACCCAGCTCCCTAAGCCGTTCCTCATAAGGCATCGTTTCCAGGCCTTTGACCATTTTGGTTGCCCTCTTCTGGACACGTTCCAGCTTGGGGCAAAGAAGCAAGGAACTCAGAATGGTGACGGTGCGATGGCAGAGCCAATCTGATGCTGTGCCCGAACTCTGGCAAGCTCCCTGCTGCTTTGCCCCTCTCCCTCTTGGCAAACGGAAGCAGTGTGTGGTGTTGGCAAGCCAAGTCAGCAATGTAGCCCCCGTGCTGCTGGGCTGGGTGCTCCTGCCCCCCATTCCAATCCGCAATATGTCACGAGTATAATACTCACTGTAGGATCTTTGTAAGGATCGCTGAGAAGATGATAAGGAGAAAAGTCTCCTCTATAAATGCCAAGTACGATTCTGCGGCTGGAAACCTCAAACGCATTTGTTGGTTCTGCTTTTTTAATGTCAAAATAGTACTCATGACTCGGTTCCTTTTTTAAATAAAAAAATATAAAATCCAGAGTGTGTGACTTCAAGGGTGGTATTTGGCCTTGTTTCAAGGTTAGGGGCTGGAGAATTTCCCACGGGTGCAGTCCTCCCCGCCCCGCTATTTTTAAAAACCAGCTGTGATGGAGTGAAGACCATCTATTTTTAAAAACCGAGTGCCTGTGATGGAGTGAAGTTTACACAACCGGGTGACAGATCCGCAACCTATAGCCACACCCACACCATGCTTTTAAAGTGATATGATGCCGCTTTAAACAGTCATGGCTTCCCCCAAACAATTCTGGGAGTTGTACTTGAGAGGTGTTGGGACCCCCCTCTTCCGCCAACAGCACTACAACTCTCGGAGTTCTCTGTGAAGAGGGATTGATTATTAAACCAACCACAGCTCTGGGAGGGAAATAGGGACCTCCTAACCATTCTCAGCATCCATAAAACTACAGCTCCCAGAGTTCATTGGGGGGGAAGAAGCCACAACTGTTTAAAGTGGTATCATAGTGCCCTAAAAATGCAGGTGGCCCAAGAGGACACCTAGAGTTTACCTCACAGGTATTGCCATTTCAGCCGGCTTCCTAAAATTTCCACAAAATGCGTGAAAATCTCACCACACATTTTAAAAGTACATTTTTTACCCTTTTGAGATGCGGAAAGCTGTGTTCCAGATGTTGTTGGCTCCAACTTCCATCACCCCTTTCCTTTGACTATACAGCCGTACCTCGGGTTACGTACGCTTTGGGCTGCGTACTTTTCGGGTTATGAACTCCCGTAACCTGGAAGTGTAACCCGTCGCGCACGCGATGCGACCCGCGCATGCGCAGAAGCGTTCTGCGCACTTCGTGCATGCGCAAAGCATGTTTTTCGGGTTACTTACGTTTCGGGTTACGTACAGCGACCCGGAACCAATTAAGTACGTAACCCGAGGTACGACTGTACTGACTGTGGCTTATCCAAGTTCAACAACATCAGGCTCCCTATGTCTGGGCCGCACAGCAACACAACTCAGAAATCGGCACAATGAACTTTCATAATTCACTGTTGCGACATGAGTGTATGTGTGTTTGCACTTACAATTCTACAGACCCTCCAAATGTCCCTTTTTTCCAGGGACAGTCCCGGATTTACAGAAGCTGTCCCAGTTTCTGATTTGATCCTGGAATGTCCTGCTTTTCCTTAGGACGTCCCTATTTTCATCTGAGAAACATTGGAGGCTATGGAGTTATGCAACACCTGAGCCAAGGCGATAAGTAACTACACAACCTTTAGAAGACATCTGAAGGCAGTCCTGTATAGGGAAGTTTTTTTTTAATGTTTAATGTTTCATTATGTTTTTATGTGTCGTAAACTGCCCAGAGTGGCTGGGGTAAACCAGTCAGATGGATGGGGTATAAATATTACTACTACTACTACTACTACCACTATTACTACTATTACTACTACTACTATTACTACTACTAGTATTGAATCGGATCACCCTAATTTCATTGGAGAAATGTTGGATGTTATTAGTTTTATTCAGATTGCACTTCAAGGCAAGCCTGCCCAAATTCTTATTTCCTGAAACAATACCTGATCTGAAACATAGCCATTCCTTTAAATCCACACTTCTCCAAATATCGCAATGCACTTCTCCAGCCTAGTCGTGTGTACAAAAAAGCATATACTTAGGTAAAGTGTGCATGAAATGAATAAATTAGTGAAAAAATAGCAGACAAAAATGCATTACACTACACAAAATGGGTTCGTGTATATTAGAGGGAAATTGTACAGCAAAATGTGTGTGTTAGGAGACAATCACACTAAAATGCTGGTGAATCTTGATGGGGATTAAAAACAAGATACAACTCCTTCCCCCCCTGCCAACAACCCCTGAACTGATTTTGAAAATGTGGAGAAGTGAACTGTACAGTAGAAAAATGAGCAGGTCAGAGAAACCGAAATTAACAGATTTTGCCCACTACTAATCTTGAGACATATTCATAAATAGCATTCAGGCAAGGGACTGATCTAAGTTATGCAATGATACTTGGATGATCCAGGACCACCCTGGTTAGACAATTAAAATAATACGCAGTGCCCTAAAGATGGATGCCCAAGCAACAATTTACAAGGACCATGAAACTTATTCGGTGTGGAGAGCTGTTCAACTCTTCATATCCAGCACCGTCTCCTGCAAAATGATTTCTCCTATTTTTTTTTATTTTTTTTGGCAGAAGAGTGGGTGCCATCCTGCATCACAGAGTTCCTCAGTTCCTGCTGACATTTTCTTTGCGCAGGGAGGAGGAGCCTACAGAGAGGGTCAACCGGTTGGCAGCAAGAGGGAGAGAATCACCAATCAGTATTCAGTAATGTCGAGATCCCAGGGTCGGTAGGAGCCAATTTTGTGGATAAACAGTGCTGCAACTGCATAGTTCTGGACCTTAGATTTAATGGCATATACCGGAAGCCTGCAACTTACGCAGGGGTTATGTTCCGGGGATTGCATCTAAAGCTAGTCAGGGCTTTCCCCCCGAGCCGGAACTCTCTGGAACTGGCAACCTTTCAGGTGGGTGCCATTGCCATTATAAGAGAACAGGGTGAGTTCTGGCACCTCTTTTTCTAGAAAAATAGCACTGCGTATAGCCATTTTTCCTGGAACCCTGTACGCTTTCTGCCCTCTTTTTACAGTGGTGCCTCGCAAGATGAAATTAATTCGTTCTGCGAGTCGTTTCGTATTGCGAAAATTTCGTCTTGCGAAGCACGGTTTCCCATAGGAATGCATTGAAATTTAATTCCCATAGGAATGCATTGAAATTTTCGTCTTGCGAAGCACGGCCATAGAAAAATTCGTCTTGCGAGTCACCTAAAAAATCGCAAAACCCGTTCGTCAAGCGAGTTTTTCGTTGTGTGAGGCATTCGTCTTGCGAGGTACCACTGTGTTTTTTTAAACAAATTTTTGCCACACGCATAAAGTTCAATGCACACAAATTAAATGCATGCAAATTGTGGGCTTACTGCAATAGTTTTGCTCAGGTTTGAGTTTTATTGATGTTTTGAACAATTTATATACCACTTAATTATAATCAACTCTAAGCAGGGTGCAAAAAGATAAAAACCAGATAAAACTATAAAATCAGAATTTCGTTAAAATGCCTGCTGGAATAGAAAAGTCTTCAACAGTCTTCAACAGGCCTGATGTCATCTTGTGCTACTTTTACACTCTAAACTTTTGTTTTGAGAAGCTGTGATGGTTAGGTACAAATAAACTGATCTGATCCAGTGGCCTTACAGGGGCCCTATTAGACAGGCATGTGTATTACCGGTACTTTAGTTGTGAAGCACACAATTCTCATTCCCACTCGCTGTTCCACACTTTACAAGGGTGTCTACATTCCTGATGTGTTAGACCAGAAGCTTGTGTCTCTCCAGATGTTGCTGGACTACAACTCTAATCAGCCCCAGTCAGCCTGGCCAGTGGTCGAGGAAAATGTGATTTGCAGAAATACTCTTGAGCATGTGCACTTTTGCAATTTAGAAACTGACGTAAATCGTGGCATAGTTTCTGTTGTCGTGAACGGAAAGAAAACGACATTTGCTTTTGTTCGCAAAAGTGATCCGTATTAGGTAAAATTGCACAAAGGTGCGACTATTAGGGCAAATTTGCGCCATAATGCTAACAAATTTTTCGCCAACTTAAACAAATCCACAGACTTCTGCGGAAATGCTGAGAGCTGAACTTAAGGTAGGAAAACTGAGAGGAAGCAAAATTGACAGATTCGTCTGTTCCTAGCTGGAACCAGACACTGGGGCGCAAACCTGGGCGTTTGCCAAACAGCTGCAAAAGCAAAAGGGGGAGGGTACGATTTGAAGTGGGAAAGTGTGGTGGGGGGAGTGCTTAACCCTTACCCCACCCACTACCATCCTCCTGCAACCTCCTCCTTTCAGCTCTGTTGTCCTGCAACATGGGAGGAATTCAACATCTCACTAAGGCACCTATTTGATTGCCAGGTGGAGCAATCCTCTTCTCCTTCCCCTGCATCATGTTCTGGTGTCTCTCCTGACCCTTTCCAGCCAATTTTAGGGGGGGCACATGGGGGAGGAGAAGGGGGAATAGCTCCATTGTGCAGGTGGAAGCCTTTGAATAGGGCTTCCGCTTTTGACTCCTGCGCAACGGCTCACATCTACAGTGGTAGCTGACTTTAACAATTTCAGGAATCTGTAGCTTCCTCAGGAACCAGCCATTTAGGAAATTAGAATTTCTCTATACTACCTGGATGAATAAAGTGGTATCCTTGTGCTTTGTCAGGTTGCCCTTTCATTGTGTTCAAGAATGCCACACTAAATATATTTTTAATGGACACGCCTATCAGTTTCGGATGCAGACAGAGACAAAATCACTGCAACACAGGGGGTGGGGTGGGGAGCCACTGACCCTCTAGGTGTAATTGGACTCTCTACTGCCATGAGGAACAGCTAGCATGGCCAATGGTCCAAGCCGATGTGTGTTGTTTTCTAAACACATCTGGAAGGCACAAAATTCTCCACCGCTGCCATAAATCCTCTTACAGCTGCCCTTATACCTGAAGGAGCGTCTCCACCCCCATCGTTCAGCCCTGATGGTGAGGTCTAGCTCGAAGGGCCTTCTGGAGGTTCCTTCACTGCGAGAAGTGAGGTTACAGGGAACCAGGCGGAGGGCCTTCTCGGTAGTGGCGCCCGCTCTGTGGAACACCCTCCCTTCAGATGTCAAGGAAATAAACAACTATCTGACTTTTAGAAGACATCCGTTTAGGGAAGTTTTTAATGTTTGATCTTTTATTGTGTTTTTAATATTCTGTTGGGAGCTACCCAGAGTGGCAGGGGAAACCCAGCCAGGTGGGCAGGGTATAAAAACAACAACAAAATCATAATTATTATTGTGGTCAGCTTTCACCGCCAGTGGCCTGGCAACCCACCCACAGATTCCCACGATCCACAAATGAAATATTTCAACCCACCCCTGGAAACATCTGTTTCGATTTTTCTCCGCGAATTGGTGCTGCTGTCTAACATCGTCCTTGCGGCGTTTTTGCCCAAGGATTTCGCCATAATTCCCAGCTGAGCTGAGCTCAACAAGAGTCCAAGCAATGGCCAGTTGGTTTTGTGGAAGAGCTCAAGGGAGCTGGTCTGGCCTGCGAAGGGGAGTCTGAGAGCAAGAATGGGAAAAAAAACCCGAAGATGCTAAATGCTGCTAGGAATTTGATTCCGGTAGCGATACATTTCCATCTTTTCTCCAATCTTAGAAAATCCTGTTTTGCTTGACAGCTTCTTTAAAAAAAAATCCCTCCACAAGTAAAAATGAAAATGTCAGAAACATTGAATCCAACTTACCCAGAAGTCTATGTAGGTGGAAGTTTGGGCACGTCCTGTATCCTGCTGCCTTCCTGCTTTCAACGGGCCTCGGCTAAAAGTTTTCTTCGGTACCAAAGTCTGAAGTGTGGTTTTTTTAAAAACACCCGCAGATGCGTTTATTTAGATCACCCTGGGCAGCTCCTCACCATTCTCGGACGCCTGGCCTGATACGGAATCATGGGTCTCCTTTCTGATGACCGTACGAACCTTCCTGAATTTTCCAACTTTAAAGGCGCGGCGTCCCCTGATTTAGTCTGAAGCTCCTTTCTGGCAAAGCCTATCCCAGGGAGGCCGTCGTATCGAAAGCAGGCTTGAAATGGGGAGCAGGAGCCAGGATCCTTTTTTACAGTCCCCTCTGCACTTTCCAGCTCTCGATCTGAAAGCAGTGGTTTGGCAAGCTCTGGAGGTGGGAGAAGTTAAAAATGTTTCTTATTACTGCCTCTTCCTGCTTGGCTTTTCTCCACCACTCCCAGCTAATAAAGCATTTCCTATTGCAAAGCACAGATCTACACACACACACACACACACACACACACACACACAGTCCCTCCCTCCCTCTCTCCCTCCAGAACACAGTAGGGTCCTGCACAATTATTCTTCATGATCTCCTATTTCTGACAACTAAGCAATTCTCATTGGCTCACCTTACTCTGTTCCATTCCTCCAGCTGTTTGGTTCCTTTCCCCCCTGTTTTTGTTTCCAGAATGTAATTGACTAATTCGGGGGTGGGGGGTGGGGGCTGTCAACCAGATCAGTCTCTATTTCACCGGTATGGGCAGAAAGATTATGCCTTATTTCTGCCAAGCAACCAGAACAGTGATCTGGCCAGCCACCAAAACCCACAGTCCTGGCTACAAGCTTTGTGGATGCCTTGGGCCAGCTGCCATCACCGAGTCTCTTAACCTGGAAAGACAGAGGTCTGTGGACCAGACAAGGCAGTGACCTTGAAGAGAGACGCTGTGTTAGTTGAGAATTGGAGTGTGTTTGGACCCCCAGAAAATGCACCGTCATCTGGAGTTGCCTCTGTCCAGATTGTTCACCCACAATGCACCAGGTTCCACTCTGGCTCTGACAGTGTACCTCCAGATTTTGTCTTGGCTCTGTCCTCAGCCCAGTGGCCCTGTATTTTTGCAATCAAAAGCTGGCATTCCTTATTGACCAGCCATATCACACGTCACTGGCATTTATCTGCTCTGGACATTGGATTGAAAAGCGAATTTTGGCAATCCCCACCATTCTTTTTCAAGGACCAGTAGAACCAACCAGCCACATCTCATGACCATTCTGCTTTCATAGCTTCAGTAATTTTACATAAGTCAACTCTGGAAACTAAATATAAAGTTGACCAACATTCTTCACTATGGGATGAATGTCAATGTCACACTGCACCAACTCTTAATAAGCATTGATTGATTGATTGATTGATTGATTGATTGATTGACTGCACTTCTAAGCCACGCTTACTCAATAAAGATCCCAGGGTGGTTCACAAATAAATAAAACAGGCCAACAAAACACAAGTAAAATTCTAAAACCTAAACCAAATACCCACAATTTCTAGCTGTACAAACAGCTGACAAAGGAGATTTCGTGAAAGGGCTTTGAAAAAGCTACTACATATATATAACCAGGACTGCAACGATTGGTTTTCAGTTCCCTCATCCAGTATTATGGGATGGTGTTCATTGGTCAACTGTGAAGATGGGCACTTGGAAGAACACCTACATGCCTTTTGGCCAAATTTAATCTATGTGTAAAGGTAAAGGTAAAGGGACCCCTGACCATCAGGTCCAGTCGTGTCCGACTCTGGGGTTGCGGCGCTCATCTCGCTCTATAGGCCAAGGGAGCCGGCGTTTGTCTGCAGACAGCTTCCGGGTCATGTGGCCAGCATGACAAAGCCACTTCTGGCGAACCAGAGCAGCACACGGAAACCGTTTACCTTCCCGCTGGAGCGGTCCCTATTTATCTACTTGCACTTTGACGTGCTTTCGAACTGCTAGGTGGGCAGGAGCTGGGACCGAGCAACGGGAACTCACCCCATTGCAGGGATTCGAACCGCCAACCTTCTGATCGGCTAGCCCTAGGTTCTGTGGTTTACCCCACAGCGCCACCTGGGTCCCTAATCTATGTGTACTGTACCATTAATAAAGGCAAAGGTAAAGGGACCCCTGACCATTAGGTCCAGTCATGTCTGACTCTGGGGTTGCGGCGCTCATCTCGCGTTACTGGCCGAGGGAGCCGGCGTACAGCTTCCGGGTCATGTGGCCAGCATGACAAAGCCGCTTCTGGCGAACCAGAGCAGCACACGGAAACGCCGTTTACCTTCCCGCTGGAGCGGTACCTATTTATCTACTTGCACTTTGACATGCTTTCAAACTGCTAGGTGGGCAGGAGCAGGGACTGAGCAACGAGAGCTCACCCCCGCAGGGATTCAAACCGCCGACCTTCTGATCAGCAAGCCCAAGGCTCTGTGGTTTAACCCACAGCGCCACCCGCGTACCATTAATATCTGACCCTAAATTCTTGCACACTTACCTTTTATTAGGATGTAATCTCAGAGCCTCTGTCTATAATCTTCTCAAAGATTATAGAACAGGTGAAGATGAGGTCCCTGCACACTGGAGGCAGGTAAATGTTGCCCCCATTTTCAAAAGGGGGAGGGAGAAGACCCATGTAGCTAGCAACTTATCAGCTTGATGTTAATACCAGGATAGATCCTAAACAGTCTGCACTTAGAAAATGATGCAGTGATAGTAATAGACCCAGCATAGGTTTCTCAAAACCAAGTCATGCCAGATGAATCACATTTGCATTTTTTTATATAAGCTTGGGGGATCAAGGCAATACTGTGGATGTAGCTTTCAGTAAGGCTTTTGACAAAGTCCGCCATGATATTCTTGTAGAGGAGCTGGTAAAATGTGAGGGAATTTGGATGAGGGAATTTTTAGGTGGATTTGTAGCTGGTTGACTGACTGAACCCAAAGACTGCTCACTTATAGTTCCTTGCTATCCTGGAAAAAAAGTGATAAGTGGAGTTGCGACACAATTCTGTGCTGGGCCCATGGTTGTTCAGCGTCTTTATAAATGACTTGGATGACTAGCTAGTGCTATTCTAGGCTGCATCAACAGAAATATAGTGTTCCGATCAAGGGAAGTGATTGTTGTTGTTCAGTCGTGTCCGACTCTTCGTGACCCCATGGACCAGAGCACGCCAGGCACCCCTATCCTCCACTGCCTCCCACAGTTTGGCCAAACTCATGCCAGTCGCTTCGAGAACACTGTCCAACCATCTCATCCTCTGTCGTCCCCTTCTCCTTGTGCCCTCCATCTTTCCCAACATCAGGGTCTTTTCCAGGGAGTCTTCTCTTCTCATGAGGTGGCCAAAGTACTGGAGCCTCAACTTCAGGATCTGTCCTTCCAGTGAGCACTCAGGGCTGATTTCTTTAAGGATGGATAAGTTTGATCTTTTTGCAGTCCATGGGACTCTCAAGAGTCTCCTCCAGCACCATAATTCAAAAGCATCAATTCTTCGGTGATCAGTCTTCTTTATGGTCCAGCTCTCACTTCCATACATTACTACTGGGAAAACCATAGCTTTAACTATACGGAAGTGATAGTTTTGCTCTATTTTGCCTTGATCAGAATACACCTGGACTACTGTGTCCAGTTCTGGGCAGCACAGTTTAAAAAGGATGTTGACAGGATGTTGAATGTGTGCAGAGGGCAACTAAGATGATCAAGGGTCTGGAAACCAAGCTTTATGAGGAACAGTTAAGGGAATTGAGTGTGTTTAGCTTGGATAACTATTTATGGATAAGAGGAGCCTGAGAGGAGATATGATAGCTACCTTCAAATACTAAAGGGCTGTCACATGGAAGATAGAGAAAGCTTTTTTCCTCCATTGTGCTGGTTTGCCATTTGACTGCACATTTATCTCAATAACTGGACTAGTATGTTCTGTTGTGTGCCACAGTATATCCAGTGTTTTTTTTCCTTAAACAAAATGTTTAGGGGTACTCTCATTTTCCTACTCATATTGAAATACTGTCCCTCAATGAGGCCAAACTTAGATTTACAAAATGTTTAGGGTTATGCGTACCCCTACGTCCCGTCCCCCCCGAAAAAAAGCACTGAGTATATCCGATACAAAATAAAGACCGTGCGCATATTTATTGGAATGTATGAGAGTCTGAGGTGGTTGTTTTTTTCAAAACCACATTTTGAAGTTGCTTTCAAATGTCGAAATTTTCAAATTTTGACTGAATTCAGAAAAAGGACAAATAGTCAATTTATGTAAGCTGCCAGTGGCATGACATGAGTGGAAATAAAAGGGTCGGAATGGAATAGCTCCTCTGAAATGTCCTGCTGTGAGAAGATGTGGGGACAGACCCTTTCCAGACACTGCAGAGTTATTTAAGAATAGGTTGTTAAACATCCCTTATCCTGTTTCCCACATGTGTGGGTTGATACATATCAACTGAGTTTACCAGAATGCCGCTCAGTTTTTAAAGGGCTGTTTCATTATCTCAGCCAACGACTTTTTGGATGGGAAAGAGAACTTCGTTGAGTCTGCATCCCTCAGTTGGAAATAAACAGTTTTGATCTGATAAAAAGCAGGTCTGTTGCCATGCAGACAGGAAAAGGAAGTCCCCCTCCTTGCAGGAAATGTGTCTTGGAATACCTTTTGCTAATCGCTTTAGCCATCTTTCCTCCTTCTTGGAAATCTCGGCTGCCCACCCCTTCATAATGGAGTCAGTTGGTCCCGGTCTATTTCTGAATCAATCTTTCATTACTGCTCCTTTTAACAGTGGAAGTGCGTTTTTCAGCACAACCTTGTGACATCCATAGCCCCCCACACACTTTTAAAGGATTATGTTGTGCAAGATTTCTCTCTTTTCTCTCTCCCCCCCCACCTCACTTTTCATTCTTTTTAAGTGTAACCCCCCAGCACTCTAAAACCACAAGACAGAGAGAAATGGAGTTGCTCTTTGTCAGATACCAACAGAAACTCATCACGTGAAGCTTCCTTGTCACCCAGCACGAAGTTTCGGCAATGAGAAAGCTTTTTCTGTTAAATTTCTGCGTACCGATTAGCAGCAGTTAAAAGCATAGGAGCCATGTTAGGGGGGGGGAAAGGCAGAAACTCTAAGGAGAGATAGCATTCAGATGTCACGAAGGCTCTGACTGGGTCATGAGGCATAAATTAGGAAAACTATGTAAATAAAAACTCTGATTGCTTATTGGTACATTATATACATGTAATAAAACACTGATAATGGTTAGTCTAATGGAGTCATGGCAAAGCACAGGGAAACAATTCATTGAACAATGTGTTCTCTCATGTTCATGGTGCCATCTTAAACACCTTAACACAGAGGTAGGCAACCTAAGGCCCGGGGGCCGGATCTGGCCCATCACCTTCTAAATCTGGCCCGTGGACATCAACATGTTTTTACATGAGTAGAATGTGCCCTTTTATTTAAAATGCATTTCTGGGTTTTTTGTGGGGCATAAGAATTCGTTCATATTTTCCCCAAAATATACCGGTAGTCTGGCCCACCACATGGTCTGAGGGACGGTGGACCTGCCCACGGCCGAAAAAGGTTGCTGACCCCTGCCTTAACAGTCATGGCTTCCCCCAGAGAATCATGGGAACTGTAGATTTTAAGCGTGCTGGGTATTGAAGCTCTGTGAGGGGTGTGTGTGTCTCCTGAAAACTCTCAACAAACTAAATTTCTCAGGATTCTTGAGGATAAGCTATGATGGTTGAAGTGATATAAGAGTGCTTTTAAAAGTATAGATGTGACCTCTTATTAGGACTGCCCTGTATGATCTCTTGGGGTTGGTGTGTGTTGCTGCCTTTACTTTGTAAATAATTTTGCCAAGTGTCCATTGGGATCCCCAGATCTCAGAGGGTTCTTGTATCTAATTTCAAAGTGAACCACATGCTATTCCTACCCCCCCCCCCCCGGTTTCACTGCAGGATTTGGACAAACAAGCTTAGCAGGGTTTTTTCATATATAAAAAAGCTTGTCTTTCGTTCTCTTTGTAAATGTTGTGCAGAATTAAAACAAATACTTCACTGTCTGAGGCTATTCCCATCACTTGCGAATCCTCGATGGGAAGAATTGAGTTTCCCTTGCAGTATATATGAGACACGTAGACTCATAGGGTTGGAAGGGACCCTGAGGATCATCTAATCCAACCCTCTGCAATGCAGGGGATATGCAGCTGTCCCTTACGGGGATTGAACCTGCAACCTTGGCAATTGCCAGCACAAATACAAACATCACAAGCTCATGCTGAAAAACATGGCGGCAGAAACACCAAGGAGGAAGCTTAAAGTTGCAAGGGACCTTTGCTGGATGCGACTGACCAACTCCTGAGTAAGCATTATGAAATATACTCGGAGTCCAGTGTGACTTTCATGCTCTTTATTCAGCTCATAGTAGTGAGGAATGCAGTTCCCCCAAAACGTTTGCTTTATATACACTATTTACACAATGGGCCCCACGTGATTGGCTAATTCCGGGATACTCCTGTATGCCAATCAGAGTGCGGATTCACTTCCACCTGGAGCTGGATTGGGTGGCTCCTGCAGACCAATCAGACTGCTGCAATCTCAATCCTATTGTTCTGGGACCAATCAGACTGCTGCAATCTCAATCCTATTGTTCTGGGACCAGTCAGACTGCTGCAATTGGATCCTATTCAACTCAGTACATAGCACATTATAAAAGATCTTTGCCATCATTGCTGGATAATATTGCGCTAGGTTAGGGCTGCATACGCACCATACATTTAAAGGACATTCCTCCCACCCGAAGAATCCTGGAAACTGCAGTTTGCCCCTCGCAGAGCTACAATTCCCAGCCCTCTTAACGAATTGCAGCTCCCAGGATTCTTTGGCCAGGGTGGGGTTATGCTTTAAATATGTTTTCAATGTACTTTAGATGTATGGTATGCGTACAGCCTCAATTTAGTCCCACGGGGAACCACGGTTTCACTTCTATTTCAAGCTAGCTGTGGAAATACGATGCCTCAGCAGGATCAAAGGGCCCTAGCACACCCTGCAACATGTTGAGTCCCAGAACTGGGACACACGTCTTCCTGCGTGAGTCATGTGACCTGTGCAAGCTCACGGAACCCATGAGACACATCCCTCCCCCCCGGGGTCGTGCTTGCACAGCATCCAAAAAGGTGCATTTTGGGGTGCCGCATGAGATCGTGGCCCCGGAAAAAAGTGCTTTTTTTCCAGGGGGAGGGAAGCACTTTTTTCTGGGCAAGATCTCGGCGCAAAATCATACAGGATCGCAACACCCAAAATGGCTGCCGTGCTCTTGCGCGAGAAAACAGGATGTCCCATCTCTCTCCCCCCCCCCCGGATGCTTGTAGGATATGCCCTGGTGGAGAAGTAATCCACGTGCATGTTATTCCTTGAAGGAGAACTACCTGAAAAATATTTACAGATGGTGTTTAACTCTGAGTAGACTTGCTAATACAGTATAAGACTGAATCAGATAAATGCTAGAGATGCAATGAGGTTGAGGGTATGTGGTGGGTAAAAGGGTAAAAGGGTAAAAGAGTATTAGGAAATAATCTACAATGAATTGAAAAAAACGTTTCAAAGTACTTTTCCGAAACAACAACCCACCAGTCCTTTTTGTTGGGGATAATTCAGACGGAAATTCCCAAGTGTCAAAAAAGGTTATTTATGTATGCCACTACTGTGGCCCATGTTTTGTTCGCCCCCCAATGGAAAATGAGCAAGGTCCCAACTAAAGAAGAATGGCAACTTAAACTGATGAAATATGAGCAGCTTGCAGACCTAACATACAGAATAAGAAAAGAAGAAGAACATACGTTTAAAGAAGATTGGAAGATGTTTATTGAATGTAGGGGGAGAAATGGTGTACACTTGAAAACGTGAGCATCATTAAGATAAATTCAACAGTGTAAATATGTTTTGATGGGTGCAGTAATGGAATACTGAATGCTTCAGTTTATGTAAAATCTGCAAGGGTTTACGGTATGCAAATGAAGCATGGAAAGAGAAGAAGGGAAGACATGGATATTTGAAGGTTGTTTAAGTGAATATTCAGAAAATTGGATAAAAATTATAGAAAAAAACAAAGTAGTAATCCACGTATGCTTTACCTTTCATGGGACGTCAGTGTTGTGAGAAGCCGCAGCTAGGGACATTCTCTTTTCTATGTAACGTTTTAAGGAGCAGAAGCTCATTTTTGGTGCCTGGCTACTCCAACCGTGGGAAAACCGCCCATGCGTTGTTACAACCAGAGTCAAGAATTTCTCATCCAGCAGACAAAACACGGCAGCCGAACCAACTCCCACACACAAGCTCTTGAGGAGAAACATGACATCAGTCAGGCATTACAAAAAGGATTTAAATGGGAAAAGGCCGGGGTGGGGGGGGCGGCGGACATGCTCCGACGGCATAATATTTAGATTTCAGAAAGATGTTTTGTTCAAGTGTTCGACTCGTAGCTTGCTGCGCTCAAAGCCCCCTTATGTTGTTTTGGGGTGGCGGTGGTGGGAATGGCGGGGATAAGTGAAATTTTGCCTTATCAGGCCTGCCAAAATGAAGCGACAGGCAGCCTTGGCCTCTGAGGTAAAACAAAACGACTTCGAGGCCAATCCTGCTCTTTTCTGAGGAATGGGCATTAAGGGAAACAGGAAGGCAACAGGGTTTGTTTTTAAAATGGAGGGCCTTGAGGGAAACAAAACAGCCCACATCAAAATAAAGAATGGTCACAAGGAAGGGCTTGCGCTTCCCTTAGCAACTGAGGTGGAATGTCAAGGTGGAAGAGCAGAGAATACCACTTCAGGCAAGACTTAAGGGAACTACCTTTTTCATGCCCCCTGTGGTAATAATAATAATATCAATAATTCCCCCCCCCCTGCAAATAGAAAACTAGCACAAGAAACGAAGGGCTAGGCTAGAACTTTTCTTCTCCTTTGGAAATGTAAAGAAGTGGAGGGAACCTTCTCCCACATGTGGTGAACATGTAAAAGGGTATTGGGAAATGATTTATAATGAATTGGAAAAAATGTCCAAATTTACTTTCCCAAAGAAACCAGAGTCCTTTTCACTGGGAATAACCCAGACAGAAATCCCCAGGTGTCAGAAAAGGTTATATGTATGTATGATACACCTGCGGCCCGTGTTTCATTAGCCCCAAAATGGAAAGTGGGCGAGGTCCCGACTAAAGAGGATCGGCAAATAAAATTGACAGATTTTGCACAACTTGCAGATTTCACATATAGAATAAGAGAGCAAGAAGAACATAACGTTTGAAGATTGGAAAACATTGACTGAATACATGGAAAGTAACTGCGTAAAGCTGAAAACGCTGGCAACATGAAGATAAATTCGAAAGAGTAAATAATGATTGATGGATGTCAAAGTGGAAAATTGATTTGAATGGTTAAAGTAAAATAAGCAGGGATGTAATGATATGTAAAATGAACCATGGAAAGCGAAGGAGGGATGTCATTGGATGTTTTAAAGTTTGTAAAATGTTTATTTGAAATTGTAAAGCAGAAAAGTTAATAAGAAATATTACAAAAAAGAACTTTTCTTCTCCGTGTGCTTGTTTTCTATGTGCCAGGTGTTCAGCAATGGCGCATGAGTGGGTGTAACAGCAGCAGGGCCCTCCTGGAGGCAGTGTCCCCCGTCATCTGGGTAGGGATGAATCATGGCGGTTCCCTCACTGCAAGAAGCAAAGCTACAGGGAACCAGGCAGAGGGCCTTCTCGGTAGTGGCGCCCGTCCTGTGGAACGTCCTCCCATCAGAGGTCAAAGAGAGAAGCAACTACAGTGGTGCCCCGCAAGACGAAATTAATTCGTTCTGCGAGTGCTGTCGTATAGCGAAAATTTCGTCTTGCGAAGCACCAACGGGGGAAGAGCAGTTTGACGAAAAAAAGAAAAAAAAATCGGCAATTTTTTCGTCTTGCGAGGCAAGCCCATAGGAAAATTCGTCTTGCGAGGCAGCCTTCCGCTAGCGAATGCCTTTCGTCTAGCGAGTTTTTCGTCTAGCGAGGCATTCGTCTAGCGGGGCACCACTGTACTTGACATTCAGAAAATACCTGAAGGCAGCCCTGTTTAGGGAAGTTTTTAATCTGTGACATTTTAATGTATTTTAATATTTGTTGGAAGCCGCCCAGAGTGGCTTGGGGGACCTAGCCAGATGGGCGGGGTACAAATAAAAATAATAATAATAATAATAATAATAATAATAATAATAATAATAATAATAATAATAATAATATAATGGCAACATGGCCACAAGGCTGGGGAAGCACCTGGGCTGTGGTTGCAGCCCTGCAGGGTGTCACGGCCCAATAGAGCCGCCACCAAGCCTCAACTTTGTTACCACATCTTACCATGCCTCAGTCCATTCCCCCAGGAACTTTCCCCCTAGCTCATGTTTGAGAAGTCCTGGGAGCCAGTGGCGTAGCAAGGTCAGGTGGTACCCGCTGCAGAAAATTTCTTGTCCCCCCCCCCAATTGAAATCTAGTTGGACTTCCAAGAGACTGCGATCTACTCACAGTATAAAAAGACTGGCATAATTCCAGATCTATCTATCATAGTGAACAGTTCTGCTAGTATTGGAGCCCACCACTCTGGCTTGGCTTTGATCAATTCAGATGGAATGGCATCAGGGCCAGCGGCCTTTCCTACTTTCATCTGGTTGATTAAACTTATAACTTCGGTAATGGAGACAGGGGACTACTCAGAGTAAAAGTGGCATGATCCTGACTATCAGGTGGGATACAGTCATCGAAGAAAACTGCCTTGAAATGCTCTACCCATAATAAAGATGGAATCAATGTCAGTGAATCATCCTGTGTCTGTGGGGAGGTCTTCTACAGCCTTCTACAGTCTGTGTCTGTGGGGGTGTGTGTGTCTTTTACAGCCTTCTAAAATTTCTTATGATCTCTGGTTAGGATGGCTGAAAGTAACGTATCCCAACATGCCTGATTATATCTTATCTGGCTGAGCTGGATCGTTTCCCTGAGTTGTCGGGATCTGGAGAAGTAAATATCAGGCAATCGGGATCTGCCCGTCTCTCTGAATTCTCGATGGATTCTCCTAACCTCGGTTTTAATTGCTATGGTTTCTTTGTCAGTCCAATCAGTGCTGTCAAGTATCCCGTTTTCCCCGGGAATCTCCCTTATTTCAAGCAGTTTCCCGCTGCTATCCCTTATTTTTTATATCCCTTTAATTTCCCGTTTTTTCAAAGGAAGCAGCTCCTCTCCCTCCCCCTGCTGGCCAGGGACTGGGAAGACCTCGCCTCCTTGCAGCCTCAAAGCAAGCAGGAGCCATTTCCTGCGCTTACAGGCATCGTAGCCCACGGGCAGCGTTTCCAAAATACAGTAAGCCTACTGAGCGCGTTCACACCAGTGCCGCCCACTTTTGCTTCTGGCTCCGCCCACCACTGCCATGTGACTGTCCCCGGGATAGGTGAGGCTGCTGATCCCTTATTTTCAAATCCGAAACTTGACAGCTATGAGTCCAATCCCCAATCCCCCTCTTCCTACGTGGCCTATGTGAGTGCGGGTGGGACAGGAGTTGTTGAGCTTTTTTTAGGGGAGCGTTGGCCAAAGTTGTTGAGCTTTTTATGGGTTACACAGTTTGGGACCTGAGTTGAGGGAGATTCTGCTTCTCTCCTTCCCTCCACCCTCCGCTTGTTTGCTCGCCTGCCTCCTTCCCAGCCTCTCCCCGCCTGGTTCCATGCCTCCTGCAGCAGCCCAGGAGCGCGGGGCTGTCAAAACGAAGCGGTACAGCTCCGTCCCTTCCCCCAATGGATTGCAGTAGGCAGGAATCGCAAGTGCGTGGCACGCCAAATGTTACCCCCCTCGGTAATGACACCCGGGGCGGTCTGGCCCCACCGCACCCACCCTGCTCCACCCCTGCCAGGAGCAGCCATCCAAGGAGACCTGTGCTCTTTTTACTCTTTTTTTTTTTTAAAAAAAAGACCCCACCCCTTCCTTTATATATGAAAAAGAGACAGACACCTGCCTGTTGTACTCACAACTTGCTTGCAAGTTCCCTGTAGGCATCTGGTTGGCAATAAATAATAATAATAATAATAATAATAATAATAATAATAATAATAATAATAATTTATTTGTACCCCGCCCATCTGGCTGGGTTTCCCAGCCACTCTGGGCGGCTTCCAACAAATATTAAAATACATTAAATATCACAGATTAAAAACTTCCCTAAACAGGGCTGCCTTCAGGTATTTTCTAAATGTCAGGTAGTTGTTTATCTCTTTGACCTCTGATGGGAGGGCGTTCCACAGGGCGGGCGCCACTACCGAGAAGGCCCTCTGCCTGGTTCCCTGTAGCTTTGCTTCTCGCAGTGAGGGAACCGCCAGAAGGCCCTCGGCGCTGGATCTCAGTGTCCGGGCTGAACGATGGGGGTGGAGACGCTCCGTTCAGGTATACAGGACCGAGGCCGTTTAGGGCTTTAAAGACTAGATGGGTCTCTGGCCTGTTTTGGCAGGGCTCTTCTTATCCTTAGCTTCCCCCTTTTTCCTTCCCCACCAGACGCTGAAGACAAACTAGGACAGTGTGTGCAGAGCAGCTATTTCCCACATCCGTGTGCCGCCCGCCCCCATCCCATATGCGTGCTGTGCTGGAGAAGTTAGATAAAGAAGAAAACAGCACAGAGCATGGAGATGAAATTATAAATCTTCCCCCTGAAAGCACTTTTTTCTTCTTTTTTTACACTGGATGGTCCTTCAGGTACTCAGGGCTGGGGGAATGATCGGGAAGAAAGGGAACTTCTTCTGTGTCGTCAAGAATTGAATTTCTGTAATAATAATAAGTGGGGGGCCGTCTTCAGAAAAAGCCACCAGAACTGTTACTTGCTAATAAGAATATTGACAAATACAGAAAGTTGAATCATAGAGTTGGAAGGGACCCTGAAGATCCTTTTGCTTCCAAAGCAGAATTCCCAAATTGAGAGGAGGGCTGGTGCCCCAGGTGGCAGGTTATGGGAACAGCTGAGCTAACCCCATCCTGCTCTGATGACATGACATTTGGGAGAGAGGGGGGGGGAGTCCTGTGAACCAGGCCAGAGTGACATTTGAATGAAGACTTGGGCTATGAAGTTATACAGTGGTACCTCGGGTTACAAACACTTCAGGTTACAGATGCTTCAGGTTACAGACTCCACTAACCCAGAAATAGTACCTCGGGTAAAGAACTTTGCTTCAGGATGAGAACAGAAATGGTGCGGCAGTGGCAGCGGGAGGCCCCATTAGCTAAAATGGTACCTCAGGTTAAGAACAGTTTCAGGTTAAGAACGGACCTGTGCTTTAAAGGTACAGTATGCCCAAAGCCTGTGTCTACTGCAGCCCCACCCTAAATCTTTTTTTAGACACATCCATACTGTTTTTTCTCATTCCGTTCGTCAACGTTCTGGCTTCATCCTTACCCCTTCGGGGTCCATAGTTTAAGGGGAAATTGGACCAGTCAGCTTCTTAATCTTGATGGGTCTCCAGGGCATGTTGGATGGGCATGCTTGGCCTCCCCCACACTGCTAGAGCCCATTAATGCTGCTGCCTGAGGCAACACTTCAATCAGTTGCAGGGGCGGAGCAAGGGGGGCGGGGGCAGGCTGCCCCGTGTACCGCCCTGGGGGGGGGGACACTCAAGGCGGCGCCCCACCTCCGCGACCAGCGCCGCCTACACGCAGCAAGTTTTAAGGCTGCTGTTCACGCGCTGCAGCCTTAAAAATTGCTGTGCCGCCACACGAAAGGGGTGCCGGCCGCTTGCACCTGCCACCCAAGTTGGCGGGCGCGAGCGGCTGGCACCCCTCCCGACCGTGCGACGGCACGGCAAGTTTTAAGGCTGCAGCGCGCGAACAGCAGCAATCTTGCACTGTCCACCCCAACACAACAAAGAAACCTGAAGTAAGCCTCTTCCATTGCAGTAGGACTAGTAAATCAGAGAAACTGGGAGGAGGGGAAGGGAACTTGACAGCGGGCAGGTGGTTGTCATTTTCTCCTGAGTTTTTGATGTCAAAAATAGTCTCCGGACATCAAGTGCTGCTGTTTTGGTTAATTTAGTGATATGTTGCAGTGATGTTACACATTATATTCTATCGTGTGTGTGTGTGTGTGTATAATCTTTACTGTACTTGGGCTCTGATTTTTGCGTGAACCACTTTGAGCACAGAACTTCTTGTGGCATATCAATAAACTGACCGTGAAATTGACAACTGACCGTTTACACACCGACACATAGCTTGCCCGGGAGACGACATCATCAGAACTCCAAGAAACTCCTAACGTGTATGACATGCATGCTTCTTATGCACGTTGTGCAACCCCAAATTGTGAATTAAATCTTCAAAAAATATTTAAGTACATCTTTCCAGTAAATGGAGACCTTGGGTGTTCCCAGGGCTCAGTCACAGCTGTTGATTCAACTTCTTTCCCTTAGTGCTGGCTCCTTCCTTCCTTCCTTCCTTCCTTCCTCCCCTACTAGTCCCTCTACATGCAGAGATTCCCTCATTGAATTTGGTCTTTAATGACACACTTCTTTCCTCTGTTGCAGGATTATGTAATATAATATTACACCTATGCAGTGGTGCATATGGGGTGAGATTCACCTAACCAGCCCCATCAGTGGAATCTCTGTGCAAGGACACAGAATATGTGTAGCCGGGCTTCTCCACTGGTTGCCACATGTCCTCTTTTCCCAGGACACGTCCTCTTTTTCATGGGTACAGTCGTCCTAGTGATCCATAGTTAAAAGTAGAAGTTGGCAAATGTGTCCTCTTTTTTGCTCTTCAAAATATGGCAACCCTCCCTGTGTGCCCCCCTGCAGGAGGAGGGGGTGTTGTTCTGTCTGGCAAGCTGGAATATTTGTGCAGACGGAACACTTGGAAGTCGACACCACTGAATTGCAAGCCTAGTCTTTTACATACACACCCAAGCAAAGCTGTATTGGAGCTAGGGATGGGCAGACCTGCAAATGTCATTATCTACTCATGCAGTGTTTTAAATAAGCAAGATTAATTCCACTGACATTTGTTTTTGTTTTTTTTTAAAAAAGATATTTATTGAAAATTTTCAAAATAAACATACATAAACAACAACAACAAACAATAAAAACCAACTATAACAAACAAAAACATATAGACTACAACTTATTATTTCTAACAATTTCCCATCTTTGCTCCCATCTTAATGGGACTTCCTCCTATCCCCTCCTTCTGCGTCCCTTGTAAATACCTTTCTTGTAACCTCCTAAATCTAATTCCTTATATTCTTTTTACTAACAATTACAGAACTCTTAATATTCCTTATCCCTTAGTTCATTTTATCCTTACCAAATTACTTAAACCTATCTCATCTTATCTTATCTTATCTTATCATCTTATATATCATAAATCTAACTTCTACTCTGCAACCTATCTTATTCTCAAAATATATCTAATTTTTAAATTTTACAATGCTCTTTTAAATACAGTTTAAATTTTCCCCACTCTTTATCCACCGCGTCGTCTCTCTGGTCACGGATTCTCCCAGTCATTTCTGCAAGTTTCATATAGTCCATTAATTCCACTGACATTTGAACCTGTTTGCAGTTTATAATTCCCAGTATCCTTAGAGGCATAGCTGTCAAGTTTCGGATTTGAAAATAAGGGATCAGCACCCTCACCTGTCCCGGGGACAGTCTACGGTTCTCAGGGACAGTCCACACCGCAGTAATCCCCCCAGGCTACAAATTAATTTACACCAGGCTACACACCATCATCTTTCCCCACCTCAGGGTCTCTTTTCCAGGGAGTCTTCTCTTCTCATGCGATGCTTCAGGATCTGTCCTTCCGCTGAGCAGCCAGGGCCGATGTCCTTCAGAATGGACACCACCCCAATCCATCTCAACTGAATAGAATCTGAATCGCATGCACCACAAGGCCTATGCAGCCTCAACTTAAGGTGGCTCCTGGCCTGGCTTTTTACAGGCCCCAGCTGACTGCACAACCTGGCCTTTGGAAAGGCCATATAGACAGATACCTTTAGCTTCTGCACCCCTCCTTTGCACACCTGTCAACACAACCACATAGGCATTTTCCACAACAGCTCCGCAGCACAAATCCCTTCTGCAGGCAGGCACCCGTGCGCAAGAAATGCGCTCCGCTCCCCACAGCGGACCCATGCTCCCTCGCCCTCTCGAATTTCCCCTCTGCAAGCTGCATCCATGGATAGAACATCACACCTAAATATTTCCATACAACCCCCTCCTGACAGAACCACACACGGAGGGATAATTCCCACACACAGCTTGATGGGCACCCCCCCCCCAATATAAACCGTATTTTTCGCTCCATAGGACACTCCGGACCATAGGGCGCACCTCGTTTTTAGAGGAGGAAACAAGAATTTTTTTTTCTGGTTTTCCTCCTCTAAAACCCATGTTTTTTTTTAGAATCAGCTCAAAGTTTTGCAGCTTTTTTGCAAAGGGAAAAGCCCTGCTTTTTGAGGATCAGTTCAGATTTGTGCAGCTTTTGCAAAGGGGGAAAAGCATTGCTTACAAACCAGTAAGCACCAGTACAAACCAGTACAGAAACCAGTACAGACCAGTAAGCACCAGCAGGTAATAGGAAGCAAGAGGAAAGCAAACCAGTACAAACCAGTAAGCACCAGTACAAACCAGTACAGACCAGTAAGCACCAGTACAAACCAGTACGCACCAGCAAGTAATAGGAAGCAAGAGGAAAGCAAACCAGTACGCACCAGTACAGACCAGTAAGCACCAGTACAAACCAGTACGCACCAGCAAGTAATAGGAAGCAAGAGGAAAGCAAACCAGTACAAACCAGTAAGCACCAGTACAAACCAGTACGCACCAGTACAAACCAGTACAGACCAGTAAGCACCAGCAAGTAATAGGAAGCAAGAGGAAAGCGAACCAGTACAAACCAGTAAGCTTACTAACTTACTCAAACTTACTAACTTACGCAAACTTACGCAAACTTACTAACTTACTCAAATCTTACTAACTTACGCAAACTTACTAACTTACGCAAACTTACTAACTTACTAACTTACTCAAACTTACTAACTTACGCAAACTTACTAACTTACGCTAACTTACTCAAACTTACTAACTTACTAACTAACTTACGCAAACTTACTAACTTACGCAAACTTACTAACTTACGCAAACTTACTAACTTACTCAAACTTACTAACTTACGCAAACTACTACGCAAACTTACTAACTTACGCAAACTTACTAACTTACGCAAAATACAAACTTACGCAAACTTACTAACTTACGCAAACTTACTAACTTACGCAAACTTACTAACTTACGCTAACTTACGCAAACTTACTAACTTACGCAAACATACTAACTTACGCAAACTTACGCAAACTTACTAACTTACGCAAACTTACTAACTTACGCAAACTTACTAACTTACGCAAACTTACTAACTTACGCAAACTTACTAACTTACGCAAACATACTAACTTACGCAAACTTACTAACTTACGCAAACTTACGCAAACTTACTAACCTACGCAAACTTACTAACTTACGCAAACTTACTAACTTGCTCAAACTTAGTGACTTACGCAAACTTACTTATGCAAACATACTAACTTACGCAAACTTTCTAACTTACGCAAACTTACTAACTTACTCAAACTTACTAACTTACTCAAGCTTACCGTATATCAGATCTGCATTAGAGGGAATGGCACTATACACACACACACACACACACACACACACACAACCTTCGTGTACCATTTTCTCTGATGCAGATCTGATCTCGCCCCCCTCCCCAACCCCACCAAATGCCCACCTTGCGCCCAGCTACACAGGCGGACCCAATCCCAGCCTGATCATTCCCCACCAGCAGCATCCTTTATTAAGAGTCCCTTCTTCAAAGACATCTCTGCTGCTCTCAACTTGGCTGCGACTGTGTGTGTGTGTGTCTGTTTGTTGTGGAAGTGGGAGTTAGAGACCCACCGGAGGAGGGAGAGAAAGCTCTCTACGTCACCCCACCAAAAGAAAAGCCTCCCTCGCCGTCTCCTCCTGTCTCTGCCTGCTTTGCCCCCCCCTCCTTCCCCAGACGAGCCACGCGGCTCTTGCTGTCCCTGCGAAGGTGATGGGGGGCGGGATGGAGCAAGAAAGAGGCACGCATGGGGTGGGGGTGGGGTGGGAGTTAAAGGGCCAAGCCGCTTCACGGGCAACCCACAGAGCCCACCTCTCGGTGTTTTTCTCCTGCGCTGCACGATAGCTCGCTTTCAGATCCAGGAGAACTTTTAAGGGTCTCTGACGCGGCTCTCTCCTCGCTCCTCACACTTGGCGCGCGCTCGGCAGCCGGATGTTGAGGAACGTGGGGCAGGAAGTTTGGGAAGCGTGGCCTCTTTCCCTAGCATGGTCCTCCAGCTGCGCGGGCGGGGAGGTGGGTGGGTGGTGGACTCTCCTCCTCCTCCGGCTCCTCCTCCTCCCTCAGCGGCGCTCTAGGATTGCAGAGGGGGAGAAGCTCTGCTCTCCCCGGACTCCAACTCTCCTTCCCGGACACTCAGCTTGCCGCCCGGCCCTGGTTCCCCATGCCACTGGCGCCACAGGGTAGAGACGTGCCTGGGGAGAGGAATATTCCCTTTGAAATAAGGGAAATTTAAGGGATATCAACAATCCGGGATAGCAGTGGGAAATGGCTTGGAATAAGGGATTTTCCCGCAAAAAAGGGGAGACTTGACAGCTATGCTTAGAGGGAAGTCGTCATGATCATTCATCTGGTACAAAATGGATATAATTGGGTGGTGGTATATGTTCTGTAGGGGCCGCGGGTGGCGCTGTGGTCTAAACCACAGAGCCTAGGGCTTGCCGATCAGAAGGTCGGCGGTTCAAATCCCCCACGATGGGGTGAGCTCCCGTTGCTCAGTCCCAGCTCCTGCCAACCTAGCAGTTTGAAAGCACGTCAAAGTGCAAGTAGATAAATAGGTATCGCTCCAGCGGGAAGGTAAACGGCATTTCCGTGCGCTGCTCTGGTTGGCCAGAATTGGCTTAGTTATGCTGGCCACGTGACCCGGAAAGCTGTCTGCGGACAAACGCCGGCTCCCTCGGCCAGTAAAGCAAGATGAATGTCACAACCCCAGAGTCGTTCGTGACTGGACTTAACTATCAGGGGTCCTTTACCTTTATATGCTCTGTACCTATTGTACAAATGTTTCAGCAGCTGGGTTACACACATCTATTTTACTATCACATTTGCCTCTAAGGCAACAAAGAATTCTGCATGATTCTGAAACACTCGTGGGTGTCTTTTGCTCTTTTAACTGTTTATGATTTACAGCACTAATGCCGCAGAATTCTTGTACAGGTCCAAAAACATCTCTGGAGACTGTGACAATTGCTTCATTTGTCCCCATGAGAGCTTTCCTGACTGTTTTCATAAGCAATGTTAACAGTTGCTTGGAGATATTTTGGAAATGCTAGGTTAGAAAAAAAAGAAAACGCTGAAGCTTGGCACATATAACAGGTTTGGGAATTTGCATTCATTTGCTATTTCAGCATATTGTGTAATGCCGCTACAGAACATTCCCACTGAGCCATGATTCTGGGATTGGGAGGAGCAGAAAACAGATTTTTTTTGGTTATTGTTTAGTTGTCTCTAAAAAAATAACCTTAAAGTGGTTTATAACAGCATCTATGGCGAGAGAGGTCTTGATCAGCATCATGCATGGTACATGATGTAGTGTTTTGTTTTTTAAACTCTTTCTACCTGTGCTGCAGTCCAGTAGAGACTGCTGCCCCCCCAGCAGCTATTTGCCTCAGGCCTGGGAAGCTACCATTGGCTTCCTTGGTGGTGACTGCAGTCCTAAGGAGTCCATGCCCTCCTATGAATATGGTCAGCTTGCTCATATCTTCTCTGTCCAAAGTAGGTGGCTTTAGTGGCCTCATGGGTTTTTATTTTTTTAACACAAAGGTGTCAGCATAGAAATACAGTGGTACCCCAGGGTACGTACTTAATCCGTAACCTGAAAAGGACGTAACCA
Source organism: Lacerta viridis (assembly GCA_900245905.1). Lineage (NCBI taxonomy): Eukaryota > Metazoa > Chordata > Lepidosauria > Squamata > Lacertidae > Lacerta > Lacerta viridis. Next base: position 362,122 of record OFHU01001029.1, read on the forward strand.
GAACAATTCGTCCCGAAAACCCCCCCAAAAACTGCGAAAAACGCTCTGCACATGCGCAAATCAAGCACTCGTCAGGTTGCACTTCCGGGTTAGCAGAGTTCGTAACCCGAAAAGTACACAACCCGGAGCGTACGTAACCCGAGGTACGGCCGTATTTTGCTAGCTCCCTATACAGTGGTACCTTGGTTCTCAAACGCCTTGGTACTCAAACAACTTGGAACCCAAACACAGCAAACCTGGAAGTAAGTGTTTCAGTTTGTGAACTTTTTTCGGAAGGCAAACATGCTCCGTTTTGATTGTTACGCTTCCAATTAGAGTGCCAAGCTTCTGATTTGAGTGCCACACTTCCGTTTTGAGTGCCACACTTCCGATTTGAGTGTTACACTGAGGTCTGTCTGTTTTTGCTATATATTTTGCGTTTTTGTTATTGTGGCTTTTTGTTTTTGTGACTGTGTGGAACCCAGTTCAACTACTGATTGATTGATTGTGTGACTGCAGTACATTGTTTATTGCTTTCATTTTATGGATCAATGGTCTCATTAGATAGTAAAATTCATGTTAAATTGCTGTTTTAGGGGTTGTTTTTAAAAGTCTGGAATGGATTAATCCATTTTGCATTACTTTCTATGGGAAAGTGCGCCTCGGTTTTGGAATGCTTTGCTTTTGGAATGGGCTTCCGGAACGGATTACTGGTAATTTTGAGAACTAAGGTACCATTGTAATCTAATCCGGTTCTGTTGGCGGTGATGGGAACAGCAACAACCAAGCAGACACATCTCTGAGGTTTTGTTTATTAATAAACGCACATACAGCAATCACTTTCAGTTTTATTAAGGGTTTCCTAAAATCAAGAAGACGTAAAGGGCCCCTTCTCCTTTTGCCCTGGCCCACCCTACACACCCAATAATATAGGGTGAGCACTTAATCATTGCAAAAAGAAGAAAAGGAGGACATTTATCACCAACAAAAGAGGACAAACAAGGGCAGATTTGCATGGAATGTGCGTATCATATATACCAGGCATAGGCAAACTCAGCCCTCCAGATGTTTTGGGACTACAACTGCCATCATCCCTGACCACTGGTCCTGTTAGCTAGGGATGATGGGAGTTGTAGTCCCAAAACATCTGGAGGGCTGATTTTGCCTATGCCTGATCTATACAGATGCAAATTTAGAAATAATTACTATAATTCACATAGAAATACAGTACACCTCATCATAGCAGGGAGGACTGGTACCAGGTGACATCTCAGCCTGCTGCCCAGGTGCTAACTGTCGACGCGCACCTGTGCTATTTCCCTCTTAAACTGGACTGGCACCAGAGAGCTCTTCGAATGGAGCAGGGAGAGCCAACATGGTGCCTGATTGTAGGCCATGGGAGTTGTAGCTCATATCATCTGGAGGACGTCTTGTATTCTTGGAATAGAGCACTTTTGTAAAGTAGGACACAGAGCCACCCTATCAGCAAAATAAGCTCTCTCTGGACAAGGCATCAGGAAGGGCTAGAACTGGGCTCCTGTTGTGCTGTGTGCAGCTGCCCCAAATGAAGCACGTCTCTGGAGCTACTCTGCTGCCCACCAGTCTATCCTTACTGAGAAGGTCAATAATGGCCTCCTGGCTCCCTCTTGGAAGATCCCCTCAGGTCAGCCTGGGCAACCTGTGTGCATAAAAGCAGAGCTAGGATGGGCTGCCCTGTCCAAATTATCCAAGATACATCACCATCATGGGGTATTGTGGCACCATTTTCAGAAGGGAACTTTAGGTGGTTCCTACTTGGTCCTAAAAGGGACACGGGTGGCGCTGTGGGTTAAACCACAGAGCCTAGGGCTTGCCAATCAGAAGGTTGGCGGTTCAAATCCCACGACAGGGTGAGCTCCCGTTGCTCGGTCCCAGCTCCTGCCCACCTAGCAGTTCGAAAGCACGTCAAAGTGCAAGTAGATAAATAGGTACCACTCTGGCGGGAAGGTAAACGGCGTTTCCGTGCGCTGCTCTGGTTCACCAGAAGCGGCTTAGTCATGCTGGCCACATGACCCAGAAGCTGTCTACAGACAAATGCCGGCTCCCTCGGCCTATAGAGCGAGATGAGCACTGCAATTTCAGAGTCATCCGCGACTGGACCTAATGGTCAGGGGTACCTTTACTTGGTCCTAAAAGCACCATACCGCAAGAAGGAGAAGTCCACTTGTATCCCTGGGGTGGAAGAAGGAACTCATCGACATTTGCAAACTCCTCTAAGCATTAAAATTGCTGCTGGTTGTGGAGTTCCTGTTCCCCAGAGCTGTTGATTTCTGAAATTACTGATCCTTTGTGCTTTTTCGGCCAGAGGCCAATTTTTTGGAGGCCACATGGTAGTGGTGGGTGGGATCAAACCAAAAGTGGGTGTGGACACAGTGGGAGTGGCTAAAGCTGGCAGTAGGCGGGTCCACCTCACTCTCTCTGTAGTGCCCCAACACATGCACATACACATCCCATGCACCCATGCATACACATGTACAACACACGCCATACACAAAAACACACATGCAAAACAAACATCCTTTAGCCATCCAGTCTCTCATTCCTTCTCTCTGTCTCTTTCTCTCTCACACACCGGTTTGGAGGGGATCCAAATTTCCGGGGTTAGTTAATGAACCTGCCCTCCCAGGCGCTTCCCCCTCCAAACAATAAGGCTTGAAAAAAAGCATTGGGGAGATTTGTCAAATCCCAACTTTACTGTAAAGCTTACGGTACAGATGGGATTTGTCAGGAACTTTTTGCCAAGTCAGCAAAATGCAAAACGGTTGTGAGACAGGGGTATAGTTGACAGTGCTGTGGTAAAATCTGAGTCTCTTTGCATCTGTATGAGAACTGTGAATATTTTCAGACAAGCAAATTGGGGCCTAGCTAAGGGTGAAGACGGAAGTAATATTTAAAGAGAAGTCGCTGAGGATTCCATACTTATATAGACTGTGCTCATCTTCCTCCCAGCTTCAGTTTTCAGGACAGGTGTTACAAATGACGACAAAACCGCTTTGGAGATATGGGAGGTGACGTCACAGGTGCTATTGTGTTATCTGGATGACATCACAAGTGCTAGCCACAGTTCACTTCTGCTGCCCATCAACCCAGAGCTTGAGATCTGGTGCAAGAGAATGGTATATAAAGGTAAAGGTAAAGGTACCCCTGACCGATAGGTCCAGTCGCGGACGTCTCTGAGGTTGCGGCGCTCATCTCACTCTATAGGCCGAGGGAGCCGGCGTGTGGCCAGCATGACTAAGCCGCTTCTGGCGAACCAGAGCAACACACGGAAACACCGTTTACCTTCCTGCCGGAGTGGTACCTATTTATCTACTTGCACTTTTTGGTGTGCTTTTGAACTGCTAGGTGGACAGGAGCTGGGACCAAACAACGGAAGCTCGCCCCGCCGCGGGGATTCGAACCGCCGACCTTCTGATTGGCAAGCCCTAGGGTCTGTGGTTTAGACCACAGCACCACCTGCCCCCTTTAGAATGGTATATAATTTGCACTAAAGGTGGAAAGGGCATTTCCAACCCAGCCCTGCTTATCTACCAATGTAACTTCCATCTTCACCTCAACATAGAAAGAATTTCCTTGGAAGCAACAAGGGCTTGGTGAGATTGAAGTCTTGGGGTGAACTATATGTCACACTATCAGTGTGAGCAGGGGTGGACTTTGGTAATATGGTGCCCTGAGCAAGGAATTTCTTTTGCCCCCTTTCTAATAATTCCTTTTGCCTCCTTTCACAATAATTCCTTTTGGTACAATTGCCTTTTTATGGAACATCTCAGTAGGTACCTGTATAAATATAGGTTGTTGTTGTTACCCCTTCGGCTTGGTGCCCTGAGTGGGGGAACTCCCCAGACTAAATCCAGCTCTGATGTGAATGTATGTGGCTGTTCCCTGATGCCTTTTTAAACAGAGTTGCTTTGAGAGAAGGGAATTTGGAGTGGAAAAGTGTGTGTTTGTGTGCATGGGGGGGGAAGCACCTTTCTCTGCGCTATTTTCCTGCTCCAAATCCTCTCCAATAGGCTCCCCGTCTTTCCCTCCACCCTAGAGCTCCGTACGTAAGGGCAAACACACATCTGAAACCTGGGGAAATGGGGTTGATGGGATCGGGCAATTTGGAGCCGAGAAATGGCAGGCAGGATGGGGATTAAACACTTTCCACTTCCACTGCTCCACTCTGCGTTCCCTTCCACAAGAAGCACCCGAGTCCTGTTCCACGCATCCCACTACCTAGCCTGGCAAGAGCTGGTCAAGAATGATGAGTGGGCAATAATGTTATCTAAAACCACTGGAATAGAGACTTCCGGGGAGAGGAAGGTGGCAGACTAGTCATCTACTGTCCACACTCCGTCGACAGAGATGTGGTGATTAATGACAGGCAAGCCATAAATCTTGGTTATTATCACATTCTCTCTTGGGAAACAGGGAGAACAGGGATTAACTTCTGATGCTCTGGAAAAGCTGCTTTCCACACTGGGAGACCGAGAAGTTTCAGGGGATCTGGACAGGGATGAGTGAAGTGACTTAGAGCAAGGAACCTCCATCGTGCTCAAACACTACATAATAGTCCTTAGGGTCAGTCTTCAGGACATAAGGTCAGCAAAATGCCCCTTTAAAAAATTACTTTTGAGACTGATGAATTATGACGGAAGTGATCTGTCAGCTCCCCTCCCTCAAGCCATTATGACTTTTTGCCTTTGCCTTTGCCTTTGCCTTTCCCCTTTCCCTTCTCTTTCTTCTTGGGTTTCCCTTCCTCCTCCTCTTTCTTCTTCTTCGCTTCTTTCAGCTCCTTATAGCGCCACTTTGGCAGCTCCAGCATGTGCTTGTCCTGAGAACGCGGCGGCACGTTCTCCTTGGGTGGCGACTGAGCAGGCGACTTGGTGAGTTCGATTTTCGGGACGGGGTAGATGCTGTTATGGCGCATGCGCAGGGGGAACGACAGCAGCTTGACGATGGTGCTGGGGGGCCGGTAGGGCACCAGAACCCGGGTGGGTGTCATGAGCTGGCCATTGCAGGCCGACGCGCTAACCATGGATTTGGCATCAGGATCCGGCGTGTACTCCTTGAGGATCTCGGGCACCGAGAGTCTCTGCTTCCCCACTTCCGGCGGGCTGTCGGGGCAGACGGTTTGGCAAGCAGTGCCCACGAACGGACTGGCCAAGCAAGTGGTCATGCGCACCATGTGGTCCATCACACCATCCGGCTCAGGGTCGTGTGGGAAATTTATGGTGAAGGTGGAGCATATTGTCTCCGACAGCCGCTTGGCTCTGGATTTTGTGACCATTGCTTGCGCCACCAGCTCGGGCAGAGCGGGCCACTGCGGCAAGTACTTGCTGCAGAACTGCTCGGCGCATGGGCGCTGCAGAAGGGTTCGGATCCGGACAATTGTTTCAAAGCGCCCCGTCAGGGCTGCCCATTCCCGCGCTGTCTTTCCTTTCACCGGGTCCACAGCTGCAAGGTCAGCTCCTAGGAGAAATCGCAAGGTGTTAGGGAGTCTGCCGTGGTCCATTCCCTTTCAGTATATAGTGCAGAATGAATAGGGCATGGGGTGGGGGGGGTAGTTCAGTACTGAGACTCCATACCCCACCCCCAGGGAGAGCTTGGACTGGCTAGATGAACAAGAGTGCCTCCCCAGAGCCCCCTGGGGGGCTCGAAAGATGACACCTTAGAGCCCGGAGCCTGGTGGGGGGACACTGAGGAGCAGTCAGTGGAAAGGACGAGCTGGGAGCTGATAAAAACAGGACACTTGAGCGATCAAGGGGCGTCAGGAGAAAGAGGGCCCTCCAGGTCAGGATTAAAAGCTGAGAGTCAAAGTATGTGTGCAAACAGTCCCAGTCCTGCTGACTTTCCACCCCTTGTGACTCCCTGCTCGTGGAGGATTCTGCATGTTGCTGAGCAATGCGTCAGACTGGCCCAGAGGAGGAGGCCATCCCCTTGAAGCGGCCTTTGTCTGCCGGGGAGGGATCCAGAATGAGCGGCTAGAGGGGAAGGGCATGCCTAGAGCTTAGTTTCAGCAACGCCTTCGTTGAGTTAAGACAAACCAGGGACATTGCTGTATTGCTGTTTTTTTCCCTGCTAATAAAAAGCTAACTGCCTTCCGTGTGTGTGCCTGCCCTGAGACTCACTTGGCTAGTTGACAGCTCCTTGACACCTGAGCTCCTGCAGTTCCTCCTCACTATTTGACCATTCATGCCATGACACCTCCATGGGGCTCATTACACATGATAAAGGTAAAGGTACCCCTGACCGTTAGGTCCAGTCGTGGACGACTCTGGGGTTATGCACTCATCTCGCTCTATAGGCCGAGGGAGCCGGCGTTTGTCTGCAAGACAGCTTCCGGGTCATGTGGCCAGCATGACTAAGCCGCTTCTGGCGAACCAGAGCAGTGCATGGAAACGCCGTTTACCTTCCTGCTGGAGTGGTACCTATTTATCTACTTGCACTTTGACGTGCTCTTGAACTGCTAGGTGGGCAGGAACTGGAACTGAACAATGGTAGCTCACCCCGTCACGGGGATTCAAACCGTTGACCTTCTGATCAGCAAGCCCAAGGCTCTGTGGTTCAGACCACAGTGCCACCCGCTGTGACACCTCCATGGGGCTCATTACACATGGTACTGGCCATATAACTTTTGCATGCCTTAATTGCACAAGTCCTTTGGACAGTAAAAGATCTCTCTAGTTCTCCTGTGCCAGAACCAATGGGAAGAGTCCTTCTGTGGGGTGAGAGCAGCTATTTTTGGAGGCGGGGGTGACTTTCATCTGGTTCATGGTGAGTAAGGAGGTGGTTAGAAACCCCTAGCTTGTAGTCTTGATCCTGAATCAGCATGCGTGCGCGCACACACACACCTCTTTCCTATTTGGACTAAATAGAAAAAAGGCACAAAACCTGCAAGCATGTTTATTTTGGCCCATAGGTTGCCGTTAGATGGCACTGGGGCACTCATGAACCAGTCACATGTTGTCCTTTGTAAGTGCCTGTAGATGGCAGTAGGTACAAAGTGAAAAGGCATCTACAGAGTTAGACCAAGAACATGAGCAGACAGAGCTTCTGGTTTCCATCACTGGCACAGGAGTGGAAATACTGGAGTACAGTACTAGGATTGCAAATACTAAGGGGGCTTATCAGAAGTTACGCCTAACGTGAGTTTTTCAGTGTTGACAAGAGGTGAGTGAAAAGTCACTAGCTATCAAGAGACTCTTTGGGAACTCAGCCTTGAATGAAACCTTTGCTTTGCATTTCTGAACAATCGGCCTTTTTGCAAATACAGTGACACCTTGGTTCTCAAAAGGAATCCATTCCAGAAGTCCGTCCGACTTCCGAAATGTTCGGAAACCAAGGCACGACTTCCGATTGGCTGCAGGAGCTTCCTGCACTCAATCGGAAGCTGCGTCGGACGTTCGGCTTCCAAAAAGCGTTTGCAAACCGGAACACTCACTTCCTGGTTTGCGGCGTTCGGGAGCCCAAACGTCGAGTCGAGGCGTTCAAGAAACAAGGTACGACTGTAGATCAAACAGGAGAACTGTATTTGCTTTGGAGGCTGAACAGTAAGGGGAAAGCATCCTTCCCTTGATTTGTTTCCATAGGTAAGGCATGCCAGGGTGTCTGAGCCATCTGCCCCTTCTCACACTCAGGGCATTATTGGACAGCTGGCAGGGCCCATAGCTGATGCATTGTTCATACCCTCCAACATCTCTCTGATGAAAATAGGGACGTCCTACTCAACAACAACAACATTTATACCCTGCCCATCTGACTGGGTTGCCTGAGCCACTCTGGGTGGCTTCCAATATATATATAAACAGTAAACATTAAAAAACTTCCCTATACAGGACTGCTTTAAGATGTCTTCTAAAGGTTGTACAGTTACTTATCTCCTTGGCTCAGGGGTCAGATAACTTCATACCCTCCAGCATTTCTCTGATGAAAATAGGGAGGTCCTAAGGAAAAGTTGGACGCGGGTGGCGCTGCAGTCTAAACCACAGAGCCTAGGGCTTTCAGATCAGAAGGTCGGCGGTTTGAATCCCCGCGACGGGGTGAGCTCCCGTTGTTCAGTCCCAGCTCCTGCCCACCTAGCAGTTTGAAAGCACGTCAAAGTGCAAGTAGATAAATAGGTACCGCTCCGGAGGGAAGGTAAACGGCGTTTCCATGCGCTGCTCTGGTTTCGTCAGAAGCAGCTTAGTCATGCTGGCCACATGACCCGGAAGCTGTCTGTGGACAAACGCTGGCTCCCTCGGCCTATAGAGCGAGATGAGTGCGCAACCCCAGAGTCAGGGTACCTTTACCTTTACCCAAGGAAAAGCAGGACATTCCTGGATCGAATCAGAAACTGGGATGGCTTCTGTAAATCCAGGAGTGCTCCTGGAAAATAGGGAGACTTGGAGGGCCAGACTGCTGGTGCTTGGCTCTCTAAGCAGCAGCAAGTGGCTGGTTCTAGTTGCCATCTTAATTTCCCACAATGCTACTGACACAGCATCATTATTGGGGCATTGTAAGAAATTGCAATGGCAGCTGGATGCAGCAGCCACTGTTGAACACTTGAAGGATGAGCAGCAGGTGTTAAAAAACGTATTCAAAAATCCTTTCCTCCTGAACTGGCTAATGAGGAGTGACATACCTGCCATGAGCAAAGCTGCAACACAGTCGTTCCTTCCCTGTACTGCAGCCTTCATGAGTGCAGTCAGACCCCGCAAGTCTCGCACCTCCAGCTCCAGTGTTGGGTAGTAGTTCAGAAGATAGTTGAGAATAGTGATGTGTCCTTCATGGCGAGAGAGAGGGGGGGGGGAGACAGAGAAAGAGAGAAAGAGAGAGAGAGAGAGAGAGAGAGACAGAGAGACAGAGACACACAGAGAGAAATAAAGGAAACGGCGTTAGGCATTGAAATGTTTCTCAGAGGTTTTGCATGCACTAAAGACCACAAGAGTTAAGAAGAAGAAGAAGAAGAAGAAGAAGAAGAAGAAGAAGAAGAAGAAGAAGAAGAAGAGAGAAGAGTTTGGATTTGATATCCCGCTTTTCACTACCCAAAGGAGTCTCAAAGCGGCTAACATTCTCCTTTCCCTTCCTCCCCCACAACAAACACTCTGTGAGGTGAGTGGGGCTGAGAGACTTCAGAGAAGTGTGACTAGCCCAAGGTCACCCAGCAGCTGCATGTGGAGGAGAGGAGACACGAACCTGGTTCCCCAGATTACGAGTCTGCCACTCTTAACCACTACACCACAATGGCTCTCACAACGAATGATTTTCCTGTCCATGCAGACTTTCCTTTCCCTCTGGGAATTGAGTGGTTCATGTCTACCAGCCTGACACAAGCCCAAGTCACCAATATCTCCATGTGAAGTCCTCCGAAAGACTAGGTCCATGGCTTGGGGGATGCTCCTTGCTTCTAAATTATTGCCAGCGGCTCAAGTGTCTTCGGTGGAGAGTAATGCCCAGGCCTAGGTGTGACTGATCCATCCATCAGCTGTGGCCATTCCTGGACTGGGACAGCTTGGCCTCAGTTAACCAGTGTTAATAACTTCCAAAATAGATTACTACAATGGGGGTGGAGCTGCACTTAAAGATGTTATAGAAGCTGCAGCTGATGCAGAATGGCAATGCCTGACTGTTATCTAGCGCATTGAAGGGGATCACATTACCCAGATCCTCAAAGCCCTACAACGATTGCCAATAAAGCTCCACTGAGCTTCAGAATTTGAATGATAGATGTAAATACCAGCCAATGTAACACTGGTTCAGCTGTCAGTCTTGGCTTTCTCTCCATGCTGCAGAAAGACGGTTTATTTCCCACCCACCCCTATTCTTAAAAGTGTTTTCCATTAAAATTAAACAAGGAAAAAGGAAACATTATTTTAAAAAGGTGTGTTTGGGAGAAGAACACTAGAGGGTATTTCATGGTAAGGTCACAGGCACCAGTCAATCAGTGCTATGCACAGCTAACTGCTTCTGCAAAAAGCACTTCCATATTCTGCTTCTTTCTTGCAGAGTTCAATCCTGGAGAAAGAAAGATGCATTTGGATTGAACACAGTGGATACACTTCGAAACACACTCTTCTAGTTTAAATACGTATCAGCTGGATAGCTCAGTTGATTACAGTTTCGTGCTGATAACTCCAGGGTTACAAGTTCGACCCCCATAAGGGACTGCTGAATATTCCTGCATTGCAGCAGGTTGGAGTAGATGATCCTCAGGGTTCCTTCTAACTCCATGACGCTATGATTCTTGACTATTATTATTATATTATATCTACTCCATTGTTTCATATCCCCCCCCATTTCACTTTTGGTGAATTTAACCATCTTGAGTTGTTTTTTAATTGGGTCTGTTTTTGTGGTTCAGCCATCTATCAATCACAGGCATTGCTCACGCATAATACTCAGCCAAACCATGGCTAAGCAGGATGAGGGTGCAAGACCAAGAGTGGCTGTTTTGCAGAGTTAAGTCATGGTTTAGATTAGAATTACGTCCAAACCTGAGTGCATGGTCTGCCTCTTCCAAACAAACTGTCAGGGATTTGCCTTCTCCTCGCGAGGAGAGCCCGGGTGGAGGTCCTACTTGTGAGGAGAGCCAGGGCGGGAGTACTCCTCGCGAGGAGAGAGGGGAAAGAGATCCTCCGAGGGGGGAGGATCGGGACAGGGAACTTCCTCGAGAGAAGGTCTTGCTTAGGTACAGGGACCCCCAGCCACTGCTGTCATCTGACTCCTCTCAAAGCCCGTCTCCAGAGCTCTCTCTCCCACGGAAGAGGAGGAGGATCAGACAGTCAGGGATGCAAAGGAGAGACCCAGCACCACCAGCCAGATACGATCGGAGGGAGAGTTGCAGCTTCCAGCACAGGCACAGTGTCAGGGGGCTAGGAGACCCAGAAGACATCATTTCAGGGTGCCGAGGCTTTGGTGCTGGGCGGGAAACCGGAGAGGAGCACTTCCGGATTCTGCAAGTGACTGAGCAGTCATGTTTTTAGCTAGCTCTGCACTGTAAATAAGTATGCACAATAAAGTAGTCTTTAGAGTAAGAGGACTCTGTCGTTACTTGTGAGCAACCCCCTGGGGTATCCTGAAATAAACCATGGCCAATAAGCCAAGAACAAACTGCAGTAGCAGCTTGTGGTTTGTTAGAAGCGAGACAATCCATTAGCCTGGATTTCCATAGAGCCAAACTATAGCTTAGCTCCGGGTAGCATGTCAGCAGCAGGACTAGGGGGAAGAAAGAACCAGCAACCTTTCTTGCTCTGGGCAACTGCACACTTGTCTGTTTGCACTTAGCCATAGTTTGGCTTTGTGTTACATGCAGTCTGGGCTACAGTCTGCACAAACAAATTACAGGGCGCTAAACAGACAAATAAATTAGGAAGGGAAGGAAGTGTGAAATGGTAACTCCTCTGCAAATCTGGAATGCCAACAGGGGCCTGAATTCAAATGTGCACATCTTGCATTCAGAATATTCATCAAATTTGATCTTTATTGAGATGATACAATTTGGCTTCAATTTTCACAGAAGAATGGCCATCTGTAACCTGAGCTCATCGTCACCTTTCAGTAAACCCCCTTTACTTCTCATTGCCAGAATGCTAATTCGAAATAATCACAAGATATCTATCTATCTATCTATCTATCTATCTATCTATCTATCTATCTATCTATCTCTATCATTATCTGCTTGCTCATAATCTATATATATAAAATTGTTCAAGTTGGATGTTTGTTAATGATCACCTTTCTTCATAACCCCTTGATCGATTCTGTTCAAATTTGAACACAACGTTCCATGGCCATATGGGAGTGATCATATGTACTCACATTGTACAAATACCACACCTTTCCCAGGTAAAAATGTGATTTTGTGCAAAAAAGCGCCCTCCAGTGGACGTTAAACAGTACAGCACACCACACCCATTTCCAATCCCTCCTCCTCCTCTCCCGGACATCACTGCCACCATCCAATCGACAGGCAGACCGGCTGCAAACACTGCTGCTGCCTCCGCTGGCGGGTATAGAGCCACGCCGGGCAGAATCGCCATTTTTGTGGTTTGTGGCGCTGCCTCGACCGGGTGTAGAGAGAGGCCGGATGACAATGCCGCTACTCACATTTGGGGCCTCGCCTTGCCCGGTTCCAGAGTGAGGCCGCCTGAAAATGCTAATTCCTCCGCTTCCGAGTTTCTGAAGCTGCCTCCAATGGCTGCAGACAGGGCCGGCGCGTCCATTAAGGCGAACTAGGCAGTTGCCTAGGGCGCCAAAATGGAGGGGGCGCTGGCCAGGCTTGGGCGGGGGCGGGACGGGCTAGCAGCAGCTTCTCCGCTACAGCTGAGAAGGTGCTGCTTGCCCCCTACACCACCCCCACCTCCCGCTCAAGCAGGCTTTGGCAGGGGCAGGGGGCGGGGAGGGGAGCAGCGAAACTACTGCTTGCCTCTCCACCCCCCCACCTCCCACTAAAGCAGGCTTTGGCGGGGGGCGGGCGGCCTCTCCATCACCCCCCCCACCTCCTGCTAAAGCAGGCTTTGGTGGGGGCGGGCGGCGGGATGGGCGAGCAGCAGCTTCTCCGCTACAGCGGAGAAGGTGCTGCTTGCCTCTCCACCACCCCCCACCTCCCGCTAAAGCAGGCTTTGGCGGGGGGCGCCAGAAGGTGGTCTCGCCTAGGGCGCAAAAAACCCTAGCACCGGCCCTGGAGAGCCAGGCAGGACAAAGAACCTCATAGACTAAAATAGTAGTAATATTAAGTTGTAGAAATGAAGACAAAAACAGGAGGGGCAAACGGAGAACACGCAGACTGAACTTCAACGAGATCAGGTATAGATAAGCATATGCTTTCTCTTTCATACTGTATCTTACTTTTCCATTTCACCAAATCAGCCGCAGCAAGGTGTGGCCGGGTCAGCTAGTTAAGCATATAAGAAGACCTTGCTGGATCAGGCCAGCAGCCCATCTAGTCTAGCATCCTGTTCCTAATGTGGCTAAAAGGAAGCCCATGAAAGCCCAAAAGCAGGATTTGAGTGCAAGAGCGCTCTCCCAACCTGCAGTTTCCAGCAACCGGTACTCAGAAGCGGAGGAAGGACGCAACCTGTCATCAGGGTTAGTCGCCCCTGATGTCACTATTGGAAGTAGAGCAATCCTGGCCAGATGCCCAGCCTTCCTCGTTTCTGTCTGCCACCCCTGCTCAACTGTATAAAAGCAGGACACTTCCTACCTGCCTGAGCTGCTATCATGAGTGCTGTGTTTCCATCGTTATCCTGATGATTGATATCTATGTAGGGACATTTGCTGAGAATGGTGACAATGTCTATGAAGCCTTTGAAACACGACACCAATAGGCCGTTCTGTGGAGGAAAAGGGAACAGGTGTTAAGATTCAGCCACTTGAGCAACTGATGCTACCTCTCGTACATCTTTCCTGCCCATCTTGCCCGTTCCAGAAACACAGTCCTTTGGTCCCAACAGGGTGGCACTTCCTGCTCCAGGGGTGACTCCGATTGCTCTCCCAGCAGCTAAGTCCAAAGCCTGAGCTCCAGTCACTGATTGGTTCCAGCTCCTCAGCAATAACAGCCAGTGCCACTCCTATAGCATTCCTGCCACTGCTACCTATCAGTCAGGACATAGCACAAATGTTGTGGTTGTGTTGTTTTTAATTAAAAAAACCCCTAAATTATTTTTTAAAATGCTTTAAATACTTGTTTTTAATTGTTACTTTTATTGTTCATTCCTTTTGTAAACTGCTCTGGGGTTTTATTACAACCAAGCAGTATATAAATTGTCATGAAATGCAGCGGCACCTCGGTTTTCGAACATAATCCGTTCCGGAAGACCATTGGAGTTCTGAGATGTTCGAAAACCGAGGCGCAAAGGGCAGTCTGCAGATTTAATAGAGAAAAATTGAGAAAAATAACATATACACTCAGCGGAAGCTGTTTGACTCCCGAGGCGTGTTCAAAAATGGAAGCATTTACTCCCGGGTTTACAGCGTTTGAAAAGCGAAACATTTGTCAACGGATCAGTTACAGGTAGGTAGCCGTGTTGGTCTGCCATAGTCAAAACAAAATAAAATAAAAAAATTCCTTCCAGTAGCACCTTAGAGACCAACTAAGTTTGTTCTTGGTATGAGCTTTCGTGTGTATCTGAAGAAGTGTGCATGCACACGAAAGCTCATACCAAGAACAAACTTAGTTGGTCTCTAAGGTGCTACTGGAAGGAATTTTTTATTTTATTTTGATTTGTCAACAGACATGTTCGAAAACCGAGGTACCACTGTAAAAACAAAATGCGGCTGATACTTTTCTTTTATTTACCGTGCATGGAAAGAAAGTACAACGGAACACACGAGGATGGCTGGAATGCCATGATAACACATTTCATATTTTTTCTCATTCTTCTGCAATATTTATAAACCACTCAGGAACAAAGTCCTTTGTTTGCGTTATCGATAGCAGGGCACCAATGCTGACAATCAAAGGGAGGGCCTGCGGCTCAGTAAGCATGATTTGCATGGAACAGTTGCCAGGATCAATCCCTGGCATTTCTGTATACGCAGATCTGGGAAAGACTCTTGGTTCGAAACCTTAAAAGAGCCACTGCCAATCAGTGTGGACAGTAATGAGCTAAATGAACTGATGGTCTGACTCGGTCCTAATTTCAGTCCCAGGATAAAGGGGTGGTGGGACACTGGTCACACCTCAGAGGAGGGGTGGGCTGGGAAGTGATAGAAGCAGGGCTCTTGAGGGATAGCGAAGAAACAGGACAGGCTGAGGAGGTTTCCAGTTTGGATACAGGTGCTGACAGACAGCAAGGACACAGGAGAGGTAGGCCATGCACTTCTCCCTCAGAGCTACTCTGACAGCTTCTCTGATGATAGCTTGCCAGCCCCCAACCCACGCCTAGAATGATTGTTGCGTGTTGCCAAGAAGTGTGCCAGGTAGACACAGAGGGAGTCCCTTGGAGCTCTCCGTAGCAGAAGATCCCAGAGGGAGGGGCTGACACAGAGGGCTAGGGAGTGAAGGAGGGGCTAACAAGCCAGTTCGAACAACTGGCTGTCCTTTTACAGTGGTACCTCAACTTACAATGATAATGGGTTCTGAAGGCGCCGCCGTAGGTTGAAATTTTCATAAGTCGAAAGGCGCTATCTCCGGAGGGGAAAAAATTTCGTAAGTTGAGAAAACCGCATTAAAAAACTCGTAAGTCGAGGTATCGCACCGCCACTTCCAAATTTTTCAACCTACGAAGGGAAAGTGGCGCTGCTTTCCCTTCGTAAGTCGAAAAATTCGGAAGCGGCGGCCATTTTTTTCCTTCCAGAACTCCTTTGGAAGTCGAAAACGTCGTACGTCAAGGAGCTCGTTAAGTCAAGGTACCACTGTAGATATATCTCTCTGTGTCCTTTGTTTTGCTTTCCTTCATAAACTAACTGCAACTTCGCCAAGTGTCTCTCTCTCACACCTGTGAATCATCTCCCCTGCCTGTCGGCTCCCTGACATTACTAGATCGGTTGTAGCGTGGACAAATGGCCTTCCTCAGGTAACTGTCTAATTCATTTATGCCTTTGACTGCCTTTCGTTTTGCACACCCCACTTGGTGCCACCCAGCCAAACACATAGTCAGTGGAAATTGATGGAGCTAGGCATCAACACATAGCGGAGTGGTACAATGACCACTTTGCTGTGCAGTCGCCACCCCACAAGGCATGTCGAATTCACTGCATGGCTGGGATGGTTTAACAATAGCTTCCTGTTAGGGACAGCGATGCTTCGGGTGGTTTCTTGGACTAGAGAACGGCCAAGATTGGGCTATGGCTCTGTTCTAAGGAATGGCTAAGAGTCACGGCTTTCTATTCATCCCGGGGCCATTTTATTGCTAGCTTTTAGGTGCTGCTGTGAGAAGTCCAGTTACCCGTCCATTGATGTCCAGCTCCATGACTTCCTCCCTGGTCACCCCGCTGTCAAGTCTCTCCTGCAATAGCTTTGCATCGTTCTTGAGACAGATCTGGTAGAACGTGAGCGTTGCACCATCATCATTGCCAGATGGAGCATGTTCATAGACGGGGTACACAGAGTCATCAGAAAGGATGCTGCAGGTGTCTGATTCTCCCCTCTTACTCTCCCCCCCTTTGTCCTCCTCCTCTTCTTCATAGTCTAGATCAGGGTCCGACTCATCTAGGGCGGGCGATGTGTCTGGCTCTCCTTTCCTGCTGGCATCGGTCATCCAGCCCCCTCAACGCAAGTAGTGTTTGTTGTCGTTTTGGGTGCCCATGATTGTTTCAGTCTCGATGACCTTTTCTCTTGTGCTTGACTGACCTCCTCAGTTACACACTGGGGATCTGTGAAGCAAAGAAGATGCAGAGACAAAGATTAGCCGCCCTCAGTGAACCAATACGACTCCCCCCCCCCTTCCTGAACATTTCATGGGTTTGAGAGATCATTTGATAATCCCTTAATTGTACTGAGCACAAGCCATCTGTTCAGAAGCTACTGAAACAGTCATTTTCAAACTCTGTTCCTGGAAACACCAAGGTTCCATAGGAGATTATAATTGGGGGATAATCAGTGAGATGATCAGTAATGGCGGCAAGTTTTCTCAAGGATGTCTCTAAACTCTCAGTATTTTGTGGGAGGGATTCCAATACATACCAGATCTTTAGGTTTTTGCGCAATTAAAGTGGGTTAAGGGGCTCCAACATCATCATCATCATCATCAACAACAACAACAACTTTATCATTTATATGCCACTCATCTGACTGGTTTGATCCAGCCACTCTGGGCTGCCCCAGTCACTAAGGAAGGAAGATAACAACATGATAAAGTTCAAAATGGTAACAATTAATTGCACATTTATTCAAAATCCAGTGAAAACATTTTGGATCCACTTTAAAAAAGGAAAACGAAAACAGGCGTTTGTGGCTTGGAAAGTGGCAGGAAAATGCACTTCAGTTTCAGGGATGTGCCAAGAAAAAGTGGGACATTCCAGGATCAAATCAGAAACTGGGATGGCTTCTGTAAATCTCTGGAAAATAGGGACACTTGGAGGGTCTGTCTTGGCTTTCAATGACAGGCCTAGTGCTAGTGATAGCCATCGCTGTGGTGTTTCAGTCAGGTCTGAGACTGCACCAAGAAGGCAAGAACATTGCTGCAGGAACCATGCCTTTGGGCAAGCATTAGAGCAGCACACAAATCTCCATGGGCAATGCATTTTCATCTCCCCCAAGTGTTCAGCGAAGCACAGGCTGTTTTGCTGCCACTGACGGCTTTCCCAGTGTTTTCAAACGGGTGCTGAAAGCACCTGCTGAAACCTGGGTCCTCCAGCACCATCAATCTGTCAGTTTGCATTTCTTAGTGCAGAAAGTATGGATCTGATGTGTAGAGAGATCTTTCCTGTTCTACTTAATTCAAGAGAGTTCTGGAAGCTTCTCTGTGTGAAAGATGATTCCTGATGTTTGGGTTATTCCTACAGTGAAGCTGAGTACAGCTGGTTTAAACTGGTTCTGTTATCTCTTTCTGTCAAGGTTATGATGAGACCAGAAGGAGCCAGGGTTTCACTCTCTCTTTCTGTCTCTCTTTCTGGTGTGGTGTTCCGTATGTAGTGTTAAGTTGCTGTAAGTTTAAATTACGTCTGCTGCAACTGGATTTCTTATGGACAGTGCCAATCCTGAGTGTATTGTGACCATTATTCTCATTTGCCTTCAGTAGCAGTACAATGGTACCTCTGGTTACGAACTTACAGTCATACCTCGGGTTGTGTTCGCTGCGGGTTGCGTTCGCTATGGGATACAAACGTGCCGAACCCGGAAGTACCGGAACGGGTTACTTCTGGGTTTTGGTGCGCGCATGTGAAGAAGCGCTAAATCGCGCTTTGCGCACGTGCAGAAGTGCCGAATCGCACCGCACACATGCACAAATACGGCACTTCAGGTTGCGGTCTTTTCATGTTGTGAACAGGCCTCTGGAACGGATCCCGTTCGCAACCAGAGGTACCACTGTAATTCGTTCCGGAGGTCTGTTCTTAACCTGAAACTGTTCTTAACCTGAGGTACCACTTTAGCTAATGGGGCCTCCCGCTGCCGCCGTGCGATTTCTGTTCTCATCCTGAGGTAAAGTTCTTAACCCGAGGTACTACTTCCGGGTTAGCGGAATTTGTAACCCGAGGTGTTTGTAACCTGAGGTACCACTGTAAAGCTCTGCTGCATGAAATACAATTGCCTCTGGTCTATTTGGGGGGAATCCTGCAACGTGTTTAAGTTGTTACTCTGCTAACTATACATTGGAATCTACTCTGGATCAATACTAAGTAGAATTTCAATGTCATGATCAAGAGGTAGATCTAACCCACACAGCTGTCACGACCACCACAAAGCAAGCTCTTTCCTCCTCCCAACCCCCAAAAGTCCCAGACAAATAAACACCCAAAGTGTCAGGAAAGAGTTCATACCACGGCCCGGCACCTCTGAGAGGCTAGTCCACACTTTGAGAATAGCAGGCCTGGTGGGTCCCCGTAAAAAGAAATGACCCAGCGCTGACATGCCTCCAAAAGACCCCTAGTCAGCAGCTGGTATGACTGCATAAGCCATTGTTCCAGTTTGTCGTTTAGGTCCCACAGGTCATTGCGTATCAGGATGGAGCTGGCCTACTGTGCATAATAATAATAATAATAATAATAATAATAATAATAATACCCTGCCCATCTGGCTGGGCTTCCCCAGCCACTTTGGGTGGCTCCCAACAGAATATTAAAAACACAGTAAAACATCAGACATTAAAAACATCCCTAAACAGTGCTGCCTTCAGATGTCTTCAAAAAGTCAGCTACAGTGGTACCTTGGTTTACGAACTTAATCCGTTCCAGAAGTCCGTTCTTAAACCAAAGCGTTCTTAAACCAAGGCGTGCTTTCCCATAGCAGCGGGGGACTCAATTTACAAATGGAACACACTCAACAGGAAGCGGAACATGTTCTGCTTCCAAGGCAAAGTTCACAAACCAAAACACCTACTTCCGGGTTTGCAGCGTTCTTAATCCAAGTTGTTCATAAACTAAGCTGTTCTTAAACCAAGTTGTTTATTTCCTTGACATCTGATGGGAGGGTGTTCCACAGGGCGGGTACAACCACCGAGAAGGCCCTCTGCCTGGTTCCCTGTAGCTTCACTTCTCGCAGCGAGGGAACCGCCAGAAGGCCCTCAGTGCCCTGGGTGAACAATGGGGATGGTGGAGACGCTCCTTCAGGTATACTGGGCCAAGGCCGTTTAGGGCTTTAAAGGTCAGCACCAGCACTTTGAATTGTGCTCGGAGACGTGCTTTATGAATTGCACAGGTCAGTTGCCCACCAGTGTTGCAACTACCCCAGGCCTTTCTTCGCTGGTGTAGATGTGGTCTGATCCAAAGCGTTGCACCAATTAATGGCTCAAAGTGGGCAAACAGCATATGGCTGTATAACACCAGGATCCTGTCTTAAATGTGTGGCTTCTTTTAAATCAAAACAAATACTGCCTTCCAGTAGAATTTTGCTGCTCATCTGGCTCCTGCTGCCTCTAGTGTGACTTCTGAACAGCCCCACCTAATCTCAGCACTGCCACAAAATCCTCCTACGCAAAATGTATTTTGCTTTGGGTGAACCTACCAAAGGGCCTGGTGAACTATACAGAACAAAACAGGGAGGGGGAAAAATCCATATATGATTATATGCACTCCTTCTTGGCTCATTGAGCCTTACCTGCTTAACATTGTTGTCATTTTAATTATTTGCAAATCAATAAAATATGGTATGTTTGTTTTTAAAAAAATGTAATTTCTCTCCTCCATTCCCCTGGAAAACAAGTCACATTAAAGGTTAAGGTAAAGGGACCCCTGACCATTAGGTCCAGTCGCGAACGACTCTGGGGTTGCGGCGCTCATCTCGCTTTACTGGCCGAGGGAGCCAGCGTACAGCTTCTGGGTCATGTGGCCAGCATGACTAAGCCGCTTCTGGCAAACCAGAGCAGCGCAAGGAAACACCATTTACCTTCCTGCTGGAGCGGTACCTATTTATCTACTTGCACTTTGACGTGCTTTCAAACTGCTAGGTTGGCAGGAGCAGGGACCGAGCAACGGGAGCTCACCCCGTTGTGGGGATTCGAACCACCAACCTTCTGATCGGCAAGCCCTAGGCTCTTTCTCTCCTCCATCCCCCTGGAAAACAAGTCACATTAAGCCTTTCCAAACTCCCTTCTGGCTGGGTTTCCCCAGCAACTCTGTGCAGCTTACAGCTCATAAAAAATGGCAAAACATCAGACATTAAAAATTTCCCGATACAGGGCTGCGTTCAGATGTCTTCTAAAAGTCAGATATTTGTTTATTTCCTTGATATCTAACAGGAGGGCTTTCTACAGGGCAGGTGCCACTACCAAGAAGGCCTTCTGCCTGGTTCCCTGTAACCTTGCAGTGAGGGAACCGCCAGAAGGCCCTCGGTGCTGGACCTCAGTGTCTGGGCTGAGCGATGGAGGATAGAGACGCTCCTTCATATATACTGGGCTGAGGCCGTTTAGGACTTCAAAGGTCAGCACCAACACTTTGAATTGTGCTCAAAAACATACTGGGAGCCAATGTAGGTCTTTCAGGACCGGTGTTATATGGTCTCAGCGGCCACTCCCAGTCACCAGTCTAGCTGCCGCATTCTGGATTAGTTGTAGTTTCCGGGTCACCTTCAAAGGTAGCCCCACATAGAGCACATTGCAGTAGTCCAAGCGGGAGATAACCAGAGCATGCACCACTCTGGTGAGACAGTCCGCGGGCAGGTAGGGTCTCAGCCTGCGTACCAGATGGAGCTGGTAGACAGCTGCCCTGGACACAGAATTGACCTGCGCCTCCATGGACAGCTGTGAGTCCAAAATGACTCCCAGGCTGCGCACCTGGTCCTTCAGGGGCACAGTTTCCCCCCAGCCCTGTCTTTAGCATATGCGCCGCTGGGGCGCAAAGATCTGCCCAGCACCCCCAAATTTAGTTTAGCCCCCAAATTAACTTTTATTATGCTTATGTAAGACACCACGCTTACGCTTTATCTCTTGTTGTGAGTGACAACCGCCGTCGTTGGGTCTGACAAGCACCGCCGTTGTGAATGACAAGTGTGGCATGTCTTTGGTAAATGAACGCACAAAGTCGAAAGTCCTTTAGTGAAACAGTAGGTATACATTTCGGCAATACCTAGGTACATATGTATTTTGGTTTTTCTAGCTTTCTCAAAATTATTTATTATTTCATAACAGGTAGATAGTTAAGAGTTTAGGCGGCTTCAGCGGCGGGCGGCTGGCACCCTCCAGAATTCAGCACCCCTTGCACTCCCGGTAAAGATGGCTCTGGTTACCCCATTCAGGACCACACCTGCCTGACTGCCCCCCGTCTCCCAAGAACAGTACTTCTGTCTTGTCAGGATTCAACCTCAATCTGTTAGCCGCCACCCATCCCCCAACCGCCTCCAGACACAGTATTGGTTTCTAGAGCCACAACGGGGGCAGAAACTCTCCAATGGTTTGACTTCACCCCCCGAAGGCACACTCTTCAATTGTCTTCTGAGACAGACAGATGCCAACTAATCTTTACTCAGAGTAGAACGGTTGAAATTAATGGAACTAACTTTGTCTGGATAGCTCAGTTGGTTAAAGCGTGGTGTTCATTATGCCAAGGTTGCAGTTCGATCCCCATATGGGACAACTGCACATTCCTGCATTACTAGGGGGTGTGGGAGGGTGGGTGGAGTACGGACTGGATAATCTTCAGGGTCTCTTCCAACTATGATGCTACAATTCTAGTCATAGAATCATAGAATCATAGAGTTGGAAGAGACCACAAGGGCCATCCAGTCCAACCCCCTGCCAAGCAGGAAACACCATCAAAGCATTCCTGACAGATGGCTGTCAAGCCTCCGCTTAAAGACCTCCAAAGAAGGAGACTCCACCACACTCCTTGGCAGCAAATTCCACTGTCAAACAGCTCTTACTGTCAGGAAGTTCTTCCTAATGTTTAGGTGGAATCTTCTTTCTTGTTCATTAATTTCAACAGGTTTACTCTGAGTAAAGCTTAGTTGAATGTCACCCAGTATAAATTGTTAACGGAAGTGGAAGAGAATTAACATGAAAATCAGGGCGAATGGCATTCCTTGATTTTCCTCCAGTCGATAACGGTGAGAAATAAATGGATGTTGGAGAAACTCAGCTCAGCAGTTCCCCATAGTTTTTCATGGAAGAATTACATGTGAGACTTTGGAGAGCATAGTACTGTACTGTATTATATTCTACGCTAAGTGGATCAAGGATTTGACTTGGCGTAAGGCAGATTTATATGCACGGGTCAAGACATCCATTCCTTCACACATTTCAAGGCATGAATTTGTTTCCTGATTTGGCAGATTGTCGGTTCTTTTACATCGGGAGGCTGCAAATGATTCAACAATTTGTGCGGGATGTGGTAGGGGTCCTGAAAACGCCCCAGAGCTCTTGGTTGAGAACGCAAAGTTGAAAGGCTTACTTAACACTCCCAGGAGAAAGACCTGCCTACTAATAGAATGGACCTTATTGAACCAACAATGCGATCTCTGCAAATTTCAGTCAATGAAACCCTTTCATTAGTCTCAAAATGCATTTAGGATTTAAAACCCTATTTCCTGATTGTCGGCTCTTCCTTGCATGGTTTTAGTGTAGCTAAATCCGGTGGTCCCCCCCCATTTGTTTTTAAGGGGTTCTCTCATTTTGACTCAAGAAAACTACCATTTTATAGTTCAAATCGGGGAAAACAAATACAGTAAATGGACAAAAGTACGAACATTCACAAAACGTTTTTTCTGTGTCCCCCCAGAAAAAAAAAGCGTTGGCTAAATCTACACACTTTCAGAATGAAATGCATCATCAAACGTAACAATTGAGGCCTCACAGATAAGGCAGAAATCCTGGTCGTGGTAATAGAGTGGCTGGGGCAACCCAGTTGGATGAGTGGGGTATAAGTAAATAATAATAATAATAATAATAATAATAATAATAATAATAATAATAATAATAATAGCAAAGGGAATGAACCATTGGAAAACCATACCTGAGGTCGAAGTGGATTCTCCATTGTTTGCGGTCTTTAGAGAAAACTGGGATCTGTTCTCAGAGTTTGCCAGAAAGCTCAGTTTGATTCATTAACAGCAATCCCTGGGGAATATACATTGATCCAGTTCCTGCTTTGAGATCTAGTCCTTCAGAAGGTGGTCTTTGCACCGCCGCTCCCTGTCTCCTTGCCAAGACTTACCCTGAAGTACTCCAATGTTCAGCCCTTGTTCCTCCCTTTGGTTTTCATTGCCTCATTCATTGGGTGGAGCGTCATTCCGAGATGCGAAGACATGTGGAAGTTTTCGGACACAGCCTCCTACCACCCCCAGGGATGAAAGGAGCTTCGGCCTTGGGCCCAAGATGGGGATTTAGACTCCGGAGCTGTGACAGCTTGCACGTTGCCGTAAGCTTAGCTAGGGAAGACATCTTAATTTGCAATGTTGCTTAAAACAGCTCTGAGCAGGATTTGGAAAGTATTTAAGTCAAGGGTTAAATTTAGCCGCCTGACTCTCGTTTGCTTATTTATACATGGGGTTCCTGGACCTAGCAAGCGACTTCGGCTTGGGAGAAGGAAGCCATTGGATCCAAGAGATGGACAGCGCTTTATGCTCTCTTGATCCCCTACAATTGGCATTCACTTTGCACACATGGTGCGTATTCTGGCAGCCGGGGAAGCAACGCTCAGCTGGCATTGAACTGCAGAACTTGCCCGATAAGGGCGCATCAGCAGCGCATAACAGGCTGCTGGTTTGTAAGTCAGTTGTCGGAACTGACCTAGAGGTAGATAAAACCAGCAAGTTGCTGAAAATCCTGGCCCCAGGCCTCCATAACTATGCTGCTTGGTGCATATACCGTATTTTCTCCTTGTATAACATACCCCTGTGTATAAGATGCCCTCCCCCCATTTTTGGGGATTCCAAATTAGAAAAATGGGGGGAGATTGCCCAGAGTTGTTGAGCTTTTTTTTTTTAAGGGGGATTGCTGAAATTCGCTCACCAGCGCGCATCCCAAAACCCGCCTTTCGTCTGTCCCCTCATCGGCAGCCGCCGCCAATCACCCACCCAATTGTCTCAGCGACAGCAAATCCACAACAGCCCTTGCAGCAGCCAACAGTAACACCCTAAATAGCCACTGACAATCTCTGGGTCGCAGCAGCAACCAATCCCATGCCCCCCCCGATGCACTATCCATGTATAAGACGACACCCCCCTTTTTGTCATAATTTTCTAAGAAGAAGAAGAAAAAACTCGTCTTATACACAGAAAACTATGGTAATTTGCTGTTCAAAATCACACACAAGGCAAGAACTGTGTAAATGCACTTGGACAAAGGTGTGCAGCAATCATATTTGGAAAAGAGAAGGGCTATATAGATGTGAAGACAGGATGGGTTGGGGTTTAGCAAGGTCTAATGAGGTTCTAGGGACCTAGGTGGCGCTGTGGGTTAAACCACAGAGCCTAGGGCTTGCTGATCAGAAGGTCGGCGGTTCGAATCCCTGCCACGGGGTGAGCTCCTGTTGCTCGGTCCCAGCTCCTGCCCACCTAGCAGTTCGAAAGCACGTCAAAGTGCAAGTAGATAAATAGGGACCGCTCCAGCGGGAAGGTAAACGGTGTTTCCGTGCGCTGCTCTGGTTCGCCAGAAGCGGCTTTGTCATGCTGGCCACATGACCCGGAAGCTGTCTGCAGACAAACGCCGGCTCCCTCGGCCTATAGAGCGAGATGAGTGCCGCAACCCCAGAGTCGGACACGACTGGACCTGATGGTCAGGGGTCCCTTTACCTTTACGTAATGAGGTTCTCATGTCACATATATGTTCCAGCTTCACCTACTTCCTGTGTCCATGTCCTGGGTAAAGCAGTATCTCTATTTTTCCTTTCAGACAGATGTTGGTGCCACCTGCCATCTTGTTCTATCCTTGCAGCTCTTCCATCTTTTCTCAGGTTACAAAAAGTCCTACTTTTTTCAGGGAAATGGATGCCTTTAGTGCTTCTCGTCCATCTTTTTAAAAGACTGGGCTTTTAACCCTTTTGAGGGGTGCATTTTAGGACCATATTTTCATTCTTTATTATTATTATTATTATTATTATTATTATTATTATTATTATTATTAGAGGTATAAGAGAAGTTAGACTTTTGGGGGGAGTTAAATCAACATTTGTTGGCCTGCAATAGCGAACATAATGTAGGAAATAACAGGATATGTATTACCCAGTAAACTCTTCTGTATGTTACAATTGGAATTAAGCAGATTTTTGCTCTTCTGCTGTTGTTGAGAAATACAAAGGTTTGGTCCAGTCAATAGGCTTGTTACCAGTAGAAAAGCTTTATTTCACCACAAACCCTTTGCTGTTCTCTTGTTCTCTTATATTGGCAATGGTGCCCACCTGAGGGGTGCCGGAACTGAGTTCTAGGATTTAGCTGCAAATAAAACATTTTAAGTGTGTTGTAAAGTGCAGTATACAAATGTGACACAAGATGGCAATGGTGGGCTATGGCAAATTCAATATATTTTTCAAAATGTATTTTAAAGAGGCACTTTCACAGTGTTTTTTTTTTTAATATATGTGTGTGTAGATTCCACCCCGGTGAGTTCCGGCTGGGAAAAAAAAGCCCTGTGAACAGTTAATATTATCAGGGTCATCATTTGGATTTCTTTCTCTTTTTTAAATATATTTATTAAATTTTATAAAAACAACAACAAAATCAAACAAATACAAAACAATACAACCATACAAAAAACAAACCTACAATAAAAACAAGAAACCTTATTACTGTCACTAACTTCTATCCTTTACATTGTATATTGACTTCCTCTCATCTCCCCTTCCTGCGTTCCTTGTCAATCATCTTTAGTAATTTCTATACATCTTGCAAAATCTTATTTTACTATAAAAATACCTAATCATTAATCTTATCTAATATCTTAACTCATTCTCTCACAATTCCTAAACACTTATCCAAACTCTAAATCTACAGTTTAACTTTTCTTCCAAATTATATCTAATTTTCAATCATACAATGATTTTTTAAATACAATTTAAATTTCTTCCACTCTTCTTCCACCGCGTCGTCCCTCTGGTCACGAAGTTTCCCGGTCATCTCAGCGAGCTCCATATAGTCCATCATTTTCATCTGCCATTCTTCAATCGTTGGTATTTCTTCTGTCTTCCAGTTTTTAGCTATTAAAATTCTTGCTGCTGTTGTGGCATACATAAATAAAGTTCTATCACACTTCATCATTTGGATTTCTTAGCTGGTTGGGTCTTATATACGCACAAACCAGCGAAAATATGTCAGAGCAATCAAAAGGAAAGGAAAAATTTCCTTTAGTGGTGGAAAGGAAAGATTAGTCTCTTAGGCTCCAACAATTTTAAAAGGGTCTTGGCTGTTGTTTGTCTTGATGCTCCCCATCACAACCACCAAGCCACATATTTCTTGGTGGGAGAGCAAGCAAGATCTCTTTAACAAGCTCTGCATAACATCCAGGAAAAGAGCAACCTGCAATGTCAATTGCCATCCCTTCTTCCTCTTCTTTTTATCATATGGGGTGGTCTTGTAGTAAGGTTAAAAGCTTACTGGGAAATGATATATAATGAAATGAAAAGGATGTTTAAAATAACCTTTGTAAAAAACAAAACAAAACCAGAAGCTTTTCTTTTGGGAATTATAGGGATAGAACTACCTAAAATGTATAGGAACTTATTCATGTATGTGGCTACAGTGGCAAGAATGTTACTCGGCCCAAAATGGAAAGAAGCAGAAGTCCGAGCAGAGGAAGAATGGATACAAAAACTCATGGAATGTGCAGAAACGGCGCAACTTACAGGAAGAATAAGGAATCTAGATAACAAATCTTTTATAAAAGAATGGAAATGGTTTGTTGAACATTTACAGATAAATTTAAACAGATAAAAACATTGGCAGGATTATTGTACAACCTGCAGTTTTGTAAGAGTCTATATTTAAAGAAGATATACAGGTGAAACTCGAAAAATTAGAATATCATGGAAAAGTCCATTTATGTAAGCAATTGTTTTCATTAGCTACTGGAGTTTAATATATGAGATAGACTCATGACATGCAAAGCGAGATATGTCAAGCCTTTGTTTGTTATAATTGTGATGATTATGGCGTACAGCTGATGAAAACCCCAAAGTTGAAATTGTTAATTTGGGGTTCTCATCAGCTGTACGCCATAATCATCACAATTATAACAAATAAAGGCTTGACATATCTCGCTTTGCATGTCATGAGTCTATCTCATATATTAGTTTCACCTTTTAAGTTGAATTACTGAAAGAAATGAGCCTTTCCACGATATTCTAATTTTTCGAGTTTCACCTGTAAATAAGCAAACTAAGTTAATTTGGAGATGCAGAAGATATTAGAAACAAATTTAAGGGAGCGCAGAAAGAGCGGGTAGGAAGTCAAGTGTTGAAATGTCAAAATGATTGTAAAATCAGTGAGAGGTATAAATTTGAAAAGTATAAAAAATAAAGTCAATTGCTATCCCTCGCTCACCAACCCAATCCCTTTCTGGGAGCTGTGGATGAAAGCAAAAAGCGGAGGTGATATCTGCCCTTGTGACTCTGACATGCAGTCCACGTGCTTCTGAGATGGACAATTAGCTAACCTTCTCCTCCTGCCTTAATGCAAGGAAAGGGCCCGGAGCGGCTTTAGGGCTTAGGGGGGTTATCTTAGGGAGCCGTGGATTATAAACCCCTCCCTATGAGCTCAGCAAGTTCTGAGCGGGTTATGTCACTTCTGAAACCTTAGCGGGCTGGAGGTTAGGCGTACTGTTTGCTCTTGTTCTCTTCCTGCACTTGCAGGCATGCTTCCTGCAACATCTCTGCACCATGTATATTTATCCTTGGACCTGCCATTGAGATCTGCAATAAAGTGTTGCAGCATGGAGTGTTTCTGCTCAGCATTCCTTAGGGAATACACCCAATCCACATTGAGCTGTTTTAGGGTCATTTCCCTTTGGGGTTAATTTTCAAAAGGTTGTGTGTGTGTGTGTGTGTGTGTGTGTGTGTATAAAATTTTGCAAACCGCAAGAGTTCCCCCCCAGGCTGCTGATCCACATTCCTCTTGTTTTGTCAACATAAGAATCGGCACTCAGAAAATAAGTTTGCTCTTGCTATACAGGATGTTGGTTGACATCTTGGGAAAATATTTGCATTGTGTTATTTAAATACAGTTATTAGACTATCTCTCTTTCATGGATCACTGCCTTGTCGTGGCGAAGGGGCTTGAATAACTCAGAGAAGCTATGAGCTATGCCGTGCAGGGCCACCCAAGATGGACAGGTCATAGTGGAGAGTTTTGACTAAACGTGATCCAACTGGAGCAGGAACCAGCAAGCCACTCCAGTATCCCTGCCAAGAAAACTCCATGGACAAAGACAATGGCAAGTTCTTAAAGAAATGGGAGTGCCTGATCACCTCATCTGTCTCCTGAGAAATCTCTATGTGGGACAAGAAGCTACAGTTAGAACTGGATATGGAACAACTGATTGGTTCAAAATTGGGAAAGGAGTACGACAAGGCTGTATATTGTCTCCCTGCTTATTTAACTTATATGCAGAATTCATCATGCAAAAGGCTGGACTGGATGAATCCCAGCTGGAATTAAGATTGCCGGAAGGAATATCAACAACTTCAGATATGCAGTTACTGGTAGGTAGCCGTGTTGGTCTGCCATAGTCAAAACAAAATAAAAAATAAAAAAAATTCCTTCCAGTAGCACCTTAGAGACCAACTAAATTTGTTCTTGGTATGAGCTTTCTTGTGCACTTCTTCAGATATGCAGATGACACAACCTTGATGGCAGAAAGTGAGAATTAAAGAACCTTTTAATGAGGGTGAAAGAGGAGAGTGCAAAATATGGTCTGAAGCTCAACATCAAAAAAACTAAGATCATGGCCACTGGTCCCATCACCTCCTGGCAAATAGAAGGGGAAGAAATGGAGGCAGTGAGAGATTTTACTTTCTTGGGCTCCATGATCACTGCAGATGGTGACAGCAGTCACGAAATTAAAAGACGCCTGCTTCTTGGGAGGAAAGCAATGACAAACCTAGACAGCATCTTAAAAAGCAGAGACATCACCTTGCCGACAAAGGTCCATATAGTTAAAGCTATGGTTTTCCCAGTAGTGATGTATGGAAGTGAGAGCTGGACCATAAAGAAGGCTGATCGCCAAAGAATTGATGCTTTTGAATTATGGTGCTGGAGGAGACTCTTGAGAGTCCCATGGACTGCAAGAAGATCAAACCTATCCATTCTGAAGGAAATCAGCCCTGAGTGCTCACTGGAAGGACAGATCCTGAAGCTGAGGCTCCAATACTTTGGCCACCTCATGAGAAGAGAAGACTCCCTGGAAAAGACCCTGATGTTGGGAAAGATTGAGGGCACAAGGAGAAGGGGACGACAGAGGACGAGATGGTTGGACAGTGTTCTTCGAAGCTACCAACATGAGTCTGACCAAACTGCGGGAGGCAGTGGAAGACAGGAGTGCCTGGCGTGCTCTGGTCCATGGGGTCACGAAGAGTCGGACACGACTAAAAAACAACAACAACAACAACATTAGACTATGGCAGCCAAACATCATCCTAAATCTTGAAAACACATCTTAAACAGCTCAGTTTCACAGTCTGTTCTGATCTGCTTTCTGCTTCTCCAACGGCGCCCTCTTCTGGTCCTTCCTTCAACAACAACACCCTTCCTCAGAGAAGAGGAACCAGGGGATTTTAAAGTACCGGTAATTATATACCCTCCAACGTTTTGTTGTTGTTGTTCAGTCGTTCAGTCGTGTCCGACCCTTCGTGACCCCATGGACCAGAGCACGCCAGGCACGCCTATCCTTCACTGCCTCTCGCAGTTTGGCCAAACTCATGTTAGTAGCTTCAAGAACACTGTCCAACCATCTCATCCTCTGTCGTCCCCTTCTCCTTGTGCCCTCCATCTTTCCCAACATCAGGGTCTTTTCTAGGGAGTCTTCTCTTCTCATGAGGTGGCCAAAGTACTGGAGCCTCAACTTCAGGATCTGTCCTTCTAGTGAGCACTCAGGGCTGATTTCTTTAAGAATGGATAGGTTTGATCTTCTTGCAGTCCATGGGACTCTCAAGAGTCTCCTCCAACGTTTACTTGATGAAAATAGGGATTTCCTATTCCATAATAATAACTGAAAAAGTATTATTTATACCTGGCCTATCTGATTGGGTTTTCCCACCCACTCTTGTAGGTTTCTAACATATATAACAACATAATTAAACATTAAACATTTTTTTTTTTTTTTAAAAAACTTCCCCATACAGGGCTGACTTCAGATGTTTTCTAAAGGTTGCATAGTTACTTATCTCCTTGGCTCGTGTGTGTGTGTGTGTGTGTGTGTGTGGCAAAACTCCATCCCCTCCAACATTTCTCCGATGAAAAGAGGGCTGTTTTAATAAAAAGTATGACATTTCGGGATCATATCAGAAACCAGGATGGCTTCTGTAAGTCCAGGACTGTCCCTGGAAAATATGGACATTTGGAGGGTCTGCAATTACTGATGGCATCGTATGCTGAGGTTAGCCTGCATACACAAGTCCAAAAAGCATCGGGGTTACTAGAGATCAAGGAGCTTAACACAAAACTGGTCAGAACTGCATAAAGACATCAAGAAACTGGCAAAAAAGTGATTAGTGGCAAGACTAGCTATGGGTTAGATCTTCCCCTCCATTCTGTTGGGTTGTTTAATTCTTTTTCATACCACTGTCAGTCATGTTCACACAGGGTTTTGCAAGAAAGAATCAAACAATTAGAACGATTGGCAGGGTCCCTCTAGAGTTTCAGACAGGAGGGATTCTCATCCATACCTGGAGATGCCTGGCACTGATCCTTGAATCCACAATCTCTCACCGATGAACTCTATTTATTTAATATGTATTTAGGTGATTTATATACAGCTTCAATACTTCAAAGTCTCTCAGTGGTTGGCCACAAACTGCCACAAATAAGTACAAAACAAAAAACATTTTGAATTTTAAAGTAGCATGGGAAAAAATATCACAGATAAGTGCAAGCAGTACAGTTAAAATTCCACATTTTAGAGCAGGGCAGAACAATGAGAAACATCAGTATAAACATCATCGTCCTAGCAGTTCCCAGAATTTGAAACGTCAGTGCAGCTCTCAAGCAGGTTATGCACCGATTCCAGGAAAATGCTTAATGTGAAACACTGTCTGTGCCCGGCAAATACGAAGCGGATCTTGCATCTGGGCAGATGCACTCAAAACTACATCTTGGCAGCCCCTGCCTATTCTGCGGGATGGTTCTGTCTGTCACAGCCTACCATTCCCTCACTTCTGGCATCAGCTGCAGCAGGAGTCCAAAGGCACCACAAGGTGGAGATGGTTGACTGCAAATCTCAAGGCAGCCCTACGCCCTGGAGAGTACAAAGCAGCATTTAGGACACACGTGAAATCCACTAGCAGCAGAAGCATGGCTGAAGGAGTGACAACAGAAACACTGTGATTGGTTGATGCTGCTACCCTTTGCCTTCCATTTTCCAGTCAGCAACTCAATGCAAAATCATAAATATACGAGGCAGTTATGCGACCCCCCAAGCCAAGGAGACACCTGAAGGCAGCCCTGTACAGGGAAGTTTTAAAAAAAATGTTTATTATCATCATCATCATCATCATCATCATCATCATCATCATTATTAATGTTGGAAGCTGCCCTAAGTGGCTGGAGCAGACCAGTCAGATGGACGGGGTATAAATAATTAAATTATTATTATTATTATTATTATTATTATTATTATTATTATAGAATAGGACGTCCCTATTTTCATTGGAGAAATGTTCTTCTACCAGTGTGAAGGGTTTAGTTGTTGTTGTTGTTGTTGTTGTTGTTGTTGTTGTTGTTGTTGTTGTTGTTATTATTATTATTATTATTATTATTATTATTATTATTAAAATGGTTTTTTATTGATTTTACCAATTCATTCCCACCCCGAATCACAAATAATAAAAATTACACAAGATTCTTCCGAATCTCAAGACTCCCCTCCTCCCCTCCGTGGGTTCTTTAACTAACTTTTTCAACTGCATACTGTAAGTCCTTCTAATTTTCAGTCTTCCATTGTATCCGAAACCTATGTAACCTTACAAGAGTTATTTCAAACCTGCCAAAGAGTTCAAGTGTTTACAGTGGTCCGTCAAATATAAGTTTCTCTCATTCTTTACTGAAGTTTTGATCCTATTGGTTTCTGATTTTCCTGGTCATTCTCGCCACCTCTGCATATTTCAATCGTTTAATCTGCCAGTCCACCCTGGGTAGGGAAGGATTTAGTTAACCATGGAGTCAAAGCGAGCGCAGCCCTGGCTGTAGCTATTGCTATTCAGGCCTCTCTTTGCATCTGAGCAGCGCCAGAAACTGGCGCTGGGGTGACTTAAAAATCGTTGTGGACCTTTAAAGGCACTGTTGCTGAATTTAAAAATTCTGATTACTCTGATGGTCTGCCCCTTCTTAGAAGTCCGCCCCCCTCTCCCCTCCCTCCCTCTCTGTGTACCAGCTGACAGCCTTCATCCAATATCACATCTTTCTTATCTCTGCCACCTGTGCTTCATGTTTGGATGCACTTTACTGTGTTAGGCTGCAGTCACAGGATCAACAAGAATAGGGCATTAGTAAAAGGTAAAGGCCTGGAGAAGAGAAGGTTAAGGGGTGACATGATAGCCATGTTCAAATATATAAAAGGATGTCATATAGAGGAGGGAGAAAGGTTGTTTTCTGCTGCTCCAGAGAAGCGGACACGGGGCAATGGATTCAAACTACAAGAAAGAAGATTCCACCTAAACATTAGGAAGAACTTCCTGACAGTGAGAGCTGTTCGACAGTGGAATTTGCTGCCAAGGAGTGTGGTGGAGTCTCCTTCTTTGGAGGTCTTTAAGCAGAGGCTTGACAGCCATCTGTCAGGAATGCTTTGATGGTGTTTCCTGCTTGGCAGGGGGTTGGACTGGATGGCCCTTGTGGTCTCTTCCAACTCTATGATTCTATGACCCTTGGACGGTTAAGTCCAGTCAAAGGCAACTATGAGGTTGTGGCACTCATTGCGCTTTCAGGCCGTGGGAGCTGGCGTTTGTCCACAGACAGCTTTCCGGGTCATGTGGCAAGCATGACTAAAACACTTCTGGTGCAACTGGACACCATGACGGAAACCAAAGCGCACGGAAATGCTGTTTACCTTCCCGCCGCAGCGGTACCTATTTATCTACTTGCACTGCCGTGCTTTCAAACTGCTAGGTTGGCAGGAGCTGGGCCTCAGTACCACTCTGTCTAGCCCTAAACTTCTCAGAAGTCCCAAACTGGTTTGTCACCTTACCATCTTGAATGAGCACGTTTCGCTATTCCACAGACTGGAAAGAAAACAGAGCAGCATAATTTAACATTTTAATAGCCTTCACTTCATTGGATAATTCTCAATGGGCCCAGGGCATACATCCTCCCCTTTTGCCCCATGACATTCCTGCATCTACTGTCACCGCACAACAGGAGATTGTACCGTGTGGCCTGAGTCTGCGAGGTGTTCAACTGAGTCAAGCCTGACTGAGGCAGGTAATGGGCTCAAAACAAAAGATCTGCAAGTGAATTTATTTAATGAGATCAACTTCCCTGCAGAATTCACCGGGAGCTGCCGGGGTCACTGTTCATCTTCTGTAGCATCCTCTTCTGGGGAACTGTCCGGGTCCTCCTCGTCATCTATAGAGTCTTCAATGGCTTGGTGGTTCCAAATCACCGTCAAGTTCATGTTCTGCCGAGCCGGGGTCGCGCCGTAGCGAAGGCCGCTGGCAAAGAGGCATTGCCCCAGATTCCAGCAAATGACATAATACACGGAAATCAGCCAGAGGACCAGCCCTGCGAGGACGCTCACAACAAGTAGCCGGGCGGCCGGTACAATGCACTGCTGCAGGGTCAGGTTCTGCAAGGAAACCGGGAGCAGCTGGAGGAGGAAAGCCTTGAGGTCCCAGCTGCCCTCCTTCGCGAAGGTCTTGCGGTGTTTGTGGATGGGCCCATAACGGCTTCTGCGGGTGGGCGCCTTGTTTTCAGCGAGGAGGGCCGATTTCTGAGCGCCCACCACCACTGTCCGATTCCCCTCTGCGTCCCACTTGGGTTCCAAGCTCCTGTTCTTATTGAGGCCCTTCTTCAGCTCCCTGGAGACATCGGGGCGCCCGATCTGCCGCAGAGCCCGCGCCAGGCGGTCCCAGTCGATGGCGCCTCTCTGCACCTGCAGCCACTGCTTCAGGCTCTCTTTGCACTGGTCCATGTCGGAGATGCCTTCCCATTGGCCGGCAGGGAAGAGGTCCCCCTCTTCTGACGGCCGCTCGGCATCCTTCTGAGGGGTGGCAAGCCGGATGTAGAGCTCGTGGCATTCTTCCGGGTTCAGGAACTCCGAGACACAGCCTAGCACAGTGGCCTCGGGGTCATTAGCTGCCATCTTAACGTAGCTCATGTGTGTTGCCAGCAAGAAGAGGGGGAGTCCTGTCAATGCCAACATGGTAGGGGAGGTGGGATTTATAGCCTAGGTTCAAGATCAGCTCTGATCTACATTGAGCACGGGGTGTGTGTGGCTGCTGGACTTGTCATGTTGCCCAGCTCCCTGTGTCTCTGTGCCTTGCACACCCCTGTTCCTGCAGCCTCTCCTCTGGGCCCCTATGAGGTCAGTGAAACCTCATAACCTGAGCTCACAGCTCCTGCTCAGAGATTACTGAAGCTTTTGCTAGGTGGGCTGCTGAGGACTGTATAGACTCCAAAGGGTAACATCTGCCCAGATGTTTATGATCAGGAGCTGTCTCTACCTTGGTCAAACACCCATGCGTTATATTCATACTGACTGAGCTGTGATGCCTCGCATGGGATTCTCACAGGACCACCAGGAATAACTTTGTGGCGAGGTAGGTTTAGTGGGTGGGTGGGTTCTACAACAGGGAGAGTCAACATAGTGGCCTTCAATTGTTGTTGGACTACAACTCCCATCAGCCCCAGCGAAGGAGGCCGTGATCAGGGATGATGGGGGTTACAGTCCAATATCACCCGGAGGGTATGCCTTTGGCTACTCCTGTTGCAAAGCACACAAAGTAGGAAATTTTTATGGGGAATGGAAAAGATGGAATCTGGGAGTTAGAACAAGCAGGGGACTCAGCTACATCAGTAAAGAAACAGGGATTTGAACGCAACGCCACATGGTGCCAG
This sequence comes from Lacerta viridis, assembly GCA_900245905.1. Classification (NCBI taxonomy): domain Eukaryota; kingdom Metazoa; phylum Chordata; class Lepidosauria; order Squamata; family Lacertidae; genus Lacerta; species Lacerta viridis. Next base: position 397,388 of record OFHU01001029.1, read on the forward strand.
ACAGAGAGCAGAAATTTTTAAAACACGATTTTCCATAGGGATTTTATTTTCTTATGATTTAATTTCTGACTTATTTATAGTGGGGTTTTTTCCTGTGTCTAGATCCGCCCCAGGGCTGTGTGGCTGATGGAAAAGATGTGATGTGTACAAGGCCATTCTAGAGATCGTGGGAAGGGTCTCTTGAAGCCACTCCCCTGCCAGGAATCTGCCTGCTCCTCTCCACTTTCCTCCCTCCTTTGTTCACATTTCCATTCTTTTAAGTTATATGCCATGCTAAGGCTGGCACTGCCATTATCCACACTTCTAACCCTTTATCCCTCTTCCTTGCAATTCTGTTTGGTTTGTTGACTGCTTCTCTCTCTCTCTCTCTCTCTCTCTCTCTCTCTCTCTCTCTCTCTCTCTCTCTCCATCAGTGTTAAACAACAGGAGTCCTGATCACAGATCTCATATAGTGTGGCCCTAAATTGCATACGTTTCTTTGTCATTGCACTTTTATTACGGACAGGCAAAATACGTCAATTTCAGTTTCTAATTTTTTCCGTCTTAAGTTCACTTGTTCACACTCAGTTTGCTTCTTCTTCTTTTTTTTAAAAAAGTCCCCGTGAAAGTTCATCAGCCCTGTAGTGCGAATTACTTCTAAAACACGTATCTTTGCCTGCAATTTCCCCTAACGTGCACATTTTCGCAAAGCCGCTTTCCTTTCCGTCATGCATTCCTGTATGTTGTTTTCACTATCGTGTGCATTTGCGATCACATTTCTGATCGCTGCCGTTGTTTCACGCTCGGGTTTCTTTGCACTATGGAGCAAAGTTGCGGGTGCTACACTAAGAAAGGGATGGATCCTCAGCAAAGAAGGAACAAAAGTCATCAGAGGGTTATGTTAATGACCATGGACGGTGTGTGTGTGTGTGTGTGTGTGTGTGTGTGTGTGTGTGTGTGTTTGGGACCTTTCTAGGTCCCAAATTCCACCCTACCCCCCCACTTGCAAGATGAAGCCATTCTTTGGTCATGGGAGCATGAGACCCGTGCACTAAATCATAGCCAAGCTTCTGCAGGAATTAAAGACCTGATCTTTCACCTTTCTGATCAGGGTGTGGTGGAAACAGCGAATCTGGTGGTCTGATTTGAGGTCAGCTGCCCTTCAGTGCTTGGTCATCACCATCACAAAAAGGGCACTATAATTTAGCCAGGAAGGGAAGTTGGTGGATTGATTTAGATCCCTGGAGGTGTCTCCTCTAACCTCACCCCTCTCAGAACCAGGTCAGGGCTGGGTTATGGGCAAAGTGCAGCAGGCTGGAAGGGGGTCCAATATCCACCTTCCTGCAGCTGGTGTACGAACACCATAGCTCCTGTGTCTTCTCTGTGGACAAGTAACCAAGCCTCCTCCTGAACAGAATTATTTGACCTACTCAGTGGCCACTGGAACAAGTTAGGAAGGGATTAGCAGGGAATCGTCCTCCTTGGTATCATTCCCGCCTCCCCTTTTGATTACTCATATATTTATTACCCTTTGCCTTTTGGCACCCAAAGGCAGCTTGCATATTGCATTAGGAGCTTTAACTGAAAAGATATTTGAGTACCGGGGGTAAGTGTAATGCAACAAGAAATTAAAATCTGGTTGAGATAAACAGCGGAGGGGCTTGATTTGTGTTGGAGAGTCGTGTTGCTCTGGAAAATCCATTTTATCACATGCTATTCTGTCGGTTCTACACCCCGGTTAAGAGGATGCTTAGAAATGGGCAGGTGGAGATGTGATAAAAGCGCAGAAGACTTTAAGCATATTTGGAAGTGGTTTTTTTTAAAATAAAAATAATAATAATAAAAACAATCAAATGCTTGATGAACTTAAAGAGGTGAGTGATGGAAATAAACATTATTGATGCAAGGTGCTTAGCGCAATGATTTGGGTTGAACAACGACTGGGAACAACAAAGTCTTCCTTCAAACTAAGAAATGCCCAAGAAAATTGTGAAAGGCAGCACTGGTGTATAAGCAAACTGACATATTATAAAACAACGTGGGTTGGTTAAGAAACAATAAAACAGTGTTTTTCAACCACTGTTCCGCGGCACACTAGTGTGCCGCGAGATGTTGCCTGGTGTGCCGTGGGAAAAATTGAAAAATTACTTTATATATAGTCAATATAGGCACAGAGTTAATTTTTTTAACATTTTCTAATGGTGGTGTGCCTCGTGATTTTTTTCATGAAACAAGTGTGCCTTTGCCCCAAAAAGGTTGAAAAACACTGCAATAAAAGAACCTTCCGGCGACTGGCAGCCTTTCCTTAGATGTTGTAACAGAGCAAATCTATTGGAAAATGCGAGGCCAGAAGTGCTGGATGTGATATAGAAGTATTATTGAACATGCCAAACAGAATATAGATTTTTGTGTTAATTTTTATGAGCTCCCCTTTAATTTACTAAATTGGATCCCTTATTTTATTGCTTTTCCCCCCCCTCTAGCGGTCCTTCGCTAGAAGGAATAATTTGTAGAATGCGTACTCGTTGTATGGATGTCCTAAATGTTTTTGTGGCATAATACAAATGTAAATAAAAATCTATGAAACTGCATTCTAGCAGTTAAAGGAGCTACTTTGGGTGTTTCCAGACAGGTGCTCAAATTACAAATGGGTCATTGAGATATCGCAAATGCTGGGAGCAGGTTTTTTATTTTATTTATGTATCAGATTTCCCTCAGAAAGGGAAAATCCAGAGTAAATAGGGGGTGGCGGGGATTGGGAGAGGGCTGGCCTTTGGATGCCGACAACGTTGTGCTGGTGTTGCAAAATAAATGATTCCACGACAAATACTCATCTGGAAGTACCTTGACAAAAGCACCCTTGTGTTAGGGGACCAGCCAGCAATAAATCACACGGTGTATGTGAAGTTAACTCTATATGAGCAGAAACAAGGCCTGCTCAGGGGAGTCATGCCAAAGGAGCACAGCAACTCTTCTCAGTAGCTCTGGACCCAGTGAGGCAGTTGCGGAGGCTGAAGATCCCCACCTTCCCACAGCCCTCTAAATCTCCTCATCCCATGGGTCCTTCCCAAGAAATCTGAGACTCCACTGATGTGCCTATCATCGTCCCTCCCTCTCCATCCTACTTCTGGTCCTGGAAGACCAGAAGAAGAAGAAGAAGAAGAAGAAGAAGAAGAAGAAGAAGAAGAAGAGTTTGGATTTGATATCCCACTTTATCACTACCCGAAGGAGTCTCAAAGCGGCTCACATTCTCCTTTCCCTTCCTCCCCCACAACAAACACTCTGTGAGGTGAGTGGGGCTGAGAGACTTCAGAGAAGTGTGACTAGCCCAAGGTCACCCAGCAGCTGCATGTGGAGGAGCGGAGACGCGAACCCGGTTCCCCAGATTACGAGTCTACCACTCTTAACCACTACACCACACTGGCTCTGGAATTCCACACTGGAATCAAATATGAAACACCATGGCAAGTCAAAGCTTCTCTTTCCAGGTACTGGCACTCACAACAACTTCAGCCCTTCCAAGTGTCCCTCTTTTCCAGGGACAGTCCTGGATTTACAGAAGCCGTCCCCGTTTCTGATCCGATCCTGGAATGCCCTGCTTTTCTTTGGACATTCCCTGTTTCCATCAGAGAAGGAGGGAAGCTTGTCGAAGCATGACACTCAACTTGGGGTGAATATGCACAAATGCAGCTACACATACAAGTCGGGCGCAAACTAATGTGGAAATGAATTAGGCCTTAGGTGTTGGAGAAGCTGTTTATTGGTCGGGAATGCGCTTCCAAATTGAAGACCTAGTAGAATCATGTTTCAGAAATAAAACCCAGAAAGAGCTGATGGCGCGTGACGAAATTCCGAAAAGACATTTGATAGAAGCAGGGCATGGTTTTAAAGGAATCGTTGGTTACTATTCCAGGCCAATGGATGTATGTTTGCTTGAGGACATCGCAAGCAAATCAGTCATCGAAACACTTCATGTCTCTGTTGACAAGGCATAGTAGACCACAAGCAATCAGAAGTGGCTACAACTTGGATTTTGATCCAGTATTTTGCAGCATATTTGCCAAACAAAAGAGGAGGGCGTCCGTTATTTACGGTCCAAAGCAGGCCCTCTCAGGGTCCTGGAGAGTCCACTTCCAGCTTTCAAAGCCCCGAATCAGTGGGGGCTGGTGCCCTCTGGAGTCAGAGGGATTTCTAGGAGGTCAAGGGGCCATTGCCAATGAGGTCACAGGGGTTCCGGTTTTCTCTCCATCCTCCTCCCTTCTAAAGATACTTAAGCACTGCAATATTACATACACTTAGGACCTAACGCAACTGAGAAGTTTGGTTCAGACAGGCTCCCTGCTGACAAAGCTGCTTCTGCAGTAAGAGGAAAATTATGTGGTCTCCATCTGTTCACCGGATCGTAGAATTGTAGAGTTTTTCTGCCTAGGTGCGGATGGGTCTAACAATACTTTTGGATTGAGATTGGCTGAGTGGAGCAGAAAACGCATTGATCAGAGAATGAGTTACATAAATTTTTCCAGGGGGAGCATCTTTTAAGTACAAATGGATTACAGAAGGATGTGTAGAACAGGAAGAATGTAAAATGGAGTGATTTCTAATGTGGCTATTATGATAAAATGATTTTTTTGCGGGGGGGGAGGAGGGTGCCAATACCATTGCCAAGGGCGCAAGGGACCCTCTGGCAGCAGAACTCCCAACAGTGCCAGGCAATTGGTCCTAGACATCATTTTAATTTTCTACAATGGAAGCTGGATCTTGTTCAAACCCAGACATCTCCTGGCAAGACACCGCTGCCTGAAATCCCAGGCAGCCACTGCCTGTCACTGTAGACAGGTGTAGCCAACCTGGTGCACTCCAGATGTTGTTGGACTACAACTCCCATCATCCCTGGCCATTGGCCATGCTGGCTGGGGCCATTGGGAACTGTAGTTGAACAAACACTGTCGAGCACACCAGGTTGGCTACCCATGGTGTAGACCATACTTGGGCCTCCAGCTGTTTTGGGACTACAATTCCCATCATCCCTGACCACTGGTCCTGCTAGCTAGGGATGATGGAATTTGTAGTCCCAAAACAACTGGAGACCCAAGTTTAGGAAATACTGGTAGGCAACACTGAACTAAATGCACCAATGGCCTGAGTCTGTGTAAGGGAGTCCCCAATGTCCTTACAATGAGATAGAGGAGATGCCAGCTTCTGAAGATCCAAGAAGCCAGTGACTATAACACTTGTTTATTTATTAGAAATATGTATAAACTTCTAAATATTTAGGAACAGCATGGCAGCATACAGTTTAATATAGGTGTTCTATTAAAATGTTTGTTCAATAGGATGCATCAAGCCACGCCCAAACTGTACCATAACATTATAAATCTCTCTTGTGTGCCCCCACAGGTTGTTTCCAGACAGAAGGTTTAATTTTGCAAATATTGATCTATTGCAAGCAGGTCATTGGCAACATTTTTAACAAACACATTGGATATCCCTCAGAATGGGTAAATCTGGAATAACAGGTGGCAGGGCTGGAAGGGGGCAAATACGGGTTGGCATTTTGATGACGACGAAGCCATGCAGATGCTGCAAAAAAAAAAAAAAACCCCTATATTCATAGAGCTGGAAGGGACAATCATAGAGCTGGAAGGGACAATGAGGGTCATCTTGTCCAACCCCCTTAAGTGCAGCAATCTTTGGCCCAGCATTGGGGCTTGAACCCATGACTCTGAGATCAGGAATCTCATGCTCTAACAACTGAGCTGTCCCACAGGCTATGGAAGACTTCCCCTTTCCCCCGTCAGCAGCTGTTCGATGTGTCTGCTTGTAGGTACCAAATAAATCCCAGCTCCAGGGCCAAGCCTCTCTCTCTGAATCACCCCTCATGCCCCCTCAAAGCCAGGAGAGTGAAGGCTGGAAGGGGCCTCTCTCTCTCTCTCTCTTTCTCTCTCTCATCCCCAAACACACACGCACACGCACACATGCTCTGGTGGGATCTCCGAGCCTCATGAATAAGCAAACAAAAGTGGCCGACTCTGGCCTCCCTCTGTTCCGATGAATCAAAGCCCCACGGCCCAGAGTTGCTTCGAGAGGAGGGAAGGGGTGTGACGCCGCGAGCGACCCAGGGGCTGCAGGCATTTAGTGTGACTAACAGATTTACGAGGGGGAGGGAGCCCAGCGGCCGCATCGCATTGCCTTTTTAATGAGCTCTCCGGCCTATACAGTAGCCTCTTTGTAGCGGACAATGTAGCAGACATAAATTTTTGAGGGATGAAGGGGGTGGGTGGGTCGGTGGGGGGCTCTTCTGAAAGATTGCTAGGCCAATCTCTGAGCCTACATTGTCCACCCGAGAGCAGCCTCGGCCAGGCCGCCAGAAGGGCGAGAGCAAGGCCCGGGGCCTTGCCCCCCATCAATATCCCCCCATTTTCCTTCGGGGAAGTTGTGTGTGGGATGCTGTGTCAGGTTGCCCTACCCATCTCGGGTTGCCTGGGCCGAGCCACACGCCGCTTACAGGTGTTGCCGCGCCTGATTTGTGGCCTCTGATGGAGAGGCCTCTGGGGAAGAGGGGCGATGCTGTTGTTGAAGGGGCATTTCCTAGTCAGAGATCATGGTGGAGAGGGAAAGGCCACGGGCCCAAGGGACGGGACAACACGGGGCAGTCCAAGGGCAGAGGGAGATTAAAGGTTATGGGGTTGGCGCTTGTTGGAGACAAAAGGCTCGGCTCGGTGGATCACAGGGCTAATCAAATCTGGAAGTGTTTTATATCCTCGTACACATGCATGCACAGACATAAGAGGCAACAACCTCAGGACAACCCTGTCGAATCTAGCATAGGAGTGCGCTCCCTCCGGTGTCCTGTTTCCGGTGGTAGCCAGCTAGCCCGACGCTTCAGGGAAGCCTACAAGCAGGGAGCGACGGCAACAGACGCCAGTGTGGTACAGTGGTTAAGAGCGGTAGACTCGTAATCTGGTGAACCGGGTTCGTGTCTCGCTCCTCCACATGCAGCTGCTGGGTGACCTTGGGCTAGTCACACTTCTTTGAAGTCTCTCAGCCCCACTCACCTCACAGAGTGTTTGTTGTGGGGGAGGAAGGGAAAGGAGAATGTTAGCCGCTTTGAGACTCCTTCGGGTAGTGATAAAGCGGGATATCAAATCCAAACTCTCTTCTTCTTCTTCTTCTTCTTCTTCTTCTTCTTCTTCTTCTTCTTCTTCTTCTTCTTCCTTCTCCATGGTTTGCTCTCCCAGCAACTGGTCTTTGCAGATACACTGCCTCTGAAGGTGGAGGTTCCATTTGGCAGCCGTAGCCTTAGCAGCTCTGGACAAGTGCCAGGAGTGGCTCGTATGGAAGGTCTCTGCCACGGACCCGGCTCCCTGGCCGTGGCATTGCCGCCATGCACTTGGTACAGCGCAGGGGAGAGGTGGGATGGTGAGGTCAAGGCAGGGCAAGTGCCCTGGCATAGCCAAACCAGGGCTCCCTTGGAACTGGAGGCTGCAGAGTTTCTAGCTGAGGAGCCGAATTTGGAGCCCAGACTGGTCCAGGACCTCGAGCCTGCTGCATGTATGAATAATAATAATAATAAAGTTTTAATGTAAACTGAGCACATAGCACGGGACTCTTAATCTCAGGGTTGTGGGTGAGCCCCACATTGGGCGAAAGAGCCCCACATTGGGCGAAAGAATTCTGCCTTGTATAGATGACCCTTGTGGTCCCTCTCAGTTTTGTGATTCTTCTATGAAAGCATGATTTTACATACAAATTTGAACCTGCACATAAAAAATACAGTGTGTGTGCTCCCTGGTATTTGTATTACCTGTATACTGGAGTGGGGAACATGTTGCTCTCTAGATGTTGTTGAACTCCATTCAGTCAACATAGCCAATGACCAGGGATGATGGGAGTTGTAGTCTGGCAACATCTCACTTTACTGGCCGAGAGAGCCAGCGTACAGCTTCCGGTCATGTGGCCAGCATGACAAAGCCACTTCTGGCGAACCAGAGCAGCGCACGGAAACGCTGTTTACCTTCCCGCCGGAGCGGTACCTATTTATCTACTTGCACTTGACGTGCTTTCGAACTGCTAGGTGGGCAGGAGCAGGGACCGAGCAACGGGAGCTCACCCCGTCGCGGGGATTCGAACCACCGACCTTCTGATCAGCAAGCCCAAGAGGCTCAGTGGTTTAACCCACAGCGCCACCCGCGTCCCTCCTGGGAGAGGTAGGGAATGGGATAGACGATGGAGGCCTTGCAATGTGTGCTGCCTCAATCTGCACTTGCCATCTCTGTTTATTTTATAGGAATTGTCGTGGATTAATAAAGACCCCCTGTGACAAACTGAGATAGTAAATGGCTGTATGGGAAAACCCTTCCCTTCCCTCGTTTAATACAGCCTCATCTGTCTTCTTCTCTTTCTCATATACAATTCCATCACTGAATTGCTAAGGCATTCCTCCTGCCCAGCTTTATTATGACTTTCCGAAGCAATCCCGCAGAAAACAAACATTAACAGGGTTTTATTTATTTTTTAAGGGGAGGGGGGCCACAACGCTTCGACAGCACTGCCTTGCACCACCCTCTTTGGAAATTCCAATTTATATGCACCAACTCTCTGTTCCTGCCTTTCCCACTCATGTACTCTAAAGGCTATAAATGCCTGTAATATAAAATGGATCTCTACTTGGTCTCCCAAGGGAGAACAAGAGCTCAGTTCGTCTGTTGCGTCCTTCCTAGGCTACAGAGGGTATTTGTTGCGTGGCGATAGAGGGCCCCTCCAAACTGGTGGCTCTTTGCAGCTGTGTTCTGCAACATGTCACTGATGCAAAGATGGGGCATTAGTGGTGGATTAGTACAGAACTATCCACGTATTATTCCACTTTATTCGGCGCTCTGTGGTCTTCCTCAATGTTACCGCGTTATTGCCTTTGGGAGGGGCACACCTGCACAAGGCAACAAGCGTGGGACAAGAAAACACCTGGGAGGGGCTAAGTAAGAGTTAATAAAGAGATAAAAAGGAATAAAAAGAAAAACACCTGCACCACGAGGCAACAAGCGTGGGACAAGAAAATGCTGTGGTGCTTGTTAGATGTTTGAGTGTTTTTAAAATAATAAAGTTTATTTAAAAAAGGTGGAAAAAGCTAAAAAAAAAAAAGAAACCCTGAGCATTTGTGGGAGGAAAAGTGATGGGATATATTTTTTTAAAACAGGAAGTTACAAGACATACACCAATTGGAATTGCCGGAGTAATTTCTGCAGGAACAAACGGCACTGAAAGCAGAATTACTTATAACCACCCAGATCCCACCATGAGCACAAATTAAAGCACAACAAAAAGGATGTATAGAGAGGGATCCATAGGAAATGTGAGGCTGGATTATTGTTGAATTACAATTCCCATCATTCCTGGTCATCAGTTATTAATAAAATAATAATAATAATAATAATAATAATAATAATAATAATAATAATAATTTATTATTTATACCCCGCCCATCTGGCTGGGTCTCCCCGGCCACTCTGGGCAGCCTTCCAACAAATATTAAAATACAATACAAAGTCACAAATTAAAAACTTCCCTAAACAGGGCTGCCTTCAGGTATTTTCTAAATGACAGGTAGTTGTTTATCTCTCTGACCCCTGATGGGAGGGCGTTCCACAGGGCGGGCGCCACTACCGAGAAGGCCCTCTGCCTGGTTCCCTGTAGCTTTGCTTCTCGCAGTGAGGGAACCGCCAGAAGGCCCTCGGCGCTGGATCTCAGTGTCCGGGCTGAATGATGGGGGTGGAGACGCTCCTTCAGGTATACAGGACCGAGGCCGTTTAGGGCTTTAAAGGTCAGCACCAACACTTGTGAGCTACGGTTGATGGGAGCTGGAGTCTAGCAACATCGGGGGCGGGTGGATTATGGTTTCCCCTTCCCAGAGCGCTATATTTATTCACACAAACTAATACATCTGAGAGTAGTGAGATAGCTTTCAAATTCTCCAGAACTCCTCTTTAGGGTGGGATAATCATTTTTTTGGAAAACAGTTTACCCTAATGTAATGCGTTCTGATATGTTGTTTTCACTAATATGATTGGTACTCATTTTTCGGTTGGAGAATGGCATCACCGAATACTGAGAAGTGTGAATTTCAAGGGGGAGCTGTCATTCTGGAAAGGTTCACATTAGAATTTAAGCTTTCATAATAGAATCAGAGCTAGAAGGGACCCTGGCGATCATCTAGTCCAGCCCCTTGCAATGCAGGAATATGCAGCTGTCCCTTACAGGGATCAAACCTGCAACCTTGGAGTTATCAGCACCTCGCTCTAACCAACTGAGCTATCTAGCTGATGGCTGTATCAAATTTATCCAATCGATCTCAATGAACTTGCTCCTAGGTAAGTGTATGCAGGATTGCAGCCATGAAGTGCAATTCTGTGCATGCTCCCTCAGAAGCAAGCTCCACTTGTTCGATGAGGTTTACTCTCAAGTAAGTGTGCACAGAATTGCAGCGGAGATTCAGGTAGACCAGGCAGGTTGCAAAACAGGTCCAAGGTCTCGCCAAAAGAACTGGGAGTAAGAGGCAATGATCACCCCAGCAACGGAGGAAGCCGTTCGGGCACCTGGAGTGGCGTGCCCAGGGGTGGGGAGAGCTGCCCATAGGGGCGGGGCGCACCATGGGGCCTCCAGAGTCTGCCTGCCTCCTCCCACTCAGCCGCCCTACAGCTGGGGGGAGGCAGCGGGCGGATCGTTTGGGGCAGGACGGAGCCCAAACCACTGCTTCTCTCCCAGGAGAGATGTGTGGCTCGGGGGTGCTGCAGGCCCTGCAGTGAGTGCCGCTCGGCATTTTGTCACCCCCCTCAGGGGTGACACCCAGGGCGGCCTGCACCCACCGCACCCCCCTTCCTCCACCCCTGGGTCACCCTCCCTTTGAAAACCTAAAAGTGAGTAGTTAAGCATCAGTTTCCCTCTACCAAAAAACAGCAACTCCTGCAATGTTTGATCTTACAATGGATTTAGTTGTACTTATTCCGTAGCTGCAGTTAAAATGAATCCAGCAGACTTACTATCTGGTTATCTATGTGGGGGGTGGGGGGGGAGGGAAGTGGAAGGGAAACTGTGAAGTAGTATTTTGTGTCCAGGGGGCACAAGCATTCGCCAGGGTTGAGAAGCATTTTCCTGTCCCCTCCCCAGGATTTAACTCCTAGAAACTAATGGAAGGGAGAGGATAATGCATGCATAAATCTTAGCAAAAAAAATTAAAAAAATGCAAAAGGCATATTCCAAAGTTTTTCCCCACATGCGAAGATCACAGAGGGGTTTGAAGCGTGAGGAAATAGCAGAATATATTAAGAAATGTGTTAGAGAGGATGAAATTAGATAAAAACTGAGCTATAAACATCAGCGTTGGGTGAGTGGGAACTCACTCGTTTTTGGAATATGATTGTTGAGTAACAAATGTAACTTTCTATATAGAAAAAAGAAGAAAACATTATTATTATGTATGAAAGGCAAAATGGATACAGTATACTGCTTTTTCAGGGACAGGTATTAACAAATTGGGGCCGTAGAAACAGGCAGGCCTGTTTTAGAGGTTCTCACCTGGTTTCCTGGTATCACATCTGTACTGAAGTTTATGGCAAAACGTTATCTTGGGGCTAAGACTGGTAAAGCCGCGTTGCTATTTGCAACGCGGCGATTTGCTACACGGCAACATGGCAAATGGGTGGTATTATCGCTTTTGGTTCCTGAAGCAGCCTTCCATCAGAAAGGCAGCGTTTCTGCTTCTTTCCCCATATGGGGAATATGATTGAATGGCAGAACAAAGATGCCTGGAATATAATGCCTATAATAAAACAATAGCCCCCCGCATTCCTCCTCCTCCCCTCCCCCCTTATGCATGGAATTTCATATGTTTTCCTGATTAAATTCCAACTGCCTAGTCAACAAAGGCGAATGATCAATTTCAATTTCTCTCCGTTCTGGGGTGGGTGCCGAATTACACTTGCTAATTCCAAAGCTGTGATTATACTACGAGGGGCCGGATAGCTTCGCAGGCCCCGTGTGTGTGTGTGTGTGTGTGTGTGTGTGTGTGTGGTGTCGGAGGAGGGGGAGGAGGGCAAGCAATTTAGCAGAGCAGCATAAAAGCCGTGGCGAAATTTAGCAAGGGGAAGGGGACTCTGGCTACAATAATTGTATTTTTGATGTCGCAGATGGGGCCAGCTGCAGATAGTCCCTATAAAGAAGATGGATCGCCTTTCTCGGAGAGAGGCAATCACAGATCAGCGGCTTGCCGTCAATGGGGTAGGTTGGGAGTGGCGGTGGGGGTGGTGGGGACTGGGCCCCCCTGCTTTTATTATGACCTGCGTTCGTCAGATCTTTATAAGGTAACAGGATATGAATCGGAGATGATTTGTCATGTAAAAACGTTAGAGTGTGTTCCCTTTAGAATTCATCTCTTGTGTTGGCCGTATCTTTCTAAACCTTACCTGCATCTGATCTATCTATCTATCTATCCATCTATCTAATAATTATAATTTTATTATTTATTCCCTGCCTATCTGGTTGGGTTTCCCCAAGCTCCCCTGCTTTTATAAGGTAACAGGATATGAATCGGAGATGATTTGTCATGTAAAAACGTTAGAGTGTGTTCCCTTTAGAATTCATCTCTTGTGTTGGCCGTATCTTTCTAAACCTTACCTGCATCTGATCTATCTATCTATCCATCTATCTAATAATAATTATTATTATAATTTTATAATTTATACCCTGCCCATCTGGTTGGGTTTCCCCAAGCTCCCCTGCTTTTATAAGGTAACAGGATATGAATCGGAGATGATTTGTCATGTAAAAACGTTAGAGTGTGTTCCCTTTAGAATTCATCTCTTGTGTTGGCCGTATCTTTCTAAACCTTACCTGCATCTGATCTATCTATCTATCTATCTATCTATCTATCTATCTATCTATCTATCTAATAATAATTATTATAATTTTATTATTTATACCCTGCTCATCTGGTTGGGTTTCCCCGGCCACTCTGGGTGGCTTCCAGCAAAACATAAAAACACAATAAAAGCTCAGACGTTAAAAAAGGGCTGACCATCCTTCAAGGCACCCCAGGGCGCCACAGCACACTGGTTGAAAACCACTGGTTTAAGTTGCACAATTCTTGGTTGAAAACCACTGGTTTAAGTTGCACAATTCTTTGTGAGATTGTGTCACTGCCAGGCCCCCCCCCCCGCTATTTGGGGAACGGAACCAAATCAAAACAACTGGCTGTGAATATCAGCTATTCTCTGTTCAATGTGCCTTGTCGTTAGGTAATAAAAACAAGAAATCAGTGCTGGCACTTCAGAAGTGTCATCTGTCTCCTAGTTTTTTATCAAATTGGTAAAACTTGTGTGAAATGGATATAGATAGCGATGGGCAGATTTGTCAATTTGTGTTTCTCTTGCTTTTTCATTTCCCCCCAGACTGAAGTCTGGTTCAACCTGTTTCTGCAGAAGTTTGTGTTTTATTTTGTTTTTTTTAAAAAAAAACCAAGACATTTGCCTGACAATTTATATGCCTTTTCATGCATATTTCTCCAAATATATGGAATCCCCGCCCTCCGCAGTACAATGCATTTCATATGTTGTTATCACTAATTCAGCCAAGTGTAGATTTTGAAGAAGAGAGCTGTGTTTTGGTTTGCATATTGGCTCAGGAAGTGTGAATTTGAAATGTCTGCATTAAAAAAGTTTTAATGTTCCTTCCTGTCAGACCTTCCCGCAAGTAAAATAATCTAGCACATCAAGGGATGGCAGGGTGAGTGGGTGGGTGGGTGGAAGCCCCCTAGTTTAGCCTTCTGGTTGCAAGAACATTAAAAAAAAATTAAGGAAGAATTCTTGGAGGTGATTGTACACCTGTAATAGAAAGGGGTGAAGTCCATTCCTGTACCAACTCACACGACTTTTCCAGCTTATTCCTGCTGTACGTGTAAAGTGTGTCTTAGGCACTTGAGTTAGGGCTGCTACATACGGGTGGCGCTGTGGTCTAAACCACTGAGCCTTCTGGGCTTCCCGATCATAAGGTTGGCAGTTCGAATCCCCGTGGCGGGTTGAGCTCTGTCCCAGCTCCTGCCAACCTAGCAGTTCGAAAGCATGCCAGTACAAATGGATAAATAGGTATCGCTGCAGCGGGAAGGTAAACGGCATTTCCATGAGCTCTGGTTTCCGTTGCACCAGAAGCGGTTTAGTCCTGCTGGCCACATGACCTGGAAAGCTGTCTGTGGACAAACATCGGCTCCCTTGGCCTGAAAGCGAGATGAGTGCCACAACCCCAGAGTCACCTTTTACTGGATTTAACTGCCCAGGGATCCTTTACCTTTACCTTTTTACCTATGTATAAAGTGTGTCTGTTCCTGCCCACCTAGCAGTTTGAAAGCATGTCAAAAGTGCAAGTAGATAAATAGGTACCGCTCCAGCGGAAGGTAAACGGCATTTCCGTGCGCTGCTCTGGTTTACCAGAAGCGGCTTTGTCATGCTGGCCACATGACCCGGAAGCTGTACGCTGGCTCCCTTGGCCAGTAATGCGAGATGAGCGCCGTAACCCCAGAGTCAGACACGACTGGACCTAATGGTCAGGGGTCGCTTTACCTTTACCTAAAGTGTGTCTTAGGGACGCAGGTGGTGCTGTGGGTTAAACCACAGAGCCTAGGGCTTGCTGATCAGAAGGTTGGTGGTTTGAATCCCTGCGACGGGGTGAGCTCCCGTTGGTCCCAGCTCCTGCCCACCTAGCAGTTTGAAAGCACATCAAAGTGCAAGTAGATAAATAGGGACCGCTCCAGCAAAGTGCAAGTAGATAAATAGGTACCGCTCCGGCAGGAAGATAAAGGTAAATGGCATTTCCGTGCACTGCTCTGGTTTGCCAGAAGCGGCTTAGTCATGCTGGCCACATGACCCGGAAGCTGTATGCCGGCTCCCTCGGCCAGTAACACGAGATGAGTGCCGCAACCCCAGAGTCGGACACGACTGGACCTAATGGTCAGGGGTCCCTTTACCTTTAAAGTTTGTCTTAAGCACTTGAGGTAGGTCTGCCATACGTCTGGAATTTCCTGGGCATAGCTGGAATTCATCCATCGAAGATGGCGTCCAGGTGGAATTTTCGAAAATCGGTAAAAATGTCTGGGAAAACCTAGGCGTATGACAGCCCATATCAGAAGTCTTGCGAATTTCCTTTAAAAATAGGCGTATGACAGCCCATATCAGAAGTCTTGCGAATTTCCTTTAAAAATAGCATTGAAATCTCTATCTCTCTCTCTCCCTCCCCTCCCCTCTCCCTCCCTCCCCTCCCCTCTCCATCCCTCCCTCCCTCCCTCTCTTTGGAGATTTTGCAAAAAAAGCCTTTGTGTCCAGATTTTCACTTTTTGAAATATGGCAACCCTACTTGAGCACAGTAGCCCCAACTCAGGGATTAGGGTTATTTCAGCTTCAGGGCTGGTTCCCACACCTCACTTTCTGTTTCTCATACATTCCAGGGCCATTCCATGAAGCTGCAGACTCCTTTTTCATCAATTTAAGGTTCAGGGTTTTCCGTGGGGTTTAATGTGATGTTTCTGTGGCCTGGATCGATTATCAGATGGTCCCTCGTGAAATCTCCCCCTTTTGTCCCTTTCCCCTCATATTCATTCTCTGTTCCTCATTCGTGTTCAGCACCTAAAACAATAACGCATATTGGGTCAACCTCTTTGGGGGGTTTTCCAATTCGGGACCAGAGCTCGTTGGGAGACTAAAAAATTAATTACCACTCACCCTTGAAGAGGGTGGCCTTTGCAGGTCGGGAGGTCATCCTTGTATCATGCCACTGAAGATTTTATTTTAACCGGGCAAGAGCGGACTGTGCATGGTCTGTGGCTAATGAATTTGTGATGTCAGGTTCCCAGGCTGTAATGCCTTGTGTTAATTAACCTTCCAAACACAGGCATGATATTTTGCCAAATCTAATAATGGACTATTTACATGGGAGCTAGGAAAATATTTTACACAGGAATTTTTGGCTAGTTAATGTAATGCAGCTAGAAAGAGAGATATTTTGCACAGCAGCGCTGTGAGGGAATTTTAGACTCTGGGTTTTGTGTTCTTACTGGGGGGGGGAGCTAAAATGGGGTAAGTGTATAGGGGGAGACTGAGAATGCATATGTGTGTGTGTATATATATATATATATGGTTTTCATTTTGGAAAAATAAAAATAAATAAACACAAAAGCAGAACAAATTATTATATATATCGTGTTTCGATTTCTCTCCCCCTCTTTCTGCGGTTCCTTCTGGTTATAACACTTTTACTGCACTTACAAATTAAACCAAATTATTATCCCATATAATCAATATGTATTTTATACCACTGCACGTTTTTACATTAATCCTGCTTAATGATTTAATCTGTTTACAGTAATTTTGCAAATACGCAATAAACGATTTCCACTCTGTATTAAAAACTTTATTGTCTCGCTTTCTCATTCTTCCAGTGAGTTTCGCCATTTCTTCATATACACCATCCAATAGCTTTTGTTGCCACTCTTCTTTAGTCGGGACCTTGTCTTCTTTCCATCTTTGGGCTCTGAGAGAGCAGTTAGATGGGGAAGGGGTTCTTCACAGAGGGGTTGAAACTACAAGTGTGAAGAAAGAAGCAGAGACCAAGGCTTCCTCCCGCCCCCCCCAAGCTGGAACTCTCCGGAACTCAGTTCTAGGAGAATGAGGAAGGTGTTCATTGCGAGTTTCAGCACTTATTTTCCTAGAAAAACGGCACTGGGAGAGACCATTGTTAAGGACCATGGACACCAAAGAAGGAATCCAGTGGATTCTGCTAAAAATAATGGTCTACATGTTCCTGGGTTAGGGCTCCCGTATGTCCAGATTCTCAGGGACACAGCCATGAAACAGGCTTGAAAATGGCGGCCGGGTGGATTTTCACTGAACCGGCAAAACCCAGACATGTGACAAGTAGGGTGTGTTTTTTAAATCCCGGGTCCACCTCTGAAGATGATTCCTGAGCCAAATCAGCATATGACTGGGTGACATCAGAATCTGGTGGCCATTCAGGGCGATGGGGTTTGGTGAAGCACCCGCCCCAACAGTCATTTCAGAAGATCCGTTTCTGGTGATTCCGGTGACGTCGGGCAGAGATCCCGCCAAACTGTTTCCAGAGCCAAATCCTGTGGGAATGTTTAGGAGTGTGGATGAGTATATATTATTTATATATCTCAATCCCAGCTTGTGTGAGCAAGCTCCAAACTTAGCAGAGTTACATTCCCTTTTAAAACACAGCGGAAAACGGTTGCATAGGCTTCCTAGAGCCTCTATAAAAGAAATATATATTCCTGGTATATTCCCCTTCTTCCCTCTTAAAAGCAAAGAAACAATACAGCACTGATTATAAGATATAAAAGAAGTTTACTCACAGACATCCAAGAGTCACAGGCTCAAAGAGGCAGATAACCTTAGATAAACATATTTACATGTGGTGAAGCTGATTCCATAAGGAAAGAAGCTTCACTTCTGCTTCTCTCAGCTGCAGGCTGAGAGAGCATCCTGCTTGTTCAAAGGACGAGGCAAAATGGGCAGTCTTCTTTGGGATCTGGTTCCCAGGTAAGACCACACCTACTTCTGGTTCCTGTAACTCAGTCCAGGTAAACAGGAAGTTAAGCCTGGAGGACTGAGTTACCTTCATGTCCTCTCTAGGAGTGTTGTGTTTGGCTGCTCTGTGTTTACATCCCACAAACCCCACGCCTCCACCCAGCATCTCTGCTAACAGAGGAGCTCTTTGATTTGTGGGTAACACCTTTTCGAACAGAGCTTAACTTCTGGACTGGAGCTGCTCACTGGCTCCTGGTATGTTTCCAAGCACAAGTCAAAGTGTTGGTGTTGACCTTTAAAGCTCTAAACAGCCTCGGCCCAGGATACCTGAAGGAGCGTCTCCACCCCCATCGTTCAGCCCAGACACTGAGGCCCAGCTCCGAGGGCCTTCTGGCAGTTCCCTCACTCCGAGAAGTGAAGTTACGGGGAACAAGCCAGAGGGCCTTCTGGATAGTGGCGCCCGCCCTGTGAAATGCCCTCCCATCAGATGTCAAGGAAATAAACAATTATCTGACTTTTAAAAGACATCTGAAAGCAGCCCTGTATCGGGAAGTTTTTTTATGTTTGATGTATTTATTGTGTTTTTAATATTCTATTGGGAGGCACACAGAGTGACGGGGTATAATAATAATAATAATAATAATAATAATAATAATAATAAATAATAATATATCTACTATTACTATTATTAATTTATTTATTTTGAGCATCTTCTGTCTGGCACCAGCCTCCCGCTCTTTGTCGCTTCTGCGTAATTCTCCATGCCTTCTGTTTGTTCTGTTGCTCCTGATGCCTCCTGCCCTTTGTCTGTCCAATTCTCTACCCTCCTCCTCCGTCTCCTCCTCCTCATCTCTCCTTCGTCCCCACCTCTTATGTAATGCCTTTCCTAGATGCTCATGGCTGCCCCCCCTCCCCTTTCTGCATTGCTGGCTACCAATTAACCCCCTCCTCCCCCCCTCCCCATTTGTGCTTCTCCTTCATCAAACCCTGTCATCCCCCTTTCAGCTTTCTCCTGCCTGTCTCACGACACACACCGTAAGGCCGCTGGGCTGGGAACGTATCACATCTGCGCTCCATAACCGTGCATATACGGCGTTGCTTAATATTTTATGGCGATGGGGTGCACATATTGAATATAGGCACCACGTCTTGTTGGTCAGCAGTCTGGCTCTCTCCCTGTCACCCTCTTTTCTTTTAAATAACTCTGCTTCCCCGGTAGCATGAATTTGTGGCATTTCTTTTTCCCAGATGGGAATGAGGGATAGAAGGGAGAATGATAACTTGCGCCCATGTTTATGTACTGAAATGCACAGCATAAAAAAAAATTCCGGAGTGTTCCGCCGAAGGAATGATGCAGCTTGTCTGAAATGTGTCAGGTGACTTTCTGTTTAATTGGTAACAGGGCCACAAAAAGGCAGGGTTGAACAGCACCCACATCATACATTGAAAGCATTCCTAACACTCAGCAGCCATGGCTGGGTCGGATCCTGAAGCTTCCTCAATCCCTGTGGGCCACTTTGCTAAGGTGGGCTGGGTTTTTCACCCATCAATCAATTGACAACCCCATGTGAAATATACTCGGATTTGAGTGTGAATCTCATGCTCTTTATTCAGCTTGTAGTAGCAAAAGAATAAGAATAAAAAGAACGCCTGTTTCCCCAAAACGTCTGTTATATATATATTAGTTACACAATGGGCCCCACGTGATTGGCTAATTCCCAGCTACTCCTGTAGGCCAATCAGGTTGCGGATTCACTTCCTCCAGGAGCCTGATAGGCTGCTCTTGCAGGCCAATCAGATAGCTGATTCACTTCCACCTGGAGCTGGATTGGGTGGGTCCTGCGGACCAATCAGACTGCTGCATTCTGGATCCTATTTCTAGGGTCAATCAGACTACTGCATTCTGGATCCTGTTGTTCTAGGATTCAGCTGAGTACATAACACCATGACTTCAGGTGGAGATCCACTGAATTCAAGCTGCTCTGCAGAGGGAAAATGTTCCTCTGCCCTCAATATTTGATTTCAAGCGACCCCAGTGGAGCCAGCTTTTGGCACAAAATTTAAAATGTGCTGAGTACAAGCCCTACTTGCCAGCAAATGATCAGGAGTGTCCTTTAAGGCTCCTGATTGTTCTTCTGCAGCCTTGTCTTTACCTGCTGCACACCTGGCATCAGGTATGGGGAAGGTGAGTAGTGTGGTTTGAGGAAAAGGGTCTCTGTGAGCAAATAAGGATCCTTGCTGTAGATTCCCCACCACGGTTTTAAGGGCCAGAAAATCTAGCCTGGCTTCTGTTGGATTTAAACATCCATCAGCCACAACCTTGTACCACCATCTCATGGTAGGGCTCAATAGCAACACCTGGAAGGGAGATGTATGGCCTGGGGAAAAAGTAGGAATACCTCTTAGCTCTATCCCTGTGACGCAGGTGGCGCTGTGGTCTAAACCACAGAGCCTCTTGGGCTTCCCGATCAGAAGGTTGGTGGTTCGAATCCCTGTGACAGAATGAGCTCCCGTTGCTCTGTCCCAGCTTCTGCCAACCTAGCAGTTCGAAAGCACGCCAGCGCAAATAGATAAACAGGTACCACTGTGGCGGGAAGGTAAACGGCGTTTCCGTGCGCTCTGGCTTCCGTCACAGTATTCCATTGTGCCACAATCGGTTTAGTCATGCTGGCCACATGACGCGGAAAGCTGCCTGAGGACAAACGCCGGCTCCCTCTGCCTGAAAGCGAGATGAGCGCTGCAACCCCATAGTCGCCTTTGGCTGCACTTAACCGTCCAGGTGTCCTTTACCTTTTACCTCACATCATGGCTGTTCATTAGGGATTTGCAATTGCCCAAACATCCCAAGCACAGAGCTCATTTCCTCTTTAGATACCCCGGTGGGATGGACATAGTATAAGCCATACCCTCCAATATTTCTCCGATGAAAATAGGGACGTCCCATTCCGTAATGATAATTTTTCTATTTATACCCTACACATCTTATCAGGTTGCCCCAGCCTCTCTGGGCGGCTTCCAACATATATAAAAAATAATGAAACGTTAAACTTTTTTAAATTCCCTATACAGGATTGCCTTCAGATGGCTCAGGGATCAGATAACTCCATACCTTCCAACATTTCTCCAATGAAAATAGGGATATCCTAAGGAAAAGTGGGACATTCTGGGATCAAATCAGAAACTGGGATGGCTTTTGTAAATCCAGAACTGTCTCTGGAAAATAGGAATACTTGGAGGGTGTCCATTCTCTTTTCCTTCTAGATGTGGTCAACATTTTGGGATTTGCATACCCTCCAACATTTTTCTGGTGAAAATAGGGGTGTCCTACTCAACAACAACAACAACAATTTTATTATTTACACCCCACTTATCTGACTGGGTTGCCCCTGCAGTTCTGGGCAGCTTCCAACATACATCAAAACATAATAAAATATGGAACTTAAAAAACAAAAAACCTCCGTATACAGGGCTGCCCTCAGATGGCTTCTAGAGGTTGTACAGTTCCTTATCTCCTTGGATCAGAGGTCACATAACTTTACACCCTCCAACATTTCTCCAGTGAAAATAGGGACATCCTAAGGAAAAGCGGGACATTCCGGGATTGAATCTGAAACCGGGACGGCTTCTGTAAATCTGGGACTGTCCCTGGAAAACAGGGACACTTGGAGGGTTTGCATGTAAAGTGAAAGGGCTAAAAATAGGGTTACACATAATGCTTTCAATCACCTGTAGGTTTTTTTTTCTTTTTAGCACACACCATGGATCACCTCTAGATGGGCCTGAGTGACAAGGGGCTTGGGGGGGCTGTCTAAAATCAAAGTCATGCAGAGAGATGGAGCGTGTAACTTGACCCTCTCATTCCTGCCATATTTTGCACGGCTCAGCCATGTGGTTATATTTTGTTCTCTCTCTCTCTCTCTCTCTCTCTCTCTCTCTCTCTCTCTCTCTCTCTCTCTCTCTCTTGAAAAGGGGTAATGAAAGTGGGGGGTGGGGGGAGTGCAGTGTGACTGGGATCCTTTTCACCTAACGAGGGAGAGACAGCACAACAAAACAGATGCCTTTCGCTTAATCTGCCCTGTACCTCTGTAAACCTCCTCCTCAGCTTTGATGTCTCCTTGAAATATTCCATGTGTTTCCAATAAAGTGGGTTGTGCTTTGGGTTCCCCCCCCCTCTATTTTTTTTTTAATTGAAGCAGATCTCTGTGTGCTCCATCTTCCCATTCCACAGGTCCTATTCCTTCCTCTTCAAATTTCTACTGAAGTTCAAATATCCTTTATGTCATTCAATACGCTTTTTATAAGGTTGTCTTTGCATGTAATATTTTAAAAATTTATGTTTTAACTGTATTTGTGCATATTTGTCATGCCAGAGACAAAGCTTGGGGAGAGCTGATGTCATGCCTAACCCAGGCGTGAGTCAGGATGATTTCATAGCTTCCAACATTTATCCCAGGGGTAGGCAACCTAAGGCCCGGGGGCCGGATGCGGCCCGATTGCCTTCTCAATCCAGTTTGCAGCAGACGGTCCAGGAATCAGTGTGTTTTTACGTGAGTAGAATGTGTCCTTTTATTTAAAATGTATCTCTGGGTTATTTGTGGGGCATAGGAATTCATTCATTCCCCCCCCCAAAAAAATATAGTCCTGGCCCCCCACAAAGTCTGAGGGACGGTGGTACTGGCCCACGGCTGAAAAAGGTTGCTAACCCCTGATTTATCCCATGAAAATAGGCAGGTCCTATAGGATTTCCATATTTCAAAAAGTGAAAATCTGGACGCAAAAGTTTTTGAGCTTTTTGGATAAAGTTGTTTTTTGCACAATGCTCCTTCTGACTACAGTATTATGGCAATGTCCAGGAAATTCCAGATGTATGGAAACCCTAATTATATCATCATCATCATCAGTGCTTTTTCCTGGGGGGTACACATACCCCTAAACATTTTGTGAATCTTTGTACTTTTGACCATTTACTGTACTTATTTTTGAACTATAAAATTATTTGAGTTGAACTATAAAATGGATGAATTTCAGTCTTCCGAGACCCCATGGACCAGAGCACGCCAACGCCTATCCTTCACTGCCTCTCGCATGCCAAACTCAGAGTACCAAGAACCTGAATCCTCTGTCGTCCCCTTCTCCTTGTGCCCTCCATTTTTTTTAGGGAGTCTTCTCTTCTCAAGGTGGCCAAAGTACTGGAGCCTCAACTTCACTGGAGAGGGCTGATGATGAGGTTTGATCTTCTTGCAGATGATAAGTCTCCTGATAATCAAAAGATAATAATACAGCTCTCACTTCCTACATTACACTGGGAAAACCATACTTTAACAAGGGAGGACCTCACCCCATATCAAATTCATACTTTCCCATGAAGTGCTCTCATTGTCTCTCAGCCTCTAACCTACCTCACAGGGCTATGGTGAGGATAAAATGGAGGGAGGGAGGAGAGCCATGATCGCTGCCCTGAGCTCCTTGTAGGGCAAATGGGATAAAAAAATAAGATAAATACGTCCTCACCTGTTTCTCTGAGGATACAGGTGTGCTCTACCAAACTTCATGTCCTATCATTGGGGGAAGGATTAAGATATTCTGTAAGCTCTACAGGTATGTATTTTCAAAAAGCTGAATTGTGGTGCTGCCATTTATCCCCATGAGCAGCAACTCACAATGGAAGGCTTCACATTACGGCCTATCGCTCAACATCCAAAAAACCAAAGTGCTGCACCAACAAGTACAAAATAACCTCTCTGCAGCCCCACAAATCGAACTCAATGGTGTAACATTGGAAAATGTCCATCACTTCTCCTACCTGGGCAGTTATCTTTCCACAAGTGCCGATACTGATGCCAAAATCCAGCATCGCCTGAGCTCTGGAAGGGCAGCTTTCTCCCAATTAAAGTGCAGAGTGTTTGAGGACCAGGACATTCGCAGGTTAACCAAAATGCTTGTGTGCTGGCCCCAGGGGTTTGTCCGTGAAGCGAGGTCCAAGTCCAGTCCTGGGTCTAGGGGTCCAAAGGAGGTCAGTCCGGCAGGGAGCAGGTCAAGGTCCAAGGCAGGTGCAGGCACAAGGTTGCAGGTTGAGCATACGCTTGCAACTAAGTTGCTCACGCAACTTGGGCTGGGTCTGGCTGGCTTTTATCTGGCCCTATGCTTAGGGCGGCCCCGATCCTCCGGAGACTCGCCTCTCCTCCGGGCCTGGAGGCGAGCACTCCTCCTGTAGGCACTTAGCTCTCTTCGCCTCTCTGTCCTGAGCCTCTGCAGCTCAGGAGAGGCTGGTGGGTTACTGGACCCAGGGGCTGCCTCAGCTTCCTCTGAAGAGGCTGGGAGTGGAGCACCTGCAGGCAATGGGTCCTCCCTCCCATCAGGAGCCAGAGCAGACTCTGCTGATGCCTGCACCTGGGGATCCAGCACAGGTGGGGATCCTTCAGGCTCAAGCCCTGGCCCCGGCTCAGCTGGTTCTGGAGGCGGGGAATCCTGTGCAGGCTGGGATCCCTCAGGTTCAGCATCAGAGTCTGACTCCCAGGCCATCACACCATCCCCCCTCCCAGGCCTCCCCCTCAACCGAGGGGCCGGACCAGGCTTGCTGGGGTAAACTGCATGGAAATCACGGAGGCAGGCAGGTGCGTGGACGTTTTCCGCTGGTTCCCATGAACGATCCTCAGGCCCATACCCCTTCCAGTCGATGAGGTATTGGAGCTTCCCCCTGCGGTATCGTGAGTCGAGAATGCGCTCCACCTTGTACTCAGGCTCCCCCTCAACCAAAACTGGCTGCGGTCGTGGATTGTCTGGGTGGAACTCGTCGGGCGGGGCAACTGGACTGAGTAGGGACCGGTGGAATACCGGGTGAACCTTGAGTGATGGAGGTAAGTGGAGGCGAAACGCCACCGGCGACACCTGCACAGTGATGGTGAATGGGCCGGCAAACCTGTGCATCCAGCTTTCGTGAGGGCCGAGAGGGGTGCAGGTGACGGGTAGAGAGCCACACCTGATCGCCAACTTGGAGTTCCGGCCCCCCCTGACGATGGCGGTCAGCCTGGGCCTTGTATGCGTTCTTGGCCTGGCGCAGTTGCTCCATCAATAATTGTTGCTGGGACTGGAGCTCCTGAAGCCAGTCTGTCAGCCTCATTGCATCTCCAGCACTTATCTGATTCAGACTTAAACATTTTAGCAAGTCTACTCAGAGTAGACTTACCATCTGTAAATCATTTATAATGAATTGGGGGGGGGAGGTTTACAAGTACCTTTCCCAAAAAAAACCAGAATCCTTTTTGTTTCGGATACCAGTAATTCAGATGGAAATTCCCAGGTGTCAAAAAAGACTACCGGTATTTATGTATTCCACTGCTGTGGCCTGTGTTTTGTTAGCCCCAAAATGGAAAACGAGCAGGCCCCAACGAAAGAAGAATGGCAACTTAAGCTGACGGAATATGTGCAACAAACAACAGACAATACGGTTAAGCTTAGCTTTGCCAACCAGGAACCGTTGAGGTTTGGGAGCATTTTAGCCTTGTTAAGTTCCTATGTACGAATATTTGGTGAGTAATTTTAAGACATTAATTGTTTATTGATTTCAAAAAAATGCTAATGCTCACTGTGTACATTGCTATTGTTGTTGTTGTTGTTGTTTAAGAAGAAGTCCATCTCTTGAAGAAACGATAACAGTGAAACGGGGATAATGCTAGCTAGCCGCCCGTCGGAAAACAGACATGGACGCCTAAGAAACTTGAGCACTTTATTGCATTGAACTTTTTGCACATTGAACATTGCACTTTTGGAATTCTAATTGCCTCTTTTGAGAAATTTGTACGTGTTATGGATTATATCCCCTCCGGTTGTGTATATATATATATATGATTGAATACTTGCACGGTTTGTGTTATTTGTATACATCTGAAGGAATATGTGCAGCTTGCAGATTTAACATATACATAGAATAAGAGAACAAGATGAACATACGTTTAAAGAAGATTGGAAAATGTTTATTGAGTATGGGGGGGGGGAATTGTGTACACTTGAAAAGTTGGCAGCATTAAGATAAATTCAACAGTGTAAATAAGTTTTGATGGATGTAATAATGGAATACTGAATGGTTTAGTTTTTGTAAAATATGCAGGGATTTATGGGATGCCAATTGAACCACGGAAAGAGAAGAAGGGAAGTCCTTGATTTAAGGTCATTTAAATGAATTCTCTAAAATGTAAAATAGAAAAATTTAATAAATTTTGTGTGTGTGTGTGGTGTTTAAATTGCTTTCATATTCACAAAACTGAGACACAATTGCATCCTTCCTTCAAACAAAATGTGAACTTTTTATGTTTGTGAGAAACTGCAAAAGAAATCACTAATGGTTTTTGACTGTCAGATAGATAGATAGATAGATAGATAGATAGATAGATAGATATAGATATAGATATAAGCCTGTACACAAATGCTAAATGAAATCCTATGCTGCTTTGGCAGTCTGGGGGCACTGATATGATAAATTCTAATAGACATTAAAAAAAATAAAATACTTGTATTTATTTATTTTCACCTTCCGGCAGAGCTCTAGGGTGAAATGCAGAGGTCACCTGCTTCCAAAACCTCCCCACTGACCTTCTTCCCTGCGGTCCTTCTGCCCTTTCATACTTATAAATAATCTCTCATTAACAGAATTGCCTGAGGACCAAAAAATTTGAACCTTTCTTCTTCAGCCTTACACAAATGAAGCTGCATTTATTAGTCCCGTTCCCCGAAGCAGTTCTGCATAGCCAATACACAAGCCGCGGGACGACAATCGGCAAGTTTCTACAGGGCTGTGTGAAGCAGAGGGAGGGGAGGTGTGTGGGAAGCACCAAAGACAGGACGGGGGGGGGCAGGGAAGATGAAGACGCATACTGAGATGGGGTGCTCTGAAGAAGGCACCTGATGCCATTCCGTATCAGACCGTCCACAGGTCTGGGCCTGACTGTCACCTGCGGGGGGAGATGACTTCAGCATCCCGTTGATGCTGCTCTGGGAGAAAGGGAAGGATGATGCTGTCAGAGGCAGTCAATGCTAGTCACTGGAAACCACAGGAAGTGAGAGTCCTCTGATGGTCAGATCCTGCTTGCAGACCTTCCAAGTGTCCCTGTTTTCCAGGGACAGTCCCGGATTTACAGAAGCAGTCCCGGTTTCTGATTTGATCCCGGAATGTCCTGCTTTTCCTTAAAGGTAAAGGGACCCCTGATCATTAGGTCCAGCCGCGGACGACTCTGGGGTTGCGGCCCTCATCTCGCTTTATTGGCCGAGGGAGCCGATGTACAGCTTCTGGGTCATGTGGCCAGCATGACTAAGCCGCTTTTGGAGAACCAGAGCAGCACATGGAAATGGTGTTTACCTTCCTGCCGGAGCGGTACCTATTTATCTACTTGCACTTTGACGTGCTTTTGAAATGCTAGGTGGCAGGAGCAGGGACCGAGCAATGGGAGCTCACCCTGTCACGGGGATTTGAACCTCCAACCTTTTGATCGACAAGCCCTAGGCTCTGTGGTTTAACCCACAGCGCCACCCGCGTTCCCTCCTGCTTTTCCTTAGGACGTCCCAATTTTCATCGGAGAAATGTTGGAGGGTATGGAGCTATGCGACCCCCAAGCCAAGGAGATAAGGAATAATAATAATAATAATAATAATAATAATAATAATAATAATAATAATAATAATTTATTTATACCCTGTGGGAGGGTATGTGCTTGTGTGCTTCTCCCAGAAGCATCTAGTTGACTATGTGCCACCTCTAGGGGGTGACAGTGTCGTCAGCCCCCTCAATATTCCTTAGCAGGGGACTCGGGCCCCCTGGCTACTGAGGGGGCAGAGAAGGCAGAGCCTCCAAGCCGAGCTCAGCACAGCATCATCAAAAAAGCTACACCAGACGTACTTTGTACTCTTTGGTTTCCATGAGATGGAGGGCATCCATCCCCTGACTTAGGGGATAGTGGAGAGACAGGAGGCTTTTCCAAACAGCCTGAAGCTCACTCTCATCAGATTCCTTCTCCGTGCAGTGGCATAGCGTGGGTTGCCAGCACCTGGGGCCGTGTGGAGGGGGTGGGTGGAAGGGAAGCAGATGGAGTACGCATGCGCATTCAACTACCTATTGGCATCCGTGTCACTCATGAGATCGCAACAACAGGGATAAGAAAAGAAGAGTCATTCTATTGTCTGGAGAGGTCGCTTCCTGGTTTGCACGGAGAAGCTGTTTCCCATGGAGCCCAGTGCGCAGCGGTGTTGAGGTAGCACCGGGTGTTGAAATTTTGCGCCTCTAACAACCTTGCACCTCCAGCAACCACCCCTGCGGCCCTCTCCCCACTCTGCGCCACTGCCTCCATGCGCTGCAAGGTCCCTGGGTCGTGACACACACCGGAATGCCATATGAGCAGGGCAGTTGTTGCAACTTGCGGCATACTTTGTGTCTATGGCCGCAAAGCTGCTGTTGCTGTCGAAGGGTTCTCCGTAGACCGAAAGCTGTGCAAACCGTGAATCAGAAACCCCTGGGCCTCCCTTTCTGCAATGCCTTCATCCCCTCCTCCTCCTCCTCCACCCTCCACCCCTCCCCAGCAGAACTGTATCCGAAGGGCTCTGCGCTCCCTCTTCATTTGCTAATGACCTCCGCTGAGGCCATGACAGGATCCCCTGGGGGACTGCGGGCGGCGGGGGGGTGGGAAGGGTCTCAATCTGGCAGCAATTATAGGAGGGAAAGTTAACTCCTCTCCCCAGTTGCTTCCAACATCAATGTGTCAAAACAAAGAACTGAAACATTTCAAACGCCAAATTCAAATGTCACCAGCAATAAGGGCCTACACTTTCAAGCTGCAGCAAAGCACCTCCGCGGCCCTTTTAATCCTTCGCCAGCATCCCAGCTCAAAGTTGGCTTAAAGGCAAATAAGAGACTGTTCTGTCAAATGGAAATACGGGAGGCGGCTGTCTCCACGACTCCCCATTCTGTGTTCCTTCTCTGAGTTGTAAGATGTTCTCCCCTTCCCTGGGATTTCCTCGAGAAGGATGAGATTCTGTCTCATTTAAAGGGCAATAAAAATATCTCGTTACTTCAGGTTCGGCAACGATGGGCAGGCAGCAGCAAACGATTTCCCTGACCGCTTGCAAGATGAATGTCCGATTCTCAATTATTTCTGCCTTTTAAACCTAGGGATGCGAGCAATTGATTCTGGGGCAGGCCCTATCATTGGGCAGAGTGAGGAGGCTGCCTCGGGTGGCAGATTCTGGAGGATGGGCATGACCCTGAGCCGTTGGAGGACAGAACTAAGCATGCCACACAGCTTGCCCTACAGATGCCCCCTCAATAGCACAGAAGACTCGGGTTCCATGAGGGGCATTCGCCAATATCATCAACATTTTGGTGCTCCAGTGGCCGATGCTGGCAGACCAGCCTGGATGGGCTGAATAATGTCCAAGAAGGTGACATTGGGAGTTGCCGCCAGGACCACATAACAACGGTCCTGAGAGATCTACATTGGCTCCCAGTACGTTTCGGAGCACAGTTCAAAGTGTTGGTGTTGACCTTTAAAGCCCTAAACGGCCTCGGTCCTGTATACCTGAAGGAGCATCTCCACCCCCATCGTTCAGCCCGGACACTGAGATCCAGCGCCGAGGGCCTTCTGGCGGTTCCCTCATTGCGAGAGGTGAGGTTACAGGGAACCAGACAGAGGGCCTTTTCGGTAGTGGCGCCCACCCTGTGGAACACCCTTCCATCAGATGTCAAGGAAATAAGCAGCTATCCTATTTTTAAGAGACATCTGAAGGCAGCCCTGTTTAGGGACGTTTTTAATATCTAACGCTGTATTGTTTTAACATTCGTTTGGGAGCCGCCCAGAGTGGCTGGGGAAGCTCAGCCAGATGGGCAGGGTACAAATAAATTATTATTATTATTATTATTATTATTATTATTATTATTATTATTATTATTCCAAAGAGGGCAGACCAGGTGGAATGATAAGCATATCAAATTGGCAGCGACCTATAATAAATAGTAAATGAACTGGGAAGCTGGTGATGCAACAGTGAGTTCACACGTCACAATGATCACTGGATAAATCTGAACATCTGAATTTGCTACAAAATATTGCTAACATTTGTTAAAGATTGGAAGCCTCTTGTTGACTTTGTGCATGAAAAAGCAATAACGATCTGTGGATTTGAAGACTGAAGATAATGTTTGCTTATAGAAAGTGGCTTTTGTTGGGTGTTATATTGGATTGGATGAAGTGGATATTGTTTATATATAGCAGACAAATGAAGAATCGGAAGTTGTTTCTGAATTTTATTTTCCTTTCTCTTTTAACTTTTCTACTCTTCTTTCTTTATTTCCCTCTTTTTCTTTTTCTACTCCTTTCTTCCCTTTTTTCCCCTTTATGTTTTTACTGTATTTAGATCAAAGTCTTAGTTCAGATAAAAAAGGGGGGAGATATTTGATATTAAGCTTTGTATTTTTCCCTATAAACTCTAATAAAACTTATTTTAAAATTCTCTTATTTGCTACAAAATACAGACTCTCCTGGCCTTGTTCTCACTTGCACAGGAGCAAGACCCAACAACCTCCTCATGTACTGTATATTCTGGTGTATAAGACTACTTTTTAATTGAGGAAAATCTTCTCAAAACTCGGGGGTCATCTTATACGCCGGGTGGAGAATCTGTGGTTGAGTATATCTCAAACTCTATATTTTAACTGGAAAATTTGGGGGTCGTCTTATACGCCCAGTCGTCTTATACGCCGGAAAATACGGTAATACAGTGGAGCAAAACACTGCAATTTTTCCAAATACAGCTCTTTGGCAGATTCTAAAGCATGCTAAGTCTCAAATCCCACCAGCATATCTCTATATATTTTTTTACAAGTCCCAAGGTGTCAGAGAGAATGATTTCTGCTATTGATCCCAGTGATGTCACAGGCACTATTCAGGGCTCACGACACCCACACGACCACTTTGCAGCACTCATAAATAGGTTTTCACAAAAAGTAGGTGTGGAGGGGGCTACGTTAACCCCTAGGTACAAAATTATATTTGAAATGCCGAATTCTCTGCGGTAGAGATATTAGCTGGGGGGAAGTCATCAAAATCTCTTGCAGAAAATCACAAACCAAGGTGTGCATTAACAAAAGCTACCCTTACGGGTTAGAACGCAAAAGCGGAAATTTTATTTTCTCAGTGGTTTGAAGGCTGGGAAGCCTGGACTTTAAAAAGGCAAACATCTTATATCCCTAACCCCTCTTCTGGAGAAAAGGGGGCAAGATATCAGTACAGCTACAATCCACTGGGAGAAACCCCACATGAATTTAGTGGGGCTTACTTCTGTGTAGGCAAGTACAAGATTGCCCTATAAACTTATCACCCATTCCCACCACCCTTTTGAGTAATACCCCTCCCCACTCCCTCACTATATTTAAGGATCTGGTGACTTCTGTTTCAGTGTATCTGAAGAAGTGTGCATGCACACGAAAGCTCATACCAAGAACAAACTCAGTTGGTCTCTAAGGTGCTACTGGAAAGAATTTTCTATTTTTTTTTGACTGTTGAACTCAACAAGACTTCTAAGAGCAAACGTACGACAAAAGAAACACCCTCAAACTGGAAATGTTAAGTTTTCGCTTTATGTTTCTACCCATTGCTACCTACAATCCCTTCAGTAGAACATATGCTATTTGTGTGCCTTCTCTCTTTAAAGGATGCTCTCTCAGTCCTCTGCAGCAAAAGTTCCACAGCCACACTCCTTGCAGCAGCCTTCATAGAGAAGCCAGCTGCCGTATCAGCCCTGGAAACCTCCGTCAGGGCTTGACAGAAACCAGAGATTTGCTTGCTGCTGTCAAGAACTTTTTTTTCTCACTCTGGTCTCTGAGCATTGCACCCTAGTTGACCTTGGTGTGCTTCAGGATAAATTAGTGATATGCATGATACCCGCAACATACGCAATGTGGCAGGCAGCGAAAAGCAGCTGCAACATGCTTTGCTTTTCATAACAAAAGGGGAAAGGTGGAGGCTCTAAGTTGAGAAGCAACGGCCATTTCCTCGATATGCTCTGCAACACTGGTGGAGAACCTGTGGCCCTCCAGATGTTGTCAGGATCCAACTCCAAGCAGACTCAGCAACTATGGCCAGTGGTCAGTGGTCTGTCAGTTTTGGTTTCTCTTAGCTTCTTGTTTTTCCAATCTTGAGTTCAGTTCTGCGCATTTCAATATCCGTTTGTGAATTTTTAATATATATATATATATATATATATTTTAAGTCCTCGTGGAAAATTCACCAACTTGTTAATTGCATGCAGTTTTGCTAAATATATACATTTTTTGCAAGCAGTTTCTATTTTAGGATGTTATTTCCACTAATACGTGCATTTATGCACACTTTCCTTAGTATATGCATATTCATATGTGGTTGGAGAACGACATTGCAAAATTCAGAAAAGTGCAAAATTCAAAGGATGCTGCAAGTTTTGTTCTCGTATTGTTTCAGGAAAAGCAAATTAGTCAAATTTGTCTTCAAATGGAAGTTTGGTTTATTTTCTCCCTCATCCCTACCTCAGCTAAGCCCCAGGAAACCTAGGTTTGTTTCCTTGTTCCATCACAGACTCTTGACAAGACCTTGGACAAATGACTCAGGAGCCAATTCCTATGAATAACAGAGACAGACATTTTCAGGTGATAATATTGTGCTTTGCAAGCTTGCTTCCCATCAATAGGTGCTTTGAAGTGCCATTTTCTGCTTCAGGAGCGTGCTGTGCTGTGATAACCATTTCCCCAACCAAGCTATTGATTGACACTGCTGTGTCATCAGTGTTGGCATATGACTCTTCTTGCCGAGGACATTTGTGCATTCATTTAGCAGGTGATACCTCCATCCTATGATAAGCTGATACCACCTCCCATTGCAGAGAAATGTTCACAATTCCAGGGCTAATTGGGTGGCACTGTGGGTTAAACCACAGAGCCTAGGGCTTGCTGATCAGA
Organism: Lacerta viridis; assembly: GCA_900245905.1. Lineage (NCBI taxonomy): Eukaryota > Metazoa > Chordata > Lepidosauria > Squamata > Lacertidae > Lacerta > Lacerta viridis. The sequence goes on from OFHU01001029.1 coordinate 429,920, forward strand.
AGGTCGGTGGTTCGAATCCCCGACGGGGTGAGCTCCTGTTGCTCGGTCCCTGCTCCTGCCCACCTAGCAGTTCGAAAGCACGTCAAAGTGCAAGTAGATAAATAGGTACCGCTCCGGCGGGAAGGTAAACGGTGTTTCCGTGCGCTGCTCTGGTTCGCCAGAAGTAGCTTAGTCATGCTGGCAACATGACCTGGAAGCTGTACGCCGGCTCTCTCGACCAGTGAAGCGAGATGAGCGCCGCAACCCCAGAGTTGGACACGACTGGAGCTAATGGTCAGGGGTCCCTTTACCTTACCTCCATCCTGTGATGGGCTGATACCACCTCCCATTGCAAAGAAATGTTCACAATTTCAGTGCTAATCACGTGGAATTATGATATAGCAAGCTTCCTAGTTGTCCAGACCAGCAAGCAAGCAGTCATCATGGCCCTGGAATTGCCACTGGCCTCCTCTGTTGCTGTTGATGCAAGAAGGCTTCCTTGTTCCAGAGCCCTCCTCCTTTAGTTTTGGGTCCATAGATGTTCTTCAGAATTCTGCCTTTGTTCTCATATTCCCTTAAACTGAAACAAGGCAAATACTTTTTCTGGTTGTTTTCCCCCCTCCCATATTTCTCGCAAACATTGCCATTATCGGTAATGATTCCTGGCTGACTCATTATGTGGTGTGAACATTCAATGCCTGTTGCTGATCAAAGACCAAGTGATCATTTCCCCAGTTTGCACCCATTTGGATTTGATGAACAGCTCTTCAGTAGCCCTCTTCGCTTATTAATAGATGGCTATTAATAGACACTGCTATCGGCTGGCATTGCATGATCTTTGCCGGATTTTGTTAAAAATGCCAATTGAGTATGTCTGATTTGATCCATCGCCTCCTGCCTGCAATTACCTCCTTTTTTGTTGTTATCTCATACCTCATCCATTCATGTGTTTCGATTACAGTGTATTCCACAACTGTATCGTCACCATAATCTGGGAACTGCAAATAAACTGACTCCTCTCTGGACGATTTTGCTACTGTAAAAGCCATTTCCCATGTATGATAGATCCAGGAGGCCCAGATCCAGGAATTCAACCATGCAAAGAGAGCAGGAAGTAATGATTTCTGAAACCGAAGACTGGCTTCCAACCTTGTATAAACTGCTTTAGAAAACTGCCTGGCAGCTGCCTCACTCTGGTCTTAAATGCCAGATAGCACCCTTGTTTCCCTCTTTCCACCTTCTGTTGCCTGCCTCCCACTCTACTCCTTATATAAAGGATTGGCTTCAACTTTGAGGGGCTTCTTGACATGGTGCCCTCTGATAGGACCTCTCCTAAATTGATGGCCTTACCTTATTCTCCTTACAGAGCTGCAGCTCTTGTCAGGATACCCCAGGGGGTTGCTCACAAGTAACGACAGAGTCCTCTTACTCTAAAGACTACTTTATTGTGCATACTTATTTACAGTGCAGAGCTAGCTAAAAACATGACTGCTCAGTCACTTGCAGAATCCGGAAGTGCTCCTCTCCGGTTTCCCGCCCAGCACCAAAGCCTCGGCACCCTGAAACGATGTCTTCTGGGTCTCCTAGCCCCCCGACGCTGCGTCTGTGCCGGAAGCTGTAACTCTCCCTCCGATCGCATCTGGCTGGTGGTGCTGGGTCTCTCCCTCGCATCCCTGACTGTCAGCTCCTCCTCCTCTTCCGTGGGAGAGAGCTCTGGAGACGGGCTGTGAGATGAGTCAGATGACAGCAGTGGCTGGGGATCCCTGTACCTGAGCAAGACCTGCTCTCGAGGAAGTTCCCTGTCCCTGATCCTCCCCCCTCAGAGGATCTCTTTCCCCTCTCTCCTCTTGAGGGTACTCCCGCCCTGGCTCTCCTCATGAGTAGGACCTCCGCCCGGGCTCTCCTCGTGAGGAGAAGGCAAATCCCTGACAGTTCTCAAATTGGTTTAATAATCAATCCCGTCTTCACAGAGAACATTCATTTGCAGAAGGCATCTCATATTGGTAGTTTGCCCATTCTTTATAAGATTCTTAATTTTGAAAGTAAAATTCCTCCATTCTATTTTCCTTTTAGATGTGGTCAGCATTTTGGGATTTGCATACCCTCCAACATTTATCTGATGAAAATAGGGATGTCCTATTCAACAGCAGCACAACAACAACAACAACAACAACAACAACAATTTTATTATTTATACACCACCCATCTGATTGGCCAGCTTCCAAAACATGTTATAAAACATAATAACATATTGAACATTTAAACTTCCCTATACAGGGCTGCCTTCAGATGTCTTCTAAAGGTTGTACAGTTACTTATCTCCTTGGCTCGTGGGTCGCATAACTCCATACGCTCCAAAATTTCTCACATGAAAATAGGGACGTCCTAAGGAAAAGTGGGACATTCCAGGATCAAATCAGAAACCGGGCCGGCTTCTGTAACTCTGGGACTGTCCCTGGAAAATAGGGACACTTGGAGGGTTGGGATTTGTCAAACCTGTATGTCTTAAATTCCCTCCCCAATCAAAGGTGTGTGTGTGGGGGGAAGGAGCCTTTGCGAGTGAGGATGTGATTAATGAACCAGGTGCTGGCTAAAATCGGGTGGAAGTGGATGACTGATGGCTGAAATTTGAGGCTTCGTCAGCTTCCTTGTCATCAAAGCTCAATTTCTGCAGCAAATTAATAATACCCATTAAAATGGATTGATTGTCCTTGTCAGACACTTCTGTCCCTTGCTCCCATGCGCTCTCTTATCAATGGCCCATTAGGTGAGCTACGCAAAGCGTTTGTGTCAGTGCCAAAGAATTTGTTCCTCATCCTTGCCAGATGGAGGCTTGAATGATCCTCTGTGCCATGGACTGATAACAACCTTGCCCATCAATAGGTCCCCACGCGAAAGTGTCTACAGGATTTGTAATCATTGGCTGTCGATAGTCCCTCTCCCTGTGGCGTTATTTATTCCTCATGGCTACCGACCCTCGTCTGGTGTAAGTTGATGCAGCTCTGCTAAAATCAACAGTGCTGTGTGTCGATTTGCAATCTGCGGTCTTTAAGATGAGTTAATCCACTGTCCCAGTGTTAAAAAAAAACAAAAAAAGGAGCGGGAACAGCTGTTTATTCATGTGGTTTTAATTTAATGTGTTTTGGTTTGGACTGAAAAGCGTTTTATGGGCTGGCTTTCTTTGCCAATGAATCCATGAATCAGAGGGCGGGAGTTGGAAGGCTGTGCTGAGCCGAGATTTTAAATTTTCTCAAGTGAAATAGTTTTCATTCACCTCCCCTGCCTGCTAGATAGCTGCTGCCTTTTGCCCACCAAAGCAGAGGTACAGAATAGGCAGCTGAGAGAGAGAGAGACAAAATCTCTGGATCCTATCCAGAGGATATAGACCATAAGCTTGACATGAGTCAACAGTGTGATGCAGCAGCTAAAAAAGCCAATGCAATTCTGGGCTGCATCAATAGGAGTATAGCATCTAGATCAAGGGAAGTAATAGTACCACTGTATTCCGCTCTGGTCAGACCTCACCTGGAATACTGTGTCCAGTTCTGGGCACCACAGTTCAAGAAGGATACTGACAAGCTGGAACGTGTCCAGAGGAGGGCAACCAAAATGGTCAAAGGCCTGGAAACGATGCCTTATGAGGAACGGCTTAGGGAGCTGGGTATGTTTAGCCTGGAGAAGAGAAGGTTAAGGGGTGATATGATAGCCATGTTCAAATATATCAAAGGATGTCATATAGAGGAGGGTGAAAGGTTGTTTTCTGCTGCTCCAGAGAAGCGGACATGGGGCAATGGATTCAAACTACAAGAAAGAAGATTCCACCTAAACATTAGGAAGAACTTCCTGACAGTAAGAGCTGTTCGACAGTGGAATTTGCTGCCAAGGAGTGTGGTGGAGTCTCCTTCTTTGGAGGTCTTTAAGCGGAGGCTTGACAGCCATCTGTCAGGAATGCTTTGATGGTGTTTCCTGCTTGGCAGGGGGTTGGACTGGATGGCCCTTGTGGTCTCTTCCAACTCTATGATTCTATCTCAGCTTGAAAAAGAGAACTGAGATTGGGCTAGGGAGACGACACAGAGGGGAGCAAAAATTTTCTCCCTTCTCGACTTTTAGATGGAGTGAGGGAATCTAGTGAGCTACAAACCAAGGCCTCTTAAGCTCTGTAACTAGTTCTGGAAGACGCGGCAGACAACAACGACAATGACAACGACAACAACAACAACAACAAATGTCAAAAACAAAAAATTGCACAGCTGCATCATGCTTTTAAAGTAAAGCTTCCTGGTGCTCCCATGCGGTTTTATGGGGCTGTAGTGTTCCAGTGACATCACAGTGGATAGTTTTGGGTGAGGACTGAAGAGTTCTGGGTTCAAATTAAGGCACACACTCACTTTGGGCAACTGTATCTGCCAGTCTCGGTTCCCTCATTTGCTCCCATTCATCACTTGTTAGCTTTGCCTTTCCTGTCTCTCTGTTTCTTGGTGACTTTGCTTCTTCCTTCTTCATGTTGTCTTCACCCACTATTCATTCAGACAGCGATTGCACACAGCAACCTGCTTTTCTGAGTGCATAGTCTATCCTGTGAGCTGAACTCAATCAAATGAAAGAAATGGAGCTCACTCATGTTGTTTTAAAAGGGAATGCACGGTTCCTATTTTAAAGCCAGAAGCTGCAGCATCGGAGTCACTGTAGATGTGGGACGTTAAAATATGGGCCTCCTAGCTTTCAAAACTGCTGACCACTGTATTTCATTGCCTTGCTCGGAATATCTTCTTCGTGTTGATTGTAAGACCCTTTGGGTAGGGATCTGCTATACATGTTCTTGGTAACTCACCTGATAACATCATCACCGTAACAGAAAGACAACTAAATTAAGACGTGCGATTCTTTGCATACGACCTGCATACTTCCTGCATTTGCAGAGTCAGGATCTGTGTATGAAATTCATTTCCTCTGATGAATAAGCCCTTGCTTGCCTCTTAGCTGTGGGGATTGTAGAGTTTGTTGCTACTTAAACTTGTCTGTGTGCAGGGCTGTCTTAAGCATATGCGGCACCAGGGTGCAAAGATCTGCCAGGCGCCCCCCTCCCACGTTGCTCAGTCCTAGGCGCGCAGGAGGGCCGAGCCGGCCAGCCGCCTCAGCGTCTTGCTGGCTCAGTCGCCCCCGAACTCGCGGCACAGAGCCGCCCACAGCAGAAGAGGCACTCCGACCAACGGTTGGGCCCTTCCCTGGACTCAACTCTCAGGCCCCGGTCTCTAGGCCTGGCGTCCCTGAGAGCCCAGCGCCTGGGTGCCCCACACCCCTAGTGCCTATGGGTAAGATGGCTCTTCTCTGTGTATTGTTATGGGGGGTGGGGAGGGGAACATTATTAATTCACTTAGACACACATATCCAAACATAATCACACCCTCCAACATTTCTCCGATGAAAATAGGGATGTCCTATACAACAACAACAACAACAACAACAACAACCATTTTAATATTTATACTCCGCCCATCTGACTAGGTTTCCCCAGCTACTCTGGGCAGTTTCGAACATTTATGAAAACAGAATAAAACATTAAACATTTAAAAAAAACACCTCAATACAGGACTGGCACCAGATGTCTTCAGATGTTGTATAGTTACTTATCTCCTTGGCTCATGGGGTGCATAACTCCATACCTTCCCACATTTCTCTGATGAAAATAGGGACGTCCTAAGGAAAAGCGGGACATTCTGGGATCAAATCTGAAACCGGGATGTCTTCTGTAAATCCAGGACCGTCCCTGGAAAATAGGGACACATGGGAGGGGGGTCTGCATAAAGCTATCTGCTGATTAGACTGATCAAGTAACTCCCCCCCACCCCATATACATGACTGCCCACCCAGGCTATGCTGTGATGCAAAAAGGGGGAAAAATCTGGCTCTTGCGCATTCCTGCTGGGTTCACGTTAAGAACTGTGTGTGGCCAGGCCTACTCTGTGTTCCTCCTGTTTAACATTAGGAAAAGAACCTATAAATGGGGCTTCTGGGGGCTGTAACAGAGCATCTGGTACTGTGCGATCACAGCCTCCAACAGCTGACATAACAGGTAAAAAGTTTATTCCGTGGCCAAGTGGGCATCTGTCTTTTTTACTGGGGTATTCCGGTGACAGGAGTATTTCTGTTGCACCGGCATATTTATCATGGGTCTCGGCAGGTGGGCTGGATGGGAGATGTTCTCCAGTTGCCCACGGTTTCCCCCAAATGCATCTCATCCATTCGGGGAGCATGTGAACCCACTGGTTTTTGTTTATATCATTTATATTAAAAGATTGCGCTGCCTTCTGTATTAGAACTGGCCTTGATGAGGAAGCACTAAAGGAATAGAGCATCACCGAAGCAAAATGTAGGCAGGGGAGTTCAGAACAGCTGGATCTTGCGGTCTCTTGGTTCATGATGGGGAACAGTCTAATTAAATGAGTACACACACACACACACACACACACACTTCCTCTGTGCAAACAAAGGCTTTCTCGTCCTTCAAATGAAGTGTGCATCCGGTCAATATGTGAGATCAAGGAATTGCTACAGGATATAGTGCAGTTTTGCAACAGTATTGTAATTAAAGCAGGGACAAAGTCGCTGGAGCGTCCTCGCTCCAGGCCACACAGCTATTGAATTATCTATACATGAAATATCCCCTCCCTCCTTCTCATCCTCATTTTTTACATTTTTATAGAGACGCCTTTGACCCTAGGTACACCTGCCCCAGTGCCTTGGAAAGCGGAATCATGGCTGGGTTATAATTTTTAAAATCCACACCTGGTTTCTGAAATACAGGGGCTGTTTCTTTTCATGCAGCCCATGCTCTCCCCTCCTTAGTTGATTGGAGAAGTGGAGTGCGACAACCTCCTCTCCAGGACAGATAATAACTTGTTTCAGAGCAACCGTCTCATGGATCATATTATATTTCTCTCCTAAAGCTCAGGCGCAATGCTCTTTTTCTCCAAAGGATAGAAGGAGAGGAACGGGATTTGATTGGGTTTGAAGGGTACGTGCCATTGGTTATGTGTTTGGTGCCTAATTTACTTGGACATGAAAGCAGTGGAGTTATGTATACTGCACTAAATGCAAACATATAGACTCACAACTGTTACTGTCATATCAGAAGAAAACAATCTCACTTATTAAGTGCTGCTTTGTCAAAGTATGCAGCAGCAAACCTCATTTTCCCACATTCAGTGAGGAGCTGAGCCGGTTGTGTCTCTGTGATGAACATACCTGTACAATCTGTATGCTTGTCAATTTATTATCATTGGGGGGAGACAGGTATTATTGACTACAATGTCCTTCACCTCTGACCAATTTTGGGTGATGGAAGTTGTAGTCCAAAACATGCTGGCTTATCCCTGTTCTATGTTATTAGGCACACACTTAAAAAACCCCCACCTTAGATGTACACCTGAAATAAATTGCTGCTGTTCTCTATTAATTTATCTATCACTTATGTGCCAAAATAGCTTCTAAGCCTTTTACAACTATAAAATCAATATATAATTAAAATACACAATATCAAATTGATTGTGGGGTTAGAACATCCTTAATTAAAATATACAATAATGTGTGCAAAGGCCCACAATCTACCTGCTATTGCCGTAATCGAAAGAGAAAAATAGATATATATTTTGCTTTATAAGATGGGATGGACAGATTATAGTCCTGCACGATCTTTTTCTATGTTTCATTTTATGAGGTTCCCTGAAATTTACCAGTGGTATGTTTTTGAATGTGCAAAATAGGACTGCACATCCAAGTTCTCTTTGGGGGAAACCCTAAGTGCCTTGGCACAGCAGCTGGGGGGTGCAATAGGATACTACAAATCTTCCTCTCTCTGCTGGTGTAGGTCAGCTTGCCACAACCCTTTGGCAGTCATAAAATCTCTTATGTGGTGTAAGTCACTGTCACTCAAGCTGAAAATTCTGCCCTTGCCTTTCTGCCCTGCTTTTCCCACTTTACTTTTTCTGCCTCTTCTGATGGTGCAGATTTTTCAATTGTTTCCCACAAATCCTTTTTCACCAGCTCATTCTCCATTCGAAATTTCCATAAAGGATAATTCCTTTAAGTGAGAACAGGCACAGCAGGCTCTCAGGTTTTCACAGCTTCGATATATGTGACCATTTCTCTCTCTCTCTCTCTCTTCCAGATTGGGCCCATAACCCAATTGTTGTGGAGGTTGTGATTTTGTTGTGGGATGATTAACAAAATCAACCCTCCTGGCAAACTGGGAATATCCCCTCGCTCACGCAGTTTAGGACATGCCACGCCTTTCTTCAGCAGAGTTTCTTTTTTCTTTGAGAAAAATAAGTGGCTCACGTATATGTAAGCTAAGCTTTAATAATAAAGAAAACCATAACAAAATAACATAGTGAGAGAAACCAAATAGAGCAATATGAGGCAAGCCTGAGACAAGAAACAAGAAGAGACAGTTGGTCCCTCTTAACTGACATTCTTAACTGAACAGACACTGAAGGGAGGGGCTGATTCCGGAGCAAAGCACACAAGTCCCACCCACCAGATACCAAGCACACTACTATTCAAATTAGGCCCCATTTTTCATACGGCAGCACCCGCATGGGTGCCTCCTTTCATGCCCCCACTTTTGCCAGAGAAGTATAGGTGCTGATTTCCTGCTGATTTCATGCAAGATCTCATCAAAGTCTCGTGAGATGTCAAGGAGAGCAAAAGATCTCGTGAGATTTGGGTGAGATCTTGCAAGCTCTTTCAGGGAATTGGCACCAAAGGCAGCCCCGCAGCCCCTCCAAGTGTCCCTGTTTTCCAGGGATGTCCATGATTTTGAGAAGTTGTCCCGGTTTCTGATTTCATCCTGGAATGTCCCGCTTTTCCTTAGGATGTCCCTATTTTCATTGGAGAAATGTTGGAGGGTATGGAGTTATCCGACTCCTAAGCTATCTGCAGGCAATCTTGTATAGGGATGTTTAATGTTTACTTTTTTATGTTTTTACATATGTTGGAAGCTGCCCAGAGTGCTGGGGCAACCCAATAAGATGTGTGGGTGTAAATAGTAAAATGATCATTATGGAATGGGATGGTACTATTTTCATCAGAGGAGTGTTGGAGGGTATGCCTTCCCTGCATCCCTGCGGGACCAAGTGAAGGGCTTCTTCCCCTAAAGATCTCAAAATCTGAGCAGGTTATTATGATGGTATATGATATTTCAGCTAGCTGCTCTGTGTTGAGTGATTCTTAAGTGTGCACACTTTTATGAGAGAGGAGAAAAGAGAGCGTATTCTTGGCTCTGCCACAATCTACCTAGTCCGGCATTTTTCTTTTTGAAAGAGTCTCAGCAACCAGCAGGCAGGAGGCGATTCACTGAAAACTGACCACTAATCCACTCGCTGCTCGCCATTAGCAATGGAATACAGGAAGCATGCATGATACAACCAGAAGGCACTGAATTCTCTTCACCTGAGCAGAATATCCAGCCTGCAAGGTGAAGATGTTCTGAATGTTGAGACTGTAACAAACACATGCCCCGTGTCCACGCACATGTAAATTTATAGTCCCTTGAGTTAAGCATTGACCTAAGCTTTGACTTGGTTAATATTTACCTCTCTGGTCAATCAATATTGATGTTCTCTTTGACAGATGTCAATACTTGTTTAGTGTTTGTCTATTTCCCCCTGTTGCTAATTTCCTTGAAAGCTTTTATTTATTCCTTTTAAGTTAAATTAGTGGAAAGGCCTCCTTTTTTCAGAGTGAGCAGATGTGGGTGACCTTCTTCCACCTACCCCTTAACCTAAGATATACCTACAGTACATGCAGAGTTTTAAAGGGCTGGTGTGCATGCCTGTGTAGACACAAGCTCGGCATTATTTATGTATTTTATTTAAATATGTATACCTTCCCCCGAAGAGGCTTATAACAAAACAGCAGCGTAAATTATAACGTTAAGCAAACGAGGTATAATTTTAATAATGTAATCTGCTTTCGAACAGCAGCAATTTGCCAGTAATCTGCAAAAATGGAGGCTGCACAAAGCTTGATGGAATAGAAGCATCTGTGCAAATTCCCTAAAAACTCCAATTGAGCAGTCCTGATGGACCTTGCTTAAGAGTGGGGGTGTGTGTTATTAACATAGGGGCCACCCCTGAAAAGGCTGCGCTCCTAGCAGAAGGCAGAGGGTGGAACCTTAGCCAAGGAGAAGAGTGTTTGCTTTGCATGCAGAAAATCCCAGTCAGTCTTCAGTCTCAGGACTGGGAGTGGTGGTGGTTATCTTCAGATAATCTTAATGTGTGTGTGTGTGTGTGTGTGTGTGTGTAGGAGAAGGCATTCTTTAAGGCAGTCGTAGGCATGCCCATCAACTCCCATCCTCATAAGTCCTAAAATTGGCCATGCTGAGCTGGGACTGCTGGGAATGGGTATCCAATAACACTTGGAGGTCCACATATCCCTGCCCTGAAGCACCTCAATTGAAGGACTTTAAAAATCCAGCAATTTAACCCAGAATTAATTGGCAAAGAATATGTGTCATATGTGTAAACTCTGATTGACTCCAGTTAAGAGCTGGTATTTGTGCGGTGCTACATTCTGCAAATAAAGTTGGTGACCATCACCACAAATTGTGGTAATAAATTCCATCGTTTTTAACCATTTGCTATGTGAAGAAGTTCTTCCTTTTGTCTGTCCTGAAATCTCTCACCATACAGCTTAATTAGATGACCCGAGGTTCCAGATATTATATAGAAGGGAGCAAAACAACTTTCCATCCACTCTGTCTCTACCACAAATTATTAGTATACCTCTATAATCCTCCTCTTATTTGCTTTTTTAAATAAACTGAACCCCAAACATTGTAACATTTTCTTGTTGTGGAGTTTCTACCCTCTTGACTTTCTCTTTCAACCCCCCTCCACCTCAGTTTTCTCATTTTTTTTAAAAAAAGAAATTTCCTCTTTTGAAGTCAAATGTGACCCGTGTCAATTGTCAACTTACATATATATTGAATTTAATAGTAATGTGGTTTCTGTTTCCAGTTGGTTCAACAAAAATTATGTCTTGCATAGGGACAGAAAAATCCTTCCATTTTGGTTTCCTTCTAATTTCTCGTGTTTCCAGCATTGAGTTCAGCTCTCCACATTTTGCCTCATCCCTTTGTGAATGTATTTTTTCCCTAAAGTCCCCATGAAAATTCACCAGCATTTCAGTGCGAATTTCTCCTAGTACTGTTTACACACCTGCATGCAATTTTGCCTAACATAAACATTTTTGCAAAGCAGTTAGCCCTACTATGTATGTTGTTATTTTCACTAATGCGTGCATTTCAAAGGGCGCTTCATTCCACCATATGCATTTTTGTAGACGTTACTAGACTGGAGAACTGAGCTGCAAAATGTGGACAACTATGAATTTTAGAGGTCCATGTTTCAGTTCTCAGGTTGTTTTGGAAAGCACAAATTAAATTCCACTTTAAATGTGGGCAGAATCAAATTTCTTCCTCCTTTCCAACCTTTTGCAATTAAAATTCTGGCTGCTACTGTAGCATACATGAAAATTATTCTCAGTTTCTTTGAGATATCGTTACTCATTATTCCTAGCAGGAAGGCTTCGGGCTTCTTGGGGAAAGAGCATTTAAACTTTTTTTTTTTAAGTTCGTTGTAAGTCTTTAACCAACTACAAATTGATACATACAGCAAGCACCAACTATGGAATGAATATTTGTTTCTTTTTCTTTTTCTTTTTATTCTTTGTTGATTACTTACGTTACACAGTTTTTAAAACCAATAAAGCATTCAAAAATTAATAATAATAATAATAATAATAATAATAATAATTTTCTTCCTAGCCTTGCACCAGGGCTGGACTTCGGTCTTTCAAATTTTAGTAGCTCCCTGTGCAAGGCCAAAATTTGACACCTCCTCCACCTCTCCCCTTCTGTTCTGCTCGCTTCACTACATCACAGTTGTGGTGACCTGCGGCGCCCCCTAGGCTCAGCACCCAGTTTGGCAGGACCAGTTGCGCTGCCTTAAACCCACCAGGAAGAAGAAGAAGAAGAAGAAGAAGAAGAAGAAGAAGAAGAAGAAGAAGAAGAAGAAGAAGAAGTTTGGATTTGATATCCCGCTTTATCACTACCCTAAGGAGTCTCAAAGCGGCTAACATTCTCCTTTCCCTTCCTCCCCCACAACAAACACTCTGTGAGGTGAGTGGGGCTGAGAGACTTCAAAGAAGTGTGACTAGCCCAAGGTCACCCAGCAGCTGCATGTGGAGGAGCAGAGACGCGAACCCGGTTCCCCAGATTACGAGACTACTGCTCTTAACCACTACACCACACTGGCTCTCCAGGATCTGAGCGCAGTTCAGGATGAAATTCAGGGAAGGCCAGTTCCACAATCAACTGTTCTAGGATATTGTCATTTAGGGCATCTAGAAATTTTATATTTTTGTTGTGAACAGAACACACGTATACCCTGTCTATTTTTGGGGGAACAAAATAATAATAATAAAAAATTCCTTCCAGTAGCACCTTAGAGACCAACTAAGTTTGTTCTTGGTATGAGCTTTCGTGTGCATGCACCAAGAACAAACTTAGTTGGTCTCTAAGGTGCTACTGGAAGGATTTTTTTTTTTTAAATTTTTGTTTTGTTTTGACTATGGCAGACCAACACGGTTACCTACCCGTAACTGGAACTATTTTAGGGGAATTTAAGTCTTCCATCACTGCTAATGCTCCCCTTTAGATACTTTCCCAATTTCATTCTGCGTCTCAAGAGAATGCAATCTCTTGATTCCTCAGATATCCTCACCGCAAGGAGGACAGGAGTAACTCGCCCCAGTCTAGCATTGGAGGAGGAAGAAACAAGACTCCTGAAATCATGTGACACACTCCGCTGAAATGGGGAACAGCCCTCCCAGCATCTGTATGCAAACATGGCATTTTTGAGCAGCATTTAACTTCGCCTCTGCTGGGAATGCCGCCTTGAAGAACAGCCAGCTGGGAATGGGATTTCTCTAGCGGGACAAGTATTCAGTTACCTTGTCCCCCTTGTATGGCAAACGTTTGATTGCAGCTGTTTAAGTTATCGGGATTTCAGTTCTGCTCTCTGGTTCTCCCCCTGTTCCCAAAAATGTCTCCAAATATGGGCATTGAGAAAAAGCAAATTTATTCAGCTGCCAAAAGAATGCCTAGTGGTCTAAGTCAATGTGCATGGCAACGTTCAAACCCCTGATCTGAAATGCCTTATATATACCCTAGTGTGCTTAGGTGCAAGTGTGTACTCGTTTTCTCGCTCGCTCGCTCACTCGCACGCACGCATGCACACACACACACCCTGCTAGGCTCTTCACCTTCTAAAGCACCTTCAATTAATCTCTGTCAGGGAGTAATCAAAAGGCGAAGGGACCTGGGTGAATATAGATGTGTTAGCAATTAATCTAACTCAGTTTAATGGGGAGGGGGTGGGAGCAGTGGGTACCAGGAGGCATGGCTGGATGGAAACGGGATGCCTTTCATTATGGAGGGAATAAAGGAGAGATTATACAACACAGAAAAGAAGCAAGGTTGGGTTGTGTGCAAGAGGCCTGCTAGCACCACCAGATTTGGCATCAAGTATCTCCTCGTTTCTTTAGGTTATTTCCACATTTCTTAGTCAGGGGCGAGGAGGTGCATATTCTGGGGAACCGCAAGCATATATCTGCCTGCTTGTTAAAAATAAAATAAAAATAAACAAATCCTAACCTGGTAGATTAGAAACTCGCTCCCTAGCCTTAGAAATCCCCCATTGTATGGTCCAAGAAAACAATGCTATTGAAATAGGTCGGCTATTCTTGTATATGGATTTACTCAAATCCCTTTCCAAAAGGTGTTTTAAAAGCAAACACATATACACATTTACACAAACGCCATGTAAGCTAAATAGAGGTTTGTGTGTTTAATTTAATAAATAAAAAATGTTGTTTGTACATTTGCTGTCTTCCCTATCTAATTGAAATGGATTTAGTATAACGGCACTGCAGAGGAGCATTTGCGCTCTTGTAAGATGCTTCTCTTTGAGCCAGTAGCCCAGTTCTTGCAAAACCTATCTTACATATCCGATGCCGAGAAAGTGACGAGACAAGCTGCAATGGGTGTTGAGATCTCAGAGGAAGCGATGAAATAGAGACCAGCCATGTAGCTACCTGCCAGAAGGGCTGGGGAAGAAGTTCAAGTGCTCTTCGCATTTAAAGGTGAACTTGCGTAATCCGCAGCTTCCAAAACGACGCGAGAACTGAATCACGGGCATGCTTCGAAATTCTCACCTCTCTGAATTTTGCAGTGCAGTGCCGTGAGTGAAAATGCACGTGCTAGAGTAACATGGGCACATAAATGCATACATTGGTGAAAAGAACAAATAAGCGTGCATAATATTAGAGGAAATGGCTTTGCAAAAATGTGTATATCAGAAGAAATTTGTACTAAAACGCTGATGAATTTTCATAGGGTCTACAACCCAGGGACCTTGGAACATGGAGCAAAGACCTAATAGGACTTTATTCTGGGCTCTCCCAGTCATAGGACACAGCCCTGTCATCAACCTCTGACACAGGCCACACCCTCACCATACATTTAAAGTACTATGATGCCTTTTTAAACAATTATAACTAGACAGTCTTTGCAATAGCTTCATAATAATAATCATAGAATCATAGAGTTGGAAGAGACCACAAGGGCCATCCAGTCCAACCCCCTGCCAAGCAGGAAACACCATCAAAGCATTCCTGACAGATGGCTGTCAAGCCTCCGCTTAAAGACCTCCAAAGAAGGAGACTCCACCACACTCCTTGGCAGCAAATTCCACTGGGATCATGGAAGCTTACATAGCCCCTTGTCAATATGTTTTACAAGCTATGGAGCTTGTTTCTGAACTTGAGTTGAGGTTTTTAACCTTTGGGATGAAGCAAAATTAGAATTTTGAGTTGGGATAATTACCAGTCACTATTTGGGAGTGATCTTTTTGTTTGAAGTTTCTTATCCTCCCTCTAGATTTAATAGCAACTAAGCTATCTTGAGTTATACAAACACAATTCCTTTTTTCTCCTTCTGAGGAAACTGATAGATCATAACAGTGAAACGAGATTTTTAGCCGGCAACTCGTTAAGGTTGTTTGGAAGTTATTTTTGGCATTTGGAGTTATTTGAAAAGTTTGTTGAGTTATTAATTTTCTTGGAAAGTTTGTTGAGTTATCAATTTTCCTTTGGATTAGTTTACAACGTTTTGGAGTATTTTTTTCTTGAGCATTTTTGCTCTTAAATCATTAAATACATTGTTTGTTTGAGTATTATTAAAAAATACACGCTCATCTCTTTTTTTTAATAAAAAGCTTTATTTTATTATTCGTCAATACAACTATTAATACATTCACATATTACAAACAAAATAAACTAACATTCACTCATTATTACAAACAAAATAAACTAACATTCAATCATTTAAAGAAAAACAACAACAAAAACAACAAATAAAGAACAAAAACAAAAACAAAACATCTGTTTTCCCCACCACCTTTCAACACCCCCCCCCTCACCCTGTGCTTGACTTCCAGTCAACTCAGCTGCAGTTCATTTCCACTTATCCTTTTTCTTTCAACACACTGTTATTCCCATTTCTTATTTCTTTACAAATCTCCTTTGTTATTCAGCTTGTTTAATATCTAATATTTATAACGGAACCTGTTTATTATAATAGGAGATCCGACTTTTCAACATAATTTTGTAAGTACCCTTTGAACGCTTTCCAGTTTTTTTCTGTCCTTTCTCTTGTGGTCCTTCCAATTTCTTCCATTGTTTTGGACATATTGTAATATTCTAAAAGTTTGGCAAGCCATTCCATTTTTGTTGGAATTACCCCGCTTTTCCAATTTTTCGCTATCAGTAGCCTTGCGGCTACTGTTGCGTATAAATATAATGTTTTACTTTCTTCCTTTAGGCTTCTTGGGACTATTCCCAGTAAAATCTTCTGCTGTTTTTTTGAATGAGTGCCTAAACATTTTTTTCATCTCATTGTATACCATATCCCAAAATTGAGCTATATCCGAGCAATTCCACCATATGTGCATCATGGTACCTTTCCCAGTGTTGCATCGCCAGCAGATATCTCCACAGTTTTTATTCATTTTGGCTATTTTTTCCGGTGTTAAATACCATCTATGTTGCATTTTTAAGTAATTTTCTTTCAATATATTACATCTGGTAAAATTCGTATCTTCTTTCCATAATCGTTACCGGGATCTTTCACGGTGTGGGTTATTTCTTGTTATTTTTTAAACAATTATGGCTTCCCCCGAGGAATTCTGGGAGCTGTCATTTGTTAAGGGACAGGAAACTCCCATTTCCCCCAAGAGCTATGATTCCCAGAGTTCCCTGTGATGAAGGATTTATTGTTAAACCATTCTGGGAATAGAAGCTCTGGAAGAGGAATAGGGGGTCTCCAAACAACTCTCAGCACCCTTAACAAACCACACTTGCCAAGATGCTTTTGGGGAAGCCATGTCTGTTTAAAGGAATCAATAGAATCATAGAAATGTAGAACTGGATGGGATCTATCTCCCCAACCATGCAGAAGCCAAAGAGTGCAAAATAAGGGGAGGGCCCTTTAAGCAGCAAACCAGGTCCTTCAGGCCTTGGCGGTTCTAGCTCCCTGCAGGGACAACATCTTCTGCAGATGCCCACGGAGCTGTCCAACGTCTTGTAGCTGACTAGATTCTGACTGCTTATTTTATGGGCCTCAGACTCCCATGGAATTGGACAGACTGATGGTAAGCCGGGTTCTGCTTGCCACCCAAATCCAATTCCTCTCACAGTAATGGTGAAAGCTACATTCACTTCCCCCGCCCCCCAAAATATGAAACTCCTTATTGGAATTCCCAATTTTGAATGTAAAACCACAAGCCTATATGCATCTCCTCAAAAGCAAGCCACGTTGGGTCGAATGGGATAGACTTCTGGGTAGGCAGATAATTAAGATAATCCAGATTGGTGGGTTCCAAGTTGGCCTGCATATTTTGAATGCATGCATATTTTGAATTTGGGGTGACGTTGGGCAGAAATGTCAAGGTGATTGTTGTGGCTCTCCTGTTGGATTGCTGAGGGTGAGGTTCTCAGTGCGGCTCGCCCTGAGGTAATACCTGGACTCCACAAAAGGGTGTTGATAGCCCATGATGTTCTACTGATGTGTTTGCATGAGAGCTAGGGAGGTTGGTGATGTTCAGAAGAGATTCCTTGCCCAGAATCCTCTCCTCTATGCACAGGATGTGAGCAATGTGTGTGAAAGGAACAAATGTGGGGCAATAGCGGAGTTTGAGTGGAACAAGGGAAGAAAGACAGAAAGCAGATTTTTGCCGACAAAGGTCTGTACAGTTAAAGCTATGGTTTTCCCAGTAGTAATGTATGGAAGTGAGAGCTGGACCATAAAGAAGACTGATCGCCGAAGAATTGATGCTTTTGAATTATGGTGCTGGAGGAGACTCTTGAGAGTCCCATGGACTGCAAAAAGATCAAACTTATCCATCCTTAAAGAAATCAGCCCTGAGTGCTCACTGGAAGGACAGATCCTGAAGTTGAGGCTCCAGTACTTTGGCCACCTCATGAGAAGAGAAGACTCCCTGGAAAAGACCCTGATGTTGGGAAAGATGGAGGGCACAAGGAGAAGGGGATGACAGAGGATGAGATGGTTGGACAGTGTTCTCGAAGAGCATGAGTTTGGCCAAACTGTGGGAGGCAGTGAAAGATAGGCGTGCCTGGTGTGCTCTGATCCATGGGGTCACGAAGAGTCGGACATGACTGAATGACTGAACAGCAACAGCAAAGCATCTTAGGGGGCTGGCTGTCTCCCTGGAGATCTGATGCAGGGCTGGTGGATTCTAGTTATCTGCACATGCAACCTGCTCACTGAGCCTTCAACCTGATTTATTTTCACAAAGCTTATGCAGAGGTTAGACCATATCTTTTATCAAGCATTTGCTTTGATTTGCTTATATGAAATGAGCATTCATCCTGATCCAGGGTGCCAACTCATCATATCTTTGGGGAGGGGGAAAGCCCCCCCAACATTGAGGGGCTGAAGAAGCTGAGCGTGAGAGAGAAAGAGCCGGCAGCCATTGAAGCCGCACTGCGCTCAGATCTGTGCTCGGCCTCCTCCCAACGATGCGACATTGCGTATGTGATGTTTGTTACCTGAGCGATGCCGGGCGCCTGCAAACTTTTGCACAAGTTGGTGCCCCGATCCTGATTTGCTTGTGGCGCGTTTACAACCCTTCCACTAGACACTTGTTGAAATCACTCTTTTTAATGCATTTCCCTGTCACTTTCCAAACCACAAAAATAAGAGGGGTGCCTGGGAAGGCTCTCAGCTCCTGGAACATCTCACCAGAGACGGAGTGTGGTTCACAACAGTATGTTGACATCTCCAGTTCTCCTCCCTGCATTCATTCTTGAACCAAATTCATTGCTGCGTCTTCGGTATCCTTGAGATTATTTTCCTGTATCTTCTAAACCTAGGATCTCGTATCAAACAAAGTAATATTCAATAATCTATTAGATGATAACAGTATACAATAAATGCTGGTTGCTTTTTTCCCTTAAAAATAAATAGATATCTACAATGGTTTGGGCCATGATGACGCATACACCAGTGACCTGGATGGTAAACAAATATCTTAGTTTATACGTGTTTTGATTACGACCACTTGAATAAAAAAAAGTTAAGGTTCCTGGGATTGCATGGATGGATGCACATGGAATGAAAGCTCATCTGCTGATTCTCTTAGGCAAATGCACCAGAAGAAGGGGGGTGGTGGATTCGAACCTGAGAAGCCATGCCTGTGTTTAAGCCATGCTTAACCCTAGGGGCTGAGGTCCCTTTAGCCCCCCCCCCCTAAAATATTTGAGAGGGCCGCCCTCCCAAAGTTGATGGGCATTGCCATTCAAACAGTGTGTGTGCATTGTGTCATGTGATCAATTCTGCAAGATGAGGCTTACCTGACCCTCCCCAATACCTTATTCAAGTTGGGACCCCTGTCCACTGGTGTATCCTCTTCAGCGCTGAATGGCGTTGGTCTCGATTAGAAATGCCAGCGAACATTATGTCTTAGAGCTAGCGGCTGAGTTTTGCCTTTAAATTAATGCCGTTTGAAATCCCACCCCCTTACAAATCTTGTGTGCCTCTTCTCTCTCTCCCCTCCCTAGCTCCCCCCCCACACACCTCCAACCAGTCTTTCCCTTCCTGCCTGCCAGGAATGCTCTCGTAATCCCTGTCCCCCCCCCCACACCTCCCACCCTGTGTGCAGAAGCGAGATTTAGCTCCCATCTCCCCGTTTCTGACTTGGGACTTTTAATATTTTAATTGAGTGAATTGGCCCGGAGTAGTCTATTGAACTCTACCTGACCTCTTAAATAACAGGTCAAGGATTTAGCTTTTGTGACTTTGACCCCTTCCCTTATCTGATAATGCTGCTCCTCTCTCAATTAGCTGCCTGCCCCGCACTTGGCAAAAGTTTGAACCTCTTTCGCAGGCGCCTGGACGGCTTCCCATCGTACGCACGTGGATGGGATACAATTGTGGCCCTGCCACGGAGTTAATTTGCGGGGCCTGTGCCGTTTGCTGCCGCCTCCTAGCCTCAGCTGGTTGAATCACACCTTTCCTGGGCTTCACAGTCCTCCAACTTTGCCATGCGCAGGCCCTCCAGGTGTCCCTATTTTCCAGGCACAACAATACAAACACAACACGTAGGCTAATAGTTAGTAGAGAATTATATAACAGAATAATGATATCATTCAAATTATAGGAATAAGCCAATCAAAGTTCATACGTACAATATAACCGAGTGGTAGAGAGGACCGTGTGTCAAGTCGTTTGTTCAAAGCAGATGTCTAAGGGCAGTCTCACAATAGTCTCTCGAAAATTTCAACAGAAGACGTCTCAAAAGTTTCAAAACTAAAGTCTTTCAATAGTCTTTCGAAAGTTTCTTTTTTATAATAATTTTTTATTTTTTCAATTATAACAAATTACAGCCAATTAAACATCTACACACAAATTACATAAATCACTGCTCTGCTGAGCTACGATTCCCCTCCCTCTTGTCAGCAGGTTTTCTAGTCCATTCTCATCGCACAGTTTTTACCACTTCATCTATTGAACTATGTCAAAGGTTTATTCCAGTCCTACTAGTGTTTTTCAAACTTCCTCGGTTCAATCTTAAATAATCCACAAATTTACTCCAATCTCTTTGAAACCTTGAGTCGTCCTGGTTTCTGACCCTGCCGGTCAGTTTTGCAAGTTCAGCATATTCCACCATCTTCGTCTGCCACTCATCAATCGTTGGTAATTCCTGTAATTTCCACTTTTGGGCGAGAAGTATTCTTGCAGCAGTTGTTGCATACATGAACAATCTTTGATCCTTCTTAGCTATCTCTTCTCCCATCAAACCCAACAAAAAGGCCTCAGGCTTTTTTGGGAAAAGTATATTTAAACATCTTCTTTAGTTCGTTATATATTGACTCCCAAAACGCCTTGACCTTATCACATGTCCACCACATGTGATAAAAGTCACCTTCCTCTTGTCTGCACTTCCAACACAATTTATCATGCATTCTATACATTTTTGACAATTTAACTGGAGTCAAATACCATCTATACATCATCTTATATACATTTTCTTTCAAAGTTACACATGCAGTAAATTTCAAACTCTCATTCCACAATTTTGTCCATGCATCATACTCAATATTATGCCCATAGTCTTTCGAAAGTTTCAACGGAGGACGTCTCAAAAGCCTCAAAAGGACAGTGTCTCCGGAATGATACTGCTGTTTCGTAACAGTCTTCATCGGCGGGAAATAAGATACAAGGCTATTTTCGAGGGGCAGTCTCAGATTTACAAAAGCCGCCCTGGTTTCTGATTTGATCCTGGAATGTCCCGCTTTTCCTTAGGACGTCCCTATTTTCACCAGAGAAATGTTGGAGGGTATGGAGTTATGAGACACACCCCCCCCGGAGCCATCTATATAGGGAAGTTTTAAAATGTTTAATGTTTTGTTATGTTTTTATGTATTTTGGAAGCCTCCCAGAGTGGCTGGGGCAACCCAGTCAGATGGGTGGGCTATAAATAGTAAAACTGTTGTTATTATTATTAATTATTATTATTGAATAGTGAATCCCTATTATTATTGGAGAAATGTTGGAAGGGTATGCATATGAACAGATTGGAGCAAACCAGAAACCTTGACTTGCTCTGATTTCTCCATTTTTTTTTGCTTTCTATCGCCACAGTTTCCTTTCACTTTGCCCAAGAGCACTCGATGCACAGTGAGTTTCGAGCTGCGCGTATTCATAAAATGCACAGTGTTTTCTCAGGTTTTGGCCAGGCTGGTGTCTAGTTTTTACTCTGTTTCTATCTGCCGTAAAGGATCAAGCACTCGCTGCAGCTTCCTTGTGGCGATTTGCTCAGAAGCCGAGGGCGGGGGAAAGGGGACCAGGAACAGGCGGGCAGGGGGGGGCGGCCAGTCAGAGAGCATGGAGTTAGTGAAACCATGACATTAGCTTGATCAAAAAAAACCATTTCATATTAAGCTCATAAAACTGCAGCTGCAGCCAGAGCCCAAGGTCATGAAGTGTCATAATAATGCCTCCTCTCGAAACTAATCTCGGCCTCCTCCACCACTGGTAATATCCAAGAGGGGGCGGATTCTGCTGGCTTCGAGTTAATCCTAGCTGGGTATAGAAATCCCACAGCAGCCTCAGTGGGAAGGCAGACCTAAAATCCTTAAATGAAGCTACAGTGGATTTTTATTTTTTTTTAATTAACCCTACGACGTGAGTCTGGCATGACAGAACTCGTCATGCACATGCCCATATTGTGGAAGCCATTAGCTAGATTAGCTCTCCTGGCAGTAGTTTTTTTAAGGGGAGGGTTATTATTATTATTATTATTATTATTATTATTATTATTATTATTAATACCCTGCCATCTGGCTGGGTTTCCCCAGCCACTCTGGGCAAGCTCCCAACAGAATATTAAAAACACAATAAAACATCAAACATTAAAAACTTCCCTAAACAGGGCTGCCTTCAGATGCCTTCTAAAAGTCAGATAGTTGTTTATCTCCTTGACATCTGATGGGAGGGCGTTCCACAGGGCGCGCGCCACTACCGAGAAGGCCCTCTGCCTGGTTCCCTGTAGCTTTGCTTCTCGCAGTGAGGGAACTGCCAGAAGGCCCTCGGAGCTGGACCTCAGTGTCCGGGCTGAACAATGGGGGTGGAGACGCTCCTTCAGGTATACTGGGCCGAGGCCGTATGAATTGCAGAACTGCTCTTTGTATAATGAGGTATAATGAGGACAAGCTTTTAAGGGCTTGCTATCCCTTCTGAAGAGGATTTAGTCTTACACCTCAGGGCTGGCTCTAATGTTGGGCAGAGTGGGGTGACTGCCATGGGCATAGAGGCCTGCGCCACCCCACTGCCTGCGCCACCACTGCTGCCTCTGCCACAGCCGAGCTGCTGAGACTTTAGGCAGTGATGGGGAATCTGTGGCCCTCTGGATATTGGTGACATCATCCCTGGCCGGGCTGAGAGCTGGAGTCCAACAGCCCTGGAAGTTCCACATCCATGAGTCAGAGAGCCCAGGTAAAACCTGGCATCGGAACTGTGAGGGCTGGGTTCATATACACTTCATTGGGAAAAGCCGGGTGCCTTGGGAAAGTTGCACCGCTCAGTTCAAGTTTCCCCTCTGATACAAAAAACAGAGATCCACTGGTCCATTCACCAACCTCAGCCTGGCAAGTTTCCTTGCCTCTAGGGCAGGGGTCAGCAAACTTTTTCAGCAGGGGGCCGGTCCACTGTCCCTCAGACCTTGTGGGGGGCTGGACTATATTTTGAAAAAAAATATGAACGAATTCCTATGCCCCACAAATAACCCAGAGATGCATTTTAAATAAAAGGACACATTCTACTCATGTAAAAACACGCTGATTCCCGGACCATCCGCAGGCCGGATTTAGAAGGCGATTGGGCCGCATCCAGCACCCGGGACTTAGTTTGGGGACCCCTGCTCTAGAGAATGGACCTTTTCTGCAGTGGCTCCCCATCTGTAGAATGCTCTCCCCAGAGAGGCTCTCCTGGCACCATCATTACATATCTTTACACCCCAGGTGAAAATATTCTTCTTTACCCAGGCCTTCAGCCATTAAATGATCTATGGTGTGTTATATGGGCAGAGGGGACGGTTATTATGATTATTTTGTAATACTGTGTGTTACCTGACAATTAGGGGTTGCGGCGCTCATCTCACGTTACTGGTCGAGGGAGCCAGCGTACAGCTTCCGGGTCATGTGGCCAGCATGACTAAGCCGCTTCTGGCGAACCAGAGCAGCGCACGGAAACGCCATTTACCTTCCTGCCAGCGTGGTACCTATTTATCTACTTGCACTTTGACGTGCTTTCGAACTGCTAGGTGGGCAGGAGCTGGGACCGAGCAACGGGAGCTCACCCCATTGCAGGGATTTGAACCGCCGACCTTCTGATCAGCAAGCCCTAGGCTCTGTGGTTTAACCCACAGCTCCACCCGCATCCCACTATGCTGCATACTATGTTTTTATTATTATGCTGCATAGATCATGTTCTTTTTAATTTTACATTCTTTATTGGGGAGAAAAAGTACAGTGGTACCTCGACTTACGAGCGACTCGACTTCTGATGTTTTCGACTTCCGAATCTGTTCCGGAAGCGAAAAAATGGCCGCTGCTTCCGAAATTTTCGAGTTACGAAAGCAAAGCAGCGGCACGATATCTCGACTTACAAGGTTTTCAATGCGGTTTTTTCGACTTAAGAAGTTTTTTTCCGTTCTGAGATGGCGCCTTCGACTTACGAAGATTTTGACTTACGAGGGCGCCTTCGGAACGGATTATCTTTGTAAGTCGAGGTACCACTTTACTAAATTACAATTGCACAGAGAAAGATAAGACACAAAAAAGAAGAAAAAAGAAGAAATAGTACCCCTGGAGAAAACAAAAGAGAAAAAAATGTATTGGGAACAAAAAAGGGATGAAATTGTTATAGTGAACGAGAATTTAATCAAATATGGCTTTTATTTAAAAAAATGAATTCTGGATATTGTTAAATTTGTCCACAGCAAATCTACATTTGTACACAGCTTGTTCATGTGCAGCGAGTTTGTACATATCTTCAATCCAATCGTTAAAAGGTGGCTGCATTTTTATTTTTCTAGTTTACCAATACCAGGTAATAAGGGCTGAGGGAGTCCATTCATATTGTCCCTTTGAAGGTTCCATGTGTTGGGTCTATAATTCAAAAGAATATTTTCCTCTGCAAATTTAAGATTGTTCTTTATAGTCATGCTGACCGTTTCTATTACCTTCTGCCAGAAATTTTTGAGTGTAGGACCATAGCTGTCAACTTTTCCCTTTTCTTGCGAGGAATCCTATTCAGAATAAGGGAATTTCCCTTAAAAAAGGGGGGGGGGACGTTGACAGCTATGTGTAGGACAGTGTCCCAACATAGTGTTCTTAATGTTGTAGACCGCCCTGGGATCTTTGGATAAAGTGTGGTATGAAAATTCATGCAATTCGAAATATATCCAAACAAATATCTAAGGCTGAGTGGAAATATGTGGAAGACTATCTGAAAAAAGAAGGTATAAGAACGGATTTGGTGATTTGCTTAGATTGAGATATATGTGGGGAGATTTATATTAAAATGTGAGCTATTTATTTAGTTATATATTTTTCAATCATTGTATAAGGTATAGCAAGTTTTGTTTCATTATTAAGGGAAGCGATATACAGACAATTGGAAGTCAATTTTTAATTGTTATTTATAATTCTTTGCTTTTTTCTGTGTGTTTTGTTTTTTCAAATATTATTTTCTGTGGATTATTTTGTCTAGATTATATGTTTTTTTGGGGGGGGGTTGTTTGTTTCTATTGGTTGATTTGATATGGTTGTATTTTATAAGTCTGAAATTAAATAAAGTTATTTTATTTTATTTTTTAAAAAGGAAAAGGAAATTCAAACAATAGGGAACTGTTGTTTATCCCCCCCCCGAGCTACAATTCCCAGGATTCCTCAGGGCAGGGATTGTGCTTCAAATGCACGGTTGTGTATGCAGCATTTGTGTGCCTGGAAAACAAAACGCATACATGTTTCACCCCCGTGAAGACCAAGGATCTTCCCTTTTCTTGCCTCAGGCTTTTGCAGCCATGCCACAACCCTTCCCATTTTGCCGCTGCCGAGCATTGCTGCCATTTCCCATTTCTCATTAGCAGCAGTTGGCTTGTCCATTCAGGTGGCCCGTGAATTTATAGGGATTGTCAGCTTGGCTTTTTATGAGAAATTGGAGGGAGAGAAGGGGACAAATGCCAGGATTTGTAAGCCCCATAAACCTTGCCTGCTCCAGGTTTTTATCTCTGTGTCAGCCCAGTGAGCAGAGCAGCTTTTGGTTACCCCAGGCCTGTTAAATTAGTACTGGGCCCTGCATTCCAGGGTATAAATATCGGCCATTGTAATGCTCAGGAATGCAAGCGTGTTGGAGTCTAAAATTAAAGACCTAGGAATAAGGCTTCTCGAGTTACCAGAAACAAGACTCCATTGTGTCCCCTCTGGGCTCTGGCCTGATACCGGAAAGTTGCCTGTTAGTATTTAGAGACCACTCCAGGTTAAATGCACGAGCCCAGCAGCCCCTGCACTAGAAAATTAGGATACACGTTTTTAATTGAAACCCTATTGACTGTGCAGTTATCTTGTTCCAAAATCCCGCTCGGTTTGTGCAGAGAAGGATGCGTTTCAGGAATTTGAGTATATCCCAAGAGTATGGTCTCCAGTCTGCAGTTTCTCTTGGTGGGTGAGTGTCCACGCACACGAGGACCTGTGTTTTGGAGACAGCCCTGGGAATGCCAATTGGCCATTTAAGGGTGCAATATACATTTTAGAATGTTGTGCGGGGGGCGCTGTGGGTTAAACCACAGAGCCTAAGGCTTGCCGATCAGAAGGTTGGCGGTTCGAATCCCCGCGACGGAGTGAGCTCCTGTTGCTTGGTCCCTGCTCCTGCCAACCTAGCAGTTTGAAAGCACGTCACAGTGCAAGTAGATAAATAGGTCATAGCTGTCAACCTTCCTTTTTCTTGCATTGGGAAACGGCCATAGCTGTCAACCTTCCCTTTTTTTGCAGTGGGAAACGGCACTGGAATAAGGGAATTTCCTGCAAAAAAAAAGGGAAAGTTGACAGCTATGAAATTGGTACCGCTCCGGCAGGAAGGTAAACAGCATTTCTGTGTGCTGCTCTGGTTCGCCAAAAGTGGCTTAGTCATGCTGGCCACATGACCCGGAAGCTGTATGCCGGCTCCCTCGGCCAATAAAGCGAGATGAGCACCACAACCCCAGAGTCGTCCGCAACTGGACCTAATGGTCAGGGGTCCCTTTACCTATACATTTTAGAAATAAGAAGAACGTCCATGTTTCTGCGACTCCTTCCATTTATGCAGCAGCACATCTCCCAAGATTGCCAATAAAACAAGATGCGAAGGTGAGGCCCTACACCCCCCTAAAGTAATACTTTCAGCTTAGGTAAAGGTAAAGGACCCTTGGACGGTTAAGTCCACTCAAAGGCGACTATGGGGTTGTGGCGCGCACCTTGCTTTCAGGCCGAGGGAGCTGGTGTTTGTCCAGACAGTCATGTGGCCAGCATGACTAAACCGCTTCTGGAGCAACGGAACACCGTGATGGAAACCAGAGCACACAGAAACGCCATTTATCTTCCTGCTGCAGTGGTACCTATTTATCTACTTGTACTGGTGTGCTTTTGAACTGCTAGGTTGGCAGCAGCTGGGACATAGCAACGGGAGCTCACTCCGTCACTGGGATTCGAACCGCCAACCTTACAATCACCAAGCCCAAGAGGCTCAGTGGTTTAGACCACAGCGCCACCAGCATTCCACAAACGTCTTAAGAAGGTAGATGTTCAAAGGAAAGAGTTGTAGCTCCATGGAAGAGAACCTGCAAAGTTCATTCCCAAGCATCTCCAACCAAGGCTGGGATGCCCCCTATGTGAAATCATGCAGAGCGGCTGCCAGCCAGGGCGGACAATACGGAGCCTGATGGACCAATGGTCTGACTTGGTAGAAGACATCAGACCCTCCAAGTGTCACCATTTTTCAGGGACAGTCCTGGATTTGCAAAAGCCGCCCCGGTTTCTGTTTTAATCTGGAAATGTCCCACTTTCCCTTAGGATGTTGCTATTTTCATCAAAAAAAATGTTGGAGGATATGGTAGGGCACCTCTATTGGAGAAATACTGGAGGGTATGGAGTTGTGCAACCTCCAAGCCAAGGAGCTAAGTAATTATACAACCTTTAGAAGACACCTGAAGACAGCTCTCTATAGGGTAGCTTTGTAATGTTTCAAATTTTATTATGTTTTTATAAATGTTGGAAGCTGCCCAGAGTGGCTGGGGTAGACCAGCCAGATGGGCAGGGTATAACTATCAACAACAACAACAACAACAACAACAACAACAGAACAGGAGAACAACGGGAATATTTTCATGGGAGAAATGTTGGATAGTATGCACCAGCTGCCACTGCAAGAGTCTCTGCCAACTGTTTTGACAGGTGGGAACCATCATGGTTTGAATACACACAGAGAGAGGGGGGGAATGACTGTGCTGAATCACCATGTTGGACTAGGACCTGCGAGACCAGGGGTGGATCTACACCCAGGGGGGAAAAACGCTATAAATAAGTCAGAAATCAAATCGTTAAAACAAAAGAAAATTTTAAAAAAAACGCTATGGAAAACCGCTCAGAAATAATTCTTTTGCTCTCCAGTGCCATCTGGTGCTACATGTTTATAACGCATTCAAAACGCTGTTCCTTGACTAATGTAGCTGAGTGCCAGGTTTCACATTCCTCCTCAGCCATGAAAATAACAAAGTGGCCTTGGGTGAGACACCGTCTCTCAGTCTGACCTACCACTCAGGGTGATTGTGAGGATAAAATGGGGAAGAGGAGAACCACGGAAGCCACCTTGAGCTCTCTGCATGTGAGCTGGGATATCAATGTAACAATAAATAAGAGTTGTGGCCTCAGATTGGCAGAGGCAAAAGGCTCCTCACTGCTTTGGCTGGCAAATAAGCCCAGGCAAGAAGCTTTTCTAAGAGTCAAGGAGGATTACTTTAGCTGCTCTAGCCATCAGATGCAAAGAAGATTCTTTACTGGTTTCTCTGCAGTTCTCCCCTTTGTCCCAAGCTGGGAGGTGGCAAGCGGACCGGATTCCTAACTAACATTCCCCCGGAATGACAGTCCAGCCAGGACTCACTTGAGCCTTGACACTTCGTCCCTGAGATAGGCAAATTGCAGATGTGCTCTCTGTTATCCATTTGCACCCAAACTGCTGCAAGTCGAATCGTATGAAGAAATCAGATTTGCAGCTGTTTCTCTTTCTCCAAATGTTTTATCCAAGCAATAGCCTTCTTGTAGTTCTTCGTTTCCCAGCAACTGGCATTCAGAGGCATGTGGGCGCCTCTGACTTTGGAGAGCCCATTCAGCTTTTGTGTTGTGTTGTGTGTGTGTGTGTAGGCACACCACATGGAAGTCACACACTGGGTTTTATCAAAGCTGCCTTTAAGACATGCAACATAATCTTAAACTGCTTTCAGCAGAGGTTCACATTGGACGTAACTCCCTTGTGAGTTTAGGGTTCAGTCTTCATTGATAATATCTCAAACGATCCCTGTTTATAGTACATCCAACACACGTGGGTGGCGCTTTGGGTTAAACCACAGAGCCTAGGGCTTGTCGATCAGAAGGTCAGCGGTTCGAATCCCCACAATGTGGGTTCAATCCCCACAATGGGGTGAGCTCCCGTTGCTCAGTCCCTGCTCCTGCCACCTAGCAGTTCAAAAGCATGTCAAAGTGCAAGTAGATAAATAGGTACTGCTCCGGCGGAAGGTAAATGGCGTTTCCGTGTGCTGCTCTGGTTCGCAGAAGCGGCTTAGTCATGCTGGCCACATGACCCAGAAGCTGTACGCTGGCTCCCTCAGCCAATAAAGCAAGATGAGCGCCGCAACCCCAGAGTTGTCCATGACTGGACCTAATGGTCAGGGGTCCCTTTACCTTTACACGCTTAAGATTGTTGTTGTTGTTCAGTCATTCAGTCGTGTCCGACTCTTCGTGACCCCATGGACCAGAGCACGCCAGGCACGCCTATCCTTCACTGCCTCCCGCAGTTTGGCCAAACTCATGTTAGTAGCTTCGAGAACACTGTCCAACCATCTCATCCTCTGTCGTCCCCTTCTCCTTGTGCCCTCCATCTTTCCCAACATCAGGGTCTTTTCCAGGGAGTCTTCTCTTCTCATGAGGTGGCCAAAGTATTGGAGCCTCAACTTCAGGATCTGTCCTTCTAGTGAGCACTCAGGGCTGATTTCCTTGAGAATGGATAGGTTTGATCTTCTTGCAGTCCATGGGACTCTCAAGAGTCTCCTCCAGCACCAGTTTAAAGCATATGGTCCCCCAAAGAATCTGGGAGTTGTCGTTTCTTAAGGATACTGGGAATTATAGCTTTGTGGGTGGGGGAACTACAACCACCAGGATTCTCTGGGGGAAGTCATGTGCTTCAAATGCATGGTGTAGATTTATTTACTAGTGAAACACTGCTTGTGGTTGATAACAACGGTACAGCTTTATTTTATTTTTTGAATATGTTAATGCAAACGAGGCAAATGCCATCTTAGAAGGGGCATTTCCTCCTGTAAGAAAAAGAAGCGACGCTTCTCTCCTGAGACTCTGCCTGCTGTGGATAAAGTTCTCCATCTTTTTCTGCGGAACGATTGGCTTTTTTCTCGAGCGCAAGTTTAGAGCCAGTCCATTCATTTACCAATTGGCTGAAACTCCTATAATTAATAAATGGAAATAAAAGTGGGAAATGATGTGTGTGCCTTTCTCTCTCTGTGTATAATGTAGTGACTTTTCAAGGTAGGGTTGCCAACATTTCTCCCTGCTCCTGTGCCTTTTACAAGGTGTGACCAGAAAGTTCAGTGAATGGTCACAGAAATCAGACAGCGAGAAATATTCGAACATACAATCGGCATCGGAAACCCACGAAATGCTCACAATTGTGAACGGAGATGAAGCTGTAACTCAAAAGACAGTGTATGTATGAGTGGTTTGTTTCCGTGAAGGGCGGCAAACCATCGAAAATGACCCTCGGTCTGGCAGACCGTCAACGAGCAGAACGGCAACAAATGTCGACAGAGTTATTGAGTTATTGACGCGGGATCCGCGTTTGTCCGTCCGAATGACGGTGGAAGAATTGCATATTCCGCGAGAAATCGTTACTGATGTTGCTGAGTTGTCCCACCCACCATATTCTCCTGATCTGGCCCCATCGGATTTCTTTCTTTTTCCAGAAATGAAATCTGCACTGAAATGGCACAGATTTCCCAACATTTCACATGCCCAAGCTGCTGTGACGAGGGAACCGAAAGCAGTACGAAAAGAGGACTTCTCCAGAAGTTTCCAACAGTTCTACGAATGTTGTCAACGGTGCATTGTCTCAGAGGGGGCCTACTTTGAAGGCCTGTAAGGTACGTATGTTCGAATATTTCTTGCTGTCCAATTTCTGTGACCATTTACCAAACTTTCCGGTCACACCTTGTATATCCAGTTGGCGATATGCTCAAGACATTAGCAGATCATAGAATTGTAGAACTGGAAGGGACCACGAGGCACACACCCAGTCCAACCCCCTGCAATGCCGGGATCTTTTGCCCAACATGGCGCACGAACTAAGATTACGAGTCTCATGATTTACCGCCTGAGCTATGATCCTATTTATCTACATGCTGCAAAAAGTTACATCTATGGATCCCTACATATTAAACCGCTGCAAGAGGAACAGGAGGAGGCCAAGTTGACCTTCCCTCCCTCCTTTGGTTTGTTTGTTAACAACCCTATTTTAAGGTGAAGCGATGAAGCATTTCTTCTAATTGCCACAAGGGCAGTAGAGTGGTGCATTGGTTCTTGAACTCGATCTGTTCCGGGACTCCGTTCGACTCCCGGAACGGTTTGAAAACCAAGGCGTGGCTTCCGGTTGGCTGCAGAAGCTTCCTGCACTTAATCGGAAGCTGTGGAAACCGCGTCGGATGTTCGAATTCTGAAAAACGTTCACAAATTTCTGGGTTTGCGGTGCTTGGGAGCCGATTTGTTCGACAACTAAGCTGTTCCAAGGTACCGCTGTACACAGTGCCATGTGCATTGCTGAAACCTCCCTCCCCAAACTTCTTTTGCACCTTAAACTGCATTTTCCCTTTCCCAAGCACTGCTGGGTTCTCTTCCCTACCAATAGAGCCTTTGGCTCCAGCCTTCTGTTTCATCTGTGTGCTAGGCTCCCCCCACCTTTCCCTTTTCTTACAGGCAACCCTCCCCCATTAGCAACATGAATTTTAAGCACAACCAGATGTAGGAGGTGAGGCTGACGGACCCTGCCCCTCTGCCTTTGTGCTCTCCGAGGAGGTTCTTAGGGGAGAGTTACCATCTCAAACCTCTCCTTCTTGCCATTCCCCCCCCCCCCAGTTTTGAAAATCAGCATCTTTATTTGTTCCAGGCAGGCGATAGAGCCAGTTTATATATTGACCTCACAGGATGGGCTAGAATTGGTTCAGTATGTTTGAAGCGGCAGTGTCTTAAAATGGTTGGAATCCTATATTTGTGCATTAGTAAAAAAAAGGGGGGGTAAAAACACTTTGGCTGTCCTCTTCATCGCCATGGAGTCTGAATTCAACACTTCTTGCTCATGGAATTGCTTTCTGGAAATGACTACATATATATGGAGGGACGCGGGTGGCGCTGTGGGTTAAACCACAGAGCCTAGGGCTTGCCAATCAGAAGGTCGGCGGTTCGAATCCCCGTGACGTCAAAGTGCAAGTAGATAAATAGGTACCGCTCCGGCGGGAAGGTAAACGGCGTTTCCGTGTGCTGCTCTGGTTTGCCAGAAGTGGCTTTGTCATGCTGGCCACATGACCCGGAAGCTGTACGCCGGCTCCCTTGGCCAATAAAGTGAGATGAGTGCCGCAACCCCAGAGTCGTCCGCAACTGGACCTAATAGTCAGGGGTCCCTTTACCTTTACATATATATGGCGGGAAATTGTTCTTTACATGCAGCATTTTCAGAGGGAAATTCATGAGCAGGCCCTAACAAGAATCTAGGGGTCATTAACAAGAATGGCCTCGTGGCTATAGGACTGAGAAATCCAGTTTTAATTTTTTACGCTACAACATCCCATTTAAAATCACCAACCTTCCCTTTCAGTCTTGAGTCATGTTTGCAAGATCACTAAATGTAAAGGGGTTTTGACAGCAATTCCAATCTGCTTTTATGTTTAACATGCTTAAGGTGGTACAGTGGAACCTCGGCTTTCAAAAGCCAAACCCCCGGAAGTAATTGTTTTCGAACGCGCCTCAGAAGTCAAACAGCTTCTGAGGCGCATTTCCCCATTTTCTCAATGGATTCTGCCGACCGTCCATTGTGCCTCGGTTGTTGGACGTTTCGGAGGTCAAACGGTCTTCCGGAACAGATTACATTCGACAACCGAGGTACCACTGTATTTGCAATACTAGGGTTCAACCAAATTTCTCAGAAAACAGTTTTCTTCTGTTTCTTTTCTTTTTGAAGTTTGTCTCAAACTGTTATCAAGAACTTCAGTCTTCCTCTGGAGACCAGTCAATGAAATGGTATCCCCCCCAATCCTGCTATCTATTAGTTTTGGGTGCAACTGTGGATTCCATGTTAATATTGTTGGGTATTATTTTAATATAGCCGAAGGAAACAATGGGCTTGGCCCCCGACTTCTCCTGATGTCCCTCTCTTAACTCACTGCTTCCTTCATTCACCCATATGAACTAACAGCAATAGACAGAGGCTCTGAGATTACATCTTCAAGCTCCTTTAGTACACTTGAAACAAAATAAAATAAAAAAATTTCTTCCAGTAGCACCTTCGAGACCAACTAAGTTTGTTCTTGGTATGAGCTTTCATGTGCATGCACACTTCTTCAGATACGAAAGCTCATACCAAGAACAAACTTAGTTGGTCTCTAAGGTGCTACTGGAAGGAATTTTTTTGTTTTATTTTGTTTTAACTATGGCAGACGAACACGGCTACCTACCTGTAATTAGCATACTTGGTTTTAGCTCATCAGGCCATGGAGATTTAAATTCATTTAAAGTTGCTAAGTGTTCCTTTACCACCTCTTTTCCTGTCTTGGGCTGCAACTCAGAGGAGGGCAACCAAAATGGTCAAAGGCCTGGAAACGATGCCTTATGAGGAACGGCTTAGGGAGCTGGGTATGTTTAGCCTGGAGAAGAGAAGGTTAAGGGGTGATATGATAGCCATGTTCAAATATATCAAAGGATGTCATATAGAGGAGGGTGAAAGGTTGTTTTCTGCTGCTCCAGAGAAGCGGACACAGGGCAATGGATTCAAACTACAAGAAAGAAGATTCCACCTAAACATTAGGAAGAACTTCCTGACAGTAAGAGCTGTTCGACAGTGGAATTTGCTGCCAAGGAGTGTGGTGGAGTCTCCTTCTTTGGAGGTCTTTAAGCGGAGGCTTGACAGCCATCTGTCAGGAATGCTTTGATGGTGTTTCCTGCTTGGCAGGGGGTTGGACTGGATGGCCCTTGTGGTCTCTTCCAACTCTATGATTCTATGATTCTATGAACTCCCTCTTTGCATCACAAAGAAGTGATGGGTGAAGACAGAGGCAAAGCAGGTGCTGAGCAATTCGACCTTTTCTCTGTCACCCAACAGCATTTCTCCATCTTCTCCACACAAGGGACATACTACTTGCTGTGACGGTAACATGAAGGTGCTGGAGGTGAAATAGTTAAACCAGGTTACCAATCCGAACCCAGAGGGGGTGGAGTCAGAGTGACAGTTGGCAGTTGAGATAGAGAGGTGGTTAGTTGGGGGAGTGGGTTGGAATTGGGAGGTTGGCTGGAGTGGGAGTGAGTTAGGAAAGAGTGTGCATAGGTGAAGTTAATGTAACAGGAAAACTGAGTCAAGACCAGTTAGGAGAATAGAAGACAAGTAAATAGCTGAGAGGTGGTTAAGTGAGGGAGAGCTGGTAGAGGGAGTTATAGGTCTGGGAAGACACCCATGTTTGACATTGTTTGCAATCGTTTATGAAACCACATGCTTGTTATTCTGTAATAAATAAACATAAGTTTGATGTTACAATTTAACCCTGACTGGACTCAATAGATTTACCAGGTAGGGCCTGGTTGGTTGGTGAGAGAAGAGAGCATGGTGGCACAGGGATCAATCGAACGTGAAACGTCCGGGGACCCTGTGTGTGATCGCCACACTTACGTGTTCTTCCTCTTTCTTTGAATGTAAGCAAATAAACCTTTCTTATTGCTTCTTACCCTCTCATGCAAGCCCAAGTTCATGGCTCGAACTGTGCTGTAAGTGAGTCAATTGCCTTGGAATCCAGAGTCATTTGTCTTGGAGTGGAAACGAGACTTTCTCTGTTCTTTAAATGAAAAGAGGCACCACACGAATTAAATAAATAAATTGCCATATTTTTGCCCCTTCTTTTTTATCGCACTGCTATGGAAAGAACAACTCTGCCTTGCCTCATTTGTGAGCTATGTCAGCAGAAAGAATTTGAAATTCGAAGAAAAGCTTGGTGCTGCACCGACGGAGAGGGATGGAAAGATAAGTAGTTTAGGCCCCTCTTAAGAGACCACGTTTGCCCCCAATTAGTGGCATAGCGATATTTGTTAAGCATGCAGATGCATTCATACTTGCGAGAGGTTGAAAAGCACATCCCAATTTTTCCTCTCTGGGGAGCAATAAGAAGGGAGAGTGTTAAATCAACCACCCAGTACAACTTTATGTAACGTTAATAAATCAGACAAATGAAATTAGCTGAGGCTACATAAGCTGTTAATCAACTTGCCACTCTGGCATGGCACTTGAAAATAAATTGGCAGACGCAAGACCACCTAGGTGTGAGCTGGGAAGTTTTCTTTTAATGAACATTGTAGTACCTTGGCTCCCGAACACCTTGGGAGTCGAACGTTTTGGCTCCCAAACAATCGAAAAACAGAAGCGAGTGTTCCAGTTTTTGAACATTCTTTTGGAAGCCGAATGTCCGACAGGGCTTCCGATTGGCTGCAGGAGCTTCCTGCAACCAATTGGAAGCCGTGCTTTGGAAGTTGAACGTTTCGGAAGTCAAACGGACTTCCGGAACGGATTATGTTTGACTTCCAAGGTACGACTGTACAGGACTATGATCTCTCTGTCTCTCTGGTGGTCTTCTTGTCCCCAGTTTAATCATCGCACACATACCTGCTTGCAAGAAACTAGGCAATGCTAGATCTTTGATTTCTTGTTAGTCCCTTTTTTGAAATCTGCAAGACTGGGAGCTGCTCATATTCAAATCTGAAAGCTGCACCTCCCAGACCCAGTTAATGGTTGTTGGTGTTCCCTAGAGCAAAAACATGGTGTAATCAGACTTGTGTCTTTTAGGAGATTTTCTCATCTCGAGCTGGTAATTTGTGAGATATGCACAAGTGACAGCTCTCCCTTAGCGCCTCGTCATCACAATGGTTACCTATCCTCTGTAGTTTGCAGAGAAGTCACGATTTTTGCAATAGAGGAGAAAAAATTAGCTGGAATGTTTGCCCTCAAATGGCATATAAACCGACCCAGATTCTGCCTTCATCATCTGCTTTAATAACCGCTTCTAGTCTTGTTTTCACACTTCAGTCCAAAGCACTTAACAGTGTCCCTGCTACATATAGCTTTTTGTGATTTTTGCACTAGGGTTCCTTGGCGTGTGCCACCATCAACACAATGTGTGTTATCTTTTTTGGGGGGGTATTGTGTTTGCTGTTGTTGTTGTGTTGTGTGCTTTGTACTTTTATACCAGTGGTTCCCCCCCCAAAAAAACTTGGGTTGGGTCTCCAACTGTTTTTGGACTACAACTCCCATCATCCCTAGCTAGCAAGACCAGTGGTCAGAAATGATGGGAATTGTAGTCCTAAAACTGAACCAGAGACCCAAGTTTGGGAAACGGTGTTTTATACTGCAAACCACCCTGTGATCTTGGGATGAAGGGCAGTATATGAATGTGATAGATAATAATAATAATAATAATAATAATAATAATAATAATAATATGTTGGTGAAGTACCTCCTGAATACAAGGTTTGTTTGATGATGCCACCCTCCTTCTCATTTTAGCCACCCAGGAAAGTTACGAATGAGACACCTGTCATGGAAGGGGAACTTGTTTTTGTTAGAAAACTTTAAACTATACAGTGGAACCTTGGCTGTCGAATGTAATCTGTTCTGGAAGACCGTTGGACTTCTGAGGAGCATTCGAAAACGGAAGCAATAACTTACGGGTTTTTGGTGTTCGAAAACGGAAACATTTTGCTTCCGAGATGATCGGAAACTGAGGTTCCACTGTACATGGTGTTTTGGTTTTTTTAATGTGCCTTTGTTAAATGCAACCTGGACCATTCTGTAGCAGCTGAAACCGAGGTGCAACAATCCTGTGGAAATCTTGAGCACGTTTGCCTCCTTCCTCATAGCTTAAGGCAAACGAGTCCCGAACCAGGTGCCGGAGCCGTGCGAAAGGCTGAAGTGTGTCTTAGAAAATTAAGCCACTGCTTTGGACGTGTCCTCCCCACGGTGCCTGTGGGAGTGAGGAAGTCCAACGCCACATTGATTCCCCTTTTCTCCGCTGACATAAAGGCAGTGACAAGAGAACAAGGGAAGGCACTCTGGGATTCTCCAATGCAGCCAGCACAATTGCTGACAGCTACAGGGGGATAGAGACAGAAGCATGCTCATTGCCTGGACAGCCAAGTCCCATCCTTGAGCCTTGACTGATTGGACAAACGGGAGATGCCAGGAGGCAGCAATAATTGGGCTACCCTACAGTTGCAAGGCGGACGTTTGCTTATTGTCCTGGAAGCTAATTGAATAGACACACAAACACACACATATATAGGCATGTTGTGGGAATGTTGAGGAAGGTAGGGTAGGATATATTGATTAAATATTATCTCTCCTCGCTCACACTAGTGAGCAAGCAGCAGAGCACATCCCTTGCAGATTGCTGGAAGCAAGTTGATGGATTCGTTAGAATCATTTAAATTAAGCAATCCCACCTGGATCATTTCTGGTAAGTTTCCCCTTTTCATTCCCCTCTTAAAATAATAATAACACGGCAGTCTTCCTGAAAAGTTAAGAGTAAAGTTTACTTACGTTCAGTTCACAGCAGTAATCTGAAGGCAGGCTTTATCTTGTGGTTACATTTGTAACATCACAGTTACATTTGTAGAGAAAATAAGTCTGAGCGAAGCTTCGGATTTTCTGCCTCGTAGAACAGAGGAGCCATGTGTTGGCTAAGAGCCAGAAGAGGAGGTCCAAGAGAGAAGTCCACAAGGAGAAAATGGACCCGGAAGCTGTACGCCGGCTCCCTCGGCCAGTAAAAGAGATGAGCGCCACAACCCCAGAGTCGGACACGACTGGACCTAATGGTCAGGGGTCCCTTTACCTTTAAACCAGCCAACATCACAGACCCATTTCAACGCACACACACCACACCCTTTTTGTGTCCCCAAGGTCACATTCACACCATATTTTTAAAGCACCATTAAAGCGCTTGAGGCAGCTATGGCTTCCCCCAAAGAATTCTGGGAGCTTTAGTTTGCTGAGAGTTGTCAGGAGACCCCTATATCTTGGGGGCTACCTGAAGCCTTATATACCAGCTGAGCCACAGAGATGATCTGGATTGTCCCTCGTGTTGGCAAAGCTCGTTTGACAACAACACGGAGCAGATCTTTCACTGTCATCAGCCCAGTATTGTGAAATAATCTGACAACAGAGATTCATCAATCGCCGCCTGTTTCAACTTTTAAACACCTTCTGAAAACTTTTCTATTCCGTCAAGCTTATGCAGGCAATTGAGAATATATCCTTCCACCATGGTTAGCTGATTTCTGATTTCAAGTTATTATTAAAAATGCAGTAAAATGGCTATCTACAAACTCAATAAAACAGAGAATACAGCACAAAGCAATACATAGTGGGATGGCAGCAGTTCCAAAGCAGCTCATAAAAACTATCCACAATAATTAAAACCTGAGAAAATAAAAGTATTTTATTATATCAAGCAGGTGCCAGGCAAATGTCATATTACATTTTAACTTTTTGGTATGTTTCTTAACGTATGGTTTTATGTACAATTATTCTAAACTGCTCTGATTTTTTTTTTATGAACAGCAATTTTAAAAAATATATATATATAAATTCCCAAAGTAGTTTAACCATCAATCCCTTTTCTCAGGGAACTCTGGGAATGTGTCCCCAAGTTGCGCCACTTCCCTCGTCCCAAGGACATGGGGGCAGGTAACAATACGTTAATTAATAAATCACATCCCTGGCCGCCACATGCCATTTTGAATTTAATGTCTTGCCTGGATATCCTTGCCCATCATTCCTAAAAGGAATGTTTCAATATTTTTCTTAAAGGAATATTTAATGATTTTCTTTAATTCTTTGTATATCGTCTCCCAAAACATTTTGATTTCATTACAGTACCACCACATATGCATATACGTGCCTATTTCTTTATCCAGGCAAAAGATAGAACCAACAGTTTCAGACAGACTCCTAATAGCAAGAAAGTGGAAATCAGAAAGAGTACCAAACAAAGAGGATTGGCAACTAAAAATGATGACGTACTATAATCTAGCATCAAAATATGAGGAATTAAAAGGGATAAAGGAAAAGGAGAGAGAAAATAACTGGAAGTCATTTAAGGATTATATCAAATTACATATTGAAAAGGCTGATCTCTTGGCAGAGTTGTAAAGGCTCAAGTAAATGGGGGAAAGAAGAAATAAAAGCAGATATAAGGGCATGCAGATAGAACAAGGAGCAAATACAAATGTTGTAATGGGGAGGTTGAGAAGCAACCGAGGGAGGGGGAGAGAAATCTCCCAGGGAGGGGGGGGGAAGGGGAATGAGTGTAAAAAGGATGTGAGATGTATGTTTTTGTCTTTGTCTATGTAACTTTTGTGTAATTTTTTTTAAATTTTTGACTCTGTAAGACGTGAAATTAAATAAAATTAATTTTAAAAAAGAATTCAATGTCTTGCATATTTCTGTAACACACACAGGCGTTGGGCTTTAGTGAGTCCTTGAGAAGAGAAGAATTTCGAAGTAGGAGGCAAGCCGTTTACCACTTCTTGCTACGCCACCTGTATAATGAGATATTTAAAACAGAGTCGCCATATTTCAAAAAAGTAAAAACCAGGACACCCTGATTGCTGAGCTTTTTTTAGACAAACCATGAGCTCCTCCTCCTCCTTACAAAAATGTGATTTTTTTCCAATTGACTTTCCTGAGACTTAGGACAAAGCGCCACATTTCGGAAATTGCCCCTGGATGTCAATTCTGCCTTTGAAATTCCGGGGAAATGGCGGCCCTAATTTAAAAGAAATCCGAATTCATTTTTGAAGTTGTGATGGAACATAACGGTGGAAGCAGCCTCTGGGTACAGGCTGACTAGGGCTTTACAGGTCGTCATATTCTGCATCATTTGCCTTCCCATTCCTCACGGCGGGGCCCTGAACTAGATGTTTTAGTGAGCTATCAGCAGTGACACCAGGCTCTGTTTCCTGAATAGCGGCACAGCTATAAAGTGGGTCTTAATAGGCCCATCAATTAGAAGGAATGACTGTTAAGTGTGACCGTTCTTTGACCAACATGCTACGAACCTCTTGAGCTAAAAGCATTAATGTCTGCAGCTTGAACAAAAGTGTCGGGGGGGTTGCGACGCTCAGAACCATATGTAACCCAGGTCTCAAACCTTGGCTTGTCACTTGTTCGTCACCTCACGTACGGAACGGGGACCCGAGATTCTGTCCCAGCAAGAAAGAAGGGGGATTACGGACAACGAAGAGCCTTGCTTCCACCAGGAGACTCTTGACGCTTAATAGTCCAGTGGTACCTCGACTTACGAATTACTCGACAAACGAATTTTTCGACTTACGAATGAAAAAAGTGCCTGCACGCCTACAAATTTTTCAACATCCGAAGGACATCCGTTGGCGGTTTTAGATGGGGTTTACTCGACTTACGAATTTTAGATGCGGTTTACTCGACTTACGAATTTTTCCGAATTTTTCGTTTCCAATGCATTCCTATGGGGAAATCGCTTTTTTCGACTTACGAATTTTTCGACCTACGAATGTGCATTCGGAACGGATTAAATTCATAAATCGAGGTACCACTGTATTTTCCCCCTAGGAGCAAAGCTGCTCGCATTTTCTTAGCACAGCTGTGCATTGCCTACTGAAATATAATCTAAGCTGTTGATCTGTCACCCCCCTGCCCCAGGTGAACCAACAGGCCAGGGCGGGGTGGGGGAAGAGGAGGGAATTATCTGCGGTCACATGTTCTTTCTTTCTTTAAAATAAAAAATAAAACTCCTGGACTTGGGATTATCATATTTTTCTTTTTTTTTGCTGTCAGACCACTAATGAGCTTCGAGGAATGTCAACTTCCCCGCAGGATCAACCTGATGTTTTAACAGGGAGGTGTCAGTCTGGATTTCTGCTGATGGTGTCCATGGCTGATCAAACGGAGAGGTAATTAAACAGCAGAGACTTTTTGATCATTGTGTTACTTTTGAAGGGGATCAGGAAGGGGAGGGGTTGCAGGGGAAGGGATTTTTAATCATAACGCTGGTTCGGCACCTGCGTTGTAAATGATTTTTTTTTTAATGAATTGGAATAAATCAAGATATGATGCTATGTTGCTGCCGCTATAATATGCTGTTTAATTCTCATCCTGGCTTATGACAATAAAACCCCATATACATAAACAACAAATCAAATCAAAAAAGGAAAATGCTTACAATTACACCAAGGGACAATCACCTCAAACAGCAGCCAGTTTTCACATAAATCATATTGTAGAGTTTGTCCCAAATCCCGTGTCCTATTCCCTTAAGCCAGGCACGGCCAAACTTGGCCCTCCAGCTGTTTTGGGACTACAATTCCCACCATCCCTGACCACTGGTCCTGTTAGCTAGGGATGATGGGAGTTGTAGTCCCAAAACAGCTGGAGGGCCAAGTGGCAATGAACTTCCAGTTTATGCAACCTTGGTAAAATAGGTACAGTATCAACTATTGCAATTACGTTACTATCGCCTGGAAATGCATTTCACCACGGCATTCACTTCTGCATCCTCATTTATTTCTCAGTCACTTCCTGGGCATCTTGAGTTTTTGTGCCCCTTTCACTAGCCAGCAAGTCCCATCTTCCAATTCCTCAAGGTTTGGAACGCACCACATACTGTGCCATGCTTTGGTATTCAAAGTGCCATGCTTCAGTATTCAAAGCTTGTAGTGGCGCTTTTGAATTATGGTGCTGGAGGAGACTCTTGAGAGTCCCATGGACTGCAAACCTATCCATTCTTAAGGAAATCAGCCCTGAGTGCTCACTGGAAGGACAGATCCTGAAGCTGAGGCTCCAATACTTTGGCCACCTCATGAGAAGAGAAGACTCCCTGGAAAAGACCCTGATGTTGGGAAAGATGGAGGGCACAAGGAGAAGGGGACGACAGAGGACGAGAGTGTTCTCGAAGCTACTAACATGAGTTTGACCAAACTGCAGGAGGCAGTGGAAGACAGGAGTGCCTGGCGTGCTCTGGTCCATGGGGTCACGAAGAGTCGGACACGACTAAATGACTAAACAACAACAACAACAAGCGGCACAGCTTATTTGGGTGGAAAAACATTTGCGCAATATCCTTTATGCCAGGCTTCCTCAACCTCGGCCCTCCAGATGTTTGGAGACTACAATTCCCATCATCCCTGACCACTGGTCCTGCTAGCTAGGGATCATGGGAGTTGTAGGCCAAAAACATGCTCAGCCGGAGGTGGAAATCTCCTATGCGAGGGCAGTATCATTTCCCTCCTTGTTATAACCAACCAAAAAAATATATACGGTGGCTGCAATCCTAACCCCACTTACCTGGGTGTAAGCTCCATGGGAACTTACTTCTGAGTAGACATAGCTAGGATTGCACTGTAAGTGTCTCCTTTGGGATCATGCCTGCTACTCTTTTTTCCTTCGGTATAGAATTCTGGGCTTTCATTCTTCAAGTACCTGTGGGTTTCAAAACAACAACAGAAATAACTTCACCACCAGCAGTGATTTGGTGTCAAAGATCCATTTTCCCAGTTGGAAAGCCATGTAGCTCCGCTCACAGAGCCTTCAATCACAAGTGTTTGCAACTGAGATACTGGTTTCGCAGTTGGTTCTGACTGAGGCCCTGTTCTGGTTCCCCATTTCCCTTTCTTTTTTTTTTTTTTTTTTTACTCTTGCGTATCTACTGCTTCCTGGTCTCTTCCACATCCCCCCATTTCCCAGCCTGCAGGATTTTATTCATGCTGGTAGTAAATGGTTACTTGGGTAATTTTCTCCCTGGCTCAGTCCTCTTCCGTGCCCCTCCTTCTGGGGATCCTCTCCTGTTTCTATGGAGAC
The DNA here is from genome assembly GCA_900245905.1 of Lacerta viridis. NCBI lineage: Eukaryota > Metazoa > Chordata > Lepidosauria > Squamata > Lacertidae > Lacerta > Lacerta viridis. The sequence continues at coordinate 472,494 of OFHU01001029.1, forward strand.
AACCTGTAAATGTGAAGCCCACCGAGGCCAAAGGCAAAAGCTGCCACTAATTTTGACTGCAGCGGTGTGCCAATCTCCGCCGGTATCTTCTCTTACGAACCGTTGGGTGTCCGTACAACATTGTACTGAGCAATAATCACGAACATAATGGAAAGCACACAATAATACATCTGAAATATCACCACAGTCCCCAGTATAGTCTATGTATCCTCCAATTAATCCAACCCTAGAATAGCATCAAAAGCATATACTGTCCCAGAAAACTGGCCCTTCTTTGTGTGTCTCCTCCATGTCAGGTCTGGAGGGCGGCAACACAAGAATGGGCCTTTTCTGTAGTGGCTCCCTGTTTGTGGAATGCTTTCCCCAGGGAGCTTTGCCTGGCACCTTCATTATATGTCTTTTGGCACTAAATGAAAACAATCCTCTTTAACCAGGCCTTTGGCTGATTAATATCCTACAGCCTTTTAAATGTATCTATGGGAAGGCGGGGGTATTGTTTTGGTTGAATTAATTACTTTTGTTTTAACTGGTATTTTATTCTGTGAACTGCCCTGAGATCTTTTGATGAAGGGTGATATATAAATTTAATATTTAATAATAACAATAATAACGGAATTACTACCTAGTCATGTTGGGGCTATGCAGTCCATGTCTAGCTTCTTTTTAAAAAAATCTTTTGTTATGTGAAATAATGTTTTGAAAAACCCTCCAAACAATAACAACCTAGATATATGTAGACTCTGTATAATCTGGTGCAATGGCACAAAGTTAAGAGGTGAATTTTGTAATATTCCTGTGCAGCATTCTCCAACCTGACACCCTCCATGTGTTTGGGACTACATTTCCCAGCAATCTCAGCTGCATAGCATCGTTTGGAGTTGTTATTCCAGAGGATACCCTTTCAGGCTGAGCATTTGTGGCAGGGGTGGCCTGTCCTGTTGCAGCCTGAGGCAAAATGGGAAGGTGCCTTCTCTCCCCCCCCCCGCCCCTTGTGCCAGATTTATGTATAGGCTAAGTAGGCTGAAGCCTAGGGCCTCTAAATCTAGGGGGCCTCGCCAGCGGGTAGTCTCCCCTCTCCCAAAATTGCAAACCCAGGACTTCATGCTATGGTTAAATGCCATGAAGGCTGAACTTGATTCCTTAGAGAGGAACAAGACATGGGAACCAGTTCCAGGCCTGCCCAGGCCACAAAAGGTGTACAAAGTTCAGTTATTGCAAAAGTTTTTTAGTGTTAACTTTATGCATTTTTTTTTTAAATCACCATGGTATTTAACAACAATATCTTATGTCCTTTAGAGGAGAAATTGTGAACTGCAGAATTTTAAATACATACCCATCATCATCCTTGGCTTCGCTCAATTTTGTTTATAGCACTCTTCCATTTTCTTCTAGTTGTGAGAGTGGGGGACGCGGAGGGGCCTCACAAGTGGAGTAGCTTAGGGCCTCTCTTCATCTAAATCTGGCCCTGTCTCCTCCCTTTCCAGAGATGGGAACAGGGGTGCCATGGGGGGGGGCACTGGGGAACCAAGGCTGCCCTAAAATTTTCAAGTAGGGGGCTGGGCCCCCTCAATATTCCACAGCCCATCAGGACTACCCACAGCCTTTGTGGGCTCTGTTGGACGGCTATGAAGGCCCCCACCGGGCGTACCTGGGGCCACGATGCGCCTTGTGAGACCTACTTGCAGCAGGTTGCGCCTGGCCTACCCACAGCTGAAGAGATCAGTAACTATACAACCTTTAGAAGACATCTGAAGGTAGCCTTGCATAGGTAAGCTCTTTTTAAAAAATGCTTAATGTTTTATTAAGTTTCTAGATATGTTGAAGGCCATCCAGAGTGGCTGGGGCAATCCAGTCAGATGCGTGGGATGTAAACAATACAATGATGATGATAACGATGGAATATGACTCCCTATTTTTTTTATCAGGGGAATGATTTTACATTTTGGATTTATAGGTACATAAGGGGGGAAATGCTTTGCGTGAATTTAAGCGAACGCTACCAAGCACCTTTGGAGAGGTGGATCTATACATGGGTGTAGCCAGGATTTGTTTTAGGGGGCACACAGGCTTTATGTTGGGGGCAGAACCGAGTTATCTGCCATGCAATTGGTCAATTAGTTAAGTATTTTTGTTTATTTACTTTTGTATTTTATTTCATGCACCCCCTTGGATACGCCTATGGATCTGTATCTACATATCTTTAATTGTGTATACACTTAACCAGATTACCTGACCGTGGTGTTTTAAGTGGGGGGGGGGCGCCTTCTTTCCTAGGCAGCCTTCGACAACATTTTTGCGGGTCTTCTCCGCGCGCCCAACGCGCTGTCACCTCCCCTCGCCTCCTCGCCTGATACGGGAGGGGAAGATAACCCCGAGTGGATGGATGGATGGATCGACGGACGGACGGACGAACGGGAAGGGTTAGGTCATCGGAGGCGGGGGGATCGAATGGGCGGTGAATCTGGAGCTGGGAGCCGAAGGGGAGGGGGGTGGAGCCGGCGAGAGAGGCGGGTGGGCGCATCGGGGAAAGGGGCGGGTCGGGAGCGGGAGACGCCGAGCGAGGCGGGGAGGCAGAGCCTGCCTGGGCAAGCGGAGGGCGGCACGCAGCCTGGAGCTGCTCGACCAGCGGAGGCAGTAGCAGATCCCGGCTCCGGCTCCGCGTTGTCCCGGCCGGGCGGCGGCAGGAGGATGCCGAGTTCCGCGGCCACCCACAGCTGCGCCGCGCCCGCCTGCGCCGCCGCAGCGCCCCGGCCACGCGGACCAGGGGGCTGCGCCGGGTTCCGCTAGGGACGCGCCGGGATGAGTAGGTGAGTTAGGGGGCGAGGCGCTGACAGCGGGCCGCTTAGGCGACGGGCCGGGCCGGGTTCCGGGCGGCGCTCCCAAGATCGTCCGGAGGGGGTTGGGCTGGGGATCGGAGAAAGGGAGCGCAACTCCGGACGGGACCTTTTGGACTTTGGAGTATCCCCCGGGGCAGTGGGGGGTGGGTGACGGCGCTCGGGCTGCCTCGCGTCGGGGCGGGGAGGCGAGCCCTGGGAGACGGGGATCTGGTGTGCTCCCGATCCACCAGATCATCGGCAGCGTAGGGTGGGCTGGGTTTCCCCGGCCAAAACATGCAGCTGCGAAGGCTTCCTTTCCCTGTAAACTAGCCGGTTGTCGTTTGTGCGATGGAGCCAACTGCTGGGGGGCGAGGGGTCTTCGCTCCCCCATAAAATATTTGAGGGGGCGCCCCCCACCCAAGTTGATGGACATTGCCATTCAAATGGAGTGTGTGCACCGCGTAGTGTGATCGATTATGCGGGGGACGGCTTCCCACCCCACTCCCAATTTTTTTTTTTAGGTTGGCACCCCTGAGGGGGGAACACACATACATATTGGGGGGGTGGGGTTCCTTTGCTTTGCAAAACGGCCTCTCCCGGGGCTGAGACCCGTCTTGGGGGACATATAGGGAGGTTTGGTTTTTTTTGCTTTTGCTTTCCCCCTTTTTTGGTCGAGAAACAGGAGTGTCTGAAGCTTCTGTGTTTACGTTGCGCAGGATAGGCGTGCGCCTGGTGACAGGGTTCTCCTCGTGGGTTTTACGCGCGACCTTTATGTCGTGCCAGACGCGAAACCTCTAAACCTCCTGGATCGCGGGTGGTGGTTTGGAATCTCCTGATGGCCCTTAATATCTAGATTACTGTTCTGGCGACATTGCTCTCTGAGAAGCAAAGGGGGTGGGGTCATTTTTCACTGGGGCGCGCGGGTTCAGTATTTGGGGATCATTCCCGTGCCGTCGGGGCATAAACTCTGCGCGCAAGAGCAAAGGTCGCCGGGGTTTGTGGGGCGGGGAGAGAGACCTTCCCTGCACGGCTTGTGGGTCTTCGGGAGGCTCGCTCTGTGCGTGTCTGGGGCTGGGAGATGTCCACTATTGCGCGTGGATTGCCTTTCGGAAGTGGGGCAGCAGATTGAGCCATCTGGGGAGCTCGGGAAGGGCCGTGGAAGTTATAGGTTTGTGGAAACTGCAGAACTAGTTTAATACGTATGGAGAGATGTCTGTGGATGAGGGCAATGTAGGGCTTTTAAAGGGAACCGGGTGGGGTGCGGGGGGGGGAAAGACGCACTGCTTCTGTGTGAGTGCGTTTGTGTACATTTATTTAGCGCCAGTTGGAGAGCAGGGAGCAAACACGGGTATATTTGGGGGCAACCAGAAACCAGGGCCCTTTGTTTGGATGCTGTGTCTGCCCTGACCCCTGGGGCGAGAGAAGCAGCCGTCTCTGGAGGAATTTTGATTCAGCGTGGCAGTGGCTGTTCCCTATTCTTTGCCACCGTCCAGGGTCCCTCGCTTGCAGGCGGTGGGAGGGAGGGAGCGTGCGGGGTGGGGGGCTTAAAAAAAACCGGGAGCCTCCCTTGGCTACACATGCATTTCCTATTGATTGCCTTTGAAAATCCCCTCAGGTTGTGGGTTTAGTGAGTTGTCAATTAGCCCAACTTGCAGGGAGCACGCAGAGCAGCTTCAAACAATGTCAGTTTGAGGCAGCGTCTCTCCCATCATCCATGACATTATTTTGCACACTCTAGAAATGCAATCGCAGGCAGGGGAAGGGGAGGAGGGGAGCTGCTGAAGCCTGCGCAGGAATGGAGGGGATGGGGATCATCTCTGGGGGCCCCTTCAAGTATTTGATTCTTGAGTGCTTCATAGCCTGTTATTCGCATGCATGTGTATGTGCGTGAGGCAGCTTTCATAAATGCACATGCGTACATGCGCATGCAGTTTATGGAGGCTGCAAAGGAGAAGATGCCTTTTGGGGGGGGGGGAGTCTTCCTGGAATTCCTAAAGGAAAGCTTAGGTCGCTCTGATTAATCCCTATTTGTTTCTCTGTACCTCTTGCAAATAACAATAACAACAAATTTTATTATTTATACCCCAGCTGCTGTGGGCGGCTTCCAGCACATATAAAAACATAATAAAAATGCCCAACATTACAAACTTCCCAATGCAGGGCTGCCTTCAGATGTCTTCTAAAAGTTACCGTAGTTTTTTACCTCCTTGACATTTGATGGGAAGGCGTTCCACAGGGAGGGCGCCAGAAATACGAAGGCTCCCCGTTGTTGTGGGCGGGAAGGGTGGCAGATTTCGAGCACTGTGTTTTCTCCACTAACTTCAAATTAAGAAACCCACCTCGAGCCTATCCCAGGGATTATTCAGCCAGCAGGGCCTGTGGTCAGAGTTGATGCGAGTCGCAGTTCAGCAGTGTATGGAAGGCACCAGTTTGGCTTCAGGAGAAGCTGCTTGCTCTGTATCTTTCAGTGCCCCCCCCCCCTCTTGGTTTGGCATGGGAAAAAAGCATCAGCAGCAGGTGAGCCAATTTCTGGCTCATAAGGAGCATCGTCGTAAAACAGTGACCGTGATTAGGCTAGGCTGCCTAACAATTGTGTTTTCTGCCATTGGCATAGTTCTAAATCGGCCTTCCCCTGATTTTGTTGGGGCTGTGGCTCTCATCTTCCCTGACAATTGGCCATGGTGGTTGGGGGTGATGGGAGCCCAACAACATCCCAAGACTTAAACATGCTGCTTAAGGTGGGCAGGGTGTGTGTGTGTGTGTGTGTGTGTGGGAAGCTTGCTTTTGCGAAGCACCATTGAGCAGCTAAGTTTTTTTTTCTGAGGTAATTCCGCTGCCCACTGTTAGATCAAGCTGGCTGGTCCCAGTGGTTGTTTCTGCTGTTAAAATCTAGGAATGCTGAAAAGTGGGCTTGACCTAGATTTATATCCCTTCTTCTCTGCTTCAGGAATCCGTCCAGCAGACATATTAATAATGTTCCTCTCCCACCACTCCCAGTTGCCCCTGGGAAGAATGACTATACCCTAAGCCCAAACATGGCCTCTAGGTTATGTATCTCTGGGTTTTTGAGCCCTGGCATTGTTTCTGTTTAATGTGCACATATTTACCGAAGGAAAGTGATCTCCAACGTGCTGTGCCTGTAATGGTGAGAAGATCTGTCTTTAATTACCAAATTGATTATGCCGATATGGGACATATGTGCTCCCCCCTCCGAAATGACAGAGAATGCTTTGTGTGAATTCTGCAGTTTTTTTAAGTTGAGGTGCCTGCCTGGTTTTAATTTTTTGATCCTAATTTTACCTTCTGCAGTCCTGAAAGTGCTATATACCACTAGGGTGGACTCAACCACAGTTTCCTTGGCTGCGGCTTCTTCTTCTTCTTCTTCTTCTTCTTCTTCTTCTTTTTGGTAAATTGTCAATGGCTGGCCAAATAGCTGCAGTTCAGTCAGCAAAGCAGCCCAATACAGTGGTACCTCGGGTTACATACGCTTCAGGTTACAGACTCCACTAACCCAGAAATAATGCTTCAGGTTAAGAACTTTGCTTCAGGATAAGAACAGAAATCGTGCAGCAGCGGAAGGCCCCATTAGCTAAAGTGGTGCTTCAGGTTAAGAACAGTTTCAGGTTAAGAACGGACCTCCGGAACGAATTAAGCACTTAACCAGAGGTACTACTGTACAAGGAAGGTTCTTCAATTGATTGTTTTGTATATTATATATTGTAACTACTGAGTGGTTAAAACAGAGACTGCAAGATTTAATTGGGTTAATCAGTAGACGGATCAATGAAAGTTTTAGTTGATTAATTGCTGGTACTAATGCTAATCACTGAGATTCTGAGTTAAGGCTACACTTGCTTTAAAACAAACAAACAAACAAACAAACAACTATCATGCTGTTGGTGCATTACTGTAATAGGGAGTTTTAAACCCCCCCCCCCCAATTAAATATGATCTTGCAACAGTGAGTGGAAGCATTTGATTGTTAAGTTACAGGTAGGTAGCCGTGTTGGTCTGCCATAGTCAAAACAAAATAAAAATAAAAAAATCCTTCCAGTAGCACCTTAGAGACCAACTAAGTTTGTTCTTGGTATGAGCTTTCGTGTGCATGCATCTGAAGAAGTGTGCATGCACACGAAAGCTCATACCGAGAACAAACTTAGTTGGTCTCTAAGGCGCTACTGGAAGGATATTTTTTAATTTTTTATTTTGTTTCGATTGTTAAGTTATCCTGCACTCCCTTCAGTATCACAAATGGATGTCTCTACTTAGGTTTTGACAAGATGCAAACGTGTTTCTGTCTAATCAGTTGGTTTAAAAGCAGATGGCTGATCAACTAAACATTATTGAAGTGACAGGCACTGTTTCAACCGAAGCAACCCTGTGCACATTTACTTGGAAGTAAGCCTGGTTGATCTCAGTGGGATTTACCTTCTGAATGAGCATGCGTCGGATTATGCTGTTATAAAGGTTACTTTATTGCAAAAGTGGAGGTTTTCGTGATGCGGATCCTTGAAGGATTGTGAAAGAGAGTGCATCCTATAATTACTTTGAAGAAAATAAGTACTTAAGCTTTTTTGTGCAGTTGTCCCTGATAAGAGATTCCCCCTCCCCCTCCAAATTGAAGCATTTTTGTGAAAAGTCTAAAGGGAAACAGTTTTGCCTTTTTAAAAACAAACAAACAAACCTGTTACTCTGACTTCGGCAATTACCAGGATTAGTGATAAGGAGCATACCTACTAGTGTAGCACATTTATTAAACTGAGCGTTTGCCTTGGATCAATTTATGAACCGTGAACGATTTATTAACCGTGGACGAGGTTATACTTTCTCTTGCTGCTTGACAAATAGTGTATTAACATCATTTGGAAAGGGGTTTGCTGTACAGCGAAGTAGGACAATATCTTTCTCAAACACAGCCTTGAAGACTCTAGGAGGCTGAAAATGGTCGGTTTGGAGCTTTGCATGATGCAGTTAAAACTTGTGATCAATGACGTGCGTTACGTTCGCTTTCTGTAGCTGGCGACCATTAATAAAGAATCCTGCCAGAATTTCCCTACAAATAACCAAGGTGTTTTGTTTTGTTTTCTAGTGCAGGAAAAGGGAGCCTTGGCTTCTGGCGCTTCCTGGTCTTCAATGTGCCAGCGAGTGGGGTGGGGTGGGGGGGTGGGTGCCGTTCATGCAGCTTAAGCTGCAAAGAATCAGAAAGCTGCAGCTCCTTTTCACAATGAGTTTTTCTTTTAACTCGGCTCCAGAGAACGCTTTAACTAGCAGGCTTTGTCCCGGCTCCCATTCTCTCCTAGGAAGCCCCCCCCCTTCCCCTTCCCCTGCATTCTTTGGCCATTATCATTTTGGTTAAACAGAAAGGCAACTTGTGTACCATATGGATCATGTTAACAATTGCTTATCTGGGGAGACCTCTGTTTTCTACCCGCTTCTCCCGCACCTCTGTGGCAGTTGGTATTTTTAATAATAGCATCTTAAGGAAAGCAAGTGCTGCTTGTGGAGCCAGTTTGACAAGGATTCTATTAAGAGAGAGAGAGAGAGAGAGAGAGAGAGACAAGGGGGCACGTATAGAGCTTTCTTTCCGCCCGTGTTTCTGTTTCGCTTCCCACTGGATAGAAATGTTAGTTTTCTGTTTCTGCTGCTTAGCTTGTCATGGATAGGAGTGTTCAATCAGTCCTGGAGAAAACATCAAGGCAGCCACAAGAGTTTGTGCTCCCCAAAGTTACTTGGAAACACTGTAGGACTCTAGGTGAAAGACATCCTTTTTTTTCAGGGGCCTTGGGGGGGGGGGAGTGTGTGTTGGGGGGGGGGGAGTGTGTGTGGCTGTTCCCGACACTCACAAAGGAAGCCTGATTTTGCAATGTTTGTTGATGCGGGTATAGCTTGGTAGTAACTCCCCAGGAAAGAGCGCTTTGGGAGCCTGGAAGGGTTGCGGCGGAAGAAGCTCATTGGAACATGTCAATTCTGTAGCATTGCTGCGGTAGCAAAACCTTCCGTGTTGCAGATTGTTAGGGCAGAGGCTGAGAATAAGGCAAGCAGCATTATGTCACTAAACAGTGTTAGAAATTCAGATATATAAGCTAGGCGCCAAATGGCTCCTTAAACCAGGGTTACAGTCGCCAAAACAGAACGCCTAGTTGCCATCTGGGAGCCAAACGGCTCCAAATTCGATCTTTTCAATACCACTTTTCAGTTTCTGAAACTAATTCTGGTTGTGCAGCTAAAATATAAGAGATGGAATTCTACAGGATGTGTTGCTAGTGTGTGAAAACAGTCAAGATCCAAGGATCCCCAGGCATGCACCTTCAGATGGTGGAGACATCAGGCACCATCCTTGTGCCCGGGCATCTTCACTTGGTCATTAAGTGGTTGATAGCCAGGGGCAAAATGCCCCTGACACCTGCTGAATTTCAAACCCTGGTCACTAGGCACATCTAAGATGCATTTTAGAGTAGAGTCGTACCTTGGATTTCAAACACCTTAGCTCCTAAACAAATCAGCTCCCGAACCATCAAAACCTGGAAGTGAGTGTTCCGGTTTTCCAGCTATTTTGGGAAGCCGAATGTCTGGCATGGCTTTCGATTGGCTGCAGGAGCGTCCTGCAGCCAATCGGGTGCCACGCCTTGCTTTTCGAACAGTTCCGGGAGTCGAATGGACTCCCGGAATGCATTCTGTTTGAGTACAAAGGTACGACTGTAGTTCAATTTTTTTTTAAAAAAGGGGCAAATGAGTTCTGAATTACCTCCCCTATTTCACCCCCCCCTTCTTTGAGAATGATTTTTTGGACCTGGAGTCTGATTAGAAAGCCTCAGTCCCTTAGACCAGGCACATCCAACTCCCAAGAGACTGTGATCTACTCCCATTGCATTGATCTACCCATTGTCATTGCCAAGAGTTGTTGATCTTTTTTGGGAGGGGGGTTGATCTGAGTTTTTGGGGGGAGGGTGACCCAGAGTTGAGCTTTTCTGGGGGATCAATCAAGGGCACCCCAGAGATCTTGCAATCTACCTGGCACACCCCTGCAATCTACTGGTAGTTCGCGATCTACCTGTTGGACGAGCCTGCCTTAGACCAAAGCCCATTCCATTGTACCAACCATCTATCTCCTCCTGATCTCTTCCTTGTTATCTCTTGACTCGTTCTACTCAAATCCAGTAGGCCAGCTCTTCTCTAGCCTATCTCCAGGACGCTCCTCCATCGTGCTCCTGGGCCTCTCCGCTCTCGCTATTCCACAAGGTGCTGGGCCTCTTCTCCCCCTCATCTGTTGGGTGACTTATGCCCAGACTTCCCAGTTTCCTCAGAAAAAACCCTCCCCCCCCGCCAGCTTTCTCCTTGAGTTCTCTACATCCTACCCATGTTGCATTAGCATTACAAAATAGCACAAGCCCACAGTTGGCATGAAGCAGCTTTATTTTGAGTTGACCATTGGTCCATCTAGCTCAGTATTGTCTATACTGACCACCAGCAGTGGTTCTCCAGGGTTTCAGCATGGAAAGTAGACGCTCTACCTCTGAGCTTCTGACCCTTCCCACTGGGCCATGTGTTTAAGCTGCGCAGCTAGGTTTATGCTGCTTGCCAGACTCAGGGCACTTTCTAGGGATGCTGTTTGATGGCCACATCTTCCTTGTCCTCTCCTCCAACTGATGCATGGCTGGTTTCCTGAGGATCTGGCACCACCAAAGTAGGAAGGTTAGCTAGATTACAAGTACTGCTGGAGGAGAGAGTCGAAGCCAGCTGATTGTTGCGTAGATCTCCTCCTTTCAGAAGTTTTGGGCTGTACAGCAGCGGCAAAGAAGGCTTTGTTCTCTGCACTGCCACAGCATCTGCAGTGTGTCATTTGCTGGGGGTTTTCTTGATGGTGAATGGCCTGGTAAATCCGGGCTGTTTTCACCCAGAGCCAGAGATAAGTCCTGTCTGCTGTGATGAATTTGCCACCTACTTAGCAGATGAAGCTGCTGTTTCAGGGGGACTTGGGGAGGCAGCCGGCAGTTTGAACAGGGTGGCAAGGGAATTTGTCTTGCTCTGTTTCAGCTAATCTCTGTAGTGGAATGCAGGTGGCCTTTCTTGTGAGTTGGAGGCGTACGTTTTTCCCGGATGATGAAGCTAGGGCTGTTGGCCTGCTGTGGCGAGCTGTGTGTTTGTGCGCTATAAAGGCCTTCCAGAAGTTAAGCTGAAGCCCCTTTTCCCTGAGCAGTACATCACTTTGGAAAATTTAAGGCTTCCAAATTTCCTGGTTTAATGCCTTCATGTGGTTTCCCCCTAAGTGAGCTTGGATGCTTGAATTCCCTGCTGTGTCTTGTGACATTTCAGGCTCCCTGCCTTACTCGGCTTCACCTCGCTTGTTCCCGACTTTCCCTGTGCCTGTGAAATCATCCTGCTTAGTAGACTTTTTGCCAAACTTTCTGAGACAGCAGGAGACCAGTGATCCAACCCCCTTTGTGGGAAACCTGATTTTGGATCTCCTGCTATTAGCAGGAGTCTGTCCAAACAAAGCCTCTTAATAATAATAACAACAACAACAACAACAACAACAACAACAACAACAACATATATTATTTATACCCTGCCCATCTGGCTGGGTTTCCCCAGGCACTCTGGGCGGCTCCCAACAGAATATTAAAAAAAACGATAAAGCATCAAACATTAAAAACTGTTTTGTTATGAAAATGCCAATAAATTCTTATTAAAAAAAAAACAAACAAACATTAAAAACTTCCCTAAACAGGGCTGCCTTCAGATGTCTTCAGATAGTTGTTTATTTCCTTGACATCTGATGGGAGGGCGTTCCACAGGGCAGGCGCCACTACCGAGAAGGCCCTCTGCCTGGTTCCCTGTAACCTCACTTCTCGCAGTGAGGGAACCGCCAGAAGGCCCTTGGAGCTGGTTGCTATTTCCACATTTTCTCCTGACCCTGCAGTCTGTCACCTAGATTCCCAGTCTCACCAGTCCCTGCCCCTTTCTTACCTGTCTGGACTGCTTTCCAGGAGTTGGCGTGAATTCCATCAATGGATGATGTGTTGTGTGAAGAAAAGTACTTCCTGTTTTGTTTGCCCTGAATTCTCTGAATTTCTCATTCCTGAACTGACAATGCTCATCCGTTTTATTGGATAACCCCCAAATTATAAATCAGTGGTGAGGAACTTGTGGCCCTCCAGATGTTTTTGGATTCCATTAGTCCCAGCCAGCATTTGCTAGTTGGCCAAGGGAGTCTAGGAGTTGGAGTCAACATCTGGAGAACCATGGATCCCCCATCCCTTCTCTGGTATTGTGAAAGTGGGAGTAAAGACCTGTCTCTTGTCGTTTTCACCACACTGTCCAGAACTTTATTGAGCTCTGTCAAGTCCTGTCAAACCCCTGTCATGCCCTGTCGTCCCCCCTCCACTTAAACCAAGAAAGCCCAAACACGTTAGCCTTTCCCTTGAAGTGAAGGTCCCTTCGCCCCTTTGATCATTTGGTTTTCCGTTTCTAGCTCTGCGATATCCTTTTAAAAATGGGGCTACCAGAACTCCACCGACTTCTTAGCCTTATGTCCTGTCATCAGCTGTAGTTGGAGTGAAATGGGACATGCTTTCAGCCTGCCTTTCTTCAGACAGTATTAACCCTGGCTGCCTGTTATCAGGAGACGCTGATCTTTATTGCACCATTTCAGCCTCCAACCCACCCAATGGACACGGGCTGAATTGCTTTCTAGATCATGAAATAGTGCCATTAAACATACAGCTGTTTCCTCAAGTAGGTAAACAAACTTCTTCTACCTGAAATACCGCCTAAAATTAATTTCTAGCTTTGCTAGTGAAACTTACCAGCTTTTTAATTTTTTTCTATTCATTATATTTTATTAAATGTTAAAAATTTCACAGGTGCTCTCCAAAACATAATAATTTTTCCTTTGGGTTTTTTTTCCGAATCCCCCTCCCATTTTTCATGGTGTTTTTACATTGTCCCCCATTGCTGCACCCTGTCTTCTCTCTTATATCATAACCACCACACAGTAATTCCTCATTCCTTCTGTTGTTCACAGTTCAAATCCTGCTCACAAATTCATCGTACTATAATATTTCTTTAAATATTCTGGAAAAGGGCTTCTATTCTTCCACAAAACAATTGCTATTACAGTGGTACCTTGGGTTGAGAACTTAATTCGTTCTGGAGGTCCGTTCTTAACCTGAAACTGTTCTTAACCTGAGGTACCACTTTAGCTAATGGGGCCTCCTGCTGCTGCCACATCACCACCGCGCGATTTCTGTTCTCATCATGAGGTAAAGTTCTTAACCCGAGGTACTGTTTCTGGGTTAGCAGAGTCTGTAACCTGAAGCGTCTGTAACCCGAGGTACCACTGTAGGTTCTCTTATTTTAGCTGTTGGATTTGCTGATTCCACATAGTGTATCACATTCTACTTTGGTGAGGAAACGGCTTCCTTAAATTTTTGTGCACAGAAAATTCTAGCTTTCTGTTGTTACATACCGTATTTTCCGGTGTATAAAATGACCAGGCGTATAAGACGACCCCCAACTTTTCCACTTAAAATATAGAGTTTGAGATATACTCGACCGCAGATTCTCCACCCGGCGTATAAGACGACCCCTGACTTTTGAGAAGATTTTCCTGGATTAAAAACTAGTTTTATATGCCAGAATATACAGTACTTAAACAGCTTAGTCATCTTTTTTTTTGGAACCTTTGTCCTGATAAGAGAAAAACTCCAGAATGGTTTTTTTTGCGGGGGGGGGGGGGTATAATCACTATAAACATCTTTTTCATCTCATCATGTATCATATCCCAAAATAAGTATCATATCTTACAAGTCTACCACATATGGGGGGGGGGAAGATCAGGTATCATCACCATTCAAGCCCTCACATTTAAATTGCAAAAACATTGTGGAACACACAAATCTGTCTGTCTATCTATCTATCTATCTATCTGTCTGTCATCTATCTACATCATCTATCATCAACTAGCAGAGCTTAATGCTGCTTATGGAAAGAACACACACCAGAATTTGTATACAGTAGCATACTGCTGTTGCCAATCATTTTGGAAAAAGCAAACCAACAGGAAAAGAACTTGTTGTTGTTCAGTCGTTCAGTCGTGGCTGACTCTTCGTGACCCCATGGACCAGAGCACGCCAGGCACCCCTATCCTCCACTGCCTCCCGCAGTTTGGCCAAACTCATGCCAGTCGCTTCGAGAACACTGTCCAACCATCTCATCCTCTGTCGTCCCCTTCTCCTTGTGCCCTCCATCTTTCCCAACATCAGGGTCTTTTCCAGGGAACTTAAAAGAACTTATTACCAAACAAAAGCTTTCATCAGGGTATTTGGTACGTAGTCGTATTGTTTCAGGGCCTCTGTTCTAAAATGGACTTGGGTGGATGACATGCTGTCAAAAAGGATGCTGCCGGGAGGGTGGATAGTGGAAGAATAATGGGATGTGAGAATATTTGTGAGCATGTATGTGGCTGTTTGAGCACCCTGATAGGCACAGCAGCGCAGCCCTGCAGTTGTGCACGGTGCTCTGTAATTGACAGGTAAAGAAGAGAGGTACTTGACTGCTTGCTAGACCCTTAATGCTCCCCCCCTTTCCTTTTTTTTTTTGAATGGGATAAAGCTCCAGTAATTGATGGCATCAGGATTAATGGTTGCAAAGATGTGTAATTAAAGGGCCAGGGGTGATGCACTGCTAACCCGATCAGTGCAGTGGAGGTTAGCGAGGTTGAGTGTTTTGAAGGTGATGTGTCTTCTCTGGAGTCACAGCTTGGATGGGAAGGTTTGGCGCTTGTTCCAGATGGCGGCTCCTGTTTGGCAAGCTGGCGAAGGTTGTTGGATAGGCAGGAGCAAAAAGCTCAGTTTAAAAGTGTGGCATAGTGATCACCTGCGACCCTTTTCTAAACCACAGGCATGCAAATGTTTCTGTTGTTCAAATGAGGATCGGCTACAATTCTTAGGAAGCAGAATTCTGTACAGTGGTACCTCGGGTTACATATGCTTCAGGTTATAGACCCCGCTAACCCAGAAAAAAACGCTTCAGGTTAAGAACTTTGCTTCAGGATAAGAACAGAAATCATGCTCTGGCGGCGCAGCGGCAGCAGGAGGCCCCATTAGCTAAAGTGGTGCTTCAGGTTAAGAACAGTTTCAGGTTAAGAACGGACCTCCGGAACGAATTAAGTACGTAACCAGAGGTACCACTGTATTCAGTACCTCATCTTCTGGATTCTCTGTGTTTTTGAAGTGCTGTAGCATGCACAAAACACCCACTGTTTCTCTGCTGCAAAGGTGTCCTATTTGAGAACGGGAAATTGGCAGCTGAGTGCCTTTACAACTGTGTTTGAGTGAGTGTGTGAATTTTGCAGAATGGCAGGAACTCAGGTGTCCATGGAATAAACAGGACTACAATAATTGCTGGCCATCCTGACTGCCAGAAATCTTTCTGGGATATGATGTAGTATTTGAGATGGAATTAATAATAATAATAATAAGGATGATGATGATGATGATAAATAATTTTATTCCCCCCCTACCAATCTGGCTGGGTTGCCCCAGCAACTCTGGGCACAACACATATAAAAACATAATAAAACACCAATAATTAAAAACGATGACTTCTAAAGTTGCATTGTTACTTATCCCCTTGACTCAGGGGGTCACACAACTCCGTACCCCTGAATGAAAATAGGGCTGCCTTCAGATGTCTTCTAAAAGTCAGATAGTTGTTTATTTCCTTGACATCTGATTGGAGGGTGCCACCACCAAGAAGGCCCTCTGTTTGGTTCCCTGTAATTTCACTTCTTGCAGTGAGGGAACTGCCAAAAGGCCCTCGGAGGTGGACTTCAGTGTCCAGGCTGAACGATGGAGGTGGAGATGCTCCTTCAGGTACACAGGACTGAGGCCGTATAGGGCTTTAAAGCTCAGTACCAACCCTTTGAATTGTGCTCGGAAATGAAAATGAGCGTGAAACTTGTACGGTGAATTAGAACTCAATGCGCTAGTCTAAGAAGGAGAAGACTAGCCTCCACCATTGGTTTAGTGAGTTCCAGCCCCTCTGTCTTGCCTCAAAAGACATTATTAGGAGTTGTTTTCTAGTAAGCAGAAATTGAAGCACAACAGCAGCGTAGTGCAAGGAAATGTACCATAGGGACGCCATGCTATTTCTGTTCCTGATGCCAGGCTTAAGCGTGATTCTTTTGTAAGCTGCTTCGATACCCCTTCGAGTGCTTCCCTTCTTGTGGAATATTCTCCCCATGGAGCCACACCTGATACCATCATTATCTGCTTTTAGGCACAAGACAAAAATTTCTATCCTCTCCTTTGCCCCTCAGTCTGGAGCAGGTGTAGGCAAACTCGGCCCTCCAGATGTTTTTGGCCTACAACTCCCTCGATCCCTAGCTAGCAGGACCAGTGGTCAGGGATGATGGGAATTGTAGTCTCAAAACATCTGGAGGGCCGAGTTTGCCTATGCCTGGTCCGGAGGGTATTTGATATATTTGTGGCATCCTATTTGGCCGTCTTTTTAGTGGAACAGCCTGAGATACCCTCGCTTACTATTTTGTAGCTGGCCAGTGGATCTCTGGATTTTAGTTTTAAAAAAATAGTGAGCAAAGTAGATAACACAAACTTAAAAGTCAGCCTTAAAAGTGGACCTGAGACCCAGAAAAAAAATAAGAGATATTAGCTCTTAACAGGGTGAGTATGGATGATATTATATTTTGCCCGCTGCTCTGGTCCGCCAGAAGCAGCTTAGTCATGCTGGCCACATGACCCCAGAAGCTGCCTGCGGACAAACGCCGGCTCCCGCGGCCAGTAAAGCGAGATGAACGGCGCAACCCCAGAGTCGTTCGCGACTGGACTTAACAATCAGCTGTCTTCCCAGAACTAGTGAACTAGAATTGTAGGGGTAGAGTGGATCTGAAAACCATCAGACCATGGTCTCTGTTGTAAGACCGCATCTGCTGTATGCTAAACTACCTTTCCTAACACCAGTTGTCCAAGGAAAGAGTTGTGGTAGAAGGAGCCATTATAACCTGCTTATCAGTAAGGGGATACTGGATACTTAACTCGATTCCGCTGCAGGATCAACTGTAGGGGAATACATCAATAATCCACCAGGTTCAATTTCCGATGCAGATATTATTTTTCTGCTGCTGCAGACAGTGATCCTGAATTTTCCTTCTGTCTGATTTACCGGTACTTTCGGTTCAGCGACTGTAATAATTGGTGGCTGGGGGCACAAACTCTTTTGCAAGCTTGATGGAGATGGGGGAAACAGTCCAAATGCAGATGTTTCCCACCACTGCATTACTAGCAAAGGGATGCACATTTGAATATTCTTGCCTATAAGCACAACTAGGCAAATGCAGCCAAACCTGAATGTGTTTTAGGCAGCATAAACAAACAAAGCCATAGTTATCTCGCGCTTGCAGATAGCGCTTTTCAGAATGGTCTGTGTGCCTCAAGATCCATATCTTCTCAAATTGCACAGATGTTTGTACATCATGGCAGGGTGGCAAAATTGAGTAGAAATTGTGGGGCCACCAGAGGAATGTTGCACTTGAAAAATATCATGATGCATGGCTGCTGGAATAGCTCAGCCGACAGAGCTTGAGACGCTCGATCTCAGGGGTTGTGGGTTTGAGCCCCACGTTGGGCAAAATATTCCTGCATTGGAGGGGGTTGGACTAGATAAACCTTTGTCCTTTCCAACTTTACAATTCTAGAATCTGTGACCTCTGTGTCAGCTTGCTGCTCTAATTCACATTGTTTTGGGTAACTGCATTTTCAGGGAGGGGGAGAACACAAGGGGACAAATACCGTAAGTAGAAACTAGGGGACAGGTGTCACAAAAGGTTGCTGTTAGAATGCTAAAATGACCCCATGGACAGTGATGGCCTAAGATCCGTCTCTGAAAATGGTACATTTCCGTGCCATTGTAGCACATGCATCTGTGTATGCGTTGTGGATAGAGCTTGGAAGCTTGTTATGGAGATTTCGATGTATCTGAAATCATATGCACAGGAAATGTTTGTCCAACATTAGACTTCGTTAACTACAGCACTTGCCCCGTTTATCCAGATTTCTTGGTCATTTGAACGCTTTTGATAGCTCTCCAGATGAACGGGACAAATGAGGTTGTAGCAGTGGAAAATTAAAGAAAACAACACCCACCAGGCTGACTATGAAGCCTAGCGACAGTCTATAGGCCCTCGGTGGAAATTATATTAATAGCATGATGCTGCAGGCAATTTGCACCCCTCCCCTTTCTTGCAGGGTAACAACTCTTTAATGAGCAGCTGCTGAAAACATATACAGTTAGCTCCAGGGAGAAGGAGAAGGTCTGGCGCTAAGAAGTGGTTTTGTACAGAACTGGCAATACTCCGTGTAACCTTTGCACAACACAGCAAGATTCTTAAGAGGCAAAGAAGGGGCCAAACCTTGCCTTTCTCAGAGGCAGAGGAATTTTCTTCTCTCTATGAAGAAACTGAAAACCAACAGGCTTATTTTGTTGCAAGGAATTACGTTTCCTATGTTAAGCTTGTGAAACTTGAAGCCAAAGAGATAGTGGATAAACTTGTGGTTTTTTGGTGTGGTTTTTTAAATAGTATTTTGCATATTATTGACTTGCATGTCAATGAGGCTGTATGTACAACACCTGACATACAATGGTTTGAGGTGCATGGCAGGGAGAACTTGTCATGTGGTCAGTGTTGGATATATAAACTAGGCCACAAATGGCTCTTTAAACCAAGGTTACAGTTGCCAAAACAGAATGTCTAGCTGCCATTTTTGGGCAAGATGCCTCTGAAGTCTTATTTTTCAAATGATGGACTGACTGTGACTGAATATCAGTTAAACATCTGGGTAGTTCAGATGAGAAACCTGAGCTAGGTTAAGAACTTACGGAACTTAAAGAAGAAAATTTCCTTTGTTGTTCACTGCTCCTGCTCAGGCTGCACAGAAAAAGCATTTTGGTACCTCAAATTCGTTCTGATTGTGCAGATAAAATATAACAGATAGAATTCTGCAGGATGTGGTATTAGTGTGTGAAAACAGTCCAGATCCAAGGATCCCCAGGCATGAACCTCCAGATGGTGGAGATGTCAGGCGATGGTGCCCGGACATCTTCACTTGGTCCCAAGTGGTCGATAGCCAGTTGCAAAATGCGCCTGGCGCCTGGCTAATTTCTAACGCTGCCTTCGGCCTTCCAGATGTTCTTTGACACCAGTTCTCAAAAGCTTCAGCCGCTGTGGCCAGTTGTCAGAGATTATGGGGACATGTACGGAGGGGCTCACAGGCTAGCTCCTTCCAGTCTAGACTGTGAGAAAGAGGCCCACCAAATTTTGTAACAGCAGAGCCATGTGACAAGAAAAGTGGGGTTTGTTTGTTTTTTGCATAATTTCCCCTCTTCTGTTTTTCATACTTTATTTTGCACAGTTCTGTTACTGCTAACTGTAGTGAGGGTCAAAGTACAAGAACACTGAAACTCTGCTCCCCCCTCCCGCCACAACAAACACTGGAACCCTTATTTATTTAAGCAACTCCTCTGGCTTCTGAGACGTAGGCAGGGATTGCCCATATACTTTCAGGCATCATTGCAATCACAAGTACTGTACTAGATTTATTTATTACTTATTTTGAAAGAAAGCTTGAGATCCTTGAAGAGGTGAAATCTGCACCCAGCACAACGTTCTGTGGGTTTTTCTGTGCTCCTGAGAAATTGTAGCTTACACAGACTCCAGCTTCTGAGTAATGATCAGTGGGAATGCTTGCTTTGGCTGGCGGTAATTTATTTATGCAACACTGCCTAAATATTTTATGTTGACTTTTTTAATGTCACATCGTCGGGAAAGGCAAATTGTACAGCCAGGTGTTTATGGCATTCCTGTGTTTTCGAGGATGAGAAGAAGGGATGATTGATACCAGCTATGTGGTTTCTACAGTGAATCACTATGAATGAACAAACTGATGCTAATTCCTGTTATGCGAGATGGGATTCCGAGAGATTAACCCACCAGATTGTACTGAATATACTGAATAACTTGAGTGATGATAGTGGAAAGTGTGCCTTCCTTTCTGGGCTTGTGTAGTAGGCTGTGGCTGGCTAGTATTTTGGGCTTTGAACCAGGGAGGCTTGGGTTCAAAACACCGCTCAGGGGTCTTTTTTTCTTTTTCCTTTTTTAAAAATAGGTATATAGTATATTTGTGTCAATGCTACCGAGGCCTTCTCGGTAGCATTGACACAAGACAGCATTACAAGAACCTAGAGAAAACGAAATGGCAAGGAGATGATTAAAACCTTTATTAAAATTCAAGAGCAGATAGCAGGACAGTAAAATCAACAACACAGATGCAATGAAAGAACAGTCATAAAATGCCTTAAGTGAAAATGAAATAAAACTCTCCTAAGAACCAGATTAGGGGACATGGATGGCGCTGTGGTCTAAACCACAGAGCCTAGCGCTTGCCGATTGGAAGGTCGGCGGTTCGAATCCCCGCGACGGGGTGAACTCCCGTTGTTCAGTCACAGCTCCTGCCCACCTAGCAGTTCGAAAGCACACCCAAAAGTGCAAGTAGATAAATAGGTACCGCTCTGGCGGGAAGGTAAACGGTGTTTCTGTGCGCTGCTGGCCACATGACCTGGAAGCTGTCTGCGGACAAATGCCGGCTCCCTCGGCCTATAGAGTGAGATGAGCGCGCAACCCCAGAGTCGTTTGCGACTGGACCTAACGGTCAGGGGTACCTTTACTTTTACCTTTAAGGACCAGATTAAAGCATGGGGAAGGATGGGAACAGGCATAGGGAGGTCATTCCATAATCTGGAACCCACCGTTGAACAATACCTTTCTCTCCTTCCCACTAATTGAACCTCTGTTAGTCACCATAAGTCTCTACATGTGATGCCTTCAGAGTGCATTCAAAGAGCATTCTTTCATTCAAAGAGTTCTGAGCATTGTAGTTTACCCATCACAGAGTAACAATTCCTGGCAGCCCTTAACAAAACTACGGTGCCCAGAATTCTTGGAGGGGAAGAATATGCTTTGAACATAGGCACCGGGTTCTGCCCAAGTTTGGAGGAGGGGGGGTCACATGCGTGACCTCATGCGCACAATGCACATATGTGATGTCATGCAGTGGGAGGAGGCTGCAAGATCCTTCAAAGCTGCAGGTAGGCCTGGCGAGGCCCGATGGGGAGGCCCTATGAGACCCAGCCCCTTGAGATGGGGTGTGTGTGCTCAGCTCCATCCCAATGTACTGTTTTTTGGGGGCTGAGTACCTTAGCCCCATAGGGTTGGCACTTATGACTTTAAATGTGCTTTAAAGGTATATTAGTGTGTACAAAACCAAAGTTTCCTGGAGATGGTGAACCTATGCCTGGATTGTACTTCTTACCTAATAATAATAATAATAATAATAATAATAATAATCAGAACACACAGAAATATACCGTAATATATGGAAAGCTAGGATAGAACCTCTCTCTACTTGACATCTAGCTTCTAGTGAGGAGGGAATTCCTTCTTGTGCAACGAAGGAATATTCTTTGGAAACTGGTATAGACACAGCTTTATCACCTCAAGGAGAGCTAAACCTCGGGACTGACCCTGGGATAGGCAATCTCTCTCTTGGCATGATTCGTTTCGAAAATAATATGGGGAACAACCCCCCCCCACACACCTTGAATCCTACCAAGAGCTCCTCGGAAGGCTGGCATGATAATAAATGAAATCAAAACGGGTTGAAATTCACTTAGGCTATCGAGCATCGGCGCGAGGTAGCGAGAAAGCAAGCGTGCCGGCCGGAAGGAGACCCCAAGGGATTTTGTCCGAGATGCTTCCTTAACACACATGCATGCAAGCACACACACACCCCTTTTGAGGTGGAATCCAGGGGGTTGTCGTGATAGGGACTGAGTGTGAGGGACACACACACACACACAGGCCTGCTAAAGTGGTTAGGCAAGGAAAAAAACCTGGCGGTTGGAAAAGCCATCGGCAAATGTTGCAGAGCAACACTCCAGGCCTTTCAGCCCATAGAGGTGGCATTTAGAAAAGAGCTGTCAGTCAGGGAAACAAAGGAAGCCTGGAGAGGCCTAAATGGGCCTAACATGAGCCAGATTGAACATGTCGTTCTCTGAGGCACTTCTTAGGGGTGGGGACTCCTGAAAGCTTCCTCCGCTTATAAGGAAAGGCCTGGAGCTTTGGGAATACGAGATTCCTTTTGATCTCTGCAGAGGGAACGGTGGTTTTTTTTGGGTGAGGGGTGTGAGGGGGGAATTCAGATTTTTTTAATTTTTTGGCAGGACCCCAATCCCCGAGGCAGGTTATAGCGATGCACAGCGCAGCCCAGGGTTGTAGGATGAAACTGGGCTGATATTCACTGTTGTTGTTGTTGTTGTTGCTGCTGCTGCTGCGTGTGAATGGGAACAAAGTTCTGAAAGTGTGGGCCTGAGATAAATGTTGAATATCATTCAGTAGCCACAACGCCAGCCGTGCTCATGTATGTATGACAGCTACTTTGAGGCCATTGCCCTTTGCTCCATGGTGAATCAGGCATGTTCATACAATGCTTTTGTTACCCCTAGATAATTGCATAGATTTCACAGAGTCCAAGGTCAGAAAGGGTCAGCTCATCGTCCAGCCTGGCCACTTTTATTTTATCTATATTCCGATTTGCTATAGCAGCATATACATGGAACAGCTGCTGGCACTTTCTAGCTTTTATGTTGCAAAAATAACTTCACTTTTTTTTTTATTTGCACGTTTTGGAAGCTGGTCGTTCTTTGTGATAGTACGGAACAAAGCTGATTAAGCCAATAACATACCCCAACAACCATTTGTTAATTGTGGATAGCAGGGAGCCAGCGTTATGTGTGCACGGATACACCTGAGGAAGCAGCTCTGATTTCCATGTGCAGGTGTGGAGGAACCATTTCCGTGCAACCGTTCATGGCTTCTTCCCAGCAGAAAGTGGTACCATAAGCCTCGCCCCAGTATACCTAAAGCAGCACCCCCACCCCCATCGCTCAGCCCAGACACTGAGGTCCAACGCCGAGGGCCTTCTGCTGGTTCCCTCACTGCGAGAAGTAAGGTTACAGGGAAGCAGGCAGAGGGCCTTCTCGGTGGTGGCGTCCTCCCATCAGATATCAAGGAATTAAACAACCGTCTGACTTTTCGAAGACATCTGAAGGCAGCCCTGTTTAGGGAAGTTTTTAACATTCAATGTTTTATCATATATAATAATAATAATAATAATAATAATAATAATAATAATACATAATTCTTGCATGCATACTTCTTCAGATTGTTGTTGTTCAGTCATTCAGTTGTGTCCGACTCTTCGTGACCCCATGGACCAGAGCACGCCAGGCACGCCTATCCTTCACTGCCTCCGCAGTTTGGCCAAACTCATGTTAGTAGTCTTCGAGAACACTGTCCAACCATCTCATCCTCTGTCGTCCCCTTCTCCTTGTGCCCTCCATCTTTCCCAACATCAGGGTCTTTTCCAGGGAGTCTTCTCTTCTCATGAGGTGGCCAAAGTACTGGAGCCTCAAGCTTCAGGATCTGTCCTTCCAGTGAGCACTCAGGGCTGATTTCCTTCAGAATGGATAGGTTTGATCTTTTTGCAGTCCATGGGACTGTATCTGTATCTGTATCTGTATCTGTATCTGAAGAAGCATGTATGCACACGAAAGCTTATACCCAGAACAAACTTTGTTGGTCTCTAAGGTGCTAATGGACGATTTATTTATTTATTTATTTATTTCGACTGCGTCAGGCCAACACGGCTACCTACCTGAATCAATAATAATAATAATAAATACATCTACAGATAGACATTCCTGCAGTTTGTGAGCAAGTGATCACTTAGGATCCCATTGCATTCATATAAGAGGAGGTTATACCTTTGGGCTGAGATCAGCTGGCTTTGGTGAAAGCGCCAGGAGTCCAAGGGTTTGGACTATGTGGAGACCTGCCCCAAATCCTTCTGTACTCTCACCCGCTTCCACATTCACTGCAGCCCCTTGTCCTCACCATTTAGAGTAGGGGTCAGTATCTGGATCCGGGGTGTGGGCTCTGCTCCCAAATGACCTCACCCAGCTGTGATGGGACACGTTGACAAGTGGGCAGTGTTCAGAATTAGCCAGGCACCAGGCACATTTTGCGACTAGCGCACGTCCGATTGCGACCACGTGGAGATCTCTGGATGCCAGGTTGGTGACTGGGGAAAGCAAAACGCCACTTAGAGGAGGATATGAAATATTGCCATTGAAGCTTGCATTTGTTTTATTCTGGGTTGTTTTATTTGATGTTTTAATGTGTTGTAAACAGCTTTGAGATTTGTTCTTTGAAATATACAGGTAAAGTGGTATGGAAATTAAATGAATAATAATAATAATAATAATAATAATAATAATAATAATAATAAAGTCCACTGCAAAACAAAACGAAACAAACAAAAATGGTGCCTAGACATTCCATTGTCGCGACCGTATCCCAGGTTTAAGGCGCCATTTGGCAATTAGATTATATGTCTACATATGAGTTTCTAACACTGCAGGTAGGTCTGTCACCTGACATCATTATGGCCCCGTAATGGTCATTTGCAGGCACGGTTTGAATCCAGGCTGCACCTGCAGATGGACAACTTCAGAGGGGCTTCCCTATCAGCGCCAGTCAGCTGATTGGTGCTGTGAGTGACACCTGCTTGCCAAGGAACAGTTCGGAGAGTGCTTTAAGGCTGATTGCTCCTTTGTAGGCATGGGGTAGTTGGGGGAAGACTAATTGGGACCCCTGGACCTGAGGTTCCCCACCGCTTGTTTAGAGATCTCAGTGGCCTGCCTCATCACGGGAAGTGGAAGTTTGAAAAACGGAAAAGATGTTTGCAACTGCTTTGCTTCAATGCAGTTTTAAAACGCTGCAAAAGTGCTCTGGGGACGGGGAGGGATTTCAAAGCCACAGCCAATTCATTGCTATGCAGAGACAGCATCTTCTTCTAAGTGGGACTCCTTTCCTACAACCTTGGTCTGGGAGATGTCAGAATGTAGAGCCGAGCAGAGCAACTCCTCCTTGTATGTTTGTCTGCATGCATGAGCTTTCTGCCCTTATCTCACAAAATATTCCTCCTGAGGATCGGTACTCCTTGCATCTTACCATTGCATGTTGCTGATAAATCTCTTTTTGCCCCTTGCTGCCTCTTACAAATTTGCTTTTTATGTGATACTCATGAGCAGATGCAAAGGGGGAGGAGGACAGTGGCGCACCGAGGGGGGAGGCGATGGGGGCGGAGTGCCACGGGTGCCAGCCTGGGGGGACGTTGACATTCGGCGCCACCCCCCATTCATGCGCTGCAGCCTTAAAAGTTGCCGCCGCTGCACGGAAGCGGTGCCGCCCGCTCGTGCCCAGCATCTTAGGTGGAGTGCGCATGTCCGCACATGCACACTCCACCCTGGATGCTGCACATGCGTCGTGACGTCAGGGTGCACACGCTAGGGAGTGGCGCCCTGCCCCCAGGGGTGTGCCCCCGCAGGTCCCTCCGCCACTGGAGGAGGACTGATTTTGCGATTCTCACCAGCTATCCTTTTGCAGTCCACCTGTTCAGCATGAGCATCTGCAGAGAGTGTCTGTGCATTTTGTGTGTGAAAAGGGCTTATCTCCCTTCTCCAGATTTATCTTTTCCAGGAAGCAATTGCGCTCAACATCCTAGGCTCCATCACTACTTGAATGTGTGGACTTCTTCACATTTCTCCTTTATTATTAGGAATACAGGATTATTGGAAGCTGCTGAGCCAGCCTCTTGGTCCATCTAGCTCCGTATTGTTTACACTGACAGGCAGCAGCTCTCCAGGGCCTCATTTTTTTTTTGCACACGAAATGTCATGTGTGCTGACGGTGTGGTCAAAAATGCATAAAAAAAGATGGCTGATATCTGATTTGGTACTCAAGGGTGTCACATTTAGATGTGCAAACTATAGCATGAGAAAAAGGTTTGTTTTGTTTTTTATAAAAAGACCGTAGGTTGTTATTTCATCATTATTTAGGTAAAGGCAAAGGGACCCCTGACCATTAGGTCCAGTTGTGTCCGACTCTGGGGTTGGCGCTCATCTCGTTACTGGCCGAGGGAGCTGGCGTACAGCTTCCGGGTCATGTGGCCAGCATGACAAAGCCACTTCTGGCGAACCAGAGCAGCGCACGGAAACGCCATTTACCTTCCCACTGGAGCGGTACCTATTTATCTACTTGCACTTTGACGTGCTTTCGAACTGCTAGGTGGGCAGGAGCTGGGACCGAACAACGGGAGCTCACCCCATCGCAGGGATTCGAACCGCCGACCTTCTGATCAGCAAGCCCTAGGCTCTGCGGTTTAACCACATCTTTATTTAGAACAGAGCTAATTCTTTTCCTCGAATACGATATATACCAATATCACTGGCAAAAATAAGACATGATGAATGAATTTAATGCAGGAAGCCTCTCATCTGGGCTCTAATAATTTCAGCAATCTTTTGTTGGTGACTTGGGTGAAATACCTTTTGGCATCATCATCATCATCACCATCATAATTTATTTATACCCCGCCCATCTGGCTGGGTTTCGCCAGCCACTCTGGGTGGCTTCCATCAAAATACTAAAATACAATAATTCATCAAATATTAAAAGCTTCCCTAAACAGGGCTGCCTTCTGCTTCCCTTCATCTAAAAGTCAGAAGTTGTCTTCTTTCAGATAGTTGTTTATTTCAAACTAGGTGTCTCCAGGAGAACAGGTGTCTCCGCCATGACCTGAAGCAGCTTGGGCAGGGAATCCTTGGTGCAGCGGGGAGGTCGGTACACCAAAAGGAATCCTGTACTGCCCCTATTGCCCAACTTCCAGAACATGCACTCAGAAAACTGGGTCTTCCCAATAGGACGCCTGGTGCAAACTAATGACTTCCTAAAAATCACTGCAACCCCCCCTCCCCGCCCACATGCCTGGGTTGCTGTGCGTAAGAGAAACCTGGTGGACAAGCAGCGGCAAGGACAGGCCCATCTGCTTCATCCAACCAAGTCTCTGTTACACATGCCAGGTCAAGTCCTCCATCCACGATCAAGTCATGGATGGCAGTGGTCTTCTGAATCATTATGGCTTTCATGAGTTTCCTTCCATCTTCTTACCATAGTTCTTGATTTCTTCCCAGTATAATGCCATTGCACCCTCGCTTCCCTCCTCTCATCCTGAGATGCAGGCAAAGTGCTCATAAATCCTTCGCTCACCCCACTGAGTTCTTCCCATGTGTCTCTCATGCCCATGCCTGTACATGAACTAAGGGACAATCAGATGAGACTGAGCTTCTGGAGGTGCATAAGGGGTGAGTTCTGCTGAAGCCTCTGCCATTAGCCACACTCAGGAGGAGAAAGTTAGAGGGTCCGTTTTCTTCCTGAGTTGAGAGCGAATCAGTGAGCAATCCTAGTTTTCTTGATTATTTTTAGCCAAGGGTGTGTTCATGTCAGGTGAAGCAGATTCGTGGCATATTTCTATTTTTAAAAATATTTTTTTTTATTAATTTCCATTTCATAACATTTAAAGACATCCTTATTCTTCACATTTATTTTTGCTCATATGAGCCGATCAACTTCCCTCCCTCCCTCCCGCCTAATGGTTTCCCTAATTCATTTCTATATCATAGCATTTGTACCTCTCCCAAATTACAATTAATTCATTTCCATTTTCATAACTGTTTAAATAAATATAAAAATGTATTAATCATTGACATTGTAAGTCAACCCTACTAGTGTTGTTAATTGTTTACCATTTTCCTTCAAATATTGTACAAATTTACTCCAGTCTTTTTGGAAAGCTTGATCACTCTGGTTTCAGATTTTCCCGGTCAGCTTCGTCAATTCTGTATATTCCAACATCTTCGCCTGCCACTCTTCTATTGTTGGAAGTTCCTGTTGCTTCCATTTTGGGGCTAAAATAACCCTAGCTGCTGTTGTTGCATACATAAACAATTTTTGATCTCTCTTCGGAATTTCCTCACCTACTATATCCAATAAAAATGCTTCTGGTTTTTTAAACAAATGTACTTTTGAACATTTTCTTTAACTCATTATAAATCATTTCCCAGTAAGCTTTTACTTTAGTGCAAGTCCACCACATATGGTAGAAATTCCCCTCCTTTTCTTCACATTTCCAACATACCTTATTTCTAGTCTTATACATTTGGTGGCATATTTCTAAAGTCTCCTGCTAGTATCCCACGCTTACAGGAGTTAATGCCCACAGGTGGTATAACACCTGCATTACCCAGCTGCGTATATTTTGATTTTCTCTCTCTCGCGCGCACACATCACAGCCATGTACTGTAGTAGGTGTGCTCAATTCCGATGATCTACTGCTGTTCTTCGTTGCTATTAGTGTTCAGTCCAGTGGGTATACCTTCAGCTGTCACTGTGACGTCTGTCAAAACATGGCTGCGTTGGTGCCATGAGCTTCAACGCAAGCCTTGTTTGTTCTTTCGCTTTTGTTAACCTCCAGGCTTTGTTATCAGCAGGTTGAGTGGCTCGGATATGTTAATTCTCTCCCTTGGGGATCGAGCCTCTGTGTGTGTGTGTGTGTGTGTGTGTGTGTATGCATGTTGTGTGTAAATTCTCCGGAGCCTGGTTGCCATTGGGCAGGTGCCTAAAATGAATGTAAGCTGCTTCCCTGCCTCTTGTATCACAAGCAGAGGATTATTAATTCATTATAATCACATAAGGGGAAGGTTTCAAGATAAATGGAATAATTTCTTTGATTGCACCTGTCCAGTTGTTCCTGGATTAGTTTGCCAACATGAGTTCCCTTTTAGAACCAGGCTATCAATATGTCACGTGCTTCAATGTGCCTTCTTAGTGGGTTGTTGTTTTTTTTAAGAAGAAGAAGAAGAAGAAGAAGAAGAAGAGTTTGGATTTGATATCCCGCTTTTCACTACCCAAAGGAGTCTCAAAGCGGCTAACATTCTCCTTTCCCTTCCTCCCCCACAACAAACACTCTGTGAGGTGAGTGGGGCTGAGAGACTTCAGAGAAGTGTGACTAGCCCAAGGTCACCCAGCAGCTGCATGTGGAGGAGTGGAGACACGAACCCGGTTCCCCAGATTATGAGTCTACCGCTCTTAACCACTACACCACACTGGCTCTTTTACTTTGGAAATGGTATGCTTGTGAATCCTGGTGTCTAGGGCTGGCTGCTATATTATCCAAAACCCGTTTGGAAGTCCATATTGTGAGATCAGTTTCATAATTTTTGACCTGGCAATATATCACAAATCATGATTTGTATCAGGGCTTGGAGGTATATCGATATATTGTCCCAAACCAGTTTGAAGTCCATATCATGATATCGGTTTCATAATTTTTGAGCTGGCGATATATCGCAAATCATGATGTGTGTGTGTGTGCTCTGCAAAAATCACAGTGTGGGAAAAACCTTGATGGCAGCCAATACCTCTACATAGTTCCATCCTTATTTCAGACATTGTGATATATTGGTATATTGTGATGTTTAGCTGGTGATATATCACAATGTTGAGAACCAGGTATCGCCCAGCCCTACTGTTTGCCTCTACATAGTTCCATCCTTATTTCAGACATTGTGATATATCAAAATATTGTGATGTTTAGATGGTGATATATCATGATGTTGAAAACCAGATACTGCCCATCCCTGCTGGTTCCCACATTTCATTGACGCAATAAACACTAGTGTGTCCCCTCACTCTGTACAGGTTAACGTATTCTCTGCTTTCCCTGGAACAGCTTCTGATTTAGGTCCTTTCCAAATAACCAGTTCAAATAATACATAGTTGTTACTAATGCATAGTGGGGGAATCCTGATGTCTCACTTTCTGACATGCTGTTATTTTCCTGATTTCAAGCTGCAATTTTTGGTGGCTGGGATCGCCACCCCACCCAACTAGCGTACAAATTGAGAAAGTATATTTTGGAAAGCGATCTCATGAGCCGCGTTCGAAATCAGCCAGGTGCCAGGCGTGTTTTGCGACCACGTGGAGATCTCTGGGTGCCAGGTTGGCGACTGGGGAAAGCAAAACATCACTTAGAGAAGGATCTGAAATATTTTCCTTGAAGCTTGAATTTGTTTTATTCTGGGTTGTTGTTATTTGCTGTTTTAATGTGTTGGAAAGTGCTTTGAGATTTGTTTGTTAAAATACACGGCACTATAGAAACGAAATCAACAACAACAACAACAACAACACAATTGAAAGAAAATAGCGCCTAGACCTGTGGCGACTGTCACCTGGGTTTAAGGTGCCATTTGGCGATTAGTTTATACACCTGAGTTTCTGACATTGGTGGATACTTGTATAAGTGAATCTGGTCTAAAAGCAGAGTACTGCCTTTCACAGCCACCTAGGTTCAGGGGGGTAATAGTTAACGTCTACCTAAGGCCAGTGCAGCCTGCAAGTCAGGTTCTACAGGTGAGATGGGACTGTTAAATTGGCCACTCTTCCTTCAAAAGGAGTCTCTCATCCCCTGCGGTAAGGTTGCCAGATGGTCCCTTATATCTTTGAGTAATGTCAGTTATTTTAGAAAGGCTTTTGTGCATCAGAGCACAAAAGCTATCTAGAATGTTACGTGAGCTTCTCCTTTCAAGAAGCCTGCTCTTCATGCGCCTTCCCATTGGCTCAGTACCTGTGACTGTCACAGAATGTTCGTGCATGCTCCGAGTGTTGAGCGAAAGGGCCTGTTGCAGCATATTAATAATAGCAAACGTTGCAGCTGCCGTGAGGAATTTTGAAGGCTGAGAGGGATGTGTTCAGTTACAGGGTCTAGTAACGAGAGGAACGCCATCATACAGCACTCTGGTGCTAGTTCAGTATGACGTTGCTGGAATGCCATTGTCAAAGTAGGGCCGTGGAAGGAGTGTTTTTATTTATTTGTAGGAATGCAGGTGGCGCTGTGGTCTGAACCACTGAGCCTCTTGGGGTTGCCGATCAGAAGGTTGGCGGTTCGGATCCCTGCAGCTGGGTGAGCTCCCGTTGCTCTGTCCCAGCTCCTGCCAACCAGCAGTTCGAAAACACGCCAGTGCAAGTAGATAAAAAGGTACCGCTGCGGCGGGAAGGTAAGCGGCGTTCCCGTGCGCTCTGGTTTCCGTCACGGTGTCCCGTTGCTCCAGAAGCGGTTTAGTCATGCTGGCCACGTTAAT
The DNA here is from genome assembly GCA_900245905.1 of Lacerta viridis. Lineage (NCBI taxonomy): Eukaryota > Metazoa > Chordata > Lepidosauria > Squamata > Lacertidae > Lacerta > Lacerta viridis. The sequence continues at coordinate 503,483 of OFHU01001029.1, forward strand.
TGGAAAGCTGTCTGTGGACAAACGCCGGCTCCCTCGGCCTGAAAGTGAGAGGAGTGCCGCAACCCCTTAGTCACCTTTGACTGGACTTAACCTTCCAGGGGCCCTTTACCTTTTTATTTATTTAAAAACATTTACCCCCCCCCCCAATGACTGCTTCCGCCACCGTTACGTCAAAGGCATGCATTCAAATTTTATTTTGAGATTTTTTTGTGGGAAGGAGCGTATTCAAAAGGCCCAGAGCCATTGACAGACAGCACCAACTAATTCCAGTTTCATCCCCATCCTCCTCACTGCTGAGTTCTACCCTGAGACAGAAGAGGAGCAGGAATCCTACAGGCAGTGGACTGGTTATATGTAAGAAGGCAGTCCGTCGGGGGCTGGCTGAGGGCAGATTGAGGTTGCCCCAGTTGCCTTAATGGACCAGCCTCCATTTGGGTTTAATATAAGCCAGTCTTTCCTTTTGGTTAGATAAACCTTTTTCGCCAGGGTAACACGTAGGGATAGTTGTTAAATCGGTAGTAGGAAGGTCTGTCGTTCTTGATGGTTGGCATTTTTCTCATTCTTTAGCTCTCTTTCCCTTGTGCGCAAGCAGCCTGCGGTTCTCTCCGCTCCCATCTGTTTCAGAGCGGACCCCGCCTTCCCTCCCCGGCCTTTGGCTGTCCACTTCCCATGAAAAATGCCCAGAGTTCTTGGTTCAGTGTTTACCTCGGGAAGTGTTCCCTTTGTTCTTGCTCAGGCCCCCGATGTGCTTTTGCCCAGCTACACAAGATGCTTTCATTCTTTCCTCCTGGAAATAAAGAAGGGCCGTCCCTTTCTTTCCCCTGTGTGAAAAGGAAAGAGGCCGGCTCAGCCAAAAAGAGGTGTCCGTGGTCCTTGCGGAGAGATTGGATCGGCTAGTTCACTTCCCTGCGCTGCCCGTGTGGTGGAACGCAGCATGTCCCTCCTCTGGCATTGTGTTTGCCAGCTGCAAAAAGAGAGCTGCCAGAGTAGCTGTGTTAGACCGCAAAGGGCATGTCTACGCTACAAGATTATTTGGTTCTATTAAGCTGTCATAGCTTCCCTTCAAAATTCTCCAGGCGCACCTGGCTATCGGCCACTTGCGACCAAGTGAAGATGCCCGGGCACTAGGATGGCGTCTGACGTCTCTACCCTCTGGAGGTGCATGCCTGGGGCTCATTGGATCTCGCCTGATTTTGCACACTAACAGCACATCCTGTAGAATTCTATGCATGATGTTTTGTCTGCACAATCAGATTTCAGGAACTAAAAAGGTTTATTGTAAACGATTGAAACTAAACATTCCTATTTGTTGACTGTAACCCTGGCTTAAAGAGGCACCTGGCACCTAGCTTATATATACAGCGGTACCTCTAGTTACGAACTTAATTCGTTCCGGAGGTCCGTTATTAACCTAAAACTGTTCTTAACTAGAAGCATGCTTTCGCTAATGGGGCCTCTTGCTGCCGCTGTGCCGCTGGCTCATGATTTCCATTCTCATCCTGGGGCAAAGTTCTCAACTCGAGGTAACTCTTCCAGGTTAGCGGAGTTTGTAACCTGAGGCGTTTGTACCTCAAGGTACCACTGTATCTGAGTTTCTATAACACTACCTGAGAATGGTGGTTTAGGGCAGGGGTCCCCAAACTAAGGCCCAGGGGCCGGATGCAGCCCAATCGCCTTCTAAATCTGGCCCGCGGATGGTCCAGGAATCAGCGTGTTTTTACATGAGTAGAATGTGTCCTTTTATTTAAAATGCATCTCTGGGTTATTTGTGGGGCATAGGAATTTGTTCATATATTTTTTTCAAAATATAGTCTGGCCCCCACAAAGTCTGAGGGACAGTGGACCGGCCCCCTGCTGAAAAAGTTTGCTGACCCCTGTTTAGGGAGTAGTACAGATTGCTAGCTCCCCTCAGAGAAGTAAAAGTCTCACTGGAAGAGGGCGTTATTACGAAAACATCTTACATTCATTGGATGAAGCACAAGAAGAACAAAAATGTCAGCTGATAGATAAATCTTTGCAAAGGAAGCCCTTTGCTCTTTGACTGCTGTCCCCTGCAATCTCCATTTCAGACTTTGGGAATCCTTGGCTTTAAACTATCTGTACGGAGCAAATCTGCTTTAGTTGCTGTAAGGTTCTCAGTTAGTTGCTCATGAGTAAGCAGCCAGGACTCCGCTGTTTCCTTTAAAGATTTTATTGTGCAAACTATGTACAGTGCAGAGCTAAAAAGTTCATGTCTGTATCAAGCGGTGTCAGAATCCGGGAATGGCCCCTTCCGGTTCTGACCCCAACAAAAGAGTTTCGAAAACCCCACCTTCCATCCCTTCTCTTCACTCCACAATGTCTTTAGGGCGACGGAAATTGTGTCCCCCCTGCATCGCCCTCGGAACTGGGGGAGTGCTGCATCCCCAGAGCCTCTACTCCCTTTCCCCTGTGAACTCTCCCCCTCCTCGCTGGACATCTCGCAGCTCCTCTCGCTACCAGAGGAGGTGCTGCTGGCAAGGTGGGACTGGGGCTCTCTGTAGCATCCGGAGAGCCCTTCCACCACCTTGCGCTGCATAGGGGACAGTTCCCCGACAGTTGGCATGCATTATTTTATTAAGTTTTGTCACCAGGGGTAGCACAGTTCCTTGACGAAGAGTCTTGACGGAGGAAATACAGTAAGCCGTTGAAAGTTATCTGTGCCATGTGTGCTCACTCATTTCAGTGCTAACATACAGCATTTATACGCTAAGGCAGAAATGGGGAACTTGTTGGTTCCCATAAGCTCTCTAGCCAGCATGGCCAGTAGTCAGAGATGCCCCCCAAAATCTGGAGTGCTACAGGTTTTCTATTCAACCACGCTGCGTTTGGATTCTTTTTTTTTTGCTCCAATTTTTTCTTTTTCTTTTTAAAGGAAAATTTCCTATTGAAGATCGTCCAAACTGGTGTTTCCCCCAACGATTTCAAATGCAAGTTTGCAGGTGTGCGAAGTGGGCATTCTAAGGGGCAGACATGGCGAGATAAAACACGTGGCAGGATCTGGCAGGGCTAGAGCGAGAGGCCTTTGGTTCTGCCTGTGGCTGCAGTCAAAGCTAAAGCTTGGGATGTCTTTTTTTGGACTGAAGCATCGTCAGGTTAGCCCATCGGCCCTGGACAGGAATTGGGGCGGGGGGGGGGGGAGAGAGAGAGAGAAAACTTGTTGCTGCAGTAGTTCCCAGGATGATGCAGCAAAGAGGCATGTATTGGGCCCTTGCGATGGTAGCTTGCGATCCATTGGATCTGCTGCACCCATTTGCTCTGCTGCAGCACCCTAGACCAGCCCCCAGAGTCTTGCGCAGTGCACAGGTACAGAACCTACAAGGGTCTCTATCTTCCATGGACAGTCCCAGATTTACAGAAGCCGTCTCGGTTTCCGAGTCGATTTTGGAATGTTTCGCTTTTCCTTAGGACGCCCCTCTTTTCATCGGAGAAATGTTCGGGGCTATGCATGTGTTCGGTGACAGACACGTTGATGTGGAAATTGTTCTCTGCCACAACAAAGTCTGAATACCACTGTTTTGGGCCCACAAGAGCTCTGCAGTCCCCCTACGAACTGCTTTGGCCCATCATCTTGTGCGGACATACTCACCACAAGGAAATTCACCTCTGGGTCGGCTGTTAAACATTTTGCTCATAGGTAAATTGCATGTGGGTTTTCATAAGTTGTGATCCCTGTGGTTTTGCTTTTGCAGGGGTTACATTTGGATTCATAGGCAGCGCAGGATACCTCTGAGGTGCTTGGCGCCTGTAGCAGCAGTAAAATATCAGGTATTGGATCTAGGAAATCCCACGTTTGCTATAACCTCTTCATATGGCCACAGGCCTTGCCCTTTTTGCCTCTGTTTCCCATCTGCAGCACGGGAATAGCAGTGCCCTACATCATTTGTTCCCTAATAATCAACTTTTCTTCTCCAGGTCAGTGGGCTGGATTCTCCTACCATCTCTAGCTCATGTTCACAGATGGTTCCTATTAGTTTCCTTAAAAGCTGTGAGGCCCCTTAGTGGGAGTGGGAGGCCAGCTGTAAGTATTCCCTGTTAGCAACTCCTTGGCACATTTTGATTTCATTATTCCTATATACTGTATATATATGACGAGATGCCTGCTGAATGTCCCAGTTGGAGGGCTCCCACCAATAACTTTGTAGGAGCCATAACGATAGAATGAATGTGACTTTGAAATTAATTAGGATGTTCAGAGCCTTCCTCTAAAGGAGAGAACACGGAAGGGAGAAATTATAACAATAAATACATGGGTGTTTCTCCCCCAACAAAAATGGGCTGAGAGGGCAAACGGGGGTTTCTGTCCATGGAGAGGTGTGCTTCATGCTGTCCCAGAACTCGCTGTCTAAAAACATCCCGGTGAGCCTATTTTAAAGGCTTTTCTGAGCGTGCCGGAACCATTTGCGCTGAATTAAGGAGACCCCTGCTTTTTATAGATCTGTGGAATCTGAGTGCTCCCATTGATAAACAGGAGTGGAAATTTGATCTGCTCTGGCCTGCTTGTCTCCCTGCCTTGATCTGCCACCTTCCTGACAGGGATTCCCTGCCAAAGCCTTCATTTTAGCTTTCTAAATAGCTACTTGTCAGCAGAGCTCTGGCAGGCAAAGGCTTAGTTTCTACTCCAGATTATCTGGAGATCAAGGCTCACATTTTGCTACATTCTCCTGTGCAAGAAAGGCAAGACTTGGGACTCAGCGGCTTGCAAAGTTATTGTATGCCCCGGGAGAAGAAATTACTGCAGAATGTGCAGTTGAGTTTCTTCTTCTTTTTAAAAAGCTTACTGTTTTGTTCCTTGTTTCTTCTCCCCTGCATTTGCAGATGAGACGGAAATCTTGCAGAATGCATGAAATCAGATAAAGAGATTCCTAGGCAGCTGTTAATAGGACGGCAGTTAAATTTTATTGCTGGGCGCACCATTTTGTGTTACTACATTCGGAAACCCTGAAAATCCCATTTGTAGTCCACACACCCCTATTTTCTACCTTCGTGGATCATTTCCCACATCTGCCACAGAATTCCTGCAGGTTCTAGGCTACACGCAGATCAGGTGTAGAATTGGCTTCACTACCGCTGTGTGGAAAAGATCCTGATGTTGGGAAAGATGGAGGGCACAAGGAGAAGGGGACGACAGAGGATGAGATGGTTGGACAGTGTTCTTGAAGCGACTGGCATGAGTTTGGCCAAACTGCGGGAGGCAGTGGAGGATAGGGGTGCCTGGCGTGCTCTGGTCCATGGGGTCACGAAGAGTCGGACACGACTGAACCACTGAACAACAACACCGCTGTGTGTGAACTAGTGAACCCTAGAACATGCACAACAGTCCTCTGGGTTTGCACATTTGCTAAGAGAGATCGCTAGTGATAGATCAGTCATGTTAAGCCAGCTTGTCAACCATTGCTCAGAGTTCCCTGGAACAACGACTCAGAAGCAGTTTTCCAGTTGTTCTTTCCAAGGAAGGGAGGAAAAGAGAGAGAGAGAGAGAGATGGAATTCCCTTCACTAAGCAACTTCTCACTAAGCAGCTGTCTCAAGAGACGGTGTGTACGATGGGGCCCCGGCAAACCACCAGGAACGACACAGGCAGAAAGTTTTGTGGATGGGTGGTTCCCGTGTCCAGGAATTAGATGGATGGACCTGGTCTGGGAGGGGCTGCAGGTTTGTAATCTGGGAGTTCTCCTGGATCCCAACTTGCTAGCCTAGCCTCAAGCGGCTTCAGGAGTGTTTGTGCCCATCTTAGGCTGATTCTCCAGCGACTGCCATTCCTGGGCTGGGATAGCATAGGTGGGGCTTCCCTTGAAGACAGTCTGCAGCTAGGGCAGAACGCATCTGCTAGGCTGGTAAGGGGCACAATCCTATGGGACCATGTGTCACCGGTCCTGAAAGCACAGCACTAGCTGCCAATGAGCTTCTGGGCCAAATTCATGGCATTTCTACTACTAATACTACTTCTTTTATTATTTATACCCTGCCCATCTGGCTGGGTATCCCCAGCCACTCTGGGCGGCTCCCAACAAAGGACTAAAAACAGAATAAATATTCAAATATTAAAAACTTCCCTAAGCAGGGCTGCCTTCAGATGTCTTCTAATGTCAGATAGTTGTTTATTTCCACAGGGCGGGTGCCACCACTGAGAAGGCCCTCTTCTTCAGGTACAGCCTCCAAGAGAGACAAGAAAAGGCTCCAACGAGGCTGTAAGAATTGCAGAAAGGGTAATTGGTGTTAGCTTGCCTTCAATAGAGACAATTTATGCTACCCGAGTTAGGAAGAGAGCAGAGAGAATTGTAGCAGATCCTTTACATCCCGGTCATCATCTGCTTGATTTACTTCCATCTGGACGTCGCTACAGGACTTCATATACAAAATCGGCCAGGCACAAGAATAGTTTTTTCCCTTGTGCCATTAAATTGTTAAATTCGTAGTTGTATAGCTGAAGGGGAGGTAAATTATGGGTGGGGTTTCTTTGCTTCTTTGTATTGTGAGAGGAACAGTGTCTGTATGTTTACATTGCAATGTAGCCGAAACAAATTCCAAGTATGTTGGAAAATGTACTTGGCCAATAATAAATTATTCCTAATTATTCCTATTCCTATTCTTGCCTGGTTCCCTGTAACTTTACTTCTCGCAGTGAGGGAACCGCCAGAAGGCCCTTGGAGCTGGACCTCAGTGTCCGGGCTGAATGATGGGGGTGGAGACGCTCCTTCAGGTATACTGGTCCGAGGCCACTTTGAATTGTGCTTGGAAACATACTGGGAGCCAATGTAGGTCTTTCAGGACTGGTGTTATATGGTCTCGGTGGCCACTTCCAGTCACCAGTCTGGCTTCCACATTTTGGATTAGTTGTAGTTTCCAGGTCACCCTCAAAGGTAGCCCCACGTAGAGCGCATTGCAGTAATCCAAGTGGGAGATAACTAGAGCATGTATATAAACTAAAACACGTTTCCCAATATCACCTGTCTCAGATCCTACAATCAGCAGGTAAGGCCTTGTTTGTGATGGTGCCACAGGGCGCTGCCTGGTTGACATTGACCAGTGAACAGGGCCTTTTCAGTGGCGGTTCCCCATTTGTGGAAGGTTCTCTCTGAGGGAGAGAGTGCACATCTGTCTCCCTCATTACTGACTTGCAGGAAGAAGTTGAAAATATTCGTGTTCACCCAGGCGTTTGATGGCTGAAAGACGCTGTTCCTGGCAACCCTAAAATCACTGGCTGAATGTTTTAAGTGTTAGCTCTCTTTGCAGCACAGTGCAGCAAAATGTTTATTTAAAAATAATAAGAACATGGTTTAGATCATTGATCCATCTGCTGTCCTGGGTGGCTTCAGGAGCTGGAGGAGGGATATAAATTGAATTGGGGGTGGGGAATAAATGCTGAACACTTGATAGTTTCCAGGTGTCAGGACAGAGGTGAACTGGGTAATCTTGCAAAATAGGTAGCACCTCTTTGGCTGCCTGGGAAGAGCCCCCAAATACTAAGCATGCACACGAAAAGTTTTCGGGAACTGCCGCATTGGTGAGGTAAAGTAGGTAGCAACATACAGCAGATTTTCAAACACTGCTTTTTGAGCTCGGCGTGAAGCGAACCCTGGAAAAATACCATGCTGTCCGCTATCAATCTTTCCCCTTCCTGTAACGTGTAGTCACAGAGGTGTATTGTGGCGGGATGCTAAGTTCTGGTGAAGCGACACTCCAAGAATGCACCCTAAATCATCTTAGAGGTTCCTTGGCAAACGGGTTCAAACAGAAAATGCTCTTTAAAGGTAGAAAGCATTAAAAAACACACATTGCTTTCAGGAATTCAGCGTGCCAGCGAACGAAGAAAGCCAAACTGTGCTATCCTTTGCCCACATTGCATTTCCTTCCTCCAGCCCTTATTTCATGTTTGTTTGGTTATTTTTTTTAAAGGGTGCCGGAGCTTCTGCCAAATTAGCTGCTTCTCTTTATCCTAGAGAGTGTCCCAAGATCTGCCAACAGACCAAGTATATCTTGCTCTCTTGCCTCCTCTCTGCTTTTCGCTGCTCTCCTCCTTGCTTTTGGCCGAGATTATCTGCTGTCAGGCTTGACAGATGGGTGATGCTCAGCTGCTGGCCACATACAAATGGATACATATTAATTTTTCAGTTGCTGGACGGAGAGCAAAACGGCACAGATGGGAAATGGCCTATTGGTCAGTGTGATGCCCAGCTGCTCGGCCCTTGATATATGAGTGGACAGAGACTGGACATTAGAGAGCCACAGGGCTTGTGGAAACAAAACCTGGTTGGGGGGGGGGAGAGAGAAAGTGTGTGTGTGTGTATGGGGGGAGAGAGCAAGCACTGAAACCTGATTCCAGGCAGGGGCTGTTCCAGAGGGTGGGGGCAGAAGAGGGGCACCGTTGAAGTTCGCCTCAATCCTTTTAACATATGTACATTGACCCTGCTTTGATTGCAAAACCATCCTTTCCTTTTGTCAACAAGAGTCACGAGTGTGTGCATTGTCTACCGGGCAAAAAAAAAAGGGGGGGGGAGCAGCAGGTCCAGATCGTTTCGTTTTTAACCTCTGTACCCAGCAGCCAGGAGTCTTGGGAATTTTTTATTTTTTATTTTTTTTAAGTGCCGCCTTTCCAGCCCAGCAATCACTCTGCATTCTTTGATGGTTTGTTTGTTTGTTTGTTTGTTTGAGTGTGCATCTTGGCTTGGATCGAGTCAGTGGGAATGATGTTGTCATTTTTGGGAATGCCTACACAACAGATGCCTGGGCTCCTGGGTGGACATTGCAGGGCATAATTGGAAGCGCAGGAAGTCCCCCTGGGGAAAGGGGGAAAGGCAAGTACTATTTTCTTCCAGGGACACTCCCCACACTGGAAGCAGAGAGGTGGCTATGCAGACTCTGCAGCCTGCAGTGGCCCTACCTATCTCACACCTGCGCCTTAGAAGAGAACCAGCATGAGCTTAAACCCCCAGCTTCTTTTCAGTCTATTGTCTCAGCCTCTAAAATCAGCGCTGCTTATGAAATCTTGGGATGGGCATTAAGACCATCTAGTGCAGGGGTCGGCAAGGTTTACGTCACCTGGGCTGGTTCACTCCTGCAGAGATGGCTCCATGGGCTGGATTGCGTCTGCACAGACGCAATTTCCAGCGCCGCGGAAGCAAGTCCCCGCTTCGCGCTGCGCCGTTTTAGCGCAGCACGCAGGGACTCGCCGAGTGGGCAGCTCAGTTCGGGGGCGGCTCGTGGGCCGTTTAAACGACCCCCGTGGACCGCAGGTTGCCGACCCCTGATCTAGTGAAACCATTTGTTGTTTGGTGGCATGCCTTATGTCCATTGGCATAGCGTGGGTTGCTGGTGCCCAGGGCTGCACAGAGCGGGGTGGATGGGAGGCAGTGAAACGGATGCAGTACACATGCACATTCAACTGCCCCTAACAGCGTCCACGTCACCCAGGAGATCGCAGCCGCAGAGGTAAGAAAAGAAGAGTCGTTCCATTGTCTGGAGAAGCCACTTCCTGGTTCGCATGGAGAAGCTGTTTCCAATGGAGCGCAGTGATAGAAGCTGAATTGAGGCAGCACCAGGTGTTTGAATTTCACGCCCCTAAGAGTTTTGCGCCTGGGGCAACCGCCCCTGCACCCCCCCCACGCCACTGCTTATGTCCGTATGCTGTCACAGCATCTTTCTTTGCAGTCAGTATATAGGAGAGGGGGTCAGCAGCTGATTGCTCTTGGGCCAAATCTTGCCCCCTTTTCCAAAGGAAAGCAGGACACGGATAGCCCAGCAACTGTGGCTGTTATATTGACCAACATTGTGCTTCTGGTATGGGTGCTGCAGCTTCTAAGCAGGCAGGTCTCCCCCAGTCGAATCAGTTGCTTTCCAAAGAACTGCATTCTGTGACCAAATTGCTTTGTGGTTCAAAGGGGCACGACTGGAATGAGGAAGACTATCCAAAGTAAAGCAAGCAAAGTCAGCTACACTGCATATATATGATTCTGTGATGTGATCCTGGATATAAAAGAACCAGTTACACATCCATTGGATATGGTGGAAAATTCCACATCAGTGGGAAAGATCCCAGAGAGATAATACTTTGCCTGGCATCCTATCTCCAGTTATGACACTGATGCCTCAAGAGGGATTTCCCCAACCTGCTTCCTCGTGTAGTTCCTGGACTCTGATTTAACATGTGACGATATGAACATCCCTGGTTTTATTTTTTAGGGTACTTCAATACAGAAGTTCATTATGGAACGGGTGTAGCTCTTGCGCGCAAGGCCTTCACATCATCCACACAAAGTTGCCATCAGAATGTGAGCCTACGCTACTTCTGCGTTTAATCTGGATTTCCCTTTATTGCAGAAAAATCCATGTAGCATCTATAATGTGCTACACATCTGTAGTCACTGCTGGTGTAGGAACTTGTTGGCACCTTTTGGGGGTTCAGCCATTTGTCGCATGTGTGACGTTTTAGCGTGTGGTACCAGTACTTCAGTCCACTCGTCACCTGAGCACCATCTGGCTGTTTTGGTTTCTGGTGATTACGCTTCTGAGTTTGTTTCTGTCTGAATTCTAGAAGGCAGCTTGATGCTGTGGAACTTGGATAGGTAGTTCAAGCCGCAGTCAAAATGCTATGGTTACAATTTAGAGAGCCCGCTTGGTGTAGTGCTTAGAGCAGGCCTCTTCAGCCTCGGCCCTCCAGATGTTTTTGGCCTACAACTCCCATGATCCCTAGCTAGCAGGACCAGTGTTCAGGGATGATGGGAATTGTAGTCTCAAAACATCTGGAGGGCCGAGGTTGAGGAAGCCTGGCTTAGAGTGTTAGACTGGGACCTTGGAGACTAAGGTATAAGCTCTCGGGGTGACCTTGGGCCAGTTTACTATGCCCCCGTTACCCTACCTCGTAGGATTGTTGTAAGGATAAAATGGAAGGAAGAGCCATGTGTTGCTCATTGGAGGAAAGGTAGGGTAGAAAAGTTAGCTAAAATTGTGACTCTGTGTTTAGAGGCATTGTGGGGGGTCTGTGGTTGAAGACGGGAGACGGCACATCAATTCCAGGAAATATTCATATTGATTTCTAATTCCCTTTTTATTGTTTCTTTTATTTTTTGTTCGTTGCATTTAATTGTATTAGAATTTGCACTCCGTCATCCGGCATTCAGCACCATTGCTGCAGCAGGCAGACACACGGTTAGTGGTCTGCCAAGGTGCTCAGCAATTTTCAAGTGATCTGTGGGGAGAAAAAAGTTTGGGAGCGAATGATCTAGAGGGCCACGGGTTCCCCAGCCCTGAGTTAGATGGTCTCGAAATTTAGACATCAAGTGTGTGGCATGTGGAGGGCAGATTGCATGTGCTCTGAGGTACAATGTATGAAAAGTCCTATTTACCAGAGCTTCCAAATGTCCCTATTTCCCAGGGACATTTCCGGATTTACAAAAGGCGTCCTGGTTTCTGATTTGATCCCAGAATGTCTCGCTTTTCCTTAGAACTTCCCTGTTTTCATTGAAGAAATATTGGAGGGTATGGAGTTATCTGACCCCTGAGGCGAGAAGATAAGTAACAACTAGACAACCTTTAGAAGACATTGGAAGGGAAGTTTTAATGTTTAATGTTTTATTATGTTTTTATATATGTTGGAAGCCGCCAACATATATTAAAACAGTGCGATGGGATGGGGTATTATTATTATTATTATTATTATTATTATTATTATTATTATTCAGGACACCCCTATTTTCATCAGAGAAGTGTTGGAGGGTATTAATTGCTCTAATCTGTAGGAGAATCTGTATGTGCTGATCTAGCACAAAGCTAAAGAGAAAATGACCTTTCTGCCCGTTCCTCAGGAGGCACAGAAATATGCAACCTGATGTGAGCTCCATGTCTGTGCGAATCTTTACTTAGAGCTCTCTACTATTCTCTTATTTCAGTGCCTCAAGCAGATAGATTTATTTATTTTTTGGTGTGTGTGTGTATGTCTGTGTGTGTCTGTGTGTATTTATTTTAAATGCAAGCAAACTGTTGGCTGTAAATAATTTTGATTGCTTATGCAAAGCCACGCACAGCCAAATAACGCAGAGCCAAGGGAGAATATGATGAGCTTGCTGGAATAGATTGGCAACATTTTGCTTAATAACCAACTTTCCTTTCTGTGTGCGATCTGCTCCATTAGTGCAAGTGTGTTATCACGTGTCCTTTGTGGTTAAAGGTAAAGGGACCCCTGACCGTTAGGTCCAGTCGTGTCCGACTCTGGGGTTGTGGCGCTCATCTCGCGTTACTGGCCGAGGGAGCTGGCGTACAGCTTCCGGGTCATGTGGCCAGCATGACAAAGCCGCTTCTGGCGAACCAGAGCAGCGCACGGAAACGCCGTTTACCTTCCCGCCGGAGCGGTACCTATTTATCTACTTGCACTTTGACGTGCTTTCGAACTGCTAGGTTGGGCAGGAGGTGGGACCGAGCAACGGGAGCATCCCGTCGCGGGGATTTGAACCGCCGACCTTCTGATCAGCAGGCCCTAGGATCTGTGGTTTAACCAACAGCTATCTACAAATTGCTAGGCAGAATTTAAATCATCCAGGCCTCCCCTGCATCTTGTCAGGGATGCTTCAGAGGAAGAGCATGCAAAGAGACACAAGAAATGTCTATGTCTGCTCTGGGAATTTTGTGAGGAAAAATTGTCGGATGCAGACTTTGAGGGACTCTAGCTTGTTAAAAAGCTTGTCTCTTCTTCTTTGGTGATCACTCGTAGCCAAGTAAGATTGTCTTCCATAAACACGGTTTTAACAATGAGTCTGTAGTGAGTGACTGGGGGCCAATTCTGGATCCACACGTCCTTCCACAGTGGGGACATTGGTTTCCGGGCGGGAGTTGATCACGGTGTGGATTTGCCAAGCGTGCCTTCCTCTTAGCACGTTTCTTGCTTGTGTCCTGAGTTCAATTGTCTTCAAAGCCCATGACACCTTTGGTAAAGGCTGTTCTCCGATTGGAGCGCTTGCTGGCAAGTGTTTCCCAATTGTTGGTGCTTATAGTACATTTTTTAAAAATTGCCTTGATATAGTCTTTTGTTGACCACTTTCCATTTTTAAGTTCGGAATAGAGTCGTTGCTTTGGAAGACGATAATCAGGCATCTGCACAAAGCTTGTGTATATAAAGTGCCAACAGTGATTTACACACAGACAGTGAATACAACCATGTGATGCAAATCAGGCACTGAAAATTCATGTCCGTCCAATTGGTGGTTCCCCCCCCCCTTTTGCAGGTATATTTTGCAACATGCCACCGATGCAATCATAGTGCAATCATAGTATGCAATCATACAGGGCTGTCCACGCGTTGTTCCGCTTTCGCCATTGTTCAGCGATGCTTCCCCAATGTTACAGCATCATGGTCTTCCAGAGGTCTTCCTGCATTGTAGCGCAATAAATGTGGGATAAAAAAACCCCACCTCTTAATTCAAAACACTTGTGGGATGAAAAGTTACAGGATTTCAGCAGGCAAGGGACAGGACTTGAACTGACTGGAAGCCAAGCAGGATGTCTGCTGTGAAACTTTTGCAGATGCAAACAGTATCCAAAGTGTGATCGCTTCTAATCACCCCAAAACCATCATCACCCCAAAAGGGACATCTGTCAAGACCTTTAGGCACAGGAGAAATGGCGCCCTAAATACTGAGCCCAAGTAACATATGTGGCATTTCATAGAATTGTATAGCTGGAAGGGACCTCAAGAATCATCTAGTCCAACCCCCTGCAATGCAGGAATCTCAGCTAAAGCATTCATGGCAGATGGCCATCCAGCCTCTGCTTAAAACCCTCCAAGGAAGGAGAGTTCACAACCTCCTAAGGGAGACCGTCAAACAGCTCTTACCATCAGAAAGTCCTTCCTGACGTTTACTTGGAATCTCCTTTCTTATAACGTGAAGCCATTGGATCGTGTCCTACCCCCCAGAGCAGGAGAAAACAAGCTTGCTCCAACCTCCATGTGACAGCCCTTCAGATATTTGAAGATGGCTATCATATCTCATCTCAGCCTCCTCTTTTCCAGGCTATATGAGCTCCTTCTACCGTTCCTCATCAGGCTTGGTTTCCAGACCCTTGATCATCTTGGTTGCCCTCCTCTGCACACCTTCCTAAATTGTGGTACCCAGAAATGGACGCAGTATTTCCAGGTGTGGTCTGACCATAGATTGATACAGTTGGAAGGGACTCCCAGCTAGTCCAGCCCCCTGGAATGCAGGAATATTCTTCCTGATGTGGGGCTCGAACCCACGACCCCGAGATTAAGAGTCTCCTGCTATACCAAGCGAGCTACCTGCATCTTTGCGGCCTGTGTTAGAGCTGAACACGTCAGCTGCCTCTTGATATAGCAGCCACTGATAACCGATACACCAGGAAGTCGAAGCTTTTCAAGGTTCTCTTAGCCAGAAGCTGCTACCCTATTTCTTTGCGTTTGGCCTTAAGCGAAGAGGCCAAGGTGCAAATGTCTCTCTGGAGCAGTGGGAAAGCTTGATATGAAAAGGTTCTAGAAACGAGACTTCTAGAACTGGTATTGTTTAACATCGCATTACAGTGTTGCTCACTGTAAAGATGCAGATATAATTTAACGAGGGTGGGGGAACATTTTTCCCTTAAAAAATATATATTCACACTCAAGGCCAAGAGGCAAGCACTTCGATTCCCATTACAGTAATTTCAACAGGAGAGGCCGAAACGCATGTGCTTAATTCTATTATTGAAATAAATGGGACTTAAAAATGGCTGAATGATGGCTCAAGCGTTTTGTTTCTTTCTTGATGTATCCCCCCCATTAGCACACGCTGTTCGGGAGAGGAGGGATCTTCCCATCATTCACTCCCTCCCTCCCAGACGCAAGCTAGATGCTCTTCGCTAAGCAACTGCACAGCAGAGATATACTCTCCAACATTTCTCAGATGAAAATAGGGACATCCTAAGGAAAAGCCAGACATTCTGGGATCAGATCAGAAACCAGGACAGCTTCTGTCAATCCGGGACTGTCTCTGTAAAATAGGGTCTGCAGAGAGTGTTTTTGAATCTAGGAAAAGACATACAGTGGTGCCTCTGGTTACGAACTCAGTTGGTTCTGGAGGTCTGTTCTTAACCTGAAACCGTTCTTAACCTGAGGTACCACTTTAGCTAATGGGGCCTCCCGCTGCCGCCGCGCAATTTCTGTTCTCATCCTGAGGTAAAGTTCTTAACCCGAGGTACTACTTCCGGGTTAGCGGAGTCTGTAACCCAAAGTGTTTGTAACCCGAGGTGTTTGTAACCCGAGGTACATGTATAGAAATATTTCCTCAGCCCCCTGCTCTTGGGCAGGCCTGGCTTTTTGGTGGCCTTTCCTGATTTTGTAAATCCGCCTACAGATGTACTGTTGTGTGCTTCAGGGGTGATATTACATTTGTGCACATCGGTGCAAAGTGCATGTCTTGGGGCATGTAGGTAGGTAGAAAACACGGCTGTGCCTGGGAATTTCTAGATTTTGAATTGTTTTGCAGATATGTGCTTGCATGGGATGGCGACGGCTGGCTGTTTTTTTTCCTGGAGCTGGTTAGGGGCCTTTGAAATGATGGCTAGGTTTTGTTTCGTTTAAATAATAAAAAAGCGTGGGGGGGGGAGAGAGAGAGAGAGAGAGAGTGGAAAGGAGTTTTTACTTCTGCTATGGAAGCAGCGGTCAGCAGCCCAGGTTTGGGGAGCAGCAGGGGGTGTGGGCTGGGGGAGAAGACACCCATTCAAAACACCGAACAGTTGGAAACCCCTTTGCTGTGGGGAGCAAAAGAGCTCTTGCCTCCCCTCCCCAAACAAAAAACCAGTCCATAGTTGCTCCTGAATAGATTAACCAGATTTCCATAATTAGAGTGCTGAGAGGACAATGGGATTCTCTCCTGACCGCCCTCCCCTCCTTCCTTTTGTCTTGCGCTTTTAGATAATGGAGAAGCCAAGAGGGTGGGAAACTGACGTGCCATTTGGCCACTGGACAGTAATTTTCTCACACTGCCAAGGGAGAGCATTGAAACATCTGCCTTCTCCGGGAGCAGCGTTTTATTCACGTTCCATTTCAAATGCTTGACAACTTCTCTCCTCTCCCTCCGGGCCCCTTCCCTCTCTAACTCCTGCTTTTTTCTTTCTTTCTTTCTCGCCAACCCTCCTTTTCGTATTTACTTACTTATTTATTTTTACATTTATTTTAAGGGCCTGCAACTGGTTCGGCTTCTTTTGGTGGGGGGGGGCCTGCATTTTGCTTCTGGTTTCCATCAAAGATGGCCTTAATCACACATTCTGTCTTCTTATACCATCTTTCAGATATAATTTCCTACCAGCTCCACCAAAAATTGGGAGGCGCTCCCAACAGAGAGAGAGAGAGAGAGAGAGATCGCTTTTATAAATACATATATTTATTTCTCATATTCAAATATCCAAAGGGCATTTAGCTTGACCTTCCAAGCAAAGCCCGCCATCAGTAAATAAAACATCGGATACAAAGAAATCGCCCTTAGTTAAAGCATAACTTTTAGAAGAGCAACTCACCCTTCGTTTGAAAGCTGCAAATGATGGAGAATTTTTACTCCCTCCCTTGGGGTGCTGTTCCAATGGTTAATCACCCTCATTGTTAAACATGGGTGGGGGGGGTAGAGAATTTTGTTCCGTCCACATTTTTAAGTGGATCCTTTTACAGTTCACACTTCTCCAAATTTTTCAGTGCAGTTCTCAGATCAAAAACACAGCAACTTTTGTTAAGGAAAAAAAAAAGACAGATAGTATGCATCTGCATTTGCATCTGAGCACAGTTTTTTAAAATACGTACAAGAAACACAAATCTATATTTCGCATTATTTACATGGCATTTGATTGCAATAAAACCTCTTAAGTGGTTTACAAAAAAATAAACATCAAACATCAAACATATCAATAAGAGACGGCTGAAAACAGGGGTTTGAAAGCATTCAAAAGAGAGTTAAAATAAATACTAATCAAGAGAGAGAGAGAGAAGTTAAAATACAGGTCAGCATTGTACATACCTTATCATCTGGATAAGATTAAAAATGGTTTACGCATGTGCCGAAAAGAGTGGAGCGAAGGCATCTGCCTGGTGTCATGAGGCAGAGAGTTCCAAAGACTCCTTACAAGCGTGGAATATGCATTATGCGGCACCTGTAGCATTGCCAGTTTCATAGATCAAAGTGGTTGGCTGGGTGAATAAAGGGTAAGGTGATCCTGTAAGTAATGCCGCAACAGGATGTCACAGACTTAGGAAATGAACGCATGCAAAACGGACACTAAGATGGAAATAAGACTTGATTTGTCCACCCCTAAACATGAGTTTCTGAATTCCTGCTTTATATTCTCCCTCTGTGTCTTGAACTCTAGTCTGGTGTGTGTGTGTGTGTGTGTGTGTGTGTGTATGTCTCTGTCTCTCTGCTGGTGCAATGGACTTTGGATTTCCGCCAAACATAGCTATTTCGCATGCTTACCTGGCCATGGATTTTCTCTGCACGGCAGAGGAGCAGCCCCTTCTCCCTGATTGTAGAGGTTAGCGCATGTAGCAGGAATTTTGTAGGAGAAATTCCAATGCTCGGATCTTATTTTCCATGGGATGTATAGGGTGCATGCCTGCTCTGTTTGCCACACTGAGAGAGTCTTTGGTTGCCTGAGTGCATGCACATGAGCCCTTTAGGTTTGGTCAGGGATGGGGAACCTGTGGCCTTCTGGATTTGAACTCACATCAGGCCCAGCCAGCATGACCAATGGTTGGGGGTGATGGGAATTGCAGCTCAACAACATCTGAAGAGCCACAGGTTCCTCACCCCTGGGTTAGGTTGAAATGATGTGGGCACTCCACATCTTACTTCATGTTGGGACTCAGCTACACAGCCACAAATAAAACATTTTAAATGTGTTGTGAAGTGCAGTTACACAAATGTGACAACAGATGGCGAAAGTGAGCTATGCAACATTCAATGTGCTTTTCCAAACGTTTTAAAATACTGTAAAGTATTTTCACAGCGTTTTTTATTATATGTGTGTAGATTGCACCTTGGAGTGTAGCATTTTTTCCCGTGTGGAATCATAGAGTTGGAAGGGACCACGAGGATCATCTAGTAGACCAACTCCCTGCAATGCAGGAATCTTTCACACAACGCGGGGCTCAAACCCACAACCCTGAGGTCTGTTACCGCAGATTGTTAACGCCAAACGTTTAAAGTGCATTGAGATTTTCCACAAAGAGTCCTGGGAACCAGTGGCATGCAGTGAAATTTTTCATAGGGGAACAGTTAGGGCCAGAGGTGCCAGCTTGTGAGGGTGATGGGGGAGGGGGCGCACCGTGACAAATGTGAGCCTGTTGCCTCCCTCCCTAAACTGGGCAGAAGCTTCCCAGGCTTTGGAAAGGAGGTGCAAGTGGGAATGTTTAGGGGACTAGCTGTTCCTCTACTGCACTGACTGCATGTCACTGCTGGAAACTGTACTCAGTAAAGCGTGCTGGGAATTGTAGCACTGTGAGAGTGCTACAACATTCGTTGTCTTTGGAGGAAGTCATCTGCTTCAAATACAAGGCGTGTTTCTATCTGATACAATTTAGCGGTAGCAGTTCTTCCGTGTTCTGCTCACATCTTGACTCAGAAAAGTTCCCTTTGCATTGCGTGTTGGTGTGAGGAGAGATTTAAGGACCCCTCTCCATTCTGCATTGTAGCACGGATCATTGCAAATTGCAGGATATAAGGTAGGCCCATAGGGGGCTAGAGTGGTAATAAACTCTCCTGTCTCTTTATTACATACATATAGTCTGGATTTAAATGGATTGTTCTCATAGAATTACTCCTGGGGTAGTTGCGGTTCTGCGAGTGGGATTAAATTTTAAAGAACCTTCCGCTAAGAATTTCCAGCAAAGTACAGTTCCCAATGTCCTTTTTGCGGGGAAAACCCACGTTAGTGAAGGTGCTGTAAAAGTGGCAGGACGTGATTTTAAACATAGCTTAGGAGTGTCCAGTTCATAGGAAAGAGAGTGCGTCCGAGGCTATTTTCAATTTTTTTAAAAATGAAGCGTTCATTTGGAAATATCAACAGAAGCTTCATAAGGAGAAGGGGGGGGGAATACCTGAATCGTTTTAACAAATCGTGTTGTAAATATTAGAACACTACTAGCCACAAAGAACAAAGGGCATCAAGATTTCCCCCCCCTGCAGCTTTCAGATGTATTTTATTTTCCTCTGGGGATCCTTTCCTAGGGGACTGTTTTCCTCCAAGACCCTCCCCCCCCCACATCATTTAGTAAAGTGCTAAGGTAACCTCTCTGAGGAATCCTCAGTAGCTTGAGAGCCCAATGGCGGCCTAGGAAACACCATTGGCATAATTAAGTTCACATGCTGCGGCCTTAGAGAGATCTGCTATGAAGCGAAAGTCTGACAAGGTGCTCTCAGTGCTAGGCTGCGGCTGCAGTCCGGAAGAAAGCTCAGCGTTCAAAGTCTTTGGAGCTTTAAGCCGGATGGTTAAAGTGCACATTTTCAAATTTGTAAAAGCCAGCATCAGATGTTTTAGGCGAAAGAGCTACCGCGTTTCATTTTTGGAAATCATTTTTTAATTCGATTTTACAAATGCAAAATGTAAACAAACATCTCCATATATAGAGATTACTCTGAATCTCACGACTCATCCCCATCCCCTTCGTGGGTCTTGTTCTCAACTTTTATACAGGTGAAACTCGAAAAATTAGAATATCGTGGAAAGGTTCATTTCTTTCAGTAATTCAACTGAACAGGTGAAACTAATATATGACATAGACTCATGACATGCAAAGCGAGATATGTCAAGCCTTTATTTGTTATAATTGTGATGATTATGGCGTACAGCTGATGAGAACCCCAAATTAACAATTTCAACTTTGGGGTTTTCATCAGCTGTACGCCATAATCATCACAATTATAACAAATAAAGGCTTGACATATCTCGCTTTGCATGTCATGAGTCTATCTCATATATAAAACTCCAGTAGCTAATGAAAACAATTGCTTACATAAATGAACTTTTCAACGATATTCTAATTTTTCGAGTTTCACCTATAACTGTATATTATTCCATAATCTATATTTTATATCAATCCGTATTATCCATAGTATTTGTTACAAGTGAAATTAAAATCCTGCTAATGTTTCCATCTTCTTGCATTGTCTCCTAAATAAATTCCCCCCCCACTAAGCTTCCGCATTTCAGATCCCATGTCATTGGAATCCATTTCTGAAATGGATGCATTTCTAAGCATAATTCAAAATGCTGGCCTTTAAAGCCCTAAACAGCCTTGGCCCAGTATAACTGAAGGAACGTCTCCACCCCCATCGTTCAGCCCGGACACTGAGGTCCAGCTCCGAGGGCCTTCTGGCGGTTCCCTCACTGCGAGAAGTGAGGTTACAGGGAACCAGGCAGAGGGCCTTCTCGGTGGTGGTGCCCGCCCTGTGGAACGCCCTCCCATCAGATGTCAAGGAAATAAACAACTATCTGACTTTTAGAAGACATCTGAAGGCAGCCCTGTTTAGGGAAGTTTTTTTAAAATGTTTGACCCTCCTAGTGGTGCCGCAATAAAACTACCATCACATTTGCAAAGCTAAGCAGGGGCGAGTATGGTTTCAAGTTGGATGGGAGACTGCATGGTGAGATTCCTGCATTGCAGGGGGTTGGACTTAGATGGACTCTCGGGATCCCTTCCAACTCTTCAGTTATATGATTTATTATGTTTTTATAAGTGTTGGAAGCCACCCAGAGTGGCTGGGGCAACCCAGCAAAATGGGCAGGGTATAAATAATCGCACCACCACCAGCATCATCATCATTAGCCCAGGGTATCCAGGCACCTGGGATTTTTATAGCCTTGGTTGAGACATGGCTTGCTTTCAGTAGGGACCAGTCAAGAGGGAGAAGTTATGGATCACTGTTCTTAACTACGCTTCCTTTTCTTGGTGTGAATAGCAACGCTTTTTTTTTAAAGAACCAACAACAACTTTGGATCGCATGCTGCAAAGGAAATAGAGACCTGGTTCATGTATCGCAGCTACCAAGCAGCTGAGCTATGTGCATTTTGCACCTTTGAGCCCCTTGCTATTTATTTTAAATATATTTATATGCTGCTACCAAATGTTCGGCAGGAACATAATTCTCCCAATCAACCTCAGGTTCCACCCATATATACCTACATACACACACACACACACATATATGTATATGTATGTGTATATATATATACACCGGTATGTATGTATGTATGTATGTATATATGTATGTATACTAGGCTCGGAACTGCGTGTCCAAAGCGAGCGTTTTATTGGAAAGCCCCCATTGTCTTCATTTCCCCAAAGCTCGACCCCCCGCCCGAGTCCCTTTTGTTTGTTTATCCACCCGCCCATTTTAATTTTATTTATTTACTCGGCCGGGAGGGGGGTGGGGGTGGGGGGGTTTAGGGATGAGAGCACCCTCTCTGCGGACCTTCCGCCTAATTGTGGCACTTTTTAATATATAATGGGGAGTAAATGAAGGCAGGCCGCCGGAGAGAGCCCGGTGAAAGCTGCCATTTAAAATCCTCCTGTGTAAGTTTTGATATCCAGAGTGAAAGTACAAATGCCATATAAGTCAATTAAAGCATTAGGTAATCTAATTGTACTGTGGCCACAAAGTGGCTTAGAGGCTGAATGGCAATGCTATAACCCTGCTTCCCCCCCCACCCACACTTCAGCATTCTGTTCAGGGCCTTTTGTGAATGAGCAGAGGACGAGAGACCCTGGAGAAGGAGGGGGGGACTGGGGGAGTGGATCTGGTGAGCAAATGCACACACACACAAACATAACACACACACACACACACACACACACGCCAACAATGCTAGAAAATTTCCCAGAAAACTAGAAAATTTCCCAGAGAGTGGGATATATACACAAGAGTTTATGTAAAAGAACATTGTCAAAAGGTCGATCCGTTGGCAGGTTTGGGTTGAGCTTCGGTGTGCAAATAGGGTAATTATATAAAATAAAATTCCTAGCAAGCCCAACAATATGGAGAAAGTAAATTTTAAGCGCGTGTTTAAGGAATTTGAATCGGGAAATGCAAGGGGAAGATCGGAGCTCTTGACAAATTTAATCACAAAGGGGTGTACAAAGCAAGCATTCATTGGTTAATGAATGAGTAACTGTTTATTTTTTTATTTCTCATTTTGCCTATACAGTGGTACCTCGGGTTACATACGCTTCAGGTTACATACGCTTCAGGTTACAGACTCCGCTAACCCAGAAATAACGCTTCAGGTTAAGAACTTTGCTTCAGGATAAGAACAGAAATCGTGCTCTGGCGGCGGGAGGTCCCATTAGCTAAAGTGGTGCTTCAGGTTAAGAACAGTTTCAGGTTAAGAACAGACCTCTGGAACGCATTAAGTACTTAACCAGAGGTACCACTGTAATATCTATTGTACACTTCTGTTATAAAGTTTTCAATCAATGAAGCATTCAAAACACACACACACAGGAAATGAAAATCTAGGATTGCAAGCACTCTTTATTTGCAAGGATTCTGCCAATCTCTATAATGCGATACGTGGATACGTGCTTCTTCTTCGTTCTGTTTTTCCTCCCCTCCTCCTCCTCCTCTGCTTCCCTCTCTCTCTCTCTCTCTCTCTCTCTCTCTCCCTTTCTCTGGAGCCTCGAGGTTTTGGAATTTGCTCGGGCCCCACAGCAAGGCTCCTGAAATGTCTCTACTCATTAGATCAGGAGGACGAGAGAGGAAGCCACGGGGCAGGGGCACAAACACCCAGGCACAATTAAAGTTACTTAGGTTGGGGGAACTGGTGATGCATTCCTCCAGCTCTGCCCTTGATTGCTTCATTGTGTGCATTCCGCCGCGTGCTTGCTATGGAGCAGCTGAGACCAGGAGGGAGGAGGAGGAGGAGGGAGGGAGGGGGCTTTGAGCCCCCCTGCAAGAGGTTGAAGCCGGCATGGCTGCCTTCTGTGTCTAAAGCTGGGCCCCACTTTGTGTAAGCACATGGTTGCCCAATCGAGTAACCCAGGTTAATAATAATAATAATAATAATAATAATAATAATAATTCAAGTTTTTCATTTATGCTAGGCATATATCTTTCAGGAAGCGGAAAAATACCCCAGCATAACGCTGTACACCAGTGGTTCTCAAAGGATGACAATTATGGCGGGAAGATTCAAGGGCAATCAATACAGTCATACCTCTAGATATGAGCCCTGCGTATTGCGTTCGTCATGGGTTACGAACGCGCCGAACCCGGAAGTACGGGAACAGGTTACTTCCGGGTTTAGCGGTTCGCGCATGCGCAGAAGCGTCGAATCGCGCCACGCACATGCGCAGACGCGGCGCTTCAGGTTGCGCGCTGCCCGTGTTGCGAACAGGGCCCCCGGAACGGACCCCGTTCTCAACCAGAGGTATGACTGTATTATATTTTGGGAAGAATTCGTGTTCTTATGTAGCTGCATTGCTTTATCTTTCCTGGATACCCCACGATTATATTATAATGTAGCTGGGTTATGTGTTACAAATCAAGCACTGCTAGGAGTTGTATCTCTCCCCTCCCCCCATTGTATTTCTTATCGATTAAAAGAAACAAAACAGCGTTGCACAAGCAATTCCCCCCCCCCCCTGAAAGTGTGGCTCCGAGGGAAAAGTTTGAGAACCATGGTGCCTGCATGTGTGCAGATTGTAAAAAACAAACAAACGAAGCACCCTCTTTGATAGTGATAGATTTTAAGAATAGCAGAAACAATCCTGAAGAAATTGGTCCCGTTGCCAAGACAGGCATTTCCCTGGGGAGTTTGATCAGAGGGGCTGCAATGAGAAGGCCAGTAATGAGGGCGTCAGGAGATTGCTTCACTTGAAAGACAGCTTGCTTGTTACTGACGGTTTCCCCCTGTAGCCATTAGCTGCAGGGAGGAGATCTGGTGTCGGCACACTGTTGGGAGCAATCCTAAAACTTTACCCCTTCCTTTCAGCCTTCCCCCCTCCCAACACTTCTGTGTTAGGCAGCTGGGTCTTGGGGCCGCCATTTTAATTCCCCACAATTCCCCCTGTGGGACATGGTTCCGGGACACCCTGGGAAATTAAAACGATGTCCGCCTCCCAGTAGAGATCTGGCAGCTGCCATTTTGATTCCCCGCAATTCCCCGCCAGTGTCATCATCATCATCTGCATGATTTTAATTTCCTGGACCGACGTTACATCGGGGGAATTGTGGGGAAATAAAATGGCAGCTTCCTGGCTGCCTAGTATTGGATTTGAGTGCTGCCACCAAGTAGGTCAGACTCGGGGGGCGGGCACCAAGAGAGCATTGTGTATACAGCCGTACCTTGGAAGTTGAACGGAACCCGTTCCGGAAGACCGTTCGACTTCCAAAATGTTCAGAAACCAAGGCGTGGCTTCTGATTGGCGGCAGGAAGCATTCTTGCTGCTGTAGTAGCATACATAAATAAGTTCCTATACAATTTAGGTAGTTCTGTTCCTATTATTCCCAAAAGACAAAACCTAATCCTGATTTTCTTTGCTGCTCTTTCCTTAGCTCTTTTGTCAAACATGCACTGGACACCCGAGCATGCTCAGCCCCTGAACCAGTGGCCGGAGCAGCACCTTGATGTCTCCTCCACCACCTCGTCACCCGCCCACAAGTCCGACCTCTACCACAGCAGCCGGCAACGCTTCAACTACGCCTGGGCCAACGATGACATCTCTGCCCTGACCGCCTCCAACCTGCTGAAGAGGTATGCCGAGAAGTACTCCGGAGTACTGGACTCCCCTTATGACAGGCCGCCGGGGCTCAGCACCTACGGGGATGGTGCCTTTGGACCCCTCAACGGTCAGAAGGGAGAGATGGAGCCTTGGCCGATGTCGCACAGCTCAGAGGGGGCTTACCCTTTGACCCCCATGCACGACGGATTGCCCAGCTCCAAGGGGATCATCCCTCCCGCTGTGACCCCAGGGAACAGCCTCGGGACATCCCCAGTGGTCTCCAGCAATCTGTCGGACTCCATTTACTCCAGTAACACATGCGGAGGACCCCCCACTTCTGGCAGTCTCGGGCCATCTCAGGAGTACCCTTCAGGCTACAGCGGGGCCTACCTGCCATCGGGCTATTGCAGCCAACCTGCCTCGGCGCTTCCGCCTCCACACCCGTCAACCTTGCATAGCTCAGGCCTCCTTCAACCCAGCCACCCTTCCACGGCGCTCGTCCCCAGCTACAGCTCCTCAGGACCCATGTACAATTATGCCTCAGGCAGCTATCCACCCCAGCCTGGCTATGGCACCATTCACCCTCCCCACCCGTCAGCCTCATATTTGCCCTCGGGCATAGCTGCCCCCACACCCATCCCTCCCTCTTCTCGCCCCCCTGTCGTCCCTGGGTACAGCTACCAGAGCCCCCTCGCTGTGCCACCCCTCGGCGGTGAGTCGGGGAGCTCTCTGAAAAGGAAAGCCTTTGATATCGCCGGCGGCGAGGATGACGGCGAAGGCCGGTATCGCAAATACAGCTATGAGCAACCAAAGTCTCCGTATCAGATGTCCGACAGCGGTGAATGTAGAGGAAATGGGTTCAGCCGCAGCTCTGAGGTGCCTTTCAAAGGGGGGAAGAGGCCCACAGGCGTGGCGGCCACCACCGTGGCTTCAGAGGAGCCCGTGGGGAAATACAACAGCCAGCCCATGAAAGGCCTGGTGTCTACAGCTTACAGTGTGGGTGAAGCCCCGCTGAGGCCTAGCGAGACCTTCGAGAAGTTCACCCCTCCGGCTGCCAACGGGGAACATGGAGGGGAGTCCTTTGCCCTCAGGATGCAGCCCAAGCCGCCACCGTTCAGCAGCGACAACAGCAGCCAGACTGTGGAAGAGCAGCTGAAAGCCATGGACCCGTTTGTTCTGGAACTGGTGAACAACAAGATAATTGATTGTGGTCCTCCAGTTCAGTGGACAGACATTGCAGGGCAAGTCTCTGTCAAAGCTGCCATCGAGGAAGAGCTGGTGTGGCCCATCTTGAGGCCAGGTGCTTACACGGGGGTGGAACTGGTGAACAACAAGATAATTGATTGTGGTCCTCCAGTTCAGTGGACAGACATTGCAGGGCAAGTCTCTGTCAAAGCTGCCATCGAGGAAGAGCTGGTGTGGCCCATCTTGAGGCCAGGTGCTTACACGGGGGCAAGCCGGCCACCCAAAACCATCCTGCTCTTTGGACCTCGTGGTGTTGGGAAGACCCTGTTGAGCAGGTGCGTTTCCACCCAGCTGGGATCCACCCTGATGAAGCTCAGCGGGACAGCCTTGGTCTCCAAGTGGAAGGCAGAAGCCGAGAAGATCCTGCAGGCCACGTTCTTCTTGGTCTCCAAGTGGAAGGCAGAAGCCGAGAAGATCCTGCAGGCCACGTTCTTCGTGTCCAACTGCCGGCAGCCGGCGGTCGTTCTCCTCACCGACGTGGAATCCCTCCTGGAAGACGCCGCTGTCCTGAAATCCCAGCTCCTTTCCTACCTGGATAACCTTGCTACCTCAGGCGAGCAGAACGTCGTGGTCATAGCAACCACCACCAGGCCTGGCAACCTGGACGAAGCCACCCAGAGGAGGTTTGCCAAGCGCTTCTACATCTCCCCGCCAGACAACGTTGCCAGGCGGCAGATCCTGCACCATGCTTTAGCCCAGCAAAACTACTGCCTCAGCGAGAGGGAGATGGCCTCCATTGTCCAACTCACCGAGAGCTATTCCGGCAGCGAGCTCCTCCACCTCTGCCAGCAGGTTGCGTCCAGCAAGCTGCAGAGCCTGCCGGGGCAGCTTCAACCCACCTCCTACAAGGATTTCGAAAGCGTTTTCTGCAAAATCCACCCTGCCGTCTCTCAGAAGGAGCTGGACTTGTACGTGGAATGGGATAAAATGTATGGGTCTCAGCATTAGCGGAGAGTGGCCGGCTTCTTCTTTTTCGATGGTCTCGGGTCTCTCTTGAGTGGAAGCTGTTGGGAGATTTGATTTCCTTCTCTTTCTTTTGCTGTTTAAAAGCTTTGTCGCTCCGAGCCCTCCAGTCTCCCAAGAGGCCACACAGCCCGGCTGCCTATGAAAAGTAGCCGATGGGTGAAGAGTCGTCTTGTTAGAAAGTCACACCTAATTTTGGATGCAAGGACTTCCCCTAGATTGATTTGCGTACATTTCCCTCCCCCCCCTTAAAAAATGTCTGAAATTTTGACTGTGTGGTGGTTGTTGGGTCTCTATGTTTATGAAAAGTAGTTGCTCAATGAACTCAGGATAACCTATTTATTATTAATCTGTCCCGTCCCGTCCAGTCATCCCTTTCTGTACCAGCATTGTAAAGTATTCGGCCAGGTATTGCCCCCTTCCCAACATTTTTTAACACTGTACCTCCTGGTTATTTCTGTAGAGTTCTTAACTTCCATGGAAATGGCACGATGCAGTCATTCACTGCTTTGTACTCTGATACAGACTCATTTCCAGGGGCATAATTTAGCCCTTGAGCATAATTTAGCCATCAAGAGCATATGTTGTTAAAGCAGATGGCATCAATGGGTTTTAAGGGAAGGCTTTGGGGATTTTTTTTTTAAATGTAGATTGTTTATTAAACTAGCATCCTTTTTATTTTTGTAATGTATGTAGTGGGTTCTCTTTTTCTTTTTTAACTACTCAGGAAAAATAATTTACCTCAAAACAAGAAGAGAAAAAAAAGAATGTTTTGTTTTGTTTTTAAACTCAAGGAAAATAAAATATGACCTGGAGGAATTGCAAATGTGTTTTAACACACGCTTGATTCCCGTATTAAAAGCAAAAAGGTAAGGAGAGCGGGGGAAAGAACAAGAATAAACTTGAAGTCGTTACAAAGATGAAAGTTGAATGTATTTCAGGGGCGTTTCACAATATATTATGTCATAACTTTATTTTTTATTTTTTAAAGAAAACATTTTTACCATAGCGTTTTGGTGGAGTAAGTGTCTTCAAAGGATAAGTTTTAGTGCTGTACTTTTGAAGCCATGGCTAGTACCACTTTTTGAAGGAATGTTTCTATTCATTTCCAAATTCCGGGTTGCCAATCCATTTCCCTTCGGTTGTGGCCTCTGATAGGACCTCTCAAGCTTTGTCACAGCAAGAAAAGGAAAAAAACAAACCCAAAACCACTAGTTCTCAAACTTCCCAAAGTATAATTTATGGGGAAGCAAGTAAAACAGGTGCAATTGCATTATTACAATTACATTTTTAAAGTCTCTCTCTGTGTGTGTGTGTGTGTGTGAAGAGAGAAAGCAAACGTACATTTCAGCATTTAATGTAGGGTTTCCCAGACTTGGGTCTCCAGCTGTTTTTGGACAACAATTCCCTTCCTCCCTGACCACTGGTCTTGCCAGCTAGGGATCATGGGAGTTGTAGTCCAAAAACAACTGGAGAGCCAAGTCTGGGAAACACTGATTTAATAGATGAGCCTAGAGATATTCGTCTCATGGAGCTGAGTTTGCCCTGTGAAGATGCCACTCTGCCTTGACTACCATAATACACTGCAGAAGACACTTTTGTGCACCTATGGGCGCATTGTCCTCATTTACTTTGTCATGGCCTGTAATACGCTGCCATCTTAGTGTGGTCAAAGTGAGCTTCACCAGTTGCAACATGTGAACTGGCAGCCTAGGCTTTAACAGTGATGCACTCAACGTGCATCTCCTAAGCCAGTCCTGGAGAACCATTCATAAATTACTTCATATGGATATTGAGAGGGCTTTAGGCACAACCTAGCACCCCAAACTCAGTACTAACCATTTGCTTTCTGGAAACATGTCTTTATCGAGTCACTCTTGGTCTTCTGTAGTCCTGCATCCTTCTCTGTTTCTGTTCTCCAGCCTTTCTCCTCCCTCCTATTTACCTGCTTCCCTTAGAAACCAACTGTTGACCCCATTTTAAGTTTCCATAGTTCACATGTTTAGGCTTTGACCCTAAAGATACAGTCCTATGCATGGTTTGGATTTATTTCAGAGTCCAAAAACTTACTAGGAATCCAGAGTATGCTCACTTCCTTTTAAAGGCCAAAGATTGAACTGGCAAGACTTTCAAGAACTTAAAAACAACAACAACAACAACAATTGTATGTGGTTTCCCTTTTAAGAATTTCTCACTTGAATGTATTACAAGTGTGTAAGGAAACTTTGCAAGCTGTTTTTGGGATAAGCTGGTGAAAGATTAAGTTGGATGGTATGTCCATAATTTTTGCAGAGTAAGCTTGAGGGAGGAAAGAAAGAAAGAAAGATGGGAAATGTCTGCCTTTTCCTGCAGACTGGGATAAGGAAATACATTTATTTGGCATATTTGCATCTCTGAACAATTTTAGACTTCCAAGGGGGGCTTTCTAAAAGACCTATCTCTGCACTCCCCTACTGAGCAAAACCAGCAGTGGAACATTGACCCAGATATAACAGGGAGGCTACCTACACACACATTTTGAAGGCACAGGTTGATACCCTATTCAACTGAGGCTAGTATAACACTTAAATAGTTCCTCTCCTCCTGATAATTCTGGAAGGCTTTGCCCATCATCTTGGAAGAACCATGCACTTTGGTCTTTGGCCTGTGAGATGGACCTGGTCAAATTTCTCATCCAAACCTGAAGATTGACTCCCTAGAATTAGTTACAGGTGGGTAGCCGTGTTGGTCTGCCATAGTTGAAACAAATTAGAAAATTATTTCCAGTAGCACCTTAGAGACCAACTGAGTTTGTTCTTGGTATGAGCTTTCGTGTGCATGCACACGAGAGCTCATACCAAGAACAAACTCAGTTGGTCTCTAAGGTGCTACTGGAAATAATTTTCTATTTTGTTTCCCTAGAATTAGTTTGCAAGGATATTTTGCTTCCTAAGAGTTGTTCACCGACGCTCTGTAACGGGTTTATCCATAAACGCAGAAGATAGCAAAGCTCAGCTAGCCTAAATACACGGGGAAATACCTCAGTGCTGTTGACTTGAGAACCTGTATGTCTTGTTCTAGATTCTGCTAAGCAGGCCTGCCTTCATTGCATCTTCCAGGGAAGTTGTCTCTCTTTCTCTCGTAAGCTGATTTACATTACTACATAGTGGTAAATGGCTTCCAGAAAATCTTCAAAAAAAAAAAAAATGTGCAGGGCTCCCCCCCCCCCAGCCAGAGCTCAGGTGGATGCCAGTGCTGTTCTAAGAGAACAAGGGAGACGTTCATGGTGAGCTCCAGCACCTCTTTTTCTAGAAAAACAGCACTGGCAATGTGACTGTGGTCAGTGAGAGCATCTGTGGTGAGCCAGTGTGGTGTAGTGGTTAAGAGCGGTAGACTTGTAATCTGGGGAACCGGGTTCGCGTCTCCGCTCCTCCACATGCAGCTGCTGGGTGACCTTGGGCTAGTCACACTTCTCTGAAGTCTCTCAGCCCCACTCACCTCACAGAGTGTTTGTTGTGGGGGAGGAAGGGAAAGGAGAATGTTAGCCGCTTTGAGACTCCTTCGGGTAGTGATAAAGCGGGATATCAAATCCAAACTCTTCTTCTCTTCTTCTTCTTCTTCTTCTTCTTCTTCTTCTTCTTCTTCTTCTTCTTCGTCTGTGATACTTAATCATGATGGGATGAAGCTGCAGAATGGAGTGGCAGTTTTATCTGAAAAGTTGTAAACTGACAACTGCCTCTGATTTGAGGGTGAAGAGCTCTCATTTAAGTCTCAGATAAGCCAAAGCACTTAACACCATATAGAGAGAATGGAACCAGGAGACTTGGGTTCAACACCAAGCTTAGCCATGAATATCGCGGGTGGCCTGCTCTACTTACCTGTTTCATATGTAATAAAATAAAATAAAATAAACTGCTTTGTGGGGTTCTAGCATTGTTAGGCACTTTGCACATTAAAAGTGCTATAAAGTGGAACACCCTTCCACCAGGTGTCAAGGAAATAAGCAGCTATCCTATTTTTAAAAGACATCTGAAGGCAGCCCTGTTTAGGGAAGTTTTTAATATTTAATGCTGTATTGTTTTTAACACTTGATTGGGAGCCGCCCAGAGTGGCTGGGGAAACTCAGCCAGATGGGCGGGGTACAAATTATTATTATTATTATTATTATTATTATTATTATATGTTTGTTAATGTAAAAGATACCAGCCAGTTGTCCTCTTCAGACATTTTTCACCAAACAACCAATTCAGTAAGAGAATTTTCTTTATAAGTTCATTTCAAGAGCTGTTTCCATACCCTCCAATATTTCTCCAATGAAAATAGGCACATCCTATTCCATGATAGTGATTAATAATAATAATAATAATAATAATAATACCCCAGCCACTCTGGGCAGCTTTCAACATATATAAAAACATAATAAAACATTAAACATTAAAAAAAACTTTCCCTGTAACTTTCCCTTCAGATGTCTTCTAAAGATTATATCTCCTTGGCTTGGAAGGTTGTGTAACTCCATACCCTCCAATATTTGTCTGATGAGAATAGAGATGCTATATCATACCCTCACAGAGTGTTTGTTGTGGGGGAAGAAGGGAAAGGAGAATGTTAGCCGCTTTGAGACTCCTTCGGGTAGTGATAAAGCGGGATATCAAATCCAAACTCTTCTTCTTCTTCTTCTTCTTCTTCTTCTTCTTCTTCTTCTTCTTCTTCTTCTTCTTCCAACATAGTGACGTCCTAAGGGAAAGTGGGACATTACGGGGTCAAGTCAGAACCTGGGACGGCTTCTGTAAATCCAGGACTGGCCCTGGAAAATAGGGGCACTTGGAGGGTCT
Organism: Lacerta viridis; assembly: GCA_900245905.1. Taxonomy (NCBI): domain Eukaryota; kingdom Metazoa; phylum Chordata; class Lepidosauria; order Squamata; family Lacertidae; genus Lacerta; species Lacerta viridis. The sequence continues at coordinate 535,210 of OFHU01001029.1, forward strand.
GTGTTTCCCGTTTTAATTGCAGCCGTTAGAGTCCTCTACAGGTTTTTCCACACCTATCAGCTGATCACCCATTCCCACCACCCTTCTGAGTAATACCCCTCCCCACTCCCTCACTATATTTAAGGAACTGGTGACTTCTGTTTCAGTGTATCTGAAGCTTAATATTTGAGTTCTTTAAGAACTCTTGGGTGGATGCTATCCAGACAACACGATATATCGTCTGTTAGGGCTAGAACTGTAGCTTGTCACTACCATTTGCCTAAGTAATAGTAGTAATAATATTTTTTTCCAGGCTCTCTGCTTGAGAAACTTCAGGCACAGGGATCTATTTACCCGACATCTTCTGCTGTAAAGGCAGGTGCAAATAATTAATTCAGCTTCTCTGCCATTTCCTTTTCCTCCTTTATCACACCTTTAGATTCCCTTGTCATCCAAAGATGGTCTCCTTCCTCTGATGTATTTGAATAATTTGTTGGTGGTGGTCTTTGGGCTTTTAGCAATGCGCTTCACGAAATACTTCTTTTTTTCATTCCTCATTGCCTTCTTGCATTTATTTTGTCTGGGGAGTAGACAATTAAGCAGGGAGTAGACAGAGGGTAGCGATGAACTCCTTGCTGAAGTTTTCATTTAAAACTGAAACTAGCTTTTATCTGGTTTTATGCTGAACTGAAAGCTGAAACGTGGGCTTGGACTGAGGCCTACTGTTCGGCTTCAGCTTATATACTGCACTTAACCTAAACCAGGACTGCCCATACTGAGAAGGGCTGCCATATTTGAAGAAGTGAAAATCTGGACAAATCGCTGCTTTTCGGAAATTCCCCCCGATACCACTTCCGCCGTTGAAATCCCGGTAATATTGGGAAAATCCGGACGTATGGCAACCCTAATAATGAGGCTTTTAAAAGTGAAACTCACTCTGTAGTTTTTTTTTAAAAAAAATATTTTATTATTTTCGCATTAAACAACAGCAAAAACTCAATACATACACAAATACATGAAATTAAGAAAAAACATAATAAACTGTAGTTTTTTTAAAAAAATATTTTATTATTTTCGCATTAAACAACAGCAAAAACTCAATACATACACAAATACATATTAAGAAAAAACATAATAAACACATCAGACAACAAACAGAAAAGGAAAAATAAAAGAAAAACTTATACAAACCTACATGAACAGGAACAATAAAACTTCATTATTTAACTCTTGTTTCTATCTTCTTAGGGGGGGGGACTTCCCCCGCTCCCTGAACTGCGTTCAAAATCAATATACTTTAGTAACTTTGTATCTTTTTTCTTAACATTTACCAATCTTCTTAATAATCTTTAAGACATTAATTAATCAAATATAATTCATTACTTAGATTACTAATCCTAAAGCATTCCTAAACATTTAAATCCTTCATAACAATACTTCTTATATACTATTTTTATCTAACATCAACTAGCTAAAGCCAATTCTACAAGCTAATTCTGCTCAAATATCCAATTTTTCGCGATTTTTTAAGTAGTCCTTAAATTTCTTCCCTCACTCTGTAGTTTTAAGTAGTAACTTACACTCTTATTTTTTTCCAAAAAGCGAACTAGTTTTTAACGAGTTTAAAACTGAACTGAAGGCTGAAACTTACAGCTGTGTCCTTCCCTTGCTCTCCAACATGTATGTTACTCTTTTTTAAAAAATAAAATAAAATCAAAAGCCCCCTCACTAACTAGATCTGTATTGGGTGGAACTGCCGGTATGTATTCGCAGTTTTCTTTCTGCATCTTTCCCTCTCTCTTTTTCACCTCACATCCAAAATTGGGATTGAATCTAGGTTTCTGGTTTAGTGTGGCCCCCCTCAAGATTTTCCCGCTAAGGTAGAGTTAGCTCCCCCATGCTTGGATAGAGTTGAAAACTAGGTTTCTGCAAACTAGGTATCGGGTTTTGGAGTTAACGCCTGATCTCTTCCATTTTTGCAGGATTCAGCTCTTAGCACATAGTGCCCCTAATGCTGCCCACTTTTGCAGTTTAAGCTTTATTAAATCGGTTGGTACTTAGCTTTCTAGTCACCCAGTTGTTTAACTCTCTTGTTACCTCGGTGCTTTGTCACTGAGGCTGATGCTGGGAATTCTCTCTTGCTTGCGGACTGGTAAGATTACCCAGTTTGCTAACCTTTATCTCCCCCCCCCATTAGTGGTAAAGCAGCCCAGGGTGTGGGGTTTGATTTCTGAGCAAACAGCAAGAAGGGAAAGGGTGAAGTACCCTGCCCTCTCTTGTCTTCTGCTCCTTGTTTCAGCCTCCGCACAGCTGCTTTCCATGAAAACGCTGAACTGCCCATCGCCCGCGGTTTGGTCCTTGTGGCTTACACACCTAAAAATGCAAACGTGTGAAGCCGCCCACCAATACCGAACCAACATTAACATGCCGTCTGATCTCTTACTCCCTTAGAAGTCACTGGAGAGAACGTGGGTGGCTCTTCAAGACCACGGCATCCTCTCTGCCTGGGTTTTATATTGGCAGCGGGGTTTGACCGGTTTTGTTGCAACGGCTGCATCTTCTCTAAAAGCCAAGAAACAAATGAATGCAACCCCCCCTCAGTGTCAAAACTGCAACTTAAGTGAGTGGTGGGAAGCCTTTGGTCCCCCCTTACACTTTCTCAGCAAGGCAATTGCATCTGATAGCACTTTATTTTGGATTTAATTAACTATGGCTGTTAATCTTCCGGTGACACAGTGATGGGTGCTGTGGTTGTGGTGGTTTTCCTGCTTGCGTATACAGGTGGTACCTTGGTTCTCGAACGGCTTAGTTGTCAAACAAATCGGCTCCCGAACGCCGCAAACCTGGAAGTAAGCGTTCCGGTTTGCAAACGTTTTTTCGGAACGTCTGATGCGGCTTCCGCTTGAGTGCAAAGAAGCTCTGGCAGCCAATCGGAAACCCCAACTTGGTTTTCAAACAGTTCCGGAACAGATTAAGTTCGAGAACCAGGGTACCACTGTATCCATTCTCGCCCGTGTTATTTCCATGGGAAGAGATGGTCCCTGTTCTATAAGGGCTCACATTTCCTTTCCTTTCCATTTGCTTCAACTCTTTCGATTGACACCTCCAGAGGGTAGCAAGGTTTGGTGTTTACCAGGGCCCCAAGACCAGCAGATTGCCCACTGCTCTAACCGTACTACCATTTCCACTTGAAATTGTAGAATCATCGAGTTGGAAGGGACCCCAAGGGCCATCTAGTCCAACCCCCTGCAATGCAAGAATCTTAGCTAAAGCACCCTTGACAGATGGCCATCCAACCTCTGCTTTAAAACCTCCAAGGAAGGAGAGTCCGACACTGTTCCACTGTCAAACAGCGCTTAACTGTCAAAAAGTTTTTTTTCCAAATGTTTAGTCGGAATCAGCTTTCTTGTAACTTGAAGCCATTGGTTCGAGTTCTGCCCTCCAGAGCAGGAGACAACAAGCTTATTCAATCTCCATGAGACAGCCCTTAAGATATTTGAAGATGGCTATCATATCTCCTCTCAGTCTCCTCTTTTCCAGGCTAAACATACCCAGCTCCTTCAACCATTCCTCATAAGGCTTGCTTTCCAGACCCTTGATCATCTTGGTTGCCCTCCCCTGCACACGTTCCAGCTTGTCAACATCCTTCTTAAGTTGTGGTGAGTATTCCCGGTGTGGTCTTGCCTCGTCAGAGCTGCTGTTTGCCCCATGGGGCAAAACCTGAAGGCACACAAGTAAATCTCTCTTCCTCCCCACCCCGCTTTTTCTCTTAGCCATATTGGCAATAAACAGTAATATTCTGGAGACAGAAATTAAACTAGCACTTTTCTGAGGCTTGATTGGAAGCTGTCGACAAAGCGTTGTGCGCCCTGCTGCCAGCCTTTTCCGTTGGCTCGTAAGCTTCAAAGATAATGCGTGAGTTCAGGGGTGAACAAACTCAGGTCAGGAGATGGAAAGAATTGCAGTGTCACTGTGGAGCTGGGTGTCAGTATAATGCACTTCTATTTTCTTCTGGAAGAAACAATTGGCAGCTTCCATGCCATGCTATGAAATTCAGTAGCTTCCGTCAATTGGCTGGATGTACCCAATGCCATTCACCCTCTCTGTTTTCTAATACCAAGGCTGGATCTACACACGGGGTGGGTGTGGGACACAAACTATAAATATGTCAGAAATTAAATCGTTATAACAAAAGAAAACACCGCTATGTAAAAATCACATAGAATTTTTTTTTGCTATCTGGCGCCATCTGGTGTTGCATGTTTATAACACATTCAAAACGTTGTGTTTGTTTGTTTGTTTGTTTGTTTTGCCTAATGTAGCTGAGTCCCAAATGTAATTTATGGCACAGATTCCTGAAAAGAATAACTCCTACGAGAACCAAATTTCTGTTCCTAAAGCAAATTTGCAGAAAAAAGTTGGTGGTTACTTGGAACTTAGCAAACCACTTCTGGCTGATTAAAAAAACTCAAAAACTGTCAGAAGTGAGGGAGGGAGCAAAGCATCTTATTCAAATCAAACAAACAGACAAAAAACCCCGATCATGCAAATACTGTTAACTTTTTGGCAAAATAAGCAAATGTTCCTGTTGGTTTTGAGCACTGAATTTGACATTCCTTTGCATGGAGCATAGCTTGCGTACGTAGCGCATGGAGAAGAACTCCCCAGAATTTCTCTAGAGGTAATTGTGGTAGCGTTAGCTGAAAATGTACTGCGTGAAAGACAAGGGTATCTAGCCTGGCTAGAGGACTGCCTCTCGGAACCAAAGGTTTATATATGTCGGGCTGTGTTTTCCATTCTCTGGACTTCTCTTTATAAGACACGCCTAGGATGGCGCAATGAAGATACAACTTCATTTGTAACGAACAAGGTACATCACATCAGCTAAAGGGCACTGCCGTTTTTTAAATTGCCCGTGAGATAGTTCTGGGGTATGTAGGTGAGCAAATGGAGTTCGCGGGGTTGTTGGTTTTTTTAACCCTTGCCTGTCCCTATAGGTGAGATGCGAGTGCTCACGGAGGTGAGTCTGGCTCATTCACACTGATGGGCGGATAGATGCCGATTGGTCATCTCGCCCCTTTTTAAAAATCAAATCACAGTGGTGCCTCGACTTACGAATTACTCGACATACGAATTTTTCGACTTACGAATGGACATCCGTTGGCGGTTTTAGATGGGGTTTACTCGACTTACGAATTTTAGATGCGGTTTACTCGACTTACGAATTTTTCCGAATTTTTCGTTTCCAATGCATTCCTATGGGGAAATCGCTTTTTTCGACTTACGAATTTTTCGACCTACGAATGTGCATTTGGAACGGATTAAATTCGTAAGTCGAGGTACCACTGTATAGTGCTTTTGTTCTTCTGCTTCTTTAAGGTGGAGGTGAGAAGGAACCCAGGAGCGGGTTGGTAGGGTGAATGCAGGATTGAGTTTACATAGGGGAAATGGGGCTGTTCTATACGGCCTCACTGACATAACAACAACAACAACAACAACAACAACAACAAATAATAATAATAATAATAATAATAAATAATAAATAATTATTTCTACCCCGCCCATCTGGCTGAGTTTTCCCAGCCACTCTGGGCAGCTTCCAACAAAAGATTAAAAATACATTAAACGTGAGTGAGGAGAATATGATTATTAGTTTAGGGCAGCCTTTCTCAACCTTGGGTCTCCAGATATTATTGGACTACAACTCCCATCATCCTTGACTGCTGGCCGTTCTCGCTACAGATGATGAGAGTTGTAGTCCGTCAACATCTGGTGATCCACGGTTGAGAAAATCTGGTTTAGGGGGGACAAGAGGAAGCAATTTCGGGAGAATTGAGATTTGGAAAGAAAAAATGAATCTGGAAATGAATATGGGGGAAATCTAATTCAAGAGGAAATCGTTACAGGGGCCTATACCTCAACTTGTGCTCGGGTTTCTGTTCTTGGATGAGTTACTTGTCTGTCAAACTCACTGGTTTACTTCTGCAGAACCGATGTGCTGCTGCTGCAGCAGCAGAGTGAGATTTGTTGTTTGGGACTCAAATTCTTCCTATTTCTGCTTCCAACAGCCATGATCTGGATGCCTTTCAGGAGGCTTACAAACAATCAGGGAACGAAAGCAACAGACATCCCTGATTGTTTGTGCCCAGAATGGTGGTATACTCTCTCTGAGCATGGAAGCTCGTATTTTTCTGTCACAATTGATAGGAGGATTTCCCCATCCACAGGTAGGGCTGGAGCAGGTAGAAGGAGTGTCGGGTAGATGGAGCAAAGAGTTTGTGGCTTAGCAGAATAAGGTGGACTAGTCATTACTAGTAGCATTTTGGAAGCACCAGGGTGAGTGAGAGGGGAAAGGTTAAGCTGCTCCCATATTTACACCATATCTGTGCTTGTTGTGGAATTGTATACATTTACACAAGTCACAACAATCAGTAATAACTTCAGAAAATTCTGGTTGTCCAAATTCTGGTCCAACCTGATGCAATCGCTATATGTTGGAGCACACCCATGCTGTTGCCAAAAGCAACAGTCTTTTTGCTCGTCACAACTAAATGTTTTTGATCGCTTTGCTATATGATTTTGTGTGTGTGTGTGTGTGTGTGTTTAGGCAGTTTCTAAAATGAAGTAACAGTCCCTTTGAAAAGCTGTGGAAAGGGAGCAAAGTGTGTCCGACTCTTGAGCATCATTTTTGTGCTTACTGACAAATGTTTAAGTGTGCCTCACACTCATTTTTGGCACGCAGTTTGCTGTTACACATGTGAAAGCAGGTTAGCTTTTGAAAACAAGAGTTTCAATGCCTGCTAGTCTCTCTCCCTCCCTCCCTCCTCTCTCTCTCTCTCTCTCTCATACCAAACCCTATATCTGCTCCTTACCTACATGTCACGCGCTGAAAAACCACACACCACTAAAAATAAGCCATGAGGCTGTTGCTCGGTGATGTGCTTTAAGCATGTTGCCAGAAATAGCCCCTTCAAACATTTGTGGTGGAGAGCAAAACCCACCAAAAACACACAGACTCGCAGCGTGGCAATTTGATGATGAGTGAAGCCACGTTTCGCGATCTCATAGACCAAGGTTACCTGATGTCCTCATTTCCCGGGGACAGTCCCCGGATTTACAAATCAGCCCCCTGACAAAATCCATCTATTTAGTAGGAAGTTGAAAAGTGTCCCCGGATTCATGGGGGGGGGGATATGGTAATCTCTGCATTTAAGGACCACTTTTCTCTCCCCCTGCCAAGTAGCCGTTTCCCAAATGGTTCAGATAAAGTCTTAGAAGCAGTGCTATTTATTTTTCTAGAAAAAGAGGCGCAAGAGCTCGCCACAAACTTCTCCCTTGATCTCTTAGAATGGCAATGGTGCCCGTTTGAGAGGTCCTGGAGCTCAGCTGGGGGGGGGGACGCTGTTTATATTTGATGAAGATTAGCAATGCAGACAAGCTTCCTGGGAAAAAAGCTCTCCCACTAGCCCCCATCTTTCTGAGCAATGTACAACTAGTCGCAGGAGAGAGTCTTGCTTGTGTCCTAGATTTCCCTCTCCATTCATGCCGGGCAGTGATGGGGGCCAACAGTTCTGGTCGGAACTCTGGGACAATGGATTTTGCATTCTAGAATTCCGCCCCCCACACAGAGAACCTTCTACAATGCATAAGAGCCAAGCACATCGGTGGGAATAGGAATTCAAAAAAGCACCACTCATTGTTTGTAAATCACAGGTGGGTTTTGTTTTTGTTTTTTGCGTTGCGTCCACTCCAACAGTAATAGTGGAAAATCCACTCCAACAGTAATAGTGGAAAATCCACTCCAACAGTAATAGTGGAAAAGTCCTACGACGCTGGTAAAAGTTAGACGGTTGGTTTTCCAAAGGGAGCTTCCCTTTGGAAAGAGGGCACAGTCTCTTAATATCATTCGGGTGCCTTCAAATGTATCTCATAGGTATCGCAGCTATATACCTCAGGAAGACTGCCTCTCTTTTGCTTCATTTTGTTCTGCTCCTCCAAAAAGTGGTACTGGAATTTTGAAGACCTTTTTTTTAAAAAAAATCGTTTTTGACTTTGTACATCCTCTGTAACCATTTCTACCTCATTTTGCAACATATTGTACATGAAAGTATTTAATTCATGTCTTATTAATGTCTGAAAAAAAATGCGTTTGAACTGTAATGGTCTACCTCAGAAAATACTGTATTTTAAAAAGAAAAGTATTTCACAGTATTAAAGAGATTACATGGAATGGAATCGTGTTGCGTAGTTTTTGTTTTTTTCTAAACTCGGCTTATCAATCCTTCTTGGATTTTTCTGATTTCAGTAATGGTGCTGAGAAACATCCTCGGGGAATGTTGTGCTCTATTACACGAATAAATGCACACTGGAAACATCTTTAGGAAGCAGTTTGATAGAGTAGCAGCAATAGGAAAAAGGGTTTTTTTGCACATGTGATAGGGAGTTTAGGGTTTTCTTCAACATACTGTCTCTGCCAGCTGTTGCAGGTTCGCTTGTAAAAAAAAATAAGCTTATAGATAACGATGTACTCTTGTGTTCTGCGATCCTTATAAAAGCAAAATAAACACAAATATTCAGGAGATCTGAAATGTTGATGAAGCAGTACCAGCGGGTGATGGACTCATTGCATATAATCCCAAAGGTCCGACTTAAAAGCAGAGCATCACAGGGGCATTGAAAGGAAGGTTGATATAGTCATGTGCAGGATAACCCTTGGCATATTTATTTAAAAATGAGATCTTCTGAATTCAGTGGGAATTCACCGTGTTTAGTTCTATACTTACAAAAAAGTGCAGTTGCATCATACCCAGTGAAATTCACCCCAGTTACCTGTCATTCATATCTAATTTTCTGTATTTACAATGGCTGTTTTCCAAGCTCCATCATCCTCGTCATCATTGTGCTTTTGTGAGAGGAGAGGACCTAATTTACACAACCGGTTGTGGACGTTAACGCCTGTGTAGGACACCTATGGGTCACAAACACAAATCCCTCTCCAGAGCAGTTTTGCATTTAAAGACGAGCAAATGAGCAAATGATGAATATTTTAAATGAATAAAAGAGGTCTAAAAAAAATTAAAGGGATTAAAAAAAATTATAAAGGGATGTCTGCCTGAAGCATATGGGAGGAGGAGCAAATGCTTGATCTGCTGGTATGTACATCCCTCATGATGGATGCAGGTGGCGCTGTGGTCTAAACCACTGAGCATCTTGGGCTTGCCGATCAGAAGGTCGGCAGTTCAAATCCCCATGACAGGGTGAGCTCCCGTTGCTCTGTCCCAGCTTCTGCCAACCTAGCAGTTGAAAGCACACCAGTGCAAGTAGATAAATAGGTACCGCTGCGGCGGGAACGTAAATGGTATTTCCGTGCGCTGCTCTGGTTTCCGTCACGGTGTCCTGTTGCGCCAGAAGTGGTTTAGCCATGCTGGCCGCATGACTCGGAAAGCTGTCCCTCGGCCTGAAAGTGAGATGAGCGCCACAACCCCATGATCACCTTTGACTGGACGTAATTGTCCAGGGGTCCTTTACATCCCTCATATACAGCGCCGAATTTGCGTATAAGCTAAACAAACTATAGCTTAGGGGGCCCCACTCTATCTCCCCCCCTCAATTTCAGTATATATACTTAATTGTATTTCAGTTCAACAATTACTTTGATAAAATACATATTTTGTTATGTGCAAATGGCTTTAGATACCTATTAGGTCCATAAATTACCATATAGCATATATTCAACACAAAAAACAGTGACAATTTGTTGTTGACAAAGGACAGCTGGACATATAAAGGGCCCCATTAGCTTCAGTAGGCTTAGGGCCTCATCAAACCTAAATCTGGCCCTGCTCATATAGAGTACAAACCTAGTGGCTGAAGAAATCGGCATGAATTCTTTCTTTATAGTAAGCTCATCACCATCCTGACTTGTGGGAAGCACAAGTATTCTTCATTTCATTTCCGAACCGCTTCCTAGCAAAATCCCCAAAGCGATTTGACAACGTAAACACCCAGCTACCAAAAGGTATACAGTGACTCAAACAGCAAGAGTTATATACTTTTGCCTTACCGCTTTGAACTTCCCTCCCCAAGTTTAAAAAATTAGGTGGTTGTGTGAATCAAAACCAAACAAGCAAAGCCAAGCTTTGTTAAGAAAGGGATATACAAAATCTGGATTGGGGGTCTGGGAGGTTTCATGTGCAGTCAGTGATCTGCAGTTGGGTCTCCTGGCTTGCAAATGGGGGGCGGAGGGGGGGGCAGGATCCAGGATTCCATATGGTGGGATGCTGCTGCCCCCTGGCGGCACAACTACCAATCAAAATATTAAAGGTATTTGCATATACCAACCTCTGTAGTTCCTAGACAGAAAAGGATGCGAAAACGGGCCTCTCAAAACCCGTCACCTTGTTGACGAGCGCTGAAATTTGGAGGAAGAGAGCACAATTTCACCCAGCATCCAAAGAGTGCGGCTCCCAGTGGAAATAGGCCCGATTTCTCTATCTAGTCCCTACTAAGAAGTTTTGGTTTTGCTGCCACCGCAAATGTTGGAAGCATTGTCGACTGGTTGCATCCTCTGAACAAAGCCTCAGACCCTGGTACCATGCAGTGCCGGATTTACGTATAAACTAAACAAGCCATAGCTTAGGGCCCCACTCTCTTGGGAGCCCCCCCAAAAAATGTAAAGGGGGAAAAACTGGATGTACTTTCCCAAAATATAAGATAAAAAAAACAAATAAAATAAAACCTACATTACAGCAACAGTGTTTTGTGTTGTGTAGGCTCAACTATGATGTAAGTAATGGGCCCCGCCTGCTAGCCTGCTCCCTAAAATATCACTGGTTTGCTCATTTCTATATATAGGGTGCCTACATTCTGCATGGACTGGTTGCATGGCAACATGTAGCATGCAGCTGCAGACTGCAGTGCAGCACAGTTGAATGTAGGTCAAGCTGTTGTACCTGTTATCTAATATTAAAGAGTGCTTGTAGACTGATGATCAGGCAGCACACACTAAGTATGAGTCTTATGCCTACTGATTGATTTCATATAATACATAATCTATTTATTTTGATCCCATTATGGCTTAAGATACCTATTAGGTCCATAAATTACCATGTAGCATATATTCAACACAAAAAACGGCGATAATTTGTTGTTGACAAGGGACGGCTGGACATACAAAAGGCCCCATTACCTTCAGTAGCTTAGGGCTTCATCAAACCTAAGTCCGGCCCTGTTTACCGTGTCGTGTGGGTGAGTTGGTGGAACAGCATCTGCACTTAAAAATAAAACAAGAAACTATTCAGAGAAATTTCTCTGCCAAGTGGCCTTTCTCTCTGGGGCCGAGGGAAAGCGAGGCAAAGAAAAACGGCTGGACTTCCTTCTTCGGAAAAACGGACTCTGCAAAATGTCTCGGCTCTAGGTCCTTCGAGAGTGTTGCTGCTCTCTTCTCATCTCCACTTTGGTTATTCTCTTGTGACACCTGAATTGGATCCTTCGTTCTCCTTGGGAACCTCACGGCGTGAGCTCTGAGCTCACACAGAAAAGATCGGAGAGGATCAGGGCATTCATCACACGTCCTATTAGTTGGGGCAGAGGGAACATGGCCCTGCCGACAGCCTGTGTCTTCCCTACGCATCTCCTGAGCAAACAACTGTCTGTGGGACGGCGGCATTGTGCTCCACCAACCTTGGTGTGACAGTTCTGGCTACCAGTTGGCGTCCAGGCCCCATTCAAAATGCTGCCCTTATGGGGCTCAGGAACCCAATAGCTCAAGGACGGCCTCTCCCCACACAAACCAGTCCAGACCATCAGACCCCTTTCTCCGTGCGCCCCTCTGAGGGAAGCGCGAGGGTGGTGACTTGAGAACAGGCCTTCTCAGTGGTGGCTCCCATTTATGGAAGGCTCTCTTCAGGGAGACACTTCTGACACCATCGCGCTCTGTTTTTAGGCAGCAGGCAAACTAATTATTTTTCTCCCAGGCTTTTGGATCTTCCTGTTTAGTTTTAGCGAAGAGGGGTTGAGTTGGATTTGTGTGTGTGTGTGTGTGTGTGTGTGTGTGTAATATCTCTTGATTGTTTTATTCTTGTGTTTTTTACCCTTGCTTCTTTTTTTCTGGGAAAAAATGCCTAATAATTTTTTTTTTCTTAATCTACCTGTGCTAATTTATTACATACTGGCAGTAGATTATTATTATTTCTTACATTTACATACCACCTGTCTTTTAGATGGTTTTATTCTTGTTTTTTTTACCCTTGCTTCTTTTTTCTGTGAAACAATGCCTAATAAATATTATTATTACTCTACCTGTGCTAATTTATTACATGCAGGCAGTAGATTCTTATTCTTATTATTTCTTCTTAATAATTTACATACATTTACATAAGCCATATTCTCACAACAACCCTGTTAGGCAGGTTAGGCTGCGAGGGAACGACTGGCCCAAGGTCACCCAGTGAAGCTTCATGGCCGAGTGGGGATTCGAACACTGGCCTCCCAGGTCCTGGTTCAGCTCTCTAACCATTACACCACAGTTTATGTGAAAGAACATTCAAAAACGACACCCCACTTGTTGTCCGGAGTGGTAAAGTCCAGCACTCTGCCACCTCATTTATTGTAAGGCTGTGGTGAACAGTTCTTCTGTGTGCTTCCCAATACCTTTCCCCATTGCTGCGTTGGTTAGAGTATAACACTGATAAACGCCAAGGTTGCAGGTTCGATCCCCGTATGGGGCAGCTCCCTGTTCCTGCTTTGCAGAGGGTTGGACTAGATGATCATCAGGGTCCCTTCCAACTCTACAAATCTGTGATTCTAGTGCCATCCAGATACACAGTTCTTTAACACTCCTCCTTTCAGTGCTCAAAAGGACGTTTCCAAATGCCTCGAAATCAGCCGGCGCACATGAATCGAGGAGGATGGACCAGTTGTGAGCTTTCGATAATTAAAAAACCTTTCGCTAGCTTGGGGGAGAGATCTGCTTATGGCCCCTGATGCAACGGCCAATGAATGCCAGATGTGCAAAGCCCACAGTTTTGCCTCAACAGAGGCCTCTTGTCTCTTCGCCACACCATCCAAGCTACAAACTCGCTGGCGGAAGAATGTGCGATCGAACCCCCCCCCCGCGTTGATGTGCAAAATTCTGGGCCGCGGCATTTCGTCTGCAAGTATCGCGTCCAATGAACTATTTCTCCCGGGGGAAAGGAAGGCCCAGAGGGATCGCCTTAATTGCAACTCAATTAAATAGCATTTTTCCAACTTCAGCCCAGCTTGAAGAGAGAAGTGTTTTCAAAAGCGCTTCTCTGCCCTTTGGAATCTATGAATGAAATTCAAGGAGGGAACACGACCCTTCGTGGGCCTCTTTGCTCAGTCACAAACCCTGGATTATTTGTTTTCATTCCACAGCAAGGCAGTAACTTTCTTTTTTAAAGTGTGTGTGTGGTGATGGGGGGCAGATTCCTTGCAGGGAACAATGAGACCACTGTGCTTTTCTAAGAGGCTCTCTGGAAGATTTACAGGACAGCGCTTTCCTACAGCTAGTAGAAGTTCTCCATATATCCGACACACACACACACATATATACACACACAAATCCAAGGGTGCAATTAGAAAGATGTGAGAAACATGAACTTCTTTGTCGGAATACACTTCGAGGATCCATTAGGATCCATGGTTATTTGGTTATTTTAATCGGGAACTATTTTTCGTGTTCTTACGCCTGGAGCTGCGGAGTGATATGGGAGGCGAGAAGCCTCTTCATTCTTACTTTCACTTTTGGTTCCAGCGATGTTTTAAAGTTATTAATGAACAGTTATTCTGCTTCCCGCCTTTTTGGAGGGTAGCAACAATGGTTTTATTGGCTGAATTATTGTTGGTGATGTCACACCTCTTGGAAATAAAAGGCTGAGGCTCCCTGCCTGGGCACGTTCTGATCATAAGTTCTTTTAGGTTAGTAGACGTTTTGTTTTGTTACCCTCAGTTAGATTAAGTTCAGTTAGAAGGGTATTTTGGGAGCGGGCTGGCTGGGTTGGATGGGTTTTCTTTTCTTTAGTTAGACCTTAGTTCGCGGAAGATCTCTCGGTGAGTTTTAGTAGGTTCTTAGATTTATGTTAGGGTTAGACCTGCGGAAGATTTTTCGGTTTAGCTTTATGTAGTTTAGTTCTTGCGGAAGAATTGGCGCGCAGGGACTGAGAGCTTAGGGAAACTTAGCTTAGGGCCAGAAGACGAGCCTATGCAGGTTTTGCCAAAGCCACTAAAAGAATAACGGTGTGTTTGTCATTTATTTGGGGAAACGGTGTTAATTTCCTTTTCTGCTTATGCAACATCTTTGGTTTAATTTCCTTTAATAGAAGGCAATAGTACAGGAGGTCACAATCGGTCTTTACTCATGAGAAGGCAATTCTTTAGTTTCGAGGCATATATCTAGTTCCGAGGCAATCTTTTACTCAGGTACCTTCAGGAGTCATATTCCGTCCTACTCAACCTTCAGACAGTGAGACTGGGCTGGCGCCCGTGCTCTTAAGCACGTGGAACGCTAGCCGCCTTTTCCCCTGCAAACTGGTACCTCGTGCGTGGGTCATCCACGCTCACGCGCGAGGAGCACCAGCACCGAATCCCGACAAGTGGTGCCCCTCTCTGAGGCGGAGCGAGTAAAGCCCCTCTTTGAGGTGGAGCGCGACAAGCGGAGCTCCTCTCTGAAGCGGTGCGTGTCAAAATCGCTTCCACGGAGGCTCCGGTGAAAGGCAACCTGTCGGAAGTGGCTCGAAAACAACTATTGAGAGGTGAGGCATAACGGCCCGGTTCGCCCAGGATCTCGCTGCAGCAGCGCGAGTCCTCCGCTTGCCCAAAGTAGCGTATTTTGCCCCACGGGGTCCCCGGGTGGAGCGGTAAGGGTTTTTTGGTAAGCCTACGGGCAGGGTAAGATCTTCCCGAAAAAGCCTACGGGTGGGAAGGGTTCTGGCGAAAGCCTACGGGTGCCAGGTTTTTCGGTCAAAGCCTACGGGTAGGGCCGGTATCTCCCAAAAAAGCCTACGGGTGGGAGGGAAAAGTTTTCTGGCGAAAGCCTACGGGTGCCAGGGGTTTTTCGGTCAAAGCCTACGGGTAGGGCCGGTGTCTCCCAAAAAAGCCTACGGGTGGGAGGGAAAGTTTTTTGGCAAAAGCCTACGGGTGCCAGTAACGCCTACGGGTGGGAAAAAAGTAAAGCCTACGGGTCGCCTACGGGTGGGAATAGTGTAAAATTATGGGCTCCTCACTCTCAACTGCTCAATTTCAATTTTGTGAAGATTTATTGTACCTCCTGAAAAAGAATGGTCACCCTGTCTCTGAATCAGAAATAGAGCTTCTAGTTAAAACTATTGGAGAAATTTGCCCTTGGGTTCCTAAAGAGGGAACGAAAGATTTAGCCTCATGGGAAAGGATTGGAGGAGAATTTATGGCCAGTCCAAAAGTCGGAATTCCTGTACAGTTAGTTTGGAGCAAAGTAAGAACCTGCCTTCAGCAGATCGCTCCTAAAAATGTTTTGCTTGATGGAACAGTAAATGTTGGGAGTGCAGCGTTTAATGGTGCCCCTGTGCTGCCGCTCGCCGTCATTCCATTTTCGGCCCCATCGCAGCAGCCAGCACAAGCCCCATTGTCGTACACGCACTCGCCCTTGTCCAATTTGTCATTGTCAGCTTCGTTGCCGCCTGTGCCGGTGCAGCAGCCTGTGATGCCGTCGGCCTTTCAAGCCTCGCCGCAGCCTGCCTCGCCGCCAGCCGCTTCGCAGCCATCGCAGACCCTTTTCCAGCCAGCGGTCTCAAGCAGTTTACAGCAGCCGCAGACCTCGCTTCAAACAACGGCTCCATTTCATCCATCGCAAGCCGCGCTTTTGCCAGCGATCCAGCAGCAGCAGCAGCAAGCAGCTTTTTCGCCAGCAAACCCTGCTGCCCTGCAGGCCGCGCTCAAGCCAGCAGCTCCATTTATACAACAAGCCGATTTTCAGTCAGCAGCAATGCAAGCTTCATCGCAAGCTCCATTGAGGACAATAGCAACTTCGCCTGCAGAACTACAGCCTGCTCATTTAAAGTCATCATTGCCAGCTTACTACAACTCTTCAATGCAAGCAACGCAGCATCGGTTTGCCAGCCCTTCAGCGCCACCGATGCCAATGCAGACTTCAGGACAAGAACCTAGATCTCACACAGTGATGATCCAGATGCCAGAATTTGCAGCACAAAGTCAGCAGTTCTACGCTCCTACAACTTCAAGTCAGCCATCTTGTCTTCATGCAACTTCAAGTCAGCCATCTTGTCTTCATCCAACTACAAGTCAGCCATCTTCTAAGCATCCAGATGTCAAGGACTCATTAGCGCCATCTGCTGATTCATCATTTAAGCATCAAGAAGATTTGAACTCACTGATGCCATCTACTGATCCAACAGTGATGCAACCTCTCTGCAGAACTCAAGCTTTGGAAACAGCTTTGGGACAAATAGACTTTAGTACTGAACCAACGCACATCTTTCCAGTAATTCGTGCCAATGGTGGACAACCTGCAAGATATCAAGCCATCCCTTTTGAGACACTACGTGAACTACGTAAAGCCATACGTGAAAATGGACTTCAAGCTCCTTATACTAGAAGTCTTCTTGAAGGACTGTCAACTAGTAGACTTCTGCCATCTGATTGGAAGTTGATACTTCGCACCTTCTTGTCACCTACAGATGCTCTCCTGTGCCAGCAAGAATGGAGAGAGGTAGCAGCCAGACGTGCAACGCCAATCGCTCCAGAAGATATGCTTACAGGATCAGGAAATTTTTCCAATCTTCAACAACAGCTCGCCATCCCTGATGCTGCACTCATCACAATAGCAGACATCGTGGTCAAGGCTTGGCGCAGACTACCCAATCGTACAGATGCAAGCTCAGTATCAGGATTCGCTGCAGTTAGGCAAGGTCCAAGAGAGCCTTATGGGGACTTCGTGGATCGCCTGATCATCGCAGTGGAACGCCAGATAGAAGATCGTCATGCCAGAAACATGCTAACAAAACAACTTGCTTTTGAAAATGCCAACGATGACTGCAAGAATGCCCTAACAGCAGTTGCAGCTCGTCCAGATGCCACATTGACAGAGATGCTACGCGTCTGTCAGAATGTGGGCACCCACTCCTACAAAGCGCAACTCTTGGCAGCTGCAGTACAGACACCACGTCAAGACAACTCTACGCCAGTCAAGAAGTGCTTTGGGTGTGGTGGCGATGGACATTTCAGGTCGCAGTGCACGACAACGCCAAGGTCTCCTGCCAAACCGCCAGAGAGATGTCCCATCTGCCAGAAAGGATTTCACTGGGCAAATGATTGTCGCTTGAATCCACAGAACACTTCACCTACATCATCTCCAGTTCAGGGAAACGGATCTGCGGGCCGCGCCCCGGCCCCAGTAAAACAATAGGGTGCAAGCTCAAGAACCTCACAAAGGTCAACAATCCCAGAAAGATGAACAACGCTACTCCTTATTCTCATCAGTATCCAGATCATCAGGAAAAGAAAGTGGTCCAGAGAGATGTCTACTCTCCAAGTATCCAGAGAAAAGATGCTACCCAAAGAGAAATTCAAGTGTCAGAAGTTTCATCATCTGCTACACCTGTGCAAAGGTTTCCAGCAGACAGCACATCTATCAGTTCACCTCATGCTGTCAACTCTTCAATTCCTATTAATGCAACTCCTGTGACACAGCAAGCAACTACAGTCAAGACTCCAGTTGTAGAAATGCCTTTTACTCTACAGAAGCATCCTACTGAAAGCAACCTTGCAACACCTGAACTTTATTTGCCTTTAAGCCAAGGTCAGCCTACCATTGAAGGACATTTGCCCTTGGTGAAACAGCGGTGTGCAAGTTGCTATCCAGCTGATGATCACTTTCCATGTGTTCAGAAAATGCAAGTGAGTGAGCCAACTCCTCTTCAAAGGAATGCAAGCATCACTCCAGCTAACAATGTCCACACCTTTGTACAACCTCCAGCATGCAAGCTTAACTTACAGCAACCAGAAAATTGCCAAGAGCAACAGCTTCAACAGCCTACTTCAAAAGAAGAAGTTTGCCAACTTAATGCACAAGTGCCTGAGTGCCAGCAGCATCAGCAATGCCAACCACCATCAATAGCAGAAGAGCTTAAAGTTTGCAAGCTCAACGCAAGGCCACCTGAAAGCTGCCAGCCTCAGCATCATCTACAGTCTTCTTCCATAGAAGAACCTCAGATCTGCCAACTCAACGCAGAGCAGCTTGGAAGCTGCCAACTTCAACAGTGCCCAAAATCCGTTGCCAGAAAGATGTCTTCAGAGACTGCCAGAGAACAAGAAGAAGCTTCTGTTCCAGGCATTCCACTTTTCTTAACAGAGGACTGTTACTTTTCAAATCCATGGTTTGCTCAGCAATTGCCAACATCCATTCGTGGTCCATTTCCAGACACTTCAGTATGTCTGATTCTGCCTAGGATTGATCGCCTTCCTGCCACAGTCACCTTGACTGCAGGATTGGTTCGTATCACAGATTCATCACAACTACTCATTCCAGGATTTTCAACAGTTCCATGTGTCCTAGCGAAAGGTTTAGAGATTGCCAGACTCTATTTGCTTACATCCACACCTACAACTCCTGTGGAATCCCTGCCTCCTCAGGCAGCAATGGCACTAATCAAGATTACAGAGGAACGCCCTCACCTCGTCCTAGAAATGGGTGGACGCAAGGTCAAAGGTCTCCTTGATACTGGCGCAGATGTAACAGTTATCGCCAGGAAGGATTGGCCTGACCAATGGGCAACAACCATCACTCAAGAAGTCTTTGGAGTCGGAGGTTTCGAACCCGCTCACCAGAGCGTGCATCCGATTACCTTCCAGTCAGACTCAGGTTCTAAAGTACAGCTTCGTCCACTTGTTATGGATGTACCTATCACCCTATGGGGTAGAGACTTGTTGTCTAAAGCAAGAACTGTTATCCACACGCATTTTTGATGTGGGCCTTTGCATCAGCGCCAGTTCATGCACTTCCACTCACATGGAAGGAAGGACCCCCGGTCTGGGTCGACCAATGGGCGCTGACGTCAGAAAAGCTCGCTGCAGCAGAGGTCCTAATCAAAGAGCTACTACTTCAAGATCGTGTGCAACCTACTAATAGCCCTTGGAACACACCAATATTCATCATAAAAAAGAAGAGCGGAAAATGGCGTCTTCTACAGGATCTAAGAAAAGTCAACGAAAGGATTATTCCAATGGGCCCTCTTCAATGTGGACTTCCTAATCCCAACCTCATTCCTAGAAACCATCAGCTTGCTATCATCGATCTCAAAGATTGTTTCTTTACTATCCCCCTAGCGCCTGCAGATCAAGAGAAGTTTGCCTTCACTTTGCCTGTGTTCAACAACACAAAGCCAGCTTCCAGGTACTCTTGGAAGGTCCTACCTCAAGGCATGGTGAATTCGCCAACTCTTTGTCAAGCCTTTGTTGATAAAGCACTACAGCCTTTTAGAGCACAGTATCCAGCTCTACAGGTTTGCCATTACATGGATGACATCTTGATCCATGGAGAAAAGGTCTCAGAGCATCACATAGAGCATCTTACGCGCATCCTGAACTCTTTTGGGCTTTGCATTGCCCCAGAAAAGGTACAGCGTACTGCTCCATTCCATTACTTAGGTCACAAACTGTTGCAAACAGCGGCCCTGCCAGAGATGCCAAGCATAGTCATCCCAGAGTCTTTTACCTTGGTGCAGTTGCAGCATCTCTTGGGACAGTTAAACTGGGCTAGAACTTCTTTAGCAGTTTCAACCTCTGAACTCTCACCATTGTTTTCTGCTCTCAAGGGACACACATCTCCTTCAGATGTTATTCCATGCACACCTGAGATGCGTCTTGCACTTCAAGGAGTTAACACCCTGTGCTATCTTCTCAACACCAAGATTGCCCGCAGCAGCCTTGTTATGTTCCGTGCTGCCTTTGGCATGAGTATTCTGTTGACTGGTTTTGATTGTTACTCAATATGTCTACCTTCAACCAAGAACGCAAACCCCTTTCACCTGCTCTTTGTAGCTTTCCACCTTATTGCAAAAATGCTCCATGCATTCTCTAAGGTACTCCTCTGGGTTGTTTTTTCTGCCCCAGCCAAGGACTCTTCTATCCATGAGAAGTCAAGCCAGACGGTCCTTGCGTGGAATTCGCTAGTCCACATTTTCAGCAGCAGCCCCTTGTTGCTTAGTTCTTCTTGGCGGCGGATCGTCCTTGCTTCTGTGGAAAAAACCTGTACTTCCTGCACTCGTTTGTGTGTTCAACTCCTACTCCTCGTTACTTCTCAACGCCTTGCAAGATGCAGTAATATCCAGCTCATTCTCTGAATGCACCTGTTTTCAGTGCCAGATGAAGTACTTCTTCAAAAGTGCCTCTTGAAAGCACCAGTTAGTTCTGGGCAGTGTTGTTTGTTCTCCTACTGCCTAGTTCTTTGTTTGCCAATGGACAGCCCTTGTTTACTGGCTGCCTAAACCTGCTTCACGAAGCCTTCGTCTGTTCTCTTTGACTCTTCACCTGGTGGGAAGAAGATTCCACCTACGCTCACTTGGGAGGGAGCCAACCTCAGTGGGGACATTCCAGCAGATCCCTATGATTTGCTTGCTTAACCTCTTTCTCCCACAGGTGTTCCTGTATCCCTTGTGTTGCTGAACTTTATTCAGAACTCTCTACTTCATGAACTTTTCCTGTATTTCAAGAACTATTTCTTCTAGATGGTCGTATGTAACCGAGAAGGAGAAGACAACAGACAACTCATTCATCGTCTTCATCTTTTTCTCCAGCAGTTTTTTGTAGTATTGTAGTTACTCTGTACTTTACATTGTACTTGCAAAAATTGCATATAACTCCTGTATGTTTCTTGAAATGTCCGTTACTTCTAGTTTTGCCAATGTTACATGTGATTTCCATTCTAGCTTTATAAGCTGATATAATTTTCATTCCAGGTATTGCAATGCTTTATGATATTGCTAGTTTATTCACGGTATATATGTCAATTCTGGTGGCATGTGTATTTCCTAAATTCCTCTTCCTCCCTAACAGTTTTGCTTGGGAAAGAGTATTCACCAAGGTGTTTAAACGGTGGAGTCTAGTTTATGTCATTTCCCTACCTCTTGGTACCCCTTTTTACTCCCTTTTTATATGCTGCTTTTTGGCAGTAAACCAGGTTCCTGCCTTCTCTTTCCACTTTGCTTCCTGCTTTCGGTGGAAGGACTGTTTTGCCTCTCCAAACAAAACAAAAAACAAAAAACAAATTTTTTTAAAAAAGGGGGAGGGGTCCAGGGTAGGCAGTGGAGTCCCATCTCTAGTTTTTTGCCTGTCAAACCATTATTTTTGCTTTTGGTCCTGGATCAGGTCCTTTCTTATGTTTGACCAGTAGGTTGTTATTTTACACTACATAAGAGATTATATTTATATCTATATTCTATGTGTATCGAATCGATCACTTCTTATGTTTGGCCAGTGGTTTGTTATTTTTATGCTATGCAATTCCTCATGCAAAAAGGTTTAAATATTCATGTAAGAAATGTTGATGATGTTTATATCAAAGTAGATGTTTATGATATCTCTAACCTTCTTTTTTATTAAGCCAAAAACAAAAGCAAAATAATTTAAAACAAAAAAGAAAGTTGATATGTCGGAATACACTTCGAGGATCCATTAGGATCCATGGTTATTTGGTTATTTTAATCGGGAACTATTTTTCGTGTTCTTACGCCTGGAGCTGCGGAGTGATATGGGAGGCGAGAAGCCTCTTCATTCTTACTTTCACTTTTGGTTCCAGCGATGTTTTAAAGTTATTAATGAACAGTTATTCTGCTTCCCGCCTTTTTGGAGGGTAGCAACAATGGTTTTATTGGCTGAATTATTGTTGGTGATGTCACACCTCTTGGAAATAAAAGGCTGAGGCTCCCTGCCTGGGCACGTTCTTTTACGTTCTTCTTTTAGGTTAGTGGACACGTTAGTTTAGTTTAAGGGTTTTTTGGGAGCGGGCTGGCTGGGTTGGATGGGTTTTCTTTTCTTTAGTTAGACCTTAGTTCGCGGAAGATCTCTCGGTGAGTTTTAGTTAGGTTCTTAGATTTATGTTAGGGTTAGACCTGCGGAAGATTTTTCGGTTTAGCTTTATGTAGTTTAGTTCTTGCGGAAGAATTGGCGCGCAGGGACTGAGAGCTTAGGGAAACTTAGCTTAGGGCCAGAAGACGAGCCTATGCAGGTTTTGCCAAAGCCACTAAAAGAATTACGGTGTGTTTGTCATTTATTTGGGGAAACGGTGTTAATTTCCTTTTCTGCTTATGCAACATCTTTGGTTTAATTTCCTTTAATAGAAGGCAATAGTACAGGAGGTCACAATCGGTCTTTACTCATGAGAAGGCAATTCTTTAGTTTCGAGGCATATATCTAGTTCCGAGGCAATCTTTTACTCAGGTACCTTCAGGAGTCATATTCCGTCCTACTCAACCTTCAGACAGTGAGACTGGGCTGGCGCCCGTGCTCTTAAGCACGTGGAACGCTAGCCGCCTTTTCCCCTGCAAACTGGTACCTCGTGCGTGGGTCATCCACGCTCACGCGCGAGGAGCACCAGCACCGAATCCCGACACTTCTTATAAGTTAGTAGCTGAAAGTGCTCATAGGAGAATACTGTGCCAGCCCATGCAGAAATACAAGAATTTGGGGGGGCCAAATACTACACCTCCCCATCTTCTATTTTCAACACTTGAATTTGGATTCTCTTCTCCCTTCGCGCTGAGACCGTCACCATCTAGACACAGACCCTCCAAGTGTCCCCGTTTTCCAGCGACAGCCCCTGATTTACAGAAGCCATCCCGGGTTCTGATTTGACTCCAGAATGTCCCACTTTTTCCTTAGGACGTCCCTCTTTTCATCGGAGAAATGTGACTCCCGAGCCAAGGAGATAAGGAACTATACAACCTGCAGAAGACAGACAGATAGATAGATAGATAGATAGATAGATAGATAATTTTTAAAAAGTAGAACGTCTACTTACCACTGCCTCTACTCGGGCCCGATCCAAGTTGCGACCGCGGCAAACCCGGAAGTAAATAACAGGTTTGCCGCGATTCGCGCATGCGCAGAAGGGGCTTCTGCCGTTAGCGCATGCGCAGAATCCCGCTACCGCCGGATGCGCCTGCGCCCAACGGCGCTTCTAACAGCGGACCGGATTGACTTATGGACGGAGCTCCGGAACTGATTACGTCCGTAAGCAGAGGTTCCACTGTAATATAAAAATGAAAATGGAATAGGACGTCCCTATTTCCATCAGAGAAATGTTGGAGGGTATGTGATTCTGCCCTTGGTATGGTGACCAGGTCTGAACACAGTATTTTACCTGCAGCTGCACCTCGATGGGCAGTATATAAATAAATAAAGTATTATTATTATTATTATTATTATTATTATTATTATTATTATGTCATAATGATATTAGCAGCTCATGTGCACCTTGGTGTGTGAGCATCTCCTCTTGGGTTTTCATTTCTTTCTGCAGCAGAGTTCCTTTTACAGAAAAGTTTTCCTGCATATTTTACTTCTTTACACCAGCAGCATTCCAGCTATCCCTTAGTGAAATTCCCATTACAGGAATAAACACCATTTGGTTCTATTTCTCAGAGTCTTTATTATTTACAAAACTTTACACTTTAATAATTTTTTAAAAAAACCCAAATAAAGCAACATAATCTTTTTCACTTTTAGCCATCCATCCAGAGACCTAACGCTGACTCATTCACGTGCTTATTTACACTGACCCAGTCTTAGCTGATCACATGCCCCAATAAAGACACCTGTTGCTGGGGAAATGTTCTGTTGCCTAGCAACTTGTTCTAAACCATTTTCAAGTTTCCTCTAGAATATCCCAACAATGGATCGGTGGCACAATGGATCGGCACGCCTGGCTGTTAACCAGGAGGTTGGTGGTTCGAGCCCACGCGGGGATGGCTGTGGGCAGGATTCCTGCATTGCAGGGGTTGGACTAGATGACCCTCAGGGTTCCTTTCACCTCTACACTTAAGTGATGTTTGATACTTTTCCTACCTCTCTTGCCCTGATCTGGCCAGTGATCCATGCGACAGTCACCTCCAGACTTGATTATTGTAACTCGCTCTACGCGGGGCTGCCCCTAAAGCTGACCCAGAAACTCCAGCGGGTGCAGAATGCCGCGGCGAGGCTCCTTACCGGGTCTTTGCCGCGGGACCACATTCATCCAGTGCTCTACCAGCTGCACTGGCTCCCGGTGGAGTACAGGGTCAGGTTTAAGGTGCTGGTTTTGACCTTTAAAGCCCTATGCGGCTTAGGACCCTCGTACCTAAGGGACCGCCTCTCCTGGTATGTCCCAGGTAGGACCTTAAGGTCCTCAAATAATAATTTGTTGGAGGTCCCGAGCCACAAGGATGCTAGGTTGGCTTCAACTAGGGCCAGGGCCTTCTCAGTACTGGCCCCGACTTGGTGGAACAGTCTGGCACAAGAGACCAGGGCCCTGCGGGATTTGGCATCTTTCCGCAGGGCCTGCAAGACGGAGCTGTTCCACCTAGCCTTTGGGTTGGTTTCAGTTTAACCCTGATGTTTCGTTCTTTTGGTGTGATTGGTGGGCTACTTAAAAATGAGGCTGCAGTTTAGATTTAATTTTAAATTGTATTTTAATCTGTATTTTAATGAATTGTTTTATGTTTTTGTTGTGATTTTATTGGTGTTAGCCGCCCTGAGCCCGGTTTGGCGGGGAAGGGCGGGGTATAAATAAATTATTATTATTATTATTATTATTATTATTATTATTATTATTATTATTACTATTATCCCTCAAAAGGAATTCACCTTTTCCCACAGCTGCTGCACATGGGGGACAGCTTCACTGAGCTCCCCACTACAACCCAAAGGTCTCATTGTCAGATGCCATGTGAAATTAAGGTTTTTGGCTCTGCAAAAAATTATGGTTTTTTGCCACTTGTAGTTTAATGGTGAATTTTGGATATAATGGAGATGTAAAAGATTTGGATTATTATAAAAGATGCAGGAGGAAATGACTAACAATAGGACCCACAAAGGGGAGGAAGGGAAGTCCAGGAGATTCTTTGGAATCTTGTTTTATGTTATGTTGGATATGTGATTGTAAAACTTTATTTCAAAAAACCGTGTGTGTGTGTGTGTGTGTGTGTGTGTGTAGTGTGCCAGTGGTGTGGTGTAGTGGTTAAGAGTGGTGGACTCGTAATCTGGTGAACCGGGTTTGTGTCCCCGCTCCTCCACATGCAGCTGCTGGGTGACCTTGGGCTAGTCACACTTCTCTGAAGTCTCTCAGCCCCACTCACCTCACAGAGTGTTTGTTGTGGGGGAGGAAGGGAAAGGAGAATGTTAGCCGCTTTGAGACTCCTTCGGGTAGTGAAAAGCGGGATATCAAATCCAAACTCTTCTTCTTTTGCCCTGATGATCACCACTTTACACTTGTTGGCAATGAACATATTTTGCTGTTTTAATACCCATTCGGTCAATTTGGAGAGATCCTTTCAAGAATCCATTTTTATTCAATACGATCCTGAATAATTTGATGTCATCAGCAATCCTGGTCCACCTTACCTGAAGCTACGGCATCATGACCAACAGCCAACCCCCTCAAGAGTTTTGAACTGCAGAGATGATTATTTATAAATAACCAATAAATAATAAAATTTTCAACTTTTCTCTAGGTAGGATAAATCTTCGGCATAGTATGCCACCTGCTGGTTGAAGTGTGCATGCACATGAAAGCTCATACCAACAACAAACTTACCGGTAGTTGGTCTTTAAGGTGCTACTGGAAGGAATTTTTTTATTTTTTATTTTGTTTTAAGGTTGAAAACAGTCCATCGAAGCCAGGCTTCCTCAACCTCGGTCCTCCAGATGTTTTGAGACTACAATTCCCATCATCCCTGACCACTGGTCCTGCTAGCTAGGGATCATGGGAGTTGTAGGCCAAAAACATCTGGAGGGCCGAGGTTGAAGAAGCCTGATCTAAGCGCTGGCACTGCCTCATATCAAGTGGTTCAGTTACCTCAGTGTTGTCAGCACTGACTGTCAGCAACTACCCCAAGATCTGAGGCAGTTTCCTTCAGGGGCAAGGAATCTCCAACAACTGCTGAACTACAATTCCCATCAGCACCAGTTAGCATGGCCAATGGTGGTCGGAGTTGTAACTGAGCTCAGCCACAAGCGCCTCTCCCAGTAGGCAGAATGGAAGTGGACTCCCGCCTCCGTTTATGACATCAGAAAATCAAGGAGATTTAAAATTCCACAGCGAATGCTCTGCTGTATTCCGAGAGAGACGTCCCCTGTTCTGGGAGTTAAGCCAGGTAACCCCCTCTCTTTGTCCCCAACTTACAATCGATTCACAGCCAGCCTTCCCTCAGAGCTGAATCTTATATGTAGAGAAAGAAGACAAGATCTCATGATGTTTTATTGATTCATTTCACTGCATTTCTGTCTATCCCACCTTTTCCTCCAAGGATTTCAAGGTAGTATAACTGGGTTCCAGGCCCTCCAAGTCTCCCTATTTTCCTGGGACAGTCCCATGTTTACAGAAGCCGTCCTGGTTTCATATCTGATCCCAGAACGTCCCACGTTTCCTTAGGACATCCCTCTTTTCATCAGAGAAATGTTGGAGGGTGTGGAGTTAAGTAACTAGACAACCTTTAGAAGGCATCTGAAGACAGTCCTGTATGGGGAAGTCTTTTTTATAAAATGTTTAATGTTTTATTATGTTTTTATATCTGTTGGAAGCTGCCCAGAGTGACTGGGGCAACCCACTCAGATGGGTTGAATAATAATAATAATAATAATAATAATAATAATAATAATTCCATCTCAAATACTACATATGTCAGGCAACCACGATGGCCAGTAATTATTGTAGTCCTGTTTATTCCATGAACACCCAAGTTCCTTCCATTCTGCAAAATTCACACACTCACACAAACAGAGTTGTAAAGGCACTCAGCTGCCCATTTCCCGTTCTCAAATAGGACACCTTTGCAGTAGAGAAACAGTGGGTGTTTTGTGCATGCTACAGCACTGCAGAAACACAGAGAAACCAGAAGTTGAGGTACTGAATACAGAATTCTGCTTCCTAAGAATTGTAGACGATCCTCATTTGAAGAACGAAAACACCTGCATGCCTGCGGTTTAGAAAAGGGTCGGAGGTAATAATAACAGAATAGGACGTCCCTATTTTCATCAGAGAAATGTTGGAGGGTATGTGTTTCTGCCCCTCTGATTTAATTCTCACAGCAACGCTTTGATGTAGGTTAGTCTGAGGAGCAGTGACTGGCCCAAGATACCTAAGCCAGTGGGCTTCAGGGCTGAGTGGAGATTTGAACCCTTGCCTCGCAACCCTCTAGTCCAGGCATGTCCAACAGGTAGATCGTGATCTACCCGTAGATCACTGGACGTCTGTGGTAGATCACCAGTAGATCAGTGGCTCCCCCCAAAGAAGCTAAAAAACTTTCAAAAATCTCAGCATCTTTGCCCTGCACCCCTAAAATGACCTGAACCACCAAAAACAGGGCTTTCCTTCCTAAAAAAAAGCTCAACAACTTTGACCTGAACCCCCCAAAAGGGGGTAGATCACTGCCAGTTTTTAACTCTCTGAGTAGATCACAGTCTCTTGGAAGTTGGCCACCCCTGCTCTAGTCCAACCCTCTAAGCAGTACTCCACACAGGCTCTTTGCTCCCTTCTCCAAACAAGATACCCATCTCTTTCCTCTCCTGGCCTCCAGGACCTTCTCAATGCTGACTCTCATCGGAACAGCCCTTTTGCTACTGGTGCGTCCTGCCTTGCCCGATGACACGGTGGCCGACGACATTGGCAGCCACATGATGGGCCGCATCTCGGAGCTCCTGTCCCCCGAGGAATGCCAGGCCTTCTACGCCAAGCTCATTGGGCCAGAGGAGGATGTGGACGAAGAGCTTCAACGGCTCTCGGCGGAGAGGAACCCCATTCGCAGGCGGCGGGCAATCACCACCAGCGAGGCCTGCAAAGCCACCCTCAACGGCTGGCTGGAGACGGAAGGGGACACCATGTACTGGGACCGCTTGGCAAGGGCTCTGCAAGCCGTTGGCCGCCCCGACGTCTCCCTGGAGCTGGGCAAGAACCTCAACCAAGACAAGAGCCTGGAGATCAAGAAGAATGTGGAGGGATATCACAAGACGGTCGAGCGCTTGACCTCTTCGCTGCTCCTGGAAGAGAACGAGAAGGGTGGGAGCGAGGGGCCAGGAAGCCGGCTGCGGAGAGAGGGATCTAAGGCCCAGCTGGAAGAGGGAGATTGGGACAATTTGGAGCTGATTATAGAGAGGAGGCCCCTCCCGCCATACAACAGAAGTCTCTTTCAGTGGGTCACTCCATTGGTGACGGGGGTCGTCGGGGGATTCCTCTCGTCCTTCGTGGTGGTGGCTCTAGCAGTCTATTCTTTCTTCTGGATCCTGAACCAGGAAAGTCCCACCCCCACGACACCCAACTGGGACTCTGTGCCCGATATGATTTTCCGCTCCCCTTCGCCCAAGCGTGGGGCCATCTACTACTCGTTTCAGCAGTTTGATGGTCTGGGGAAGCGCGGCGGCGAGACGGAAGGTTACGGCGATAACGACGATAACGAGGGAGACTGGGAGAAAGAGCCCATTGTTGGCCTTAAGTAAAAAGCCAACCTTACTGCAACTTGTATTGTGGAGAATGTAGATTAAAAATAAAACGTATTTGCTTAGAGGACCAAACTTTGAACTTGTTTTACAGTAACATAACAATTGCCATGTTAAACCATGCCATTGTTCTGATATAATGATTTATTTGTACCCCGTCCATCTGACTGTTTGCCCCAGCCATTCTGGGTGGTTTCCAACACACATAAAAACATAATATAACTTCAAACATTGAAAACTTGCCAATACAGGGCTGCCTTCAGATGTCTTCTAAAAGTTGTGTAGTCCTTTATCTCCTTGATATCTGATGGGAGGCTGCATGGGGAAAAAAACCTCTGCATGCTAGGTCAAATTCCCAAATACTGTCCTGGGTTGCTTAATACCCAGTGTAATCTCAGCAAGGGATGGAATGCAAAGGAGGACAGGAGTCTGGTAGTCTTATGACAGACTTCCTGTAGATGCTGCCTTTTCTCCCTCCTGCATGTCAAATTGCTCCTGCCAGAATTCCCTTTCCCCTTGAAGGAATAAAAGGCCTGTTCTCTTCCCAAGTTCAATCAATTCCTTCTCCACCCTTTGCTCTGAGCAGGGCAAGGAGAAGCCGCAATGAGAAAAAAACAAATCAAAACTGAAAAGCTCCTATTTCCAAGCGAAATGTTATTAGCATACCCTTGGGGGGTGCAATGGAGCGGATGTATTCTGCGTATGTAGAAAACAATCACTTTTTAAAAAATCTAATCTCTGGCATGTAGTATGTGCAGAGTTAAAACTTTTAAGAGTGGGATTTTAAACCTATTGTTTCAGCTGTAAAAATAATATTAATAATCCTCTCCAAATAACTTCTTTACTGGGTGTTTTCAGATGGGCATCCTTAAAGCCAAACTACAGAGGAGGTGACAACTGAGTCACAATCAAAGGCAGAATTAAAGTCGCTTAAACATAACTGTTTCAGTCGCTATAAACCCTCTTTAAGCTTTTCTCCTCAATAATGGAAAAGGGCAGGGGTTTCTTTAAAGAGAAGGAAAGAAGTAAAACAACAGTGGGCTTGCGATTTGTGATTAGAAATGACTACACGATTTTGGAAAAAATTATTCTGTAAATAGCGGAAATATACTCTCACCAAATGTTATGAGAATCTTAAAAGAAACGTTCTGATCAGTAAATCTTTGGGCAGAAACCCCCCCCCAGGGCTCTCGGAACGCGCCAAATCTCGAGTTTGAATTTGATTGGCCGAGTCAGCCTGTCATTCATTCACCCAATCGGAGGGTAAGGGGGTGGAGCCTAACTGTTTCATGCCGAAGTTTCCCCTCCGGTCGGATCACACAATACATAAGCAGAAAGGCCACGCCGAGTCGCTTCATTTCGGGAAGACCTCAAAAAGAAGCAGTCATGTCCGGTCGCGGCAAAGGAGGCAAGGGGCTCGGCAAAGGAGGCGCCAAGCGCCACCGCAAGGTTCTCCGAGACAACATCCAGGGCATCACCAAGCCCGCCATCCGCCGCTTGGCCAGGCGAGGCGGAGTCAAGCGCATCTCCGGGCTCATCTACGAAGAAACGCGCGGCGTGCTCAAGGTCTTCCTCGAAAACGTCATCCGCGACGCGGTCACTTACACCGAGCACGCCAAGAGGAAGACTGTCACCGCCATGGATGTGGTCTACGCCCTCAAGCGACAAGGACGCACTCTGTATGGCTTCGGAGGCTAAGCTCCGTACTGCGCATAATTATAGCTCTCAAAAGGCCCTTTTAAGGGCCACTCAAATCTTTCTTTGAAAGAGCTTTATCGTTTATTTCGAACCAAATGTGCGTATCTAATTTTATCATGTACATAAAATGTAGCCCAATGCTATGCGTTTTTAACTTGTTATTGTTCAGTCGCGTCCGACTCTTAAGTGACCCCATGGACCAGACTAGCGTTCCTTTAAAGGAAACGGGAGCGCGGGGGGCAATGAATACAGTACTCCTGAATAAACCTAGAAGCTGGCTTCAGGGGCGTTAGGTAAGTCCCACAGACGCAGCTATGCAAATGGGGGGGGGTGTTAACACGTTTGCACCGCGGAATCA
Organism: Lacerta viridis; assembly: GCA_900245905.1. Classification (NCBI taxonomy): domain Eukaryota; kingdom Metazoa; phylum Chordata; class Lepidosauria; order Squamata; family Lacertidae; genus Lacerta; species Lacerta viridis. Next base: position 565,943 of record OFHU01001029.1, read on the forward strand.
CAAGAAACTTTAAAAGTGCCTTTTGGCTACTAGGAATGCATCTCACTAGTTGGTACGTTCATTTAATTGGGGTAAGTGGCATATGTTTTAAAAAGCGGGGCAAAGAAAAATTAAGCTGTTTTTACATGGCTATAGGGACGCTAAGGCGACATCGGCACACACAATCGTGGCAGAAATGTGACCAGCTTTTTTGCTGAAGGAGTGGCGGCTCTAAAAAGAGCCTTTGGGTGGGTGGTTGGCTGCGAGCGAGAGCGGCTGTCTGCAGCTTCCTTTTAAGCCCTCTCGCCACGGATGCGGCGCGCCAGCTGGATGTCTTTGGGCATGATGGTGACCCTCTTGGCGTGGATGGCGCACAGGTTGGTGTCCTCGAAGAGTCCCACCAGGTAAGCCTCGCTGGCCTCCTGCAGAGCCATCACTGCAGAGCTCTGGAAGCGCAGGTCGGTCTTGAAATCTTGGGCGATCTCCCGCACGAGGCGCTGGAAAGGCAGCTTGCGAATCAGCAGCTCCGTAGACTTCTGGTAGCGGCGGATCTCGCGCAGAGCGACGGTGCCCGGGCGGTAGCGGTGAGGCTTCTTCACGCCGCCGGTGGCCGGAGCGCTTTTCCGAGCTGCCTTGGTGGCGAGTTGCTTGCGCGGAGCCTTCCCGCCAGTGGATTTGCGAGCGGTCTGCTTGGTGCGAGCCATTTGCCCTTGCAGCTAGTACGCACTCAACTCACCTTCTTCACTTCGCCAGAAATCATAAAAAGAGCAAGCGGCCTGCGGACCATTTATATAGCTAGCTCGCTTTGTTCTGATTGGCTGAAAATAGCCATGTAGCCGTTGGAAACATTTGAAATTCCCGGGCTTGTTCGCGATTGGGTATTTGCTTCATTCTCCCCTATTACGTCCACCTCGCCGGCATAAGCGATCAGAAAGGGTAGAGTCACGCACACACCACCAGCTTCCGATTTGATATATAAAAATCTTGCTTTGCGAGGGTCTGAATTAAAGTCAATGCAGCGCCAGGCGTTTCCATCACATTCAGTCGAGTTTGGGAGACGTTTGAAGGGAAAAATTAAAGAAGCTTTTGTTGCAATCTGCCATTGAAAAAAGGCAGGGCGAGGGGCAGCAGGGACATAAGTTTGGAAACTGCTTGGCCACCCTGATTACAAACTACCCCGGAGGTGATCGATCTCCTGATCGGGTTTTTGTTTTGGAGACAGGAATTCAAGAAACTGGTAATCGACTTCGCTAAGTTGATTACAGGAAAACAGAGGGAGGCGATGAAGTCCTTTGCTACAGCTACTGTTGTGATGAAAGGAGTCGCAATACTTTGCTTTTCTTCCCGGAACGGTTGGGGAAGCATCCGGTAGGGAATAAAATCGGGCTACTGCTAACCCCCCCCCCCGCAGTTTCCTTAAAATAAGAATACTGTAGATCATGGACGTGTATCGTGATAGTTTTTGGAAAGTGTTGAATATGGGGCACCCGATGTTGCTTAGTACTTAGCGGCAGCCAATCAAACTGCAGGGCTGTGAAAACTAGTGTTTGCTGCAGCAGCCAGCAATACGAGGCTAAAAGCGATGGACATGGCAGGGTGAATTTCGAGTGCTTTATGAACTGGGGGGGGGGGGATACTGGTGACACAGTAATTCAGTTTTACTAGTAAACCGGAGGTTAAACCAGTCTCTTTTAAGCGACACTCTGCAGCCGACACACTAACGTGTCGCGACAGTTTGGAAAGCTCTGATGCGGGTGCGAACCTCTAGAAATAAACTCATGAAACAAAAAAATGGCGTCCGAAGTAACCCGGAAGCCATTTTTTCGACAAATTGAAATTGCTAGTCTACTTTAAAGATTTATTACCCCCAGTCTTTTTATCCTGGCTCGAGCCTCTTGGATAACTTAAGAGCCTTAGTCTAACCAAATCGAAGTTTCACTAGCCGCCTGCTTTTGTGTATATAAAAACGCACTAAATATCTTGTTTATTTCTACTTGCTCGATTTTAGCGAACCAGAATCGCAGCTCCTCTTTTGACACCGTGGGTGGCTCTTAAAAGAGCCGTTTGGTTTTTTCCAGGCTGCTAGAAAAGCTTTGAGCCTTTACTTATTTTTCGCCTTGTGGCTTTCGGTCTTCTTGGGCAGCAGCACAGCTTGGATGTTGGGCAAGACTCCGCCCTGCGCGATGGTCACTTTGCCCAGGAGTTTGTTCAGCTCCTCGTCATTGCGAATGGCGAGCTGCAGGTGACGAGGGATGATGCGAGTCTTCTTGTTGTCTCTTGCCGCGTTGCCCGCCAACTCCAGGATCTCAGCTGTCAGATATTCCAGCACGGCAGCCATGTAAACTGGAGCTCCGGCGCCGACTCTCTCGGCGTAGTTGCCTTTCCGAAGCAGACGGTGCACACGGCCGACCGGGAACTGCAGGCCGGCCCGCGAAGAGCGAGACTTGGCCTTAGCCCGAGCTTTGCCTCCCTGCTTCCCGCGTCCAGACATGGTAGAGTTCTTCTCTTAGATCGGAACCGACGTACTACTCGCAACGAGCTAGAAGTCGGAAAGGGAACTTTCAGCATTTTATGCGTTCCATTGACTTGTAAGTCGCGGCCCGTGATTGGCTGGAGAGACCATCGGACTTAAATCAACCAATGAAAAGCAAGGTTCTCGTTTTTGATCAATGGAAAGAGCAGGCAAAGCTGGCTTCCAATAGGAAACGTGTATTTTACAGTCTTGCATTTTACATATGTAAGAGGGTGGTGCCGGGGCATTTGCTACTCGCCGGGGGGAAAAAAACAAAAAAACTTTTACTAGGACTGAGACCGAGAGAAAAACAACTGTAAGCAAACTTGTTTCTTTATTTGGTGAATCTTTCATAGACTATCAACAATCAGGTCATATTCACATGCTCCCGCCCATGTGTCTTGGATACATTAGCTGAGATAACTGCGTTGCAGAGGGTTGGACTAGATGACTTTTGGGTGCCTTCCAGCTCTACAATTCGATGATTCTTAGTGCCCATATTAACACATCCTCCTCATCCTCAATCCTTCGTTTCAGCCACAGGCGTGCATTGAACGGGGCAAACATGAAATCCACCTCCTAGTTCCTCCTCCCTGCTCATAAAGCGTGAATGGGTAACTAATCCATGGGAATGTCTTTTATAAATTCCCTAAATAAATGTTACCTAACATACCTGATTGCTTTTATGCATCACGCGGCACAGATCCTTACAATGACTGTGCTCCTATCCTGCTTTTGGGAAGGGCAAAGGAATCTATTGTCAAAAGTAAAAAAAAAAAAGGGGGGGGGAATAAGTGAATATCCGAAAGTAGAAATATTCCATGTATATATACACAAGGCGCTGCATTAGGTGCCTTCTAAACAGGCAGCCTAATGCTTTCTTCATAATGCTTTATTAGCACTGAAGTTCGATTCCCATATGGAACGGCTGCATATTCCTGCGTTGCAGGGGATTCACCAATGATCGTCAGGGTCCCTTCCAACTCTACAATTCTATGATTCTGTGATTAATGAGGCCTCATGCATTTTGTAACATTCGCCACACTAATGATTGGCTGATTTGATAATTTCACCATTTCATTGGTTCAAACGGAGTCCAACTTGAAAGAGGCAAATGGGAGGGGGGGAGCATGCCTGCTTCCCCTGTGGCACCTCATTCAACGCATCTCATTTATTTACTTATACCCCACCTTTCCTTCAAGTAGTTTTATGGCAGATTACACTACAGCCCGCACTTCCCACCCTAACAACGACCCAGTAAGGTAGGTTAGACCGAGAGGTTGGCACCAGTCATTTCGTGCATTAACTTTAGCCTTGGTCTTGCATCTGACGCCGTCATTAGGCCACACTGGCTCTAGAAACCATCGAGTTTTAGAACCTTCCAAAAGGGTGGATAAATAGATGAGTGTATTTTTGGCCGCACTTGAGTTTCCTGGACTAGGGTCCACTACGGGAGTGGGGTGAGATTGTAAAGGTTTAAGTACGTTCTTAACTAGTGTCTACAGCTCTTTCAAAGAAAGATTGAGTGGCCCTTAAAAGGGCCTTTTGAGAGCTACAATTATGCGCAGTACGGAGCTTAGCCTCCGAAGCCGTACAGAGTGCGTCCTTGTCGCTTGAGGGCGTAGACCACATCCATGGCGGTGACGGTCTTCCTCTTGGCGTGCTCGGTGTAAGTGACCGCGTCGCGGATGACGTTTTCGAGGAAGACCTTGAGCACGCCGCGCGTTTCTTCGTAGATGAGCCCGGAGATGCGCTTGACTCCGCCTCGCCTGGCCAAGCGGCGGATGGCGGGCTTGGTGATGCCCTGGATGTTGTCTCGGAGAACCTTGCGGTGGCGCTTGGCGCCTCCTTTGCCGAGCCCCTTGCCTCCTTTGCCGCGACCGGACATGACTGCTTCTTTCCGAAGTCTCCCCGAAATGAAGCGACTCGGCGTGGCCTTTCTGTTTATGTATTGTGTGATCCGACCGGAGGGGAAACTTCGGCATGAAACAGTTGGGCTCCACCCCCTTACCCTCCGATTGGGTGAATGAATGACAGGCTGACTCGGCCAATCAAATTCAAACTCGAGATTTGGCGCGTTCTGAGAGCCCTCGGAGGTTCTGCCCAAAGGTAGAGCGTTTCTTTTGAGTTTTTAAAACGTTTGAGACATTTCCACTTACTTAGATTTATAGTTTCCCTATCTTGCCGTTATTGAGGCGAAAAACCTAATGGCGCTTATGAAACAGCAAGGTTTAAGCAGTGTTAATTCTGCCTGGATATATGGTTTGATTTCAAATGACGTTATGAAAATGCTATTTGGAGAGGATTATTATCATTAAAAGAGTTTAAAACTTTGGGTTTTAAAGTCCACCATTAAAAGCAGCTAGCTTCTCTGGACATACACACCAGAAGCTAGATTTTAATAACTGGTTACTTAGTATGTACACTTAGTGATTTGCTTTAGTGGTTCAAAGCTTATTCCAAAGATCAGCAGTCAGTTCCTTTCTAATCTTTCTCAAAGCTCCTTGAGGCCAGACAAAAAAAAAGAAGAAAAAAGGGGGGGGGTAACCCCAACAGAATAGAATTCAGATACCAGGCTTCTATTACACCCTACTTTCCAAGGTCTGCAATAAATGCTTTTGCAATTATAACAGCAATAATCACATGCTGCAAGACTAAGAGTTTTTATAACTTCCAGTATTAGAATGCAGCAATCCCCTAAGCCCAGAGGTTTTCAACCTTTATGGGCCCGTGGCTCCCCTTGACCAACGACATTCTTTCTGCAGTACACCTGTGGGGCTCAGGAGCCCAGTTGTGTCACCCCTTGCCTGCAGGGCCGGCAGCTCCTCACCCCTTTTCAAACACCCTCCCTTGTGGAGTGTTCCCTCAGCCTCCTCTCCTCTCCCCACTCCTTGGGAGTCTTCTGCGTAGCCACAGGTGCCACCCCTGGTCTCCGCACCCCAAACAGAGGCGCCTCCTCACACTGCCCTTCGAGGCACCATTCGCCTGGGGAGATACAAACAGGCTACAAACAGGCGTGCAAGCCTTTGGGAGGCAGAGACCGCAAGAAGGCATCAGAGGAGGGAGGGAAGGAAAGAGGGACAGAGCCCAGGGTTGCCCATGGCACCCCTGACCATTATTCAAGGCAGCCCAGGGTGCCATGGCACACTGGTTGAAAACCACTGCCCTAAGTTGTTTGTTGTTTAGTTGTGTCCGACTCTTTGTGACCCCATGGACCAGAGCACACCAGGCACTCCTGTCTTCCACTGCCTCCCGCAGTTTGGTCAGACTCATGTTGGTAGCTTCGAGAACACTGTCCAACCATCTCGTCCTCTGTCGTCCCCTTCTCCTTGTGCCCTCCATCTTTCCCAACATCAGGGTCTTTTCCAGGGAGTCTTCTCTTCTCATGAGGTGGCCAAAGTATTGGAGCCTCAGCTTCAGGATCTGTCCTTCCAGTGAACACTCAGGGCTGATTTCCTTCAGAATGGATAGGTTTGATACTGCCCTAAGTACAGGACCCAAAAGAAAACCAACACAAAAGGAGAGTATCTACAGTTAACCAATTGGAAGCTGAGCTACTCTTTCTATCCAGTGGGAATGGGGGCAGTGCAAGCCACTTCATTTGTATTTATATCCAGCAACCGAGAGCTCCAGGCAGCGACGATCACCTAAAAGCAAAATAATTTCACTGGCCAATTAACAAGCACATTGATCACTGCCTGTTCCCACTGACTACAATTACCTATGACCATCCCCTCTAACCATGTGTACATGTGACTGCCAGGTTAGGATTGCTCCTCGTGTATCTGATGAAGCCCGTGGTCATCCACCGAATGAAATCCATTTGAAAAAGCAGAAAAGAAACTTCCTGCATTGCTGGATAGTAAAAATGCTGAAGCACTCTGAATATCTCCATCTAGACGTCTCCATGCCACGGGCTCCCTGCGTTTTATTTGAGTTTACCACTGAACTTATTGGAAAGATCTGGCTGAACCCCATGGTGGAACTTACATATCTGTTAGTAGTTGGTTTGTCATAAAATTCCTGATACCCGCAAAGTTCTTTTTTTTTAAAGGAAGACCCCAAAGCTGTTGAGCTTTTTTTAAGGAAACCACCAAAGTTCCAAAGTTGTTCAACTTTTCTTGGAGGGGGGGGGGACGAACCCAAATTGTTAAACTTTTTGGGGGAAACCTAACCCCAAAATAGTGATTTTTAAGCTTTTAGAACTGTTTCCGCTGCCTTTTCCATCATGTTGCCATACGTCCGGGTTTTCCCTGGCATTTTGACAATTAGGTAAAATTCACCCTGACGTCATTTTTACACCCCCAAACGAGGACATGTCCAGAATTTCCCTGACGTGTGGCGAGCCTATGTAGTAGTATCCTGAAAGTGACTCTGCTGTTGCATGGACTGCTCTGAACTCAGGTTGATGGTAGAATGAAAGTTATTAAACTGGATTAATCAATATTACTAAATAAACCAGATTAAACTAGCTAGAGTGCGGTGCTGATAATGCCAAGGTTGCAGGTTTGATCCCTGTATGGGACAGCGGCATATTCCTGCATTGCAGGGGGTTGGACTAGATGATCCTTAAGTCCCTTCCAACTCGACAATTCTACCATTCTCTGTGGGTCCTGATGGTAAAGATTTAAATGCATCTCATCTGAAGGAGTGGCTTTGGGGAACAGGAGGTGAGAAAACTGTTGCTCTAAGTCAGCCATGAAAATGTTAGTAGACACGGAACAAAAAGCATTGGCCTTGTTGTCCTTGCCTCCTCAAATTCCCCCTGCCCCACAGTCCCCTAGTTGTTCAGATTAGCTTTCTTCACCCAGCCACACTTTTTGTCTAGGTTTTAGCAGAGCTGTCTTTCCTATTGGGTTTACTGGCGCCGGTCTCTCAGGGGCACCCCAGCGAGTGGGGGAGCTGCGCGGCTTTGCCGGTGGCCTCACCTTTCCCGAGCCCCCGCGGGAGGGGAGCTGTGGGGATAGCCAGCCCGGTTCCTTCCTGAGCCCCCGCGGGAGGGGAGCTGAGGGGATAGCCAGCAGATGGGACGACCAGTAATTCCCGGAGTTCTTGCTCCCACTGGCCATGAAAGGGTCCGCTGTCTATGATCTGAAGGTAGTTGTCGTGAGTTCTGGAGGTTTCCGAAGGTTTCCGAAGGTTCCGGAGATTCCGGAGGTTTCCGGATAGGAAAGATAGGCTAAGCTAAGTAGTGGCCAAAACTTAGAAGGCCAAATAAACGTTTTTGAAATAAAAGAAATAAAGACTAAGAGACTGCAGTCAATGGTGAAGAAGCTCTCAACTGCTCTGTGCGGCTTGGTTTCTCTTTCGGTTTCTCTCTGGCTTGTCTCGCACTGATGTTCTCTCTGGCTTGTCTCGCGCGTTCTCCACACACGCTACAGAGAGCGGAGGCTATTTATTAGGAAGTTAAACATCGTCACAACATTAACATGAACCAATCACAAGGTTGTTTCTAGGCTAATTTCTGGGCGGGAAACCTTTAACTGACCGTTACATTGGCTAAATTGGCGCGCTTTGCCCCCTGGAGGGATCCAGGCAGCAAACCTTCTGCCGGATCCTTTACCTTCCTTGCGTTGTGCGGAAGGTTACCTTAAAGAAAACATAAAGCAAACAGGTGCAGGAGCACCTTAAAACGTATTCCCACAGGGAGCGATCCCTGCCGAGGCTTAGGGTGGAAGCTGTACCCCACCACTATATGGCTGGTGGACGTGCAGCTTCCTTCCCGAGCCCCCGCGGGAGGGGAGCGATCCCCGCTGAGGCTTGGGAAAAGGTTGACAACTCTGGGAAATGGGGGGTGGGGTGGGGTGCTGGAGGGATCTTTGCACCACGGCGCCGGATATGCTTAAGAGGGCCTTGGGTTTTAGTTCTCTTAAGATGTAATTCTTTGCCTCTCACTTGCCTTTGCCCTCTCCCCAGTCAAGGACGGTGAAGCAGATCCAGAGACCTGACTGGGGTCCTTGGGGAAATTTCATGCTCCGGCCGCCGACACAGTTGCACCGCCTTTTGCACCCCACAGCCCTTGGTGCAGTCGCACTGCATTATGTCTTTGGGGCATGGCAATTTAGAGTTCATTTGCCTGAAATTAGGGCAAGGATTAATCCCTTACACAACCTTTACGACAAAGCAGAAATTGAAACAATGAAATACTTTGTTGGCCTATCTTTTTAGGTGTGAGGAAATTCCTCTGAGGCTTTTGCATGCCACTGGTTGGGTTTTTCCTCATCTGGTCTACTTCCTCTGCCTTCACTAGCAGTTTACACAGACACTGAACAAGCATAGCATTTCCTGAAAGCATCTCCATACCAGGTAAAGGTTTTGCTTCCCAAATGCCTCTTTATGAGGCGTAGGAACAGGGACTGTAAAAAAAAAAAAAAAAAAAAAAAAAAAGATTGCCGCGATTAAGAAAGGATAGAACACCCCACAGGATGGGTCAGGCAATTTTGAACTTGCAGAATCCGCCTCTGAATAGGATTATCTTAATAACCTGTAATCTAAAGGTAATTGTTCTTAAAACAACAGCTCCAGAATATAGAGTGCATTGAATAGTTTCCCAACTAAATGAGCACAGGTTTGCAGCCATGTGTCACAATGTCACATACCCTCCAACAAAAACAGAGACGCCCTATTCAATTACCGGTGTTGTTGTTGTTGTTGTTGTTGTTGTTGTTGTTGTTGTTGTTGTTGTTGTTGTTGTTGTTGTTACTACTACTACTACCCCACCCATCTGACTGGGTTGCCCCAGCCACTCTGAGCGGCTTCCCTCCAAGATTTCTCTGATGAAAATAGGGATGTCCTATTCCATAATATCCTGCCAACCTCGCAGTTCGAAAGCACGAAGTGCAAGTAGATAAATAGGTACCGCTCCGGCGGGAAGGTAAACAGCGTTTCCGTGCGCTGCTCTGGTTTCGCCAGAAGCGGCTTAGTCATGCTGGCCACATGACCCGGAAGCTGTCTGCAGACAAACGCCGGCTCCCTTGGCCTATAGAGCGAGATGAGCGTGCAACCCCAGAGTTGTCCACCACTGGACCTAATGGTCAGGGGTACCTTTACCTTTATTATTATTATTATTATTATTATTATTATTACCCCACACAACTGACTGGGTTGCCCCATTCACTCAGAGCGGTTTCCAACATATATAAAAGCATAATAAAACATTAAACATTTTTTAAAAACTTCCCTATACAGTGGTACCTCAGGTTACAGACACTTCATGATACAGACTCCGCTAACCCAGAAATAGTACCTTGGGTTAAGAACTTTGCTTCAGGATGAGAACACAAATCGCAGCGCGGCAGCAGTGGAAGGCCCCATTAGCTAAAGTGGTACCTCAGGTTAAGAACATTTTCAGGTTAAGAACGGACCTCCAGGACGAATTAAGTTCTTAACCCGGGGTACCACTGTACAGGGCTTCCTTCAGATGTCTTCTAAAGGTTGTCTAGTTCCTTATCTCCTTGGTTTAGGGGTCACATAACTCCATACCCTACAATATTTCTGCGATGAAAATAGGGACGTCACCGCAACCCCAGAGTCGGACACAACTGGACCTAATGGTCAGGGGTCCCTTTACCTTTACCTTTAAGGGAAAGTGGGACATCCTGGGATCAAATCAGAAATCAGCTTCTGTAAATACAGTATTGCCTCCGGAAAACAGGGACACCTATAGAGTCTCCTATCTCCATTGTTTTCAATGCATTTTGACATGCCTAGCTTTGCATAGAGGCATGCAGACACTGAACAATTTCGGGATGTGTCGTTGGTACTGTTGTAAGAATTTTAAGGTATTTTATTTATATATAATAATTGTTATTAATGTACCAAAACAAGTGGGGCCACATGTCTGAAGGACAGCACAGACAGGCCTCACTCCATTTTGACTCCCCAGCTGACCAAGTATTTCTTTGTCTCAGGAACAAAGGGGGGGGTTGCCCCTCCAGCTACTCAGCAGCCCTCTGCCTGAGTGATAATCTCTGGCATCCTGATATCTGAGTGTCAGACAAAAAGGTGTGATTAACTTGGCTGGGATATAGGGAAATGTAAATATCTTTTGTTTCACTTGATGGGTTTTTGGTGGAGGGCAAGAGGAGACATGGGGGCAGGGTCCAAGATGCTCAGATCACTGCTACCAGACCCTCCCAATTTGTGATGTAATTCTAATGTATGGAGGGGTGGTCTTGAGCTGGAGGGGGGCAATTTCAAAAAGTCTATATAGGAGCTTGCGCGCCTTTGTTCGGGGTCTTTTGCTTGCAAGACACCCTGCTGCAGCAGTAACAAATAAAGGGCTACCGCCTTGCTTTGGGAGATTTTGTATTGTCTCTATTTTATTCATAAGTGCTCTTGAGAGGAGGGGAGCCCTACTAAGGCTCTCCCCCGGGTTCATGGACTCCCTTCTGGGGTTGAACCTAATTTTTATTACAGTACACACCATTTAAATCACACGAACCACTCAAATCCCGGAAACTGTAGCTTAGACCTCACAGAGTTACAATTCCCAGAACCCTTGACAAACAACATTTCCCACTTTCCCAAAGGTTCTTGGACACTGTAGTTTAGAGCTGCAATCCCCAGTACCCCTAACTAACTATGGCTCCCAATGTTCTTTGGGGGCTGCCGTGTGCTTTAATTGAATGGTCCATACACAGCCGTTGTTACTTTCATCGGTATTTGTACTACTTTCAAAAGTTGGGTGAGAAAAGAGTGCTGTGTCTGGGCCAGAAACGATTGTGTTTCTTTTCTTTACAAATAAACGCCTGTCGATAACAGGGGAAAGTACATAATTTCCTGCTCCCTCCCTCCTTTAATAAAATAGCTCAACCCTATTGAAACCATGTGCCCATGATTGCATGAGTTGGGGATTTTTTTTATTCTATTTCCTCTTCGTAAAAGAGGTCAGGTAAGCAGAGCAAAAGTGACTCCTGCTCCACCTGTCATTCCGTAAACAATTCAAGGTTCTTTTCTTGAATCTCCCCACCTCTTGGTTCCTACGTGAGACAATGCTAGATGTTGAAAGTAGCTGTCTGGTCCTCTTTGCAGATTGGATATGTCACGGTCAGGGCCGGATTTAGGTTTGATGAGGCCCTGAGCTACTGAAGGTAATGAGGGGCGTACCCAGGATCAAAACTAGGGGGGGGGGGGCAAGCCATGGTCGTTCAGGTTCAAAAACAAAAACAGCTTCAAAAAACAGAAAAACTTCCCCCCCCCAAACAGAAAGCCCCAAATGGCTGAAAAACTCAGTTTCCCAGGATCCTCAGTCCTCGCAAAGGAACTACTCACCATGCAAGGGAACTCAGTTTGCCAAGCTCCCTTGCAACGATGAATCCCGGCAACGATGAATTCGCCCCCTGACACTGCCCAAGTCTCAGCCTGCATCCCCATTTGACCAAGCAGGGTGCAGGCTAGGATCCGGTCTCTGATAGGCACGCCAGCTCTTTGTCGGCATGAGGGAGGGGGAAACAGCCGGCGCAACACACACACACACACACACACACAGAGTGGCAAGAGCGGAAGAGCTCAATTGTTATTGAGATTTTGGGAGGGGGAGAAAGACCAGTCTTGAGCTTTTTTTTCCTTTTAGGCTGCCGATAACCATTTAATTTTTTTTTGCTTCTGGGGGGGGGAGCTGCCCCCCTGCCCCCCCCGGGTACGCCCATGGCCCTTTATATGTCCAGGTGCCCTTTGTCAACAACAAATTGTCGCTGTTTTTTTGTGTTGAATATATGCTATATGGTAATTTATGGACCTAATAGGTATCTAAAGCCATTTGCACATAACAAAATATGTATTTTATCAAAGTAATTGTTGAACTGAAATACAATTAAGAAGAAGTATATTAATAGTGAAATAATTATTAATTAGAACGCTTTGGTTTTGGAACAGACTTCCGGAACGCAATAAGTTTGAGAACCAAGGCACCACTGTATATAGAAATGAGCAAACCAGTGATATTTTAGGGAGCAGGCTAGCGGGGCCCATTACTTACATCATAGGAGCCTACACAACACAAAACACTGTTGCTGTATGTAGGTTTTATTTTATTTGTTTTTTATCTTATATTTTGGAAATGTACATCCAGTTTTTTCCCCTTTAATTTTTTTGGGGGGCCCCCAAGAGAGTGGGGCCCTAAGCTATAGCTTGTTTAGCTTATACGTAAATCTGGCACTGGTCACGGATCCCAAACTGTGGACCTCAACAGACCACCAGTGGTCTGTGAATTTCATTCAGGTGATTTGCAGTGTATCTGTGAAGAACACTTACCATAGAACTCACATTGCAATCCAATAAAATCCAAAAGAAGAAGAAGAAGAAGAAGAAGAAGAAGAAGAAGAAGAAGAAGAAGAAGAAGAAGAAGAAGCCAGTGTTTGTCCGCAGACAGCTTCTGGGTCATGTGGCCAGCATGACAAAGCCGCTTCTGGCGAACCAGAGCAGCACACGGAAACGCCGTTTACCTTCCCGCCGGAGTGGTACCTATTTATCTACTTGCACTTTGATGTGCTTTCAAACTGCTAGGTGGGCAAGAGCTGGGACTGAACAACGGGAGCTCATCCCGTCGCGGGGAATCGAACCACCAACCTTATTATCAGCAAGCCCTAGGCTCTTTGGTTTAGACCACAGCGCCACCCCACGTCCCTAATGGTAAAATGCCTTGCCTTTATAATATAATATCATACAAAGGCAGCCATGCAGGTCTATAAGAAGCTCCAAACCCCATAGATGGGCAATATTTTTTATGAGGGTCAACCAAAATATGGCAAATTATTGCAAAAAGCCTTTGAGTTAAATATTTAGACTGAACACATTCACATTTTTAAATGATTCTTTAAAACATCCTTTAGCTATCTAAATCAAACTCAAGACGAGAAAGAGAATGGACATAAAATGTATAATATTTGATGTCTTACATAATCAGTTCTGTAGGTCCTTTCCTAAAACCCATACATTTTTCCCACCATTTCATCCCATTTTCTCTATCTGATGGCATGTGTACAGTTGCTGTGACTTTGTTCATTATCTGAAAATAATATGGGATATAGGATGCTGATGTTCTGTGTCAGGATTCAGCAGCATTAGATTTCTTCCAGTTTGGGGCAAAAACGCTCTTTGCAGCTGTGAGCATACTTTCAATCATCATATATCTATATATAATTCAGAAGTATTGCTCTTGGAGAAAAAAACAGATTTATCTTCTGTAACATTTTGTCAGTAATTCTCATTCCAAATGATTCTGCAACTTTCCAGCTCCACGAAATACGGTGGAGAAAATCAGCCTCTTTCATCTTTTTCCTGCATCTCAAACATACATTACATTTGTGTCTGTACATTTTATTCAACCTTTGCCGGCTCGCAGTACCACTGTGAGATTATCTTACAGAAGCTTTCTTTAAATGCCACATTCAATGTATCCATTAATCCCGCTTTAGAAATATATTTCCATTTTTTCCCCAATCTGAAAAACTGATTTTAATATCTTTCCCCATTGCATCTTGAATTTATTACGCTTAGATTCCACTTTCATCAGTATTTCATAAATGCATTCCAGCACACCTCTGCTACATCTAAAATGACCTAATATGCCTTTGCATCTCATCATAAAACATCTGATATAGTTCCGTAACGTAAATGTCAAATGTTTGCGCGCATGTACTGAAAGTTTGGGGAACTCATTCTGGACTTCTGCAAACCTTCCCCCATCCCCCCAAATATTGCCTCTTTTATGCACATCCCAAACAGTTCCTAGGGAGAAGATTGCAGCTGATTGCCTACCCACTGATTCTTGCCAAAGTGGAAGGTGGGGCGAATTTTTTCCTTTGTCAGGTGCAGACAGTGGCATACCAAGGTCTAGCTTGGCCCCTGCCAAGGGTGCAGGCCCAGGATGTGCCTCTGCACTCTGCCTTGGAGTGGCTAGGATCCCACCCACTTGTGTGCTCCCCAGGGTGCTCCTCTCAACTGTCTACACAAGGGCGGGGGGTGGAGGGAGGCAGGCAGGCTGACAGACAGAGGAGGAGGAGGAGAAGTAACGGGACCCCTGACCATTAGGTCCAGTCATGTCCGACTCTGGGATTGCGGCGCTCATCTCACGTTACTGGCCGAGGGAGCCGGCGTACAGCTTCCAGGTCGTGTGGCCAGCATGACATGACGAAGCCGCTTCTGGCGAACCAGAAGTGGAAACGCCATTTACCTTCTCGCCAGAGTGGTACCTATTTATCTACTTGCACTTTGACATGCTTTCGAACTGCGAGGTTGGCAGGAGCTGGGACCGAGCAACGGGAGCTCATTCCATTGAGGGGATTCGAACCGCCGACCTTCAGATCAGCAAGCACTAGGCTCTGTGGTTTAGCCCACAGTGCCATTAAAAGGGGATACAGTGGTACCATGGTTCTCAAAAGTAATCAGTTCCAGAAATCTGTTCGACTTCTGAAACTTTCGAAAACCAAGGCACAGCTTCCGATTGGCGCAGGCGCCCCAGAAACAATAGCTGACAGCCACATCGGACGTTCAGCTTCCAAAAAATGTTCAAAAACCGGAACACTTACCAGTACTTCCATGTTTTCAGTGTTCGGGAGCCGAAATGTTCGAGTACCAAGGCGTTTGAGAACCAAGGTTCCACTGTACAGTGGTACCTCGGGTTACAAACGCTTCAGGTTACAAATGTTTCGGGTTACAAACTACGCTAACCCAGAAGTAGTACTTCGGGTTGAGAACTTTGCCCCAGGATGAGAACGGAAATTGCGTGACAGCAGTGGAAGGCACCATTGGCGAAAGTGCGCCTCAGGTTAAGAACGGTTTCGGGTTAAGAACGGACCTCTGGAATGAATTAAATTCGTAACCCGACGTACCGCTGTATTAGTGATGAGGCAATAACTATCTAACACCATACCCTTCAACATTTCTCTGGTGAAAATAAGGACGTCCTATTATTCCATGATCATCATCGACTGAACAGACTCAAAATTAGTAGTCTGTGGTAAGCAATCCATGTTAAACCAAACTTTAGCTACCAGATCGGGGCATGTGATGTGTTTGTCTGTTAGGATCTTGCCGGCAAAATATATTTACATAAGGATTCCAGCATATTTCTAGGAACTCATGTTTATAACCAATTAAAATTCATCATAGTGCTAAGGTGAACGTTCCGATTGTTCCTTGTGAAATGGAACGCTTCCCTTTACCTCCTGCCCTAAATCTGTTCTCCCCCAACCCTGTGGAGCAGATCTGGGGGTGGCGGGGGGGGGAATGCACAACGGGAGGAGAGGGGGGAAAGCCCTGTTGCACCAGCAGTAATTGTTGCACCCGCAACTCAAAGCACATCAGCCCACCTAAAGAGGATAAGTAAAGGAAACCTGTGGTCCTTCTGTTTATGCTATAATCCCTGCCCCAGTGTGTTGCTAATGTGCAAATCCAAACCTTGATTAGGTAGCCAAATAAGCAGCACACAATCTTATAATCAGCTCCCCGTTCCAATTTAGGTCACCTCCAGACCGTTGGTATTTAGTGAGCGGGATTCAACCACATACCAGAAATTTAGATTCAATTCAATTAAAAAGAGTCAAAGCACTCGGTCACAACTAATCCACTTTTTTTTAAAAAAAAAAAAGTGGGGTTTGTGTAGTTAGGAAAGGGCTACTGTAGACAACCTAGTTATTCAACATTCGTTCTGATTTGCTGGCACAATGCTGACACGGTGGTTAGACTATAACCCCATCTGCATTATACACCTAAAGCAATTTAAACAGTCATTGCTTGCCCTAAAGAATTCTGGGAAGTGTAGTTTCTTAGGGGCTCTGTGAGTTCCCAGAACTGTATCGATTAATTAATTAATTATCAATTAACTGCAGGTGTAACACAGTGAGGGGACATTATATTGATGTTGTTGCCAGTTTCTGGTCCCCCAGCCTCCTGGATGAAAATGAATCTCCCCAAAGGGGCCCTCTTAGGT
The DNA here is from genome assembly GCA_900245905.1 of Lacerta viridis. Taxonomy (NCBI): domain Eukaryota; kingdom Metazoa; phylum Chordata; class Lepidosauria; order Squamata; family Lacertidae; genus Lacerta; species Lacerta viridis. The sequence continues at coordinate 582,367 of OFHU01001029.1, forward strand.
TTTGAAATGAGAAGGACCTATTCAGAATTACGACTATCTTTGATTTGGTATTTCCCTGGGCAAGAAAGTGATGCCCAAATCACCCCCTTTTCACCAGTCTGTCCTCCTTAATAACATGGAGCATTTCTTGTAAGAAACAGGTCCTTACTTAGTTAGGCCTAGGACACCCAACTGGATAGGAAAACATTTAGCCACAAGAACAAGTTAAAGGCAGAGGTGTGGTGGTCTGGGGCCAAAGTGGGTTGAAGACCCATTACTGTAACAGGGTCCCTGTCTCCAGCATCCTAGAACCCACCTAATAATAATAATAATATAATATATTATTATTATTATTATTATTATTTATACCCCCCATCTGGCTGAGTTTCCCCAGCTGCTCTGGGCAGCTTCCAACAAAGATTAAAAATACATTAAAACATCAGTCACTAAAAATTTCCCTAAAGAGGGCTGCCTTCAGATGTCTTCTAAATATCAGATCAGGGGTCAGCAACCTTTTTCAGATGTGGGCCGTTCCACCGTCCCTCAGACCATGTGGTGGGCCGGATTATAATTTGGAAAAAAAATATGAACAAATTCCTATGCCCCACAAATAACCCAGAGAAGCATTTTAAATAAAAGCACACATTCTACTCATGTAAAAACACACTGATTCCCAGACTGTCTGCGGGCCGGATTGAGAAGCTGATTGGGCCGCATCCGGCTCCCGGGCCTTAGGTTGCTGTCAGGGAAAGAGGGACTACTCGGGAGGAGCAGGGAGAGAGAGAGGAGCAAGCCAGAGCTGGGAGAAAAGATAGCGACTCATCCAGGGAAGGGGGGTCGCTGGGTTATAGAGAACAGCCACCCATAATCTCCACAGATTCATCCTCCTCCTCCAGCCCCCGTCAGGAAATGTCTCCGGAAGAGAGGGAGATGCCAGGCTTGGGGATGACAGAGCAGAGACCCAGCACCGTCAGTCACAGACAGGAAGATGAGCCGAGGGGGGGGGAGGAGACGCAGACGTCATCTCAGGGTGCCTAGCCGTTGGTGGTGTTGGCGGGCGCGCAAAAGCCCGCCACTCCGAGAAACTGAAACTGACTGAGCAGTCATGGCTGCAGAGACTCTGTAAATTCATCATGGACAATAAATAATTGTAGCTTACCTAAAGGCTTGTCGTTACTCATGAGCAACATCCAAGGGAAGGAGGATATCCCTGACAGTTGCCTACCCCTGTGTCAGATATGGGTAGTTGTTTATCTCTTTGACATCTAATGGGAGGGTGTTCCACAGGGTGGGCGCCACTACCGAGAAGGCCCTCTGCCTGGTTCAGCATGAAATCGAACCTTTCACCACTGAGAAATCTTCTCATTCTTTGTGCTGATTGGAGCCAATCAGAGTGAAATGGGGGTGAGCTAGATACTGAGGATTTGCTCCTAAATTCACTCTGGAGAAGGCACTTTTGGAGTAGATGTGCAGACTTGCTCCTTTAGCATTTTAAAAACAAAAAACCCAAGTTGCGTAATTTCTTCCTGTTGTTCTCTGGGTCTGAGGATGACAGGCTGCACAACTGAAATGTTGGGCAGTTGCCTCCATAGGTAGTTCAACTTGGTGATGGTGGTTATTGATTGGTTATTGATTATTGACAGTGATATGGGAAGGGCCATAGCTCAGTGGCAGAGCATCTGTGTTGGATGCAGAAGGTGCTAAGTCCCCGGCATGGCTAAGAAAGAGATCGCCCCTGCCATAAATCGTGGAGAGCTGCCATGTTTGTCATTGCGTGCAACACTGAGCCAGATGAGCCAAACGTATGACTCAGTAGAAAGCAACTTCTGATGCTTCCATGGGACAGCTCCTCTTCTGTTAGCTGCTTAGGTTCTGGTGTTGAATAACCTTGTTCTGTAAAAAAAACTTTGCAGCCCTGGAATGCCATCTCTCAGTTTCACATCCTGGCTCATTAAGCCTTGTGTGTTTGCGTTTCTCACACTGCGGGTTTGTAAATTGACTTTGTCACGTTGCACGGAGAGGTGACACTCCTTCTACCTCCTGTCTCTGTGCAAGGACTGAGGCTGCACCGTACACCATAGTCTTACACACCACCTCAGTCTCTGAGTGGTGCAAGATTCCAGGGGTTCCAAGCACTTACCCGAGGTTTGTAAGGTCCCGACCTTGAAGGACCAGGTGTGCATCCTGGGAGTTATTTTGGACTCACAGCTGTCCATGGAGGCACAGGTCAATTCTTTGTCCAGGGAAGCTATCTACCAGCTCCATCTGGTACGCAGGCTGAGACCCTACCTGCCTGCAGACTGTCTTCGCCAGAGTGGTGCATGCTCTGGTTATCTCCCGCTTGGACTACTGCAATGCGCTGTACATGGGGCTACCTTTGAGGGTGACCACTCATTTTTTAAAATATTTTTTAAACAGTGTTTTTATACATTCACATCATTTTCAATTGTTACACTCCTGGGATTACTTAGACTCCCTTGGCAACACCAGTACGGAAACCAGAGCGCACAGAAGCGCCGTTTACCTTCCCAACACAGCGGTACCTATTTATCTACTCGCGCTGGTGTGCTTTCGAAGTGCTAGGTTGGCAGGAGCTGGAATAGAGCAACGGGAGCTCACCCCATCGCGGGGATTTGAACCGCCGACCTTCTGATCAGCAAGCCCAAGAGGCTCAGTTGTTTAGACCACAGCGCCACCCACACTTTTACCTTTACCTTAGAGGTATTTATATCACGCTAGGCACACAGGGGTCTCCTAACAACTCTCAGCACCTTCAGAAAAATTACAGTTCCAAGAATTTGGGAGGGGGGGGAGCCGTGACTGTTTAATATGGTATGATAACTGCTTTAAATATATAGTGCAGATGTGACCTGCACTTCAGACAGTGTGCAGGGACACAAGATGGCCTCTTCAGCTGACCTGAGTAAACAGACAGGCTCCTCTGTGAAAGAGGTAGCAGCCACAGGTGTCTCCTTTTTTTGCCACGGGGCAGGGCAGGGACTGCCTCTCTCCCCTCTTGCACTGTGCTAATCTCTAGCAGGAGAGCCAGTGTGGTGTAGTGGTTAAGAGTGGAAGACTTGTAATCTGGTGAACCGGGTTCGTGTCTCCGCTCCTCCACATGCAGCTGCTGGGTGACCTTGGGCTAGTCACACTTCTCTGAAGTCTCTCAGCCCCACTCACCTCACAGAGTGTTTGTTGTGGGGGAGGAAGGGAAAGGAGAATGTTAGCCGCTTTGAGACTCCTTCGGGTAGTGATAAAGCGGGATATCAAATCCAAACTCTTCTTCTTCTTCTTCTTCTTCTTCTTCTTCTTCTTCTTCTTCTTCCAAGGGCAGGCTGCCTTGCCAATAGCATGTACATTCTCTGCAGCCGTAAAACCTGTTCCTTTATGACGCAGCCCACCAGCCTTTCAATGACATGACTGTAATGGCTCTTTTATCAAAATTGGAGATGTGTGTGACCTTCAATTTTTTATTTATTTTTATTTTTTTAATAAAACCTTTTTCGAACAGGTGCTGTATCTATTGTGCTGTCTTTAGTATCTCAAAGCATCTATTTCTGGTGCGTTGAAAGCGCCAGGAATGGGGCCAGGGAGTGTGTCAGGTGGGAAACGAACCAAGAAGCAGAGGATTCTTCACAATGGCAGCTATTTTGGCAAGTGTGAGAGAGACAACGTTTGTTTCATGACTGCTCTGTACAGCTCTTAACGTTTTCATGGTTTTATATTGTTGTATACTAGCACAGCGATATTTTATGAGACAGCAGCATTGTTGTAAGAAATTAAGGTCTTATATATATAGACCGTAATAAATGTTCATAAGTGTTCCAAGCAAACAAGGCCACATGTTTGAAGCAGCACAGGAAGACAGGTTTGACACCATTTTGACTCTCAAAACTGACCAAATGTTTACCAAATGGGTCTCTGCAAGGAAGGAGGGGTGAGGGATTTAATTGTCCCAGGAATTAAAGAAGATTACCATCTCAAAGGAATGGCCAGGCTACTGAGAAAAGGCAATCAGATAACGCCTTTTTGTGTGATGTATCTGGGGATGGGCTTGGGGCTGCAGCTCTTCTGCGATGTATGTGTGAGGTTTCTGGGGGTGGGCTAGACTCCAGGAGGGATTTTGAAATGTCTTTATAAGAGCATGCCTGCATTGTTCTGGGTCTTTTCCCCTGAAAAACACCGTTGTTGCAACAGCTTCAATAAAGATCAAGCTTACTAGCTGCTTTGCTTCTCAATCTTCTCTGGTTGGCCTCTGTTTTTTTACTCCTACCAATGGAGAACCTGCAAAGGACTTTTGCAAGGGCTCTTGTGTACCCCATAAGGGAATGAGGCCAGATTTTTTCTTCTAACAAGCATATTAATACTTTTATAATTATAAGAAAAACATATACGCTGAGGTGAGATTGGAAGACTTCCTGGTTCTCACCAACGTATTCTCTCTCTCTCTCTCTCTCTCTCTCACTCACACACACACAATGATGCTCACACACAGACCTTTATGTTTGGGAGAGTCTCTCAGCAATCTCCCCTGCTGTTTCCTCTCCAGGAAAAGCTTTCTTTTATTTATTCTGCAAAAATTATATCTGCAATAAAACTCCCCGTGGTTTACAAGGAGAATAAATCATTTCAATTATCAATAAGTGGCAGCTGAAGACACTGTGTTTAAAACATTAGAAGCGGGACTGAAATCGATAGCCTGCTAAAACGAAATGAAAACCCATGTGAACTTCTTAGCACATCTGGATTGGCTTTTGCCTAAACAGAAGGATTTTTAAGGAGGTGCCGAGTTCAGAAGGTGCCTGCCGGCTGTCAATAGGCAGGGAGTTCCCAAGTAGGCACTGCCACCCTAAAGGTTTGATTCCTTACAAGTTGTTGTTGTTGTTCAGTCGTTCAGTCGTGTCCGACTCTTCGTGACCCCATGGACCAGAGCACGCCAGGCACTCCTATCTTCCACTGCCTCCCGCAGTTTGGCCAAACTCATGCCAGTCGCTTCGAGAACACTGTCCAACCATCTCATCCTCTGTCGTCCCCTTCTCCTTGTGCCCTCCATCTTTCCCAACATCAGGGTCTTTTCCAGGGAGTCTTCTCTTCTCATGAGGTGGCCAAAGTACTGGAGCCTCAACTTCAGGATCTGTCCTTCCAGTGAGCACTCAGGGCTGATTTCTTTAAGGATGGATAAGTTTGATCTTTTTGCAGTCCATGGGACTCTCAAGAGTCTCCTCCTTACAAGTACAGAATGATTATTATATGGCACCTGTGATGTTGTGTTGCCTCTCCCCTTGTTTCCAAAGGAGGAACCAGCAGGCCACAAATTTCCCTTCAGGAATGTGGGCAGTTCCATACAGAGAGGTGGGAAAATAAAAGGCTGCTGTGATATAAACCTGAAGTTTCCTGGTCCAGCCCAGTATGTTGCAAACACTTGCTTGCTTGCTTAGTGCTTGACCATCAGGGAACGATTCAAACGGCAAGGCAGAATACACACAGAGAGCTGTCTTTCAACCTCTTTTCAGGATGTGGAGGGAACTGCAGATGGTGGCTTTTTACCGGGCTGTCTTTGCAGAATTCCTGGCCACTGCCATCTTTGTCTTCTTTGGCCTGGGCTCGGAGATGGATTGGCCAGAGAAGCCCTCTGTCTTGCAGACTGCCATCACCTTCAACTTGGCTGCAGCCACCGCTGTCCAGATAGCCTGGCACGCCAGCGGATCTCACCTCAACCCGGCAGTGAGCTTGGCCTTCCTGCTTGGCTCTCGCATATCTTTGGTGAGGGCAGCCTGCTATATACTTGCCCAGATGGTCGGAGGCATCGCCGGAGCGGCAGTCCTTTACGCGGTGACTCCTGAGGACATACGAGGAAGTTTAGGCACCAGTACGGTACGTCTGTCTCCGTTTCTGTCTTCTGAAGGTTTGCCGTCTTCGGGAAAGGCGAGGATGAGGCAAGGCCTGTCTAAAACAGACAGTCTGTACCTGGGATGTTTCTGTTACATTCTTTAAAAATAATATTTCATTAGAAGAATGTCGTTCATAAAAAGAGAAGGAAGGTGAGAAAAGGAAGGGAGGAAGGGAAAGAAAGAAAGAAAGAAATTAAGAAAGAAAGAAAGAATATGGTTACATCACCATACCTTAATATACAGATGTGTATATTCTTATTATCCTGATACACATCTAATTGTCAATAACTTAATATTACTCTGTGTAAACTGTTGGTTTGTTTGTTTGTTTGTTATACCCCGTCCATCTGGCTTGGTTTCCTCCAGCCACTCTGGGCAGCTTCCAACAGAATATTAAAAACACGATAAAACATTCAAACATTAAAAACTTCCCTAAACAGGGCTGCCTTCAGATGTCTTCTAAAAGTCAGATAGTTGTTTATTTCCTTGACATCTGATGGGAGGGCATTCCACAGGGCGGGCGCCACTACCGAGAAGGCCCTCTGCCTGGTTCCCTGTAACCTCACTTCTCGCAGTGAGGGAACCGCCAGAAGGCCCTTCGGAGCTGGACCTCAGTGTCCGGGCTGGACGATGGGGGTGGAGTGAGACGCTCCTTCAGGTATACTGGGCCAAATATTGTGGTATTTATCCAAAGAAAGTCTGGGTCAATAAGCTGAATGGGGTTGGTACACAACACAACATCAGAGCAGAGCTGTGGGATGGGGAAGGGGAAAGTTTCTGTCGTCTATAGGTATGCCACCACTATTTCCAGGTTTCTTTTCCACTTGGGTGGGGATCTAGAGGGTCTCACCTGGTTCTGGGCAATAAGGACAGTCTAGGGATTTGGCTGCTTTACAATGCCCACCTCTCCACCCAGCACTCTCCCTGCCTAAACTGATGGAGGTGGTCTCGAAGGTGGGGTGGAAGACTCCCAGATAGTTGATCCTGGCGGACTTGGACCTCCATGCTGAGGACTCCAACTCTGGGGCAGCTCAGGACTTTGTGGTTGCCACAGTAATCATGGGGCTATCACACATGTCGTTAAGTGGGTGGCAAAATGACAAATTTAGTTCAATGCAAGAATGTGCACGTTGTAACAACAGCAGCAGCAGCAGCAACAACAACAACCCTTAATTTCACATATAAGCTTGTGGGGTCTGAATTGGTGTGTGCAGACCCTCCAAGTGCCCCAAGGTATTATGTTCTTCCAGCCAAGGGAGGGCATAACACATGGGTAGGCAAACTAAGGCCCGGGGGCCAGATCCGGCCCATTCGCCTTCTAAATCTGGCCTGCAGATGGTCCGGGAATCAGCGTGTTTTTACATGAGTAGAATGTGTGCTTTTATTTAAAATGCATCTTTGGGTTATTTGTGGGGCATAGGAATTCGTTCATTCCCCCCAAAAAAAAATATAGTCTGGGGCCCCACAAGGTCTGAGGGACAGTGGATCGACCCCCTGCTGAAAAAGTTTGCTGACCCCTGGCATAACATGTTCCCTCCAGGTAGCATTAGGGATGGAGAACCTGTGGTTCTACAGATGTTTTTGGACTCCAACTCCCATTAGTCCCAGCCACAATAGTCACAGACCTTCCAAGTGCCCCTATTTTCTAGGGACAGTCCTGAATTTACAGAAGTCATCCTAGTTTCTGATTTCATCCCATAATGTCCTGCTTTTCCTTAGGACTTCCCTATTTTCATCAGAGAAATATTGGAGGGTGTAGGTTATGGGATCCTTGAGCCAAGGAGTTGTAACATTACAACCTTTAGAGGACATCTGAAGGCAGTCCTGTATAGGGAAGTTTTCTTAATTAATGTTTAAAGTTTACTTATTTTTTTAATATATGTTGGAAGCTGCCCAGATTGGCAGAAAGGAAAACCAAGGCTTCCAGATCCCTCTCACATCCTTACTTAACAGGTGAGGAGGTTCTCACTTTTCATATGGTAGTGAGTAAGTCTAACAGATTGGAAGCTTTGGTGGTGGTATCCTGTGCCCCCCCCCGAAAGCTGTTTCACTACCTGTATTTCCTCCTCTTCCTACCTAGGTGAGGGTCAATGTCTCGTCCGGACAAGCTGTGTCCATCGAGCTCATTTTGACATTGCAGCTGGTTCTGAGCTATCTTGTGTCCACCGATAGCAGCCGAAACAAAGGTTCTCCAGCTGTCATGATCGGTGTCTCTGTTGCCCTGGGACACTTAATTGGGGTAAGTGGGAGGACCTGGGGCAGTTTAAAAACTACGGGGGATCTGATGAACAAAGGAGGCAGTAGCTTTTGCTGATGACCAACTAATCTGTAGAATAGCTGGAAGGAGATGCTCAAATTCACACAGAGTACTTCCTGTCCAATGCAAAATAAAAATCAGAAGGAGAAAGTTATGTTTAAATAGGTTCTCATTAAAGGAGCTGGAACGCTCTTTAGAAGCGAGGTGTTAGTAAATTTGTAAACAGGAAATGTGTTAATCTTATGACAAACCACCTAGGCTTACTGGAGGGATTGGTTTATAAATTCCACACAGAGGAAGTGGTAAATGGCAATTTTGTTTTGTTGTTCTTGTTTTGTTTTGTTTTGTTTTGAATAGTGGCAGCAGGCAGGCCCAAGGCCTCTGACCCCCCCCCATGGCGCCCCTGAGTGGCAGTAAGAATGAACCCCCAAATCCTATGATCATTAGTATTTTGGGCCTCCCTGACTGAGAATTTATGGGACCCAGGATGGCGCTGTGGGTTAAACCACAGAGCCTAGGGCTTGCTGATCAGAAGGTCGGCGGTTTGAATCCCTGCGACGGGGTGAGCTCCCGTTGCTCGGTCCCTGCTCCTGCCCACCTAGCAGTTCGAAAGCACGTCAAAGTGCAAGTAGATAAATAGGTACCGCTCTGGCGGGAAGGTAAACGGCGTTTCCGTGTGCTGCTCTGGTTCGCCAGAAGCGGCTTAGTCATGCTGGCCACATGACCCGGAAGCTGTCTGCGGACAAACGCCAGCTCCCTTGGCCTATAGAGCGAGATGAGCGCCGCAACCCCAGAGTCGGACACGACTGGACCTGATGGTCAGGGGTCCCTTTACCTGGGTCAGACTGAGAATTTATAGACATAATCTAGATATGGGGTAACTCTCTAATGGGTGAGATCCTGGAGAGCACCTTACCCAAAGAGTGCAGAGAGCATCACAGATTGCAGCATGTGGATATTCCAGACATGTGCAGAACTAATGCGAGCCCATTCATTACAAGAGAGGGGAAGCACAGCAGCAGTTCTGCCCACTCCATTCTCAGAAATCAGTCATGAGGTGGGGAACCTACAGAGAAGTCTTCTGATCAGGGCCGGATTTAGGTTTGATGAGGCCTCTTAAGCTACTGAAGCTAATGGGGCCCTTTATATGTCCAGCTGTCCTTTGTCAACAACAATTTTTTTGCTGGTTTTTGTGTTGAATATATGCTATGTGGTAATTTATGGACCTAAAAGGTATCTAAAGCCGTTTGTACATGTTGCCGTGCAACCGGTCCATGCAGAATGTAGGCACCCTATATATAGAAATGGGCAAACCAGTAATATTTTAGGGAGCAGGCTAGCAGGTGGGGCCCATTACTTACATCATAGGAACCTATACAACACAAAACAAAACACTGATGCTATATGTAGGTTTTATTTTATTTATTTTTCATCTTTTATTTTGGAACTGTACATCCAGTTGTTGTTTTTTCCTTTACATTTTTTTGAGGCACCCCCAAGAGAGTGGGGTCCTAAGCTATAGCTTGTTTAGCTTATACGTAAATCCAGCACTGCTTCTGATGACTCCATTCCTAATGAGTAAGGGCTCATCTGGTCTTTCTATTGTGCCATGTTCCTAGGCACAGGTCCAAGCTTTAAAGTGTTGTGTCTAGCGTTTTCCCTGTGAACACCACTCTTTGTCTCTGAATTGGAACAAATGGCAATCTGCAGGGAACCTGAACTGCTGTTTGCTCCGATTTAGCATTAAAGAACGGGTTTTCATGGGGGAAAGCACTGGGGATGGGGTGGTGGACACGACACAAAAACAAGCACACACCTGTGCCTGGAAAGCATAGGGCAAAATGTAATTGTGGATGAGCCCTGACTGTAAGTGACTTGTAGAAATCTGGATGTGGGGACCTGCTATAGCAGGGATGGGTAACCTGTGGCCCTTCAAGTTGTTTGTGAGACTCCAATTCCCATCATCCTCAGCCAGCATGGCCAACGGTAGGGAGTGATGGGCACTGCAGTTCACCAATATCTGGAAGGCTGCAGGATCTCCATCCCTGAGCTCTTGGCATGTTTGTTTTCTCCAAAATTATTGCAGCTCGAAGTCGTGCATCTGGTGCCCTTCACTTAATGGAGATTCAGAGAAGGGGGGAGGGTGAAACCAGCAAAATATGCTTGTCCAGACACATCTCTTCCCATTTCTCCTTCCTAGCATTACTACACCACCTGTTCCATGAATCCAGCCAAATCTTTTGGCCGTTCAGTTGTAGTCGGGAACTTTACAAAGCAATGGGTAAGTCGCCTCCTTTCTGACCCTTTGGCCCCTGTTACCACAAAGCCAGAAGGGAGCGGGGATTGTGTCCATGGGGTGAAGAGTCAGCCACTACCTGGGATGGCCCAAGACCTAAAAGAGGCCCCGATTCTCCTCACAGAACCTATATCAGAGAGCCTATATGATATTGAGCGGCAGAATAATCTGGCCACAATAAGGAAATTTTATCCATGGTATGATTATTGCCCAGCTAGTCATTTGACACTATGGCACCCTATTTGCAAAATTTAACGATTCCAAAATACAGAGGCGCTTTCACTTTCGCAAGTTTGAATATACTGCCTTCGGCTGTACTTGAGGGTCGATTTCAAAAAATTCCACTGGGAAAATGGTTAAATGTATGGGGTGAATGTGGCCTAACTTCCCTGGGTCAGGGCCCCTTTCTTTCATTCTGATGCAATTCTTTTCTACCCCTGTGAAGTGAGAACAAGTGATGTTTTGGGTAAATGAACTGCAGCCTCCTCTAGCCTTCCATCAGCACAAACTGTTTCTTCTCTTTGTCCCTGCAGATATTCTGGGTGGGGCCACTGGCTGGTGCAATCCTGGCCTTTGTGCTTTATACCTTTGTCCTTTACCACGACCCAAAGACCTTTGCGGAACGACTGGCTATTCTCAGGGGCAGATGTGATGCAGAACCTTTGGAGAAGAGTAAAGACCAGCCGACAGACTCTGTATCTCTGCCCATGCCCAGCCTTGTACATAGACTCTAGACTCCTAGGAGCATCCCATGGAAGAACATTGATGGCTTCTCCTGTTTTTAGAAAGGACTAAGTGAGAAACCACTCTTCTCTCTCTGGCCACGAGAGGGCCCCAAGTGCCTTTTCTCTGAAATCTGAAGTCAGATTTCATATGCACGGTGCCCAATTTGCAACAACTCTTTTAGCAAGAGGAATGGCAGACAATAGGAATGGAATCTGTGGTGTTGTATGGCCAGTGGGAGTTGGGAGGCACCGTGTCAACATGTGCATGCAATGCAGCGGACGGGCAAAGAGGAAGCCAGTATGGAGGCTCATTGCTTGCGGCGCCCAATGACTGTGAATGCTGCCAGCTAAGGTACCAATGATGTAAGGTACTCAAGGTTTAAGTCTGCCGTCATCTGTGCAAAACCAACTAAACCAGGCTTCCTCAACCTGGGCCCTCCAGATGTTTTTGGCCTACAGCTCCTATGATCCCTAGCTAGCAGGACCAGTGGTTGGGGATGATGGGAATTGTAGTCTCAAAACATCTGGAGGGCCCAGGTTGAGGAAGCCTGAACTAGACTGTGAGCAGTAGGGTCTCGACTCGCAGACCTATTTTCCAGGGACAGTCCCAGATTTACAGAAGCTATCCCAGTTTCTGATTTGATCCCAGAATGTCCCACTTTTCCTTAGGACAGCCCTATTTGCATCGGAGACACATTGGAGGGTATGTGACTTCTGATGGAGCCTCAGTTGACGAGGGTGGCGCTGTGGTCTAAATCTCTGAGCCTCTTGGGCTTGCCGATCAGGAGGTTGGTGGTTTGTATCCCCGCAACGGGGTGAGCTCCTGTTGCGCTGTCGCAGCTCCTGCCAACCTAGCAGTTTGAAAGCAGGCCAGTGCAAGTAGATAAATAGGCACCACTGCGGCGGGAAGGTAAACGGTGTTTCTGTGCGCTCTAGCTTCCGTCACAGTGTCCTGTTGCGCCAGAAATGGTTTAGTCATGCTGGCCACATGACCTGGAAAGCTGTCTGTGGACAAACACCAGCTCCCTCAGCCTGAAGACGAGATGAGTGTCGCAACCCCATAGTCGCCTTTGACTGGACTTAACCGTCCAGGGGTCCTTTACCTTTACCGATGCAGTCACCCACCATATAAATCACCAGATTGTACATGGTGCAAACTCATACATTCTACTGAGCACACCAGTCTCTTTCCTTAGAGAGCCAGTGTGGTGTAGTGGTTAAGAGCGGTAGACTCATAATCTGGGGAACTGGGTTCGTGTCTCCACTCCTCCACATGCAGCTGCTGGGTGACCTTGGGCTAGTCACACTTCTTTGAAGTCTCTCAGCCCCACTCACCTCACAGAGTGTTTGTTGTGGGGGAGGAAGGGAAAGGAGAATGTTAGCCGCTTTGAGACTCCTTCGGGTAGTGAAAAGCGGGATATCAAATCCAAACTCCTCCTCCTCCTCCTTAGCTAACTGTCGAAGAAGGATCAAGGATGTTCTTAGCTATGGATGCTTATTGCCATCATTGGTCCTCCGCACCTGCTGTGCTCTTCATAACTCCATGTATGCAATGCTAGCCATGCTCAGCAGAGATCCATTTAAGTTAATGGCCATGACTAACTAAGGTTTACCAATTTCAGTGGGTCTACCCTGGGGAAAACTTAGCTGGGTACAACCCTACATTTCCAAAGCACTTCTAGATGCCATGACCTTATCACAGCAGCAAATGGAGTGATTTCCTAGTCGTGAGACCTTTACTGCTGGCATGGCAGAAGGACAATGATTGAAGGAGGTTCTACTTTGCTGTGCATAATATAAGCCAGTGAAGCCAAATATTCGGGGAAAGGAGGGGGGGAATTAAAGCACCGTATCACACAGAGACTTAATATGCAATTAAAAAAACTCAGTCTAAATTAACTAGTTGCATGTTATATACTTAGGCAGTGAAGTATAGGTGGGTTCACACGAGGCAAGACACAGTGATAACAGCAAGAACCTTTATTTAACTAACAGAACTGGACAACAGAGGCAAAGCAACTGCTTATATACATTTCTGAAGGCCTTGGCCACTCCCACTCCCAACGTGATTGGCTATCTAAACTTCCAAGCTGTGAATCGTAACTCAGAGTTTAAGGGCCAATGGCAGAGGCCCAAATCCTGAATTGTTCTGTGATTGGATATCATGTATCGAATCAGAACACAGGGCTCAGAATCCTTAGTCCAGACTCAAGCTCGGGCAAACACAGACCACCGAATACATAACAGGTGGGTTTCAGAGCATGCACAGAGTTTCTCACAGAAAGTATGGTCTGACTTGAGTACCTTTTTCAGAATCCTGGTTAGTTGATTTCAGGAGACCGAAACCTGAGAGTGAAGCCTCCCATTTTTATGGGAAATCTGAGAAGTAATACAAAAAAGGCCCCTTTACAGAGGTAGACTATTGTTTTGTTGGTGAGTTATGCTCAGTTTTTGATGTTAGTGGTCTCTGTGGCCAATCAGAACATTATTTAGAAGCTAGATCAACCACCTTATAAACCCTGCACTTAAAAGGGCTAGCGAGTTCTGACTGGAATCAATATAAAAAAATATATTAAAAAGGCGTGGGGTAGATTAACTTGAGGGTGTTTGTTGGGGAATAAAAACAAACAAACCAGGATATCTGTCTGCTGCAGACTTCCAGAGAACTGGCCTGATTGGAGATCTTTTAGGGGACGCTGCTGATCTTTATAGGAATATAGGAAATTGTCATTCTGCCTTCCACTCAGTGAGAAAATAAAAGTGCTGTAATTAGTGCTGTATTTGTCCACTGTCCCTCCAGAATAGGTGACCCAGACTCTGCTGAGAGAGACCTCAAAGGCTGGGGGTGATGTTTCCCTCCAAACACAGCACATAGAAATGCAGTTCCTTCCCCACTTCTCTGCAACAGGATATCCCTGCAAGATGCTGACAAACCCTCCATGTTATGATGGCCACCTTATTTTCCATCTGTTTGCTTACAGCCATTTCCTGATGCACATAATGAAGCAGGCAAAGCTTTTAATGGCACAGTGATAAGTGCTGGGAGAGACACTTCACTGTCTTAATTTCTGTGTGTCAGGAAACTGCTAAAAACACAGGAGCTGTGCCTGTGTTGTTAACCTTGCGGCATTCATCTCCTGCCAATCGCGGTGATGGGTGTTTTGCTAGAACGCAGCACTCAAGACATTTAGGAGGCGGAATCTCAAGACAATGTTGCTGTTTACATAAAAGCGAGACTCGCAGCCATTGGGCATTTCAGTTCCTGTTTAATTTCCCCAAAATATTAGGTCTTGGCTGGGCTGGGTTTTGCCTGAGGGTAGACATATTCCTTCTAATATGAGCAAATGCTTTGCTTTGGAATCAAAATGACCAAGGGCTGGGCCAACCCCTACATGAGGAAAGATGCAAACTTTTGACGCTTTTCAGTTGAGGGACATGGTAGAGGTGTTTAAAATTAGGCAAGGTGTGGGGGAAATGGAGAAAGTGGTTTTCCCTTTGCCTCTCGTAATACTAGAATCAACCCAGCCAGATGGGAGGAGTATAGACCATAAACTTGACAGGTAGACCATAAGCTTGACATGAGTCAACAGTGTGATGCAGCAGCTAAAAAAGCCAATGCAATTCTGGGCTGCATCAATAGGAGTATAGCATCTAGATCAAGGGAAGTAATAGTACCACTGTATTCCGCTCTGGTCAGACCTCACCTGGAATACTGTGTCCAGTTCTGGGCACCACAGTTCAAGAAGGATACTGACAAGCTGGAACGTGTCCAGAGGAGGGCAACCAAAATGGTCAAAGGCCTGGAAACAATGCCTTATGAGGAACGGCTTAGGGAGCTGGGTATGTTTAGCCTGGAGAAGAGAAGGTTAAGGGGTGATATGATAGCCATGTTCAAATATATAAAAGGATGTCATATAGAGGAGGGAGAAAGGTTGTTTTCTGCTGCTCCAGAGAAGCGGACACGGAGCAATGG
Source organism: Lacerta viridis (assembly GCA_900245905.1). Classification (NCBI taxonomy): domain Eukaryota; kingdom Metazoa; phylum Chordata; class Lepidosauria; order Squamata; family Lacertidae; genus Lacerta; species Lacerta viridis. The sequence continues at coordinate 597,488 of OFHU01001029.1, forward strand.
ATTCAAACTACAAGAAAGAAGATTCCACCTAAACATTAGGAAGAACTTCCTGACAGTGAGAGCTGTTCGGCAGTGGAATTTGCTGCCAAGGAGTGTGGTGGAGTCTCCTTCTTTGGAGGTCTTTAAGCAGAGGCTTGACAGCCATCTGTCAGGAATGCTTTGATGGTGTTTCCTGCTTGGCAGGGGGTTGGACTGGATGGCCCTTGTGGTCTCTTCCAACTCTTCTATGATTCTATGATTCTATGATATGATAAAATTATTATTATTAAATTCCACGTGGACAGTGATACTGGAGACAATACAGCCATCATGACTACTAGGGTTAACTTCCACGAACTGCTCTCATTCTCTTTGAAAGACATCCAAGTTGGTTCTCTTCATGGCATCTTGCGGCAGTAAATTCAACTATACAGCTGCAAAAGCAACGTGTTAAGTGTGTTTTAAGTGCATTATACAAATGGGACACTAGATGGCGATGGCGAGCTTGTGGCAAATTCAATATATATTTTAAAACTTTTTTAAAAAAGCATTTTCATACTTTTTTTATGCGTCTAGATTCTGCCTTAGTTTAACTGGTCAATGTGTGTGAAGAAGTATGTTATTTTGTTTATTATAAAGGGGCTTCATAGCAACTTCATAATAATTTTATTATTTGTATCCCCAGCCACCCTGGGCTGCTCCAAGTTCTTTCCACCACCAGGATACAACAGAGACAATATGGTTAGAAAAGGATACTGGCTCCTTTGCCAAAAAGAGAAATCATTCATCTTGATATGATTCAGAGCAGTTTGGAACAATAAAGACAGCCCTTCCTAAAATCCATATAATTGATGTCAATAAGGGGACGCATGTTCGCTTTTGAGGCCGACCAGAATGCCAGCCTTTAATTCGTGATCCACTTACAATCTCTCGCCCCCGCTTTGTAGATTTCTCTTTTCTTACAGTGCCAGAGTCCTGTTGAGACAGCTTTCGCATGGAATTGAAATTTCATTTGCCCTATTGACAGCAGGGACGGTCCGGGGGCACGAGGATGTTCCGGCTGCAGACAATTTATCTCTGGCTACAAATTCACCCGCTGTCTTCCCAGCTTAGCTCATGTTACAAAAATGACAGCCCATTTCTTTGGAATGATTAAGGAAATGGACTTTTTCTTGTCGAGTGGCTTGCACCCCTGCCCTCCCTTCTGCATCCAGCGGCACGTTCCTACAGATTCCTTATGCGGTGCCGTTCCAATGAAAAATGATTTTTGCTGTTAGTCCAGTTGGTCCAGCTGCAAAGTGCTTTTGCAAAAAAAAAAAAAAAATGTCTCCCATCCTGGGATGGGAACCAGCTAACATGAGGATCTCACTTCTGGGCACTGGCTGTAACCATTCCCAGTCCATGCCTTTGTTTTGTTTCTGGTGCTGCTCAAAGGCCAGATACGGTGTGTGTGTGTGTGTGTGTGTGTGTGTGTGTGTGGCTGCCCCATCCACACAGTCTCTAGAAGCCAACTGAAGTCCTACCTAGCACATTCTTGCTGCCCCTCCAACCCTGCTTTTCCCAATGTGGTATCCTCCAGATGTCTTTTTTGAAAAAAAGAAAAAAAAGACTACAACTCCCATCATCCCTGGCATTCCGCCGCCTTGGCTGTGGCTGATGGGAGTTGTAGTCCAAAACATCAGGGGGGGGCACCAGGCTGGGGGAGGCTGCTCCAAGGTGTTGGAGAGACTGAGGTTAAATGAGTGGAAGGCCCCGTCCTCTGCATGAGGAAACAGGGCTTGAAGGCAATTCTCTTCTCTGCTGGCTCAACTGCATAGAATTGTGGCGTTGAAAGGGACCACAAGGGTCATCTCGTCCAACCCCCTGCAATTTAGGAATCTTTTGCTCAAGGTGGGGCTCGAACCCATGACCCTGAGATTAAGAATCTCATGCTCTACCAGGTCTGATTTGCATTAGGGCTGCAAGGTGCAGGGCTGCCCTGGGACTACCTGGGCTCAGGGCTGGATTTAGGTTTGATGAGGCCCTAAGCTACTGAAGGTGATGGGGCCCTTTATATGTCCAGCTGTCCTTTGTCAACAACAAATTGTCACTGTTTTCTGTGCTGAATATATGCTACATGGTAATTTATGGACCTAATAGGTATCTAAAGTCATAATAGGATCAAAATAAATAAATTATGTATTCCATGAAATCAATCAGTAGGCATAAGACTCATACCCTTAGTTTGTGCTGCCTGATCATCAGTCTACAAGCACTCTTTGATATTAGATAACAGGTACAACAGCTTGACTGACATTCAACTGTGCTGCACTGCAATCTGCAGCTGCATGCTACATCTTGCCATGCAACCGGTCGATGCAAAAGATAAAGGGACCCCTGACCGTTAGGTCCAGTCGCAGACAACTCCGGCGTTGCGGCGCTCATCTCTCTTTCCTGGCTGAGGGAGCCGGCGTACAGCTTCCGGGTCATGTGGCCAGCATGACTAAGCCGCTTCTGGTGAACCAGAGCAGCGCACGGAAACACTGTTTACCTTCCCACCGGCGCAATACCTATTTATCTACTTGCGCTTTGTGCTTTCAAACTGCTAGGAGCTCAACCCCTCACGGGGAATCAAACTGCCGACCTTCTGATCGGCAAGCCCTAGGCTCTGTGGTTTAACCACAGCGCCACCCAGTCCCTATGCAGAATGTAGGCACCCTATATATAGAAATGAGCAAACCAGTGATATTTTAGGGAGCAGGCTAGCAGGCGGGGCCCATTACTTACATCATAGGAGCCTACACAACACAAAACACTGTTGCTGTATGTAGGTTTTATTTTATTTGTTTTTTATCTTATATTTTGGAAATGTATATCCAGGTTTTTTTTTAGATTTTTTGGGGGCCCCAAGAGAGTGGGGCCCTAAGCTATAGCTTGTTTAGCTTATATGTAAATCCGGCACTGCCTGGGCTTCTTGTGTGGTGGCAAGCTTGATGCTGCTGCTTCCCCCCCCCCCATTTCTTATTACTACTTTATTGTTATTACTGTTGTTTAACATTTAGTTTAGCCCTAGCAGTGTGCTAGGCGCTGAACAGAAGTAACAGAGTCTCTGCCTCCAAAGGGCTTACAATCTACATTCGCTGAACAACAGTGCTGGGAAGGAGAGACCTGGGAATGTCAAAAGACTAGATGCATCAGTTGATGTTGGAGGGTGCGGTCGAGCTGAGACTTCCCATGCTCCAGGCACATGGAAGGCTAATTAAACAAAGGCACCCACTCAATAAATGAAGGGTGCCAATGCAACAGCCTAGAGAGATGGTAGGAAAAATCCGGAATGAGGGCAGGGGTGGGAGCTGATCTGCAGGTCTGTAAGGGATTTTTGTTTTGTCCTTTATCTTTCTGGAGGGGTACTGCAGAGTAGCCCCTTCTTCATCTACTCCCTTCCACCTTAAAATAAATGATGGGAAGAAATTATGGGAGTTCATACCATGATTCATGGTATGAAGAAAGTGGGTGGAGGAATGGTTTTCTCCCTCTCTCCCAGTATGTTTCTGAGTACAATTCAACGTGTTGGTGCTGACCTTTAAAGCCCTAAACGGCCTCGGTCCTGTATACCTGAAGGAGCGTCTCCACCCCCATCATTCAGCCCGGACACTGAGATCCAGTGCCGAGGGCCTTCTGGCGGTTCCCTCACTGCGAGAAGCAAAGCTACAGGGAACCAGGCAGAGGGCCTTCTCGGTAGTGGCGCCTGCCCTGTGGAACGCCCTCCCATCAGAGGTCAAAGAGATAAACAACTACCTTACATTCAGAAGACATCTGAAGGCAGCCCTGTTCAGGGAAGTTTTTAATCTGTGACATTTTAATGTATCCTAATATCTGTTGGAAGCCGCCCAGAGTGGCTGGGGAAACCCAGCCAGATGGGCGGGGTACAAATAATTATTATTATTATTATTATTATTATTATTATTATTGTTGTTGTTGTTGTTGTTGTTGTTGTTATCATCATCATCATCATCATTATCATTATTATTATGTCTCGTAACACTAGAATTTGTGGGCATCCAAGGAAGTTGAACATTGGGAGGTTTGGGCCAGACAAAAGTGCTTTTTTATGCAGCGCAAAGTTACTTCCTTTCCAGATCTTTGGAAGTTATAGTCCCTCTCTATTCTGCCTTAGTCAGACAACACCTGTGTCCAGTTCTGGGCGCCACAATTTAAGAAGCATATTGACAAGCTGGAACATGTGCAGAGGAAGGCGACCAAGCTGATCAAGGGTCTGGAAAGCAAGCCTGGTGAGGAACGGTTGAAGGAGCTGGGTTCGCTTAGCCTGGATGAGAGGAGATTTAGAGGAGATTTGAGAATCACAAGAAAGGAGATTCTGACTAAACAGGATGAGCTTTCTGACAGTAAGAGCTGTCTGGCAGTGGGTTTCGACTAGATGACCGTCGGAGTCTCTTTCAGCTCTACAGCTCTATGATTCTACGATTCTGCGATTCTCCACCAGTTCCATTGAGTACCTCTGATCATTCTTCTCCACCCAGTCATCTTCAGGCTGGTAGGTCCCTTTCAGAACATCCAGCCTCTCAGATAGGCTTCTTGTGTCAGGAGCGAGGATGATGTTGTAGATCAGAGAGGCCACGATACCGCCCGCCAGAGGTCCCACCCAAAAGATCTGAAGAAGTGCAAAGAAAACATAGGATCTGGTGAGTCATTCCTCAATGGAATAATTCCCAATTGGAGCAGCTACATAGCTGTTTTCCCCCTTCTCGGCCAGTAAGGGGTGCTATTGAGGTATACCACACCATCATGGAGTTGGAAGGGACCTTGGGGGGTCCTTGTGGTTTCCATCCTCTGCTCAGCATGCATAGTGGGACGATGGGGGAAGGAGCCAAGATATGCTACCCAGGTTCTGCTGCCAAGTGCAGTCTTGCTATAGCCCATCCCATTGGGACAGAGCAGTTGACCACAGCAGAGTCAAATGGCTTTGGAACATTCTCGAGGTGTTCAAAGGAAATGGTTCTGGATCCATGCACAATGCACCCTATTTTTCGTTCCATAAGACGCACCTGAACATAAGACGCACCAAGTTTCTAGAGGAGGAAACGGGGAAAGCCCCTTGTTTTGAGGATCAGCTCAAAGTTGTACAGCTTCTTTTGCAAAGGGGGAAAAGCCTCATTTGGGGGGATCAGCTCACAGTTGTGCAGCTTCTTTTGCAAAGAGGAAAAGCCCCATTTTTATGGGGTTCAACTCACAGTTCTGCAGCTTCTTTAGGAAAGGAAAGGGAGCCGTTTCTACAGTTTTCAGACAGATAATCTAATCAGCCAGTCACATGTCGCTGGGGAAACAAACAGCCTCCTCTGCAGAACATTCAACAATGGAGGCCTGGGCAAGGGGGCGGGGCAGAAAGGGAGCCTTATCTCTCTCCCGATCGCTTGCTGATCAGCTGTTCAGCGGCTTCCTTTCAACACCCCCTTCTCTCTTTGTAAAAAAAAAAAGCACAATCTGCTTTTGGCCCCTGGGCAATTCGCTCCAGGGACCACCATTCGCTCCATAAGACGCACAGACATTTCCCTTACTTTTCAGGAGTAAAAAAGTGTGTCTTATGGAGCGAAAAATACGGTAGCTATACTCTGAAATTCTCTTATGTTTTGTGCTCATTATTCCTGTTACTTATGGTCAACGTCAGCTCCTGACATCACACATCAACATTCTCAACTGGAGCTGCTGCCAGAGATTGACCGATCCTCCTGAGCTCATAATGGCATCTCCCTTGTGCCACTGCTTCATAAACACTGCATGTATTTTACCCATAGGGAGGAGTTAAGCCTTGAAATGTCTCTGTGGTCCCTATAATGCAATTCTCGGGGACACAACGGTACTGTTTGTTCCAATTCTGTATAATCACAGCAGACTCTAAAAACAACCACCCTGAGCCCAACACCCTCTGGTGAAAAAGCATAGTGGAAGAAAAATCTTAGACCCCGCACCATAATTTAAAGCACGTTACTTCTTCTAAGGAACCATGGGAAATGCAGTTTGTTAAGGGCACTGTGACTTGCAGCTCTGTTAGAGGTAAACTACAGTTCCCAGAATTCTGGCAACTGTTGTTTACCCGTTAAGGAATTCCAGTGAGCCAAGATTCTTCTGTTCCTTATTCTGGGCTGAAAGAAAGGTGAGCCACGTCGAGTCCCTGATCTTGCTAGAGTTGGCTGACTTCCTTTCACATTACTCTAGCATCTAATTTATCACTTGAGCTTGTAAGCAAATTAAAGGCTGAAGCAAACGGAGGAATGATTATCTCAGGATAACAGATTGTCTAAACGGGGGCCCTAAGATAAGGCCCATAGCTCATCTATCAATTCCCACACCCGTACTTCATAAACAAGTGGTTTTAATTAAGACAGAGACCGACAAGAATTGAGTCTTGTTTGTATACTTCTAATTAATGCACCGGCCATTCATCCATGTGCCAGGGCCTGGAAGCCAGAATCTTGCCCTTTCTATGCCCATTTTCTAGCACCCTGGAAATCTGATGCTAATCGAGGATGAGGGTGGTAGAAAATCAGACCCTCCAAGTGCCCCTATTTTCCAGGGACAGTTGTGGATTTACAGAAGCTGTCCTGGTTTCTGATTTGATCCCGAAATGTCCCCTTTCCCCCTCAGGATGTTCCTATTTTCATTAGAGAAATGTTGAAGAGTATGGTAGGACATTCCTATTTTCTTTGGAGAAATGTTGGACGATGCGGCATACCCCCCAACGTTTCTCTGATGAAAATAGAGACGTATTCAGTCGTCGTCATCATCATCATTTATATTCTGCCCATCTGACTGAGGTCAAAGAGATAAATAACTATCTGACATTCAGAAAATACCTGAAGGCAGCCCTGTTTAGGGAAGTTTTTAACCTGTGATATTTTAATGTATTTTAATATCTGTTGGAGGCCGCCCAGAGTGGCTGGGGGGACCCAGCCAGATGGGGGGGTACAAATATTATTATTATTATTATTATTATTAAGCATTATTATTAAGCATTTTTTAAAAAATCCCCTATACAAGACTGCTTTCAGATGTCTTCTAAAGGTTGTATAGTTACTTATCTTCTTGGCTCGGGGGTCTCATAACTCCATACCCCCCAATATTTCTTCAATGAAAATAGGGACATCGTAAGAAAAATTGGGAAATGGGGACACTTGGAGGGTTATGTGACCCCCCAAACCAAGGAGATAAGTACCGGTAACTTTAGAAGACATCTGAAGGCAGCCCTGTGTTGGGAACGTTTTTTGGGTTTTTTTAGTGTTTAATGTTATGTTATGCTTTTATGTTATGTTGGAAGCCACTTAGAGTAACTGGGGCAACCTAGTAGTCAGATGCGCAGAGTATAAATAATAAAATTATTATGATTATAGAATGTTGTTGTTGTTGTTCAGTCGTTCAGTCGTGTCCGACTCTTCGTGACCCCATGGACCAGAGCACGCCAGGCATGCCTATCCTTCACTGCCTCTCGCAGTTTGGCCAAACTCATGTTAGTAGCTTCGAGAACACTGTCCAACCATCTCATCCTCTGTCGTCCCCTTCTCCTTGTGCCCTCCATCTTTCCCAACATCAGGGTCTTTTCCAGGGAGTCTTCTCTTCTCATGAGGTGGCCAAAGTACTGGAGCCTCAACTTCAGGATCTGTCCTTCTAGTGAGCACTCAGGGCTGATTTCCTTGAGAATGGATAGGTTTGATCTTCTTGCAGTCCATGGGACTCTCAAGAGTCTCCTCCAGCACCATAATTCAAAAGCATCAATTCTTCGGCGATCAGCCTTCTTTATGGTCCAGCTCTCACTTCCGTACATTACTACTGGGAAAACCATAGCTTTAACTATACGGACCTTTGTCGGCAAGGTGATGTCTTTGCTTTTTAAGGTGCTGTCTAGGTTTGTCATTGCTTTTCTCCCTATTTTCATTGGGGAAACGTTGGGAAATGTGGGGGCAAGGTGGGAATGTCTACTTGTGCCCTTCATCTCCTAGCAATATCAGGGCCCATCACAAGCCTGATTTTGAAGTCTCAGGCGGCAACTGGAAGGAAGGACTTACCCAGTGATCTTGGAAGTTTGCCATTATGACAGCAGGGCCAAAAGACCGTGCAGGATTCATCGAGCAGCCCGTGAAGTAGATCTGGAAGGTAATAATGGTGGGGAAATGTCATCGCGCAACGATGGGTAGAGCAAAAGGTTCTAACGGCTTTCCATATTTTGTTGCAATGTTTTTGTAAGTAACCCGCCCTGGAGCCTAGCGGTGAACTCGCCCTGGTGCCCATTGGGACTGGCAGGGAAGACGGCAGGGAGGTCAACTGTAGGTGGCGCCAGAGAGCCAATGACAGGCAGAGCCAACTGAGGCTGGCTTGGCTCCCACCTCCTTCCTGCTGAGTTTTGTGATGGCAACACAACGGAGGAAGAATAGGACAGCTAGTGCCACACCCCCTAGCCCTAGATGAAACTTGGAAAGCAGGGAGATGAGGGGCTGGTTAGGGGCAGGCAGAGGTTGGTGGGGCAATGCCCCATTCACCCCAACGGACCAGCTTCCACTGGGTGAAGGGCAGGTACAAAAATCAAATCGCAACAACAGTAATTGTCGTTATGGGCACCCACGGAGACAATGGAGTGCACCTCCAGGGGTGAATTCAAACCCCTGCAATAGTATCACTGAAGTGCAGAAGCCTGAGCAGTGGGTGTGGAGGTCCTGGGCTGCCCAGACAATAATACTGCTTTCTCGGCCTCACAGATGTGATCCAGAGGAAAGCAGAGCAATACATTTGGCCCCAGCTTGGAGCATAGCTGTCAACTTTCCCCTTTTTTAAAGGGAAATTCCCTTATTCCGAATAGGATTCCTCGCAAGAAAAGGGAAAAGTTGACAGCTATGGCTTGGAGGCAGGAGTTGCTGCAAAGAGACATGCAAGACGCCGTCCAACCGTCTTAGGGACTCCACTCCAGATGTGTGTTGAGTTTAGCCTTTTCTTCTCCTGAAGATATCCCTCAAGGCAGTGGAGGTTTAGGACCAGGGCTTTCCTTCTCCTAGATAGGCAACCTTCCCAGGTTGACGAGCCCCATCTTCTCATTTCCCTCTACAGCAGGGGTGACCAACTCCCAAGAGACTGCGATCTACTCACAGAGTTAAAAACTGGCAGTGATCTACCCCCTTTTGGGGGGTTCGGGTCAAAGTTGTTGAGTTTTTTCAGGGAGGAGGTAAAATGTTGAGCTTTTTTTAGGGGAGCCACAGTTGTTCAGCTTCTTTGGGGGGAGCCAATGATCTACCAGTGATCTACCGCAGACGTCCAGTGATCTACCGGTAGATCATGATCTACCTGTTGGACGTGCCTGCTCTCCAGCATGTGCAGAAACGCCCTCCTTGACCGTTTCACTAGCAAAATGCTGGATAGTTTTTATATGAAGGAACCAGGCCACTGGTTCTACACACATGGTTCCTCCATACACTTATTGCTGGCTAACAGGAGCACCAGGGACACCCCACCCCACCCCAAAAGCCATAGCACCCCCTGCTGGAATGCAATGGTAAAGAACTGCGGAGCCATCTCATCTGAGGTTCGCACCCTGTACCATTGCTCTGCACGGCTGGGATAACAACACTCACCCCTAGGAAATGGCCGAGTGTGACTGACAGTCCGATAGACAACGCCGGGGAGCCCACAGTATCAGTTCTGCGGCTGTCCGTCGAGGCGAAGACGCAGAGGACCAGCAGGAAGGTCAGAATCAGCTCTACTGCCACTGCCTGTCCTGCTCCTGTGTTGTTGTGCAGCTGCAAAGATTAGGGAAGGTGTGAAGGAGGAGGAAGCACTGAAAGAGGCAGCCTTTGAGCCTCGGCAAAGGCAGAGAGAGACAGCAGACACAATTACCATCCACACACACACACACACACCCGGCGGCAGCGTTTAGTGAACAAATGTTAGGTGGTCCCCATGGGGTAGATTTCCAGAAACAGCTGACAATTCCAAGGGTTGGTGGGGCTCACCATAAAACACCGACTTGCTGGTGTACCATGGACCGGCTGCCCTGCTGAATGACGGAGCTAATTATGTGGCCATCCGTCTGATCATCTCGGAAGCCCTCGCAGGCACAAATGTCTGTGTGTTTTTCCTGCAGGATCAGTACCAAAGGAGAAATCGAGAGTCTAGTAATTAAGTCGTGCTGGTGTTCGCTGGAGCCCTGCCAGCAGCTAACTTCTAAAGGAAAGAGGAGTATCTGGGTATGACAAGTGTGCTTAGAACAGGGGCCAGCAAACTTTTTCAGCAGGGGGCCGGTCCACTGTCCCTCAGACCTTGTGGGGGGCCGGACTATATTTTGAAAAAAATATGGACACATTCCTATGCCCCACAAATAACCCAGAGGTGCATTTTAAATAAAAAAGACACATTCTACTCATGTAAAAACACGCTGATTCCCAGACCGTCCGCGGGCCGGATTTAGAAGGTGATTGGGCTGCATCCGGCCCACGGGCATTAGTTTGGGGACCCCTGGCTTAGAAGCTTCTACACTTGCTAACCTGCCAGCCAGCTTCATCATCGCAGAAGCACCCAGTGCTGGTTCTCTAGGGCATGGGATGGAGAAGCCTCTATGCTCCTCTCAGCGGCTGCTGGACTACAACCCCCCATCACTCTCCTGACCGTTGGCCATGCTGGCTGGTGCTGTTGGGAATTGGAGCATGCCAACATCAGGAGAACAGCAGGTTGCCCCCATCCCTGCTCTCGGGTGGCTGGATGCAATGGAGGACAAAGACCCCCTGTCCCAGTTGCACAGAATTTTGGCAAGTGCTGCTTTTCCTCACTCTTCTTTGGCAAGATGCGTTGGCCGACATCCCCTGTTCTTTAAAGGAAAACCTGTAACTGACCTCTTTGGGCACTTTGGAGATCAAAAAGGGTGGGTTGTGGTGGTTTTGTTATGTCTCAATAATAATAATTTTATTATTATTTATACCCTGCCCATCTGGCTGGGTTTCCTCTGCCACTCTGGGCGGCTTCCAGCACATATAACAAAACATTAAAAACTTCCCGATACAAGGTTGCCTTCAGGTGTCTTCTAAAAAGCAGATACAGTGGTACCTCTGGTTACGAACGGGATCCGTTCCGGAGCCCCATTCGTAACCCATGATGTGCGTAACCTGAAGCGCCGCGTCTGCGCATGTGCGTGATGTGATTTGGCACTTCTGCGCATGCGCAAACCGCCGAACCCAGAAGTAACGCATTCCGTTATTTCCGGGTTTGGCGCATTCGTAACCCATTTTGTACGCATCCTGAATCATTCGTAACAAGAGGTACGACTGTAGTTGTTTATTTCCTTGACATCCGATACAAGGTTGCCTTCAGATGTCTTCTAAAAACCAGATAGTTGTTTATTTCCTTAACATCCACAGGACAGGTGCCACTATCGAGAAGGCCCTTTGCCTGGTTCCCTGTAACCTTGCTTCTCACAGCGAGGGAACCGCCAGAAGGCCCTCCTCGGAGGTGGACCTCAGTGTCCGGGCTGAACGATGGGGTGTGGAGACACTCCTACAGCATCTTTAAGCTGATCAATCCTCAGTTTTAAACTGTGTATGGGTTACGACAGCCCTATAAGTGTCCGGTTTTCCCTTTCCCAGATGGGCAGGGTAAATAATAAAATAATTATTATTATTATTATTATTATTATTATTTGCTGTGTTCTTTTGAAAAATACACCACTAATGTACTATCATTGCATTGAGAATACGTTGCAGAAGATGTCCACAATAAAACACACCAGTCTGGAGAAGCCCTTAGTCACTTCTGGGATGTTTCATTCTGTTTCTGGATTTATGGCTGCCGTTGCCAGGGTAGATCCCTTCCCACAAAGGAACGCAGTCCCTTGGGATGGTGATATTGTACCTATCTAAAGATCCAAAGAGAATTGTAATTGGAATCAAGACCGTGCCGGTGTGACAAAGTTTTCATAGCACTCTGCTGGAGAGCCTGTGTAGATGATCGAGATTCCCCGGGCCACTGAAATAACCAGAAGCAACTTGCACTGCTCTGATTATAGCTGAGGACAAGCACAATCCCTTGGCTGAACTCCACATCCTTTGAACTCCACATCCTTTTGTATAGCTGCCAAAAACCTTCTGCAGTTGAAACTCAGGCTTTTTTGGGCAGGATCCCAGATATCTCCTCTCCAGCCTACCCCTTTAGGCAAGAGGGTTGTTCACACATTATGATGAACACAGGTAGGTGCCTCTAAACCTGCACAAGTGAACTCCACATCCTTTTGTATAGCTGCCAAAAACCTTCTGCAGTTGAAACTCAGGCTTTTTTGGGCAGGATCCCAGATATCTCCTCTCCAGCCTACCCCTTTAGGCAAGAGGGTTGTTCACACATTATGATGAACACAGGTAGATGCCTCTACACCTGCACAAGTACTGGCCTAAAACAATGTACCCTTGTGCATTTGTGCAGTCCAGCTGTTGTGTACACAGGTACACAGACTGCACACTCGTTCTATGTAAGGTGTAGACACCCCTAAGGTCTGGCAATACAGTCGTACCTTGATCTCAAACGCCTTGGCCCCCCAACAAATCGGCTCCCGGACGATCGAAACCCGGAACTGAGTGTTCCAATTTTCAAACGTTCTTTTGCAACCTGAACGTCCAACACTGGTTCCGCAGCTTCCAATTGGCTGCAGGAGCTTCCTGCAGCCAATTGGAAGTCGTGCTTTGGTTTCTGAATGTTTTGGAAGTTGAACGGACTTCTGGAACGGATTCTGTTCGACTTCCAAGGTATGACTGTATATGTGGTTGTGTTGTGTGTGTGTGTTTGTAAAGAAGGCAGGAAGAAAGCAAAGCACATGAAACACAAAATTAAGTACAATGTTAACTGTAGAATTAAAAACAATGTGTTTTTTTTAAAAAAAAAAAAGTGGGAAATATAGAATAATTATATTGAAATGGTAGAAAACAACATAAAGTATTAATAATGTTTAAATTAAGACAGCATCCTGTGCCAACAAGCTATTGCTGCTGCACAAAATCCTCTAATTGCTGATAATAACTGGCAGTCAGCTACCACTGGGAAGCACTCATCATGAACCCTGATTGATTTTGAAGTCTCCACACTCACAGGACTATAAATTGGCTATAATGCCAATGGGTTTGTAGAACGGCACTTCGCCATGGTGTGCCCCATGATATTACACTCACATTGGACTATAAATATGGCCAATGGGAATGCCAATGGGTAGAACGGCACTTGGCCATGGTGTGCCCCATGATATAATATTCTTCCAGCCAGGGGAGGGTATAACATGTTCCCTCCAGGTAGTATTAGGGATGGGGAATTTATGTTTCTCCAGATGTTTTTGGACTCCAACTCCCATTAGCCCCATCCAGCATGGTCAATAGTCACAGACCCTGCAAGTGTCCTTCTTTTCCAGGGACAGTCCCAGATTTACAGAAGCTGTCCTGGTTTCTGATTTGATCTTGGAATGTGCCAATTTTCCTTAGGACATCCCTATTTTCATCAGAAAAATATTGGAGGCCACAGAGTTATGCAACCCCCCCAAACCAAGGAGATAATTAACGATACAACCTTTAGAAGACATCTGAAGACAGCCCTGTATAGGGAAGTTTTCTTCATGCTTTATAATGTTTTAATATATGTTGAAATCCACCTAGAGTAGGGCTGCCATATGTCTGGAATTTCCCAGACGTAACCGTAACATGGCAGTCGGAAACAGTGTTTGGGCGAAAACTGGTAGAAGTCTTGATTCTGGCGAACCCCCTTAAAAATAACTCAAAAACTTTTTCTTTTCTTTTCTGAGATTTTGAAAAAAAGAAGAAGCTCAACATCTTCAGATGGGTGGGGTAATAATAATAATAATAAGGAATAGGATGTCCCTATTTTCATCATAAAATAAAATAAAAAATTCTTTCCAGTAGCACCTTAGAGACCAACTAAGTTTGTTCTTGGTATGAGCTTTCGTGTGCATGCACACTTCTTCAGATATTTTCATCTGTGAAATATAGGAGGGTATATAATCTACAGTGATGGAAATTGTAGTTCGGCAACATTGCGAGGGCCTCAGGTTCTCTAACCCTGCATTAGGTGGTTCAATCCTACATATGCTCACCTGTTAATAAAGGTAAAGGGACCCCTGACCATTAGGTCCAGTCGCAGACAACTCTGGGGCTGCAGCACCCATCTCGCTTTACTGGCCGAGGGAGCCAGCGTACAGCTTCCGAGTCTTGTGGCCAGCATGACTAAGCCACTTCTGGTGAACCAGAGCAGCGCACGGAACGGTACTTATTTATCTACTTGCATTTTGACATGCTTTCGAACTGCTAGGTTGGCAGGAGCAGGGACCGAGCAACGGGAGCTCACCCCGTCACGGGGATTCGAACTGCCGACCTTCTGATCGGCAAGCCCTAGGCTCTGTGGTTTAACCCACAGCGCCACCCGCGTCCCAGCTTACCTGGTAATAAGATCCACTAAATTTAGCAGGACTGACCCCCTTGTCATTTTTCTCAGCCAGGACAATAGTAATACATTTGTCAGCAGGACTTACCGCATTGACGGCCAGGGTCCCTTGGACATCGGGTGGAGTGAGCTGGTGGATCACCCCTGCCCCAGCTATCGCTCCCAACATCTGAGCCACAACATAGGCCACCGATCGTACAACTGAAATCTTTTGTGCAACGAGGAGGGCCACTGTCACCGCTGGGTTGAGGTGAGCCCCGCTGACATGGCCCACGGACTGGACGAGAGTGGCAATGGCCAAGCCAAAGGCCATGGAAATCTGCACCATTCCTGGGAGTGCTGATGGCCAATTCAAGGCCGAGCCCACCCCGACAAGCACAAATATCATGGTGGCCAAGAACTCGGCAAAGACAGCTCTGAAAAAGGCCAGGGAGCAAGCTTCATTCTTCATGGCGGAAGCGGCAATGGGGAAGTCAAGCCACAGTGCAGAAAGGGATCGCCACGATCTTGCCTTCTGCTAAAGGATGGATGGGCGGAATATATATCTAGGGAAAGGATGGAAAATAGGGTGGGGCTGGGAACTGGAGATGTGATTCCTTGGAAAGCGCCCATCTCCTGCCTCTGAAACCGTGACCTTCCTTGTTAGTAATACTCAGCTGTGCCATTTTGTTGCTTGGTGATTTATCACCCTGCTTGACTTTCGGTTGCATGCAGAGAAGGATCCTCCTGAATTCTTCCAAAGAAAACTCCCGCAAAGTGTCCTTCGGTTTCGATTTGCATCCTCTCAGTCCCTTTGCATAACACAGACCTGCCCAGTCCGTGGACCACCAAGTTAAATGCTGCCCGCCAGTTTTGAATGGCTGCTTGCCAGGGACATTAGTGCTGGTTTTGCTGCCTGCCATCAGAGTCTGTAAAAAACAAAACAAAACCCAGTGGCATTGCCAAGCACCTGCCAGGCCACAGTGCACACAGCTAGCAGGCTGTGTTCTGCTTGTTGGGTCACAAGTTGGGCATACTTCATAAAGCATATTCAAGGTCACTTCCAGGCAACCTGTTTCTTGTTGTTTTTCCAGCATTCTTCCTGATTGGTTTATGGGGGAAGTTAGATGGCATTGGACCAAGCAGACATTATGTGTGCATTCCAGTGCATTTCTCCATTACTTTCCTTCCAGCAAACAGTCTGATTTGGGCAGGGAGGGGAGTGGGTTTGTTGCGCCAGAGCTCCAATCCATTATAATTGCACAACCCAGATTTGCCAGGTTGAAACCCACCTGAAAATAGCAACAGTCTGCGCAAGCACTCCGAGAGTCTGGAAATAATTGTGCAAGGACTGCTGAATTTTGCATGACTACTATTACTGCTGTTATTATTATTATTATTATTATTATTATTATTATTATTATTATTATTATTCTTCCCAGTCCATCTGGCTGGATATATACTCTGCATCCAGACTGATTTTGTCTACCTGTTTTACGTTTGTTTGTTTTTCAGATAGATTCCGAAGGTTCCTATTCCCCGCACAGTTTTAAGTCTTTGTTAGGAGTCAGTGGTATAATCAGAAGGAATCCTTCTAGTACAGGGGTCAGCAAACTTTTTCAGCAGGGGGCCGGTCCACTGTCCCTCAGACCTTGGTGGGGGGGGACTATATTTTGAAAAAATATATGAACGAATTCCTATGCCCCACAAATAACCCAGAGATGCATTTTAAATAAAAGCACACATTCTACTCATGTAAAAACACCAGGCAGGCCCCACAAATAACCCAGAGATGCATTTTAAATAAAAGGACACATTCTACTCATGTAAAATCACGCTGATTCCCGGACCGTCCGTGGGCTGGATTTAGAAGACAATTGGGCCGGATCCGACCCCCAGGCCTTAGTTTGCCTACCCATGTTCTAGTATAACAGACCCTCCAAAATGCTGCAGAGGAAAATTGGGACGCACATTTTTCGGGGCAGCACTCTTGTGGCAGCCAGGTGACTCGAGAGAGAGAGCACAGCCCCCGAAAATGGGTGTCTTTTGGGGTCATATTTTCATGGGAATCAAAGGGGGCCATCCCAGGATCCAATCAGGCTTCTGTAATTCCGGGATGTGCTGCTCAAAGCAGGACAGTTGAGGGGTATGCTAGCAGTTTTGTTGCTGCACCGCTGGGGGGACGTCTGCCCCCTGCCTCATCTTCAGTTGCCATGTTGGGGGGAGTGAGATTGTGCTCCTTAGCCCTCAGCCTCATAGTGCACTTGTTAGCCCCAACCATGCATTCAGCCGCTGTGTGAAAGGAAGTCTAGTGTGTAGATCTGGGTGTTTGGAGGGCACACGCAGGTGAGCAGAAACGCTACAGGGATATAATAGCAGAATCCTACGTGTAACTGTCTGCTTGGAAGTGAGCCGCACCGAGTTCATTGAAACTCACTCCCAGGGAAGCGAGTATAGGGTTGCAGCCTTAAGCCTTTGGCACAGAATTCAGCTCTGCTTTTGGCACGAGCTTTTGCTTTTGCGAAAGCAACAAATCACGTTGACAAAGTCCCTCTGTGGGAACGCCCTGGCCATTTGTGAAAGACACAAATGGAGCGACCTCGATGTCCTTGCGGGTGCAAAAGGTAAAAGCGGCCATGTTAGAGTGAAGAGGAAGAAAAATGTCAAGGTTTAGTATGGAGAGAGTTTGCCACAAGTAGCCAACAAAAGCATGGGTATTTGGGTTCCTAGAAATGATTAAGTTCCTCGAATGATCAAATTGAATTTAAACAGATTGATGACAGAGATATTTCTCAGTTTAGTAAGGTGGCCATTATTTAGGCTTAGTATTTGGAGTATGGTTACTACACAATATGAATATCTTGCCATGGAAAATTGATATGCTCGTGGTATTCTTTTATATATTCCCCAAGTATATTTTCAAAATTTTAACACTGTATTTCAGAAGTGTATTTGAGGGACTTCTCCACCTCATTTTTTACTCTTTAAAAATGCAGCTCTCCATATTGAAATGAGGATTTAATTTTCCCGATCTTAGTTCATACCAGGGTTACCAACTAGTGGGCACATTTGGAATTTTGAGAGAGGGCATAACACAAAATGGGGTACGGGGCATAATACAAAATTACAGAGACAAGCACCCCCAACAACATGCTTACCATGGCAAGCCAGCTATGTCCTGCTAGTCAAGACTGTGGAGATCACAAAAATATTGATTTTACACACACACAGAAACACTGATGTTGTTGCTGTCTGAAGGCAACATGGAGCATTGCTCAGTATCAGGAAAAATTCACAAGGTGATTACATCATACTCACTCTCATTTCACAGAAATCACTTAGATTTTGCACATTTTGCCCCCAAACTTTCTGATAGGTCTATATACTTTCTTTTTTATTATTGTTGAAAGCTCAGAGTCTGGGACACCTGCCCAGTGGCATCAGTGAAAGCCTTCAGGGTTATATTCCTTATACCATAAGGAATATATTTTTGTTCATGCAAGTGATTGTTAAGTTTTTCCCCCTGCAAAGACCTCTGCATGGGTGATCACAGAAATGATGTACATCACTTTATGGATGGATGGCTCTAGAATCTATGTATATAAAAAGGAAAGGAGTATTTCCCCCTGCAGTTTTAGCAGCTGGAAAAGCATTGATTATATTGCCTCAACAGTTATATTTTGACCCAGGGGCGTCGTAGGGTGGGGGCGGTGGGGGCGGGCCGCCCCTCGTGCCGCCCCTAGGCGGGTGTGTGCGGTGCTGCTGCTCCCGGGGTGACGGAGGGAGCGGCGGCGCGTCCCACCACTCCCATGCGCCGCTGCTCCCTCCGTCACCCCGGGAGCAGCAGCGCTGCACGGACGAGGCTCCCGAAGTGGCGGCCCGGCATACCCCAGGGGCGGGGGCGTCGCTGCGCGCGCGTGCGTCATGACGCACGCGCAGCGATGCCCCGCCCCCGGGGATGCCGGGCGGGGGCTTGGGGACATCGTCGGGCTACAAAGAGCCCCGAAGCCGCAGCCATAGCGCAAAGGGCTGCCAGGCTGCGGCTTCGGGGCTCTTTGTAGCCCGACGATGTCCCCAAGCCCCCGCCCGGCATACCGCAGGGGCGGGGGCGTCGCTGCGCGCGCGTGCGTCATGACGCACGCGCAGCGATGCCCCGCCCCCGGGGATGCCGGGCGGGGGCTTGGGGACATCGTCGGGCTACAAAGAGCCCCGAAGCCGCAGCCTGGCAGCCCTTTGCGCTGTGGCTGCGGCTTCGGGGCTCTATGTAGCCCGACGATGTCCCCAAGCCCCCGCCCGGCATACCGCAGGGGCGGGGGCGTCGCTGCGCGCGCGTGCGTCATAACGCACGCGCAGCGATGCCCCGCCCCCGGGGATGCCGGGCGGGGGCGTCGCTGCGCGCGTGCGTCATGACGCACGCGCAGCGATGCCCCGCCCCCGGGGATGCCGGGCGGGGGCTTGGGGACATCGTCGGGCTACAAAGAGCCCCGAAGCCGCAGCCTGGCAGCCCTTTGCGCTATGGCTGCGGCTTCGGGGCTCTTTGGAGCCCGACGATGTCCCCAAGCCCCCGCCCGGCATACCCCAGGGGCGGGGGCGTCGCTGCGCGCGCGTGCGTCATGACGCACACGCAGCGATGCCCCGCCCCGGGGATGCCGGGCCGTCGCCGCGCGTGCGTGCGTCATGACGTCATGACGCACGCACGCGCCGCGATGCCCCGCCCCCCAGGGGTGCCCCTTGGCTTCCCGCCCCGGGCAGCCAAGGGGCTAGGAACGCCCCTGTTTGACCTATGTGTTCATGCTAAATTACTATGGGGTAACCCAGATTTGGGGGACGTGGGTGGCGCTGTGGTCTAAACCACAGAGCCTAGGGCTTGCCGATCATAAAGTCGTTGGTTCAAATCCCTGCGACACGGTGAGCTCCCGTTGTTCGGTCCCAGCTGCTGCCCACCTAGCAGTTCGAAAGCACGTCAAAGTGCAAATAGATAAATAGGTACCGCTCGGTGGGAAGGTAAACGGCGTTTCCGTGCGCTGCTCTGGTTCGCCAGAAGCGGCTTAGTCATGCTGGCCACATGACCCGGAAGCTGTACGCCAGCTCCCTCGGCCTATAGAGTGAGATGAGCGCCGCAACCCCAGAGTCGTCCGCGACTGGACCTAACGGTCAGGGGTACCTTTACCTTTACCTAACCCAGATTTGAAGATAGAGAGGAAGACCTGTTTGAGAATCAAACTGAAAGTGGAATTTATGCATCAGACCAGTTAATAGGATTGGATGGAGTATTTTTCCGGTCATTTTCAGTATCGCTGTGGTGAGTGGCAATATCTTCAAATTTACAGCTTTTGGATGTCTATTTATGGATGGTCAGCTTTGAGTGCTTCAGTATCTCCTAGACTGCTAGAGGGAATAATTGGATATTTAAAGAACGGCAGATCTGTACTTGTTGTTTATAAAGATTTATTGGAATATCGTAAAGTGGATGTTCAGGATCTTCGAGATGAGTGGAATGAGGAGTTAGAGAAGGTTCACCAGCCACAGCCTTTCCTGGACCAGAGTAGTCTTGCTACAATAATACATGCACTGGCGACCTCCCATTTAGACTGCTACGGTGGGTTGCCTTTGAAGAAAATGTTGCCAACAGATGGTTGAGCCGCAGAACTAGGTGTGATAATGTGACACCACTGTTGAAAGAGCTGCACTGTTTGCCAGGGTGGCATTTAAGGTGCTCATCGTGGTGCATAAAACACTTGAATACTTAAAGGAGCAGTTCTTTCTGTACCTGCCAGAATGTAGGACCATTCTGGGCCCTTGAGTGCAGGAACATGAACACAAAGAAGCAAACACCATGCAGGATACAACAGGTTTATTTTGTATTGCATATGCAAAGCAAAAGGCGCTGGGCAATAATTCGCCAAACTGCACATCTAGAAACTGGCGTGCACATTCTTTTATACATGACTTAATTCGAAACTTAGCTCAGTGTTCACGTGTTTTCTGGGAATTCAACCTTCAAGCCTCCCGGAGCCCACCCTCTTGTCTAAGAATGTAAAGGAGGTTTCCTGGCAAGCCTCCTACAAGTTGGCAACACAAAAATCATCTTATGTGTGTCTGGCTTATGAGCACAAAGATCCACTATCCTTTGTTCAAGGTTCAGTGCTCAGGTCTATTTCTTTGCACCTGTGCTTACCAATCAGCAAGAAAGCAAGAAAGCATGACTTCGGTTAATTAGCAAGAACTTCTGAGGACCATTGAGGGTATTGCACCAAGCAGGGAATACAAAAGCATAAATCAATAATAGCAATAATAGCAAAGGGACATACTAACATAATTAAAATACCCTAACAAACTTCAATGGAATATCTAGCCTGATGCTTATAATATGGTTACAATATGAAACTTAATTCATTGGGCAGCAACAAAATCTCTCTCCCCTTCTTGTCTTGCAGACTGAGTGTTCAGGCTCTTTTTGACTCATAAGACTTAAGCTGCATTGTTCCCTCGACTTATCTTCAACCTTGAGACACTTGGCAGATTGCGCTGCAAGAGGCCTCTTTTCCTGCTTATGCCAATTAAGAACTGTTTTTCTTCACAGAGGCTTGTAGAAGCAGTAATACACAAATATATATGTGAATATAGGGATACACAGCTCTGTAAACAGGCTAAAGAAGAGCATTAAAAAAACCCAAAACATTTCAGAACAGAGAATTGTCCCCCTTCACTCTGGGGGGAGCATTCCATAGACGGGGAGCCACTGCAGAGAAGGCCCGTTCTCGTGTTGCCACCCTCCGGACCTCTCGAGGAGGAGCACACAAAGAAGGGCCTCAGAAGATGATCTCAGGGTCCAGGTAGGTTCATATGGAAAAAGGCGGTCCTTGAAGTATTGCTGTCCTGAGCAAGGTCAAAACCAGCACTTTGAATTGGGCCCGGAAACTAATTGGTAGCCAGTGCAGGCAGACCAGGATTGTTGCAATATGTTCAAACAGTCTTGCTCCTGTGAGCAACCTGGCCGCTGAATTCTGCACTAGCTGAAGTTTCCAAACTGTCTTCAGAGGCAGCCCTACGTATAACGCATTGCAGTAATCTAACCTTGAGGTTACCAGAGCATAGACAACAGTAGTTAGGCTATCCCTGCCCAGATAGGGGCATAGCTGGGCCACCAACCAAAGCTGATGGAAGGCACTCCGGGCCACTGAGACCACCTGAGCCTCATCATGGCGGGGTCTTCTTGTTGTGGCTCTCTGCTTTGAGATTCCATCCCATTGGAGATATGTTGCCCACTTCTTGGCCTCTCTTCATCGTTTACTGAAGACATATTTGTACCATCTGGACTTTGGAGGTTCATAAGAGGGTTCCCACTTCCCACTCCTATGGGATTTCATGCTCTGCCGTTGCTGGTTTAAAGATAATTGCATTCCTATGGTTTCATGATGGATGTTTCATTCAGTGTTTTTTATTATGATTTGTAGCCCGCCCTGCGAACCTGAGCAGAAGGGAGGTTTAAAAATATGACAAATAAATAAATCTCCAGCCAATCTGAGCTTAATTGCATTCATATATCACTTAGATTCTGTAGCACGTTGTATGCAGGTCCTGATAATAAACATACCACGGGAGAACAAACTGCATTTGGTTCCTGTCCAAATGCAGCTAGCCAAGGAAAGATCTTGTAAAGGAACTAAGTTATAATGGAAAGGAATTGCTATTTTGCAATTCTATCTCTTAAAAAAAAACTAAACAAACAGGAATAAGGTGAGATCAGGTAGGATTGTTCAGTCTTGGCAAAAATGGGGGGAAAGGGAGCTGGAAACAATTAATTGCCTTGAAAATTTCTGCATTGTGTTGTAATAACACACCGAAATCAGATGGGTCATATAATTACGGTCATGCAATAATTCTCCGTGCGCCTCAACCTGCCGTTCCCTGTGTCTCTTGGGGAGCTGCCAGCCAGCTTCTCCCATTTCGCCATTTGTTTAGTGGTTACGTGGCAATTACGCGGGGCTCTGCTTTGACTAATTATCAGTCACGAAAACCATTAGAGGAGCCAATGGATTAAGTAATAATTACAGTGATTAATTATATTTTTCTCCCCTTAGGGCTTTTATTCCCCTCGTTGCCTGCAGAAAGCAAAGTAGTCATTAGAGTGCCGAGGTTAGAAAGAGTGCAAGAGGGCCATGCAAAGGGTATATATGAAGAACCAGACAGACGACGTCTTGGCTTCAAATCTCAATGATCACCACCGCCATCATCAACAACAACAACTACATGTTGAGGTTATCAGAGCAACCTCC
Organism: Lacerta viridis; assembly: GCA_900245905.1. Classification (NCBI taxonomy): domain Eukaryota; kingdom Metazoa; phylum Chordata; class Lepidosauria; order Squamata; family Lacertidae; genus Lacerta; species Lacerta viridis. Next base: position 620,182 of record OFHU01001029.1, read on the forward strand.
GCCCACCCAGGACTTGGATCAAGTTGTCCAAGTGATGCCGCCCCTGAACCAGGTCGTTCAAATGATCTCAACTATGGGAGATGGATTCAACAGCCACCAGATATTCCTCCACAACGCTGTGTCCACACGAGGGCATTCGTGTCTACGTGGGTGGCTGTTTCCATGAGCGCATTTGTGCACCTTTGTCTGTGCAAGTATGCTTTCAATTTCATGGGTGGGTTTCTCCCCCCTCCCTTTTTGATAACATTTTATTAATTTTCCAAACACACACACACAAAATCAAAACCAAACTAACAAAACAAATTGACTTCGCCCTAGTCCCTTCCTTGGTTCCATTATCAATCGACATACCACACGTTCATTGTTAAATTTGCAATCCATTTGTATAACCTATTATCCATTCATAATCAAATTACAAGTATTTCTAAAACCCTGCTAATGTGTTACAGTGCTTCTGTATATATGCAATAAACATCTTCCATTCTTCCTTAAACTCTCACCCACCTAGTGATTCAGGCCCTCCCCTGCCGCCTGGAGACTTCAGGTCAACCCTGGAGGTCTGGCAATCCTACAGTGCAGTGGTGAACAATTTCTTGCAGACCATCAGGATGTAGCTTATTACGACCTTAAGAATAAGCAGTAGCCTTTCGTGTGTGTGTGTGTGTGTGTGTGTGTGTGTGTGTCTGTGTGTCTGTGTAGGGGCCGGCCCAGCCATTAGGCAGGGTGAGCCAGCTGCCTCAGGCAGCAGAAGCTTCTGAGGTGGCGCCCCTGCGGGTGTCCTGTCTGCCTTAACACTTCCACCAGGGAGAAAAGGCAACAGTGGCACAATTTCGGATGAGATCGCATCCATTTTGGGTGACATATTCCCTGAAACTGCGTGATACCTTGCTGATCTCACACTACTTCCTGTGAGATCTCACCCTAAATCGGTCCGACCTTGCCTGAAATCGGCGGTGATGGTGGCAGCACTTTCCCACCAGCTGTGGACAGGGCCGTCTTAAGCATATCAGGCGCCGTGGTGCAAAGATCCCTCCGGCACCACACCACACACACCCATTTACCAGAGTTGTCAACCTTTTCCCAAGCCTCTGCATGGATCGCTCTCCTCCTGAGGAGGCTTGGGAGGCAAGCTGCACGCCCGCCAGCCATATGGTTGACGCTGGTGGGCATGCAGGGAAAGGGGAGGCCGCCAGCAAAGCTGGGGTGCCCCTGAGAAGCCAGCGCCCTGGCGCAACATGCCAGTAAGCCCAATAGGAAAGACGGTTCTGGTTGTGGATGTGGTAGACTGAGTAGTTCAGGTTGTGGCAACAGCAGGTTTGTGGCAGGGCAGGGCAGCACTTCTCATTTTGCCTTAAGCCAGGGGTCAGCAAACGTTTTCTGCAGGGGTGCGGTCCACTGTCCCTCAGAACTTGTGGGGGGCTGGACTATATTTGGGGGGGGGTGATGCAAGAGCACCAGGCAGGCTTACCTGTGTCGTGTGAGTAGCAGGGGCTGGTGGCGGCGGGGGACGATGAGCGGTGCACGAAAGGGCTGGCTCCGGAGAGGGGCTGCTTTAAATGGTAGCCGCTCGAGAGGGGCGCTCAGCCAACCGCGGCTCAACAAAGCCCAGCCCCCTTCCTCCTCTAGGCAGGGCAGGGAGAAGCCAGGAGGAGGGAGGGAGGAGGCACCGCCGCCGTGGGAGGGAGAGGGAGGGAGAGGAAAAGAACACACGCGCTGGCGACCTGCGTGCTGGCAATGCATGCTCTGGCGATCCACGCGGCGATTCCCGGACCTTCCACCGGTTGGATCCAGTAGGCAATTGGGCCTGATATGGCCCGCGGACTTTAGTTTGCCGACCCATGCCTTAAGCGGACTCCTGTGTATACACACAGAGAGAGATAAATTTCTGTATCAGGCAGCATTTTATTACAGTGACAGTAGACTGGTGGAAATGTAGATTGCACGGAACACATCGTTCAAATTTGTTTTATCGCAGCGGTGAAAAGGTTACTGCTATCCACGGAGGTTTTGTTTCTTTTGTTAAATGATGGCAGCGGCAGCAGCAACCAAAGAATGTGAGTGAGCTCCATCTATAATAAGCTTTTCTACCTAGAATAGACAGAGCTCCTCAAAATAGGAGCAATCCATACAAACGTTGAACAGAGCAGCAGCCTGAACAACTCTGCCTAAGTCCATACCAACATGTGCAGCACAGGGAAGTGTGGCAGCCAAAAATGACCCCTCAGTTCTAATAACCAATCGCAACTGGGGAGGCGTAGCCAGGGGAGCGGACCAAGTAAGGGTTGGGTCCGCTCTTTAAGCATAAAAGGGGGTGGGGCCTACCTGGGAGCTCTCAGTTGGCTCCAGAGCTTAATAATAAATAATAATAATAATAATAATAATAATAATAATAATAATAATAATTATAACATTAAAACTTCCCTAAACAGGGCTGCCTTCAGATGTCTTCTAAAAGTCAGATAGTTGTTTATTTCCTTGACATCTGATGGGAGGGCGTTCCACAGGGCGGGCGCCACTACCGAGAAGGCCCTCTGCCTGGTTCCCTGTAACTTCGCTTCTCGCAGTGAGGGAACCGCCAGAAGGCCCTTTGGGGCTGGATTTCAGTGTCCAGGCTGGACGATGGGGGTGGAGACGCTCCTTCAGGTATACTGGGCCGAGGCTGTTTAGGGCTTTAAAGGTCAGCACCAACACTTTGAATTGTGCTCGGAAACGTACTGGGAGCCAATGTAGGTCTTTCAGGACTGGTGTTATATGGTCTCGGCCGCTCCCAGTCACCAGTCTAGCTGCCGCATTCTGGATTAGTTGTAGTTTCCGGGTCACCTTCAAAGGTAGCCCCACGTAGAGCGCATTGCAGTAGTGGCCTCAGGTGCAATTGGGCATAGAATAAAAATAAGGGGGTGGTGAAAGCATAAAGAAAGAAGAGAAGAGAAGAACATTTTGAAAAACCATTCGTACATGTTTCCTCTGTTGTGTAATGATGCTTACCACCAGGTCGGGCGCTGTTGAGGGATGGAAACAACGCCTCCCCTGGATCCGGCAGTTGTGCTGGAGGCGAGGGGTTTTCCTGGGCTCGTGTGAACCTTTTTCATCTTCACCCAGGTCCAGGAAGTGGATGGTAGCTTGCCTGCCTATTTGGGCATTGGCAGGTGGGCTGCAGCACTGGCCGTGCCCCTTTGCTTGAAGAAAGTAGATTTCCAGGGGGATGCTGAGTAAAAATAAATTTCTAAAAAGAGGGCAGTAGGCCAAATAAGTTTGGGAACCTCTGTTGTAAACAGAGGGAGGAACTGACACAGAGGGCTAGGGAGCGAAGGGGGAGTTACAAGCCAGTTCGGACAACTGCTTCAGCTAGACAGGAGCAACCCTTAGATGTGTCTGTGTGTTCTCTGTTCTGCTTCCTTAATAAAGAAACAGAGGATTCAGTTACATTTTTTAAAAAAGAAAGAAAAGAAAGCATTTTAAATGCGTTATAAAGCTGTGACACCAGTGGACGCTATAGAGTTCCGTTTTCCAGCAACATGATTTTCCACTATGAGGTTTACAACACATTTTTCTGAAACGTGTTTTTTTTTTATGTGTCTAGATCCAGCCTAACTGTAAGTTATCCAAATGTGTCTCTCTCTTTCTCTGATCCGTGAATGACCTGTTTGCCTTGTCGGCCCTTTGGCCCGCCAGTTGTGGCTGAACTACAACTCCCATTAGGACCAGCCAATGCGGCCAATGATCAGGAATGCTGGGAGTTGTAGTCCAGCAACATTTGGCGGGCCAAGGGTTCCCTGCACCTGTTCTGTGGTGTTCCGGAGGACGGGAAAATGAATTTTCAAAAGTTTCCTTGCTAGATCCTGCCTTGCCAGGGGTCCACTAGTGATTCAATGGCGGCATCATTGTTTAAGCCAAGAGATTTAACCGCTCACGTCCTGAGCTACTTCATTATACCACACCAGCCATCTATAACTGACATTTCCTTTAATTAAGAGGCAAGGGATCTGTCAATACTTAATAGTTTGAATTCTCTCTGTGGGCTACCGAAGGGAAGATGCAAGGTGGGGTGAGATGATAACCAAAGAAACAGCTCATTAAAGCGTTTTTTTGAAAAGAAAAAAAAAGAGAGAGAGAGATAACTTTTGCCTTTAAAACAATTGTCACCTGAGTGGTTTCCAAACCATTTGTTTAATTGATAAGAAGCCACCATGTGCAATTGTGTGGATTAATTAGCATATGCAAATCCAGCAGCTTCCTCTCATACACATCCCCCTCCTCTCGCAAGACAGCCACCACCCTTCAGTCTGCCCCATGTGAGTACAAATTGCACCCCCCATTGACTTTTGGGTCCCCTTAGATCATCACAGGAGAGATTAGTCCTGTTTGCTAACCCACAATACTTGGTGCTGAGCAGCACGAGCTGCAGAATCACAATGAGAAAGCAAAATTATCGAAATTCCTTCCCTCTAATAAATGGTATTGGCATTTCAATTCCATGCTAGCATTGATCACACACGCCAGAAGAGACTTTGCAAGCCTCTGTTTCTTTCCTACTCTGCCGTCTTTACAAATTGCAGGCCTCCCTCAAGTTTTTTTTAAACAAAGACTAGCATCTCCTTAAAGGTCTCCACACCAGCATAATCTCTATCATGCCTCAATTGCAACGTTGCCAGGGAGAAAGAGAGCAGGATCGCTCTTTGCGGCTGTGAACAGGAGACGAAACAATTTCTCACTCATCATTTCTCCCTAACCCCCCACCCCAATTGTCTCTTTCCCCTTCCGAAACCTGCTTTTACATTCAGATTTGTGGCTTTGAATATAATGCTTGCTCACAATTTACTTGAGTACAGAGGTAATTGTGGTTAGCCTTCAAGAGAAAAACATTGGGCCGCTACTGTGGGAATATGTTTTGAAGGTGCTACTGCACCTGTTTGTTTGTGTTTACTTGAAGGTGTCCTTCCGCTTTAGGAAGGAAGGGCAAAGGATCCAGCGGGGAGTTTGCTGCATGGATCCCTCCGCGTTTGGGAAAAGCGCGCCCATGTAATGGTCAATAGATCAGTGTTTTTCAACCTTTTTTGGGCAAAGGCACACTTGTTTCATGAAAAAAATCACAAGGCACACCACCATTAGAAAATGTTAAAAAAATTAACTCTGTGCCTATATTGACTATATATAAAGTAATTTTCCCACGGCACACCAGGCAACATCTCGCGGCACACTAGTGTGCCGCGGAACAGTGGTTGAAAAACACTGCAATAGATGGTTTCCCGCCTTGAAACTAGCATAGAAACAAGGTTGTGATTGGTTTGTGTAAATGTTATGACGCTGTTTGATTCCTTAATAAATAGCCTCCGCTCTCTGTAGCGTGTGTGGAGAACGCGCGAGACAAGCTAGAGAGAACATCGGTGCGTGGCAAGCCAGAGAGAAACCAAAACCAGCCGCACAGAGCAGTTGAGAGCTTCTTCACCATTGACTGCAGTCTCTTAGCATTTATTTCATTTTATTTAAAAACTTTTATTTGGCCGTCTAAGTTTTGGCCGCTACCTAGTTTAGCCTATCTTCTTCTCCGGAGACCTCCGGAATCTTCGGAACCTCCAGATACCTGCAGAAAACCTTCAGAGGCATTCAACAACCTTCAGAACTCACGACAACTACCTTCAGATCATAGCCAGCGGACCCTTTCACGACGCAGTGGGAGCAGGAACTCCGGGATTACTGGTCGTCCCATCTGCTGGCTATCCCCACACGCTACAGCCAAGGATGCGTTTGCACCATACATTAAAGCTTCTGATCGGATCCTGGGGTGTCACACGAAAACATGGCTCAAACAGATGCCCATTTTGGGGAGGGGGTTGTGCTCTCGCGAGAGTCACCTGTCTCCCGTAAGAGTGGCAGCACATCCTGATTTTCCTCTGTGGGCGGGCATGTGCTAGCACAATTGCAAAGCTAAGCAGGGTCCGGTCCGGTTTCAAATTGGACGGGGGACCATGGGTTGAGATTCCTGCAGCTCAGGGGGTTGGACTAGATGACTCTCAGGGACTTTTCCAACTCTAGGAGCTGCCTGTGAGTTCCCTGCATGGGGCTTGTGTTGCAAGGCTCACCCACAGACTGACTTTAATTAATATATAGACCTGCCTTCTCTCTTGCGCCTGCCATGACCCCTGCGTTTTGGGCCGTCTCTCAGCCTAAACAGCGGCGACAAGAGCAGTTCTCATTTCAAGAACTTCTCCCGCCGTTCTCCCCTCCTGGCCTTCTCCTCTCATCGCAGCGTGCTAGCCTCGTTACATTTATACTTTTTAATTATTGCCATTCTTTCAAAGGCATAATTACTGTGGAAATCATTGTTCAGCACTAAAGCGAAACTGGGCTAAACGGCACATTACAAGGCCGTCGGTGTTAATTGCGGGGATTCATGACAAAGAAAGTAGCAATAACATCCCAGCTTATGGGGAGATAAGAAGGCCAGCAGTAGACCCTGTATTAAGGATGTGATATTCTGAGGATGGCCTCCTTGGAGAATCGATGTGGCATGATTCTGTCGGAGAAAAGCTGCCCCCGCTCAGCCTCCCGGCTCATTCTCACGGCGGGGGATCTGTGTTGATGATAATGCCCCTTGCAGATCATCGCCAAAGCACTTTATGAATATCTAATCTGGCCTTATGAAAGCAAGAGGGATCAAGCAGTTCTGCAGCTGCCCTCTTCTCTTTAAATTTACAGGGAAGTACAGAGATTGCCAGCGTAAAGGAAGAGGTGTGTCTCAGGAGTTTCCGGGGTTAGTTCTCTCTGGACGACCTGTTTGCACAGCATCCACTCTGATGACCTTGCACAAAATTTACACAGGGATTATGATTATTATGAGATTATGTCCGATCATTGAGCTTTCGTTCAGATTCATTTACGTAGCAGTTATATGGCAAGGAACATTCATCGTGTTTGCTGGGTGTTTATACAGCTTCCAGTTAATTCATTTGTTCCTTCCCCATTCTTAAAATGCATTTCCCTGTCAATTCCAAACTGCAAAAAGTCTGATTGTGGAGGCGGATACACACACACACACACACACACACATAGTGGAATCACTGTGCCAGGATGGCAGTGTTGTGTGTGTGTGTGTGTGTGTGTGTGTGTGTGTGTGTGTGTGTATATATATATATATATATATATATATATATAATGTTGTGTATTGATTCAAGGGTTATCATATCTGTATTATTAGTGTCTGTATTCACATTAGGGAAAAGTAGCTGCCTTCCTGTTCCAGAAGGAACAGCTACTATTGGTTCATTTAAGTTGCTGCATTTGGATCCTCAGTCTTATTGGTTCCCACCAAAAGGCAGCTTTGTGATTGCTTGAGATTGTTCCCTCCAAAATGTATCCTCTACTGTCCCTATAAATGTATCTCCCTCTCCTCAGTTCCCCAGTCTTGTTTGTCTGAATAAAGAGTGTTACATGAAGAAGCTGTCTCCTGCCTGCTCTGTCAGAGCTGAAATCACTTGCTGAATCATGATCCCCACGTTACAACAGGCAGAGCACTTTGATCACACAAACCTAAAGTTGTGAGAGAAATGTGGACAGACCCACAGTGTGCTGCAGCCATCTGTATGAGGTGTAAAACTTTCAGCCCAATGGCATGAGTGTGTTGTGTGTCTTTGAGTATATCCGGTTTTTTTTAGGGTCAAGCAATCTTGGGAAGAGCTAGGGAGAGTGGGGAAGAGCTGTGGGACCGCTCTGTTTTCTTACCTCAATGCCTTGCTCCATCTTTCTCTGCAGTGGCTCCCCATCTGTGGAATGCTCTCCCCAGGGAAGTTCGCCCGGTGCCTTTGTTATACACCTTTAGGCGCCAGGCAAAAAAATTTGTTCCTTTTAAACTAGGCCTTTGGTTGATCTGTTTGCCATCCTATACCCTTTTAAAATTACAAGAAATAAGATTCCACCTGAACATTAGGAAGAACTTCCTGACAGTAAGAGCTGTTCGGCAGTGGAATTTGCTGCCAAGGAGTGTGGTGGAGTCTCCTTCTTTGGAGGTCTTTAAGCGGAGGCTTGACAGCCATCTGTCAGGAATGATAATAATAATATTTATTATTTGTACCCCAACCATCTGGCTGGATTTCCCCAGCCACTCTGGGCGGCTTCCAACAAAAATCAAATACATTAAAATATCACACATTAAAAGCTTCCCTAAACAGGGCTGCCTTCAGATGTCCTCTAAATGTCTGGTAGTTGTCTATCTCTTTGACATCTGAAGGGAGGGAGTTCCACAGGGCAGGCGCCACTACCGAGAAGGCCCTTTGATGGTGTTTCCTGCTTGGCAGGGGGGTTGGACTGGATGGCCCTTGTGGTGTCTTCCAACTCTATGATTCTATGAAAATGTGGCTCTTTTCGTGTGTGTGTGTGTGTGTGTGTGTGTGTGTGTGTTATTGGGTTGTTGTTTATATTCTGATCATATATGTTGAGATCTTTTATGTGAACCGACCTGAGACCTCCAGGTATAGGACGGTATATAAACTCAATAAATAAATGAAATCTTTCCACTTTTTGTCAAAAAGGATAGTTCAGCGACATCTGGATGGCCAAAGATTGATCCCTGATTTGGAACATGTTCCACTATTTATCACAGAGCGGAACAACACATGACACAAGCACTGAATAATTACTCTGGGGCAACCTTACCTGCACATGCTGAGTGTAGCAATGGATCACATTGGGTATCTACAATTTGAAAGGGAACAGAACATCACACAGCACTTGCTGTGGCTGTGCATTAAGAAGAAGAAGGAAGAAGAAGAGTTTGGATTTGATATCCCGCTTTATCACTACCCGAAAGAGTCTCGAAGCGGCTAACATTCTCCTTTCCCTTCCTCCCCCACAGCAAACACTCTGTGAGGTGAGTGGGGCTGAGAGACTTCAAAGAAGTGTGACTAGCCCAAGGTCACCCAGCAGCTGCATGTGGAGGAGCGGAGACGCGAACCCGGTTCACCACATTACGAGTCTACCGTTCTTAACCACTACACCACAAGCATTGCAAGTTGGACAAGTACCCAGGCATGCAGAGTGTGGATGCCTGCCAGCTTTGCCCCTGCCCGATCCACTGCCCCCACTGTGAACTCTTCTGCCTGCCTCATGGGCAACAAATTCCTTGCAGGGGATGGGCTGAATGGATGAGTGACAGGCAGTGATTTGCACCGATCTGAACTCCAGAAACTACCGTTCCTCCCTGGGATGGGCTCTGGGGAACAAAGGCCAAGAGTAGGAGGGAATGGATTGCGAGAGGTCAAGGAAGGAATCCTGAATCAGAGCTCTGATGTGGAGGAAACCCAGTCCCATTGTTTTCCCAGGAGGGCACATCTGTGCAGGATGTTAATCAAAGGTCAAATGTGCATCCTCCTGGACCTAATGAACCTGTAACCCCGTGCTCCATCCTATCCCTTTAACCAGCATTACAACTTTCCTTCGCTTTTCTGTTTTCCAGTGAAGGGGCTGTAGGGTTAGGAAATAGCCTGGTCCGAAGATGGTCAGCAAAACTGGGCTCATCTTCTGCATCATTTGACATGGCATCAGGGGCTTCTGATTATAGATGATACCCAGCTCTACAACTCTTTTAAATCAGAACCAGTGAAGGTGCTGAAGGTCCTGCATGAGTGTCTGGAGGCGGTTGGAGGATGCATGGCAGCTAACAGATTGAGGTTGAATCCTGACAAGACAGAAGTACTGTTCTTGGGGGACAGGGGAGGGGGTGTGGAGGACTCCCTGGTCCTGAATGGGGTAACTGTGCCCCTGAAGGACCAGGTGCGCAGCCTGGGAGTCATTTTGGACTCACAGCTGTCCATGGAGGCGCAGGTCAATTCTGTGTCCAGGGCAGCTGTCTACCAGCTCCATCTGGTACGCAGGCTGAGACCCTACCTGCCCTCAAACTGTCTCGCCAGAGTAGTGCATGCTCTGGTTATCTCCTGCTTGGACTACTGCAATGTGCTCCCACTTTGGGGTTTTCATCAGCTGCACGCCATAATCATTGCAATTATAATAAGCAAAGGCTTGACATATCTCGCTTTGCATCTCATGAGTCTAGCTCATATATTAAACTCCAGTAGCTAATGAAATGGACTGCAAGAAGATCAAACCTATCCATTCTTAAAGAAATCAGCCCTGAGTGCTCACTAGAAGGACAGATCCTGAAGTTGAGGCTCCAGTACTTTGGCCACCTCATGAGAAGAGAAGACTCCCTGGAAAAGACCCTGATGTGGGAAAGATGGAGGGCACAAGGAGAAGGGGACAACAGAGGATGAGATGGTTGGACAGTGTTCTCGAAGCTACTAACATGAGTTTGGCCAAACTGCGAGAGGCAGTGAAGGATAGGCGTGCCTGGCGTGCTCTGGTCCATGGGGTCACGAAGAGTCAGACACGACTGAACGACTGAACAACAACAAGCTTGTTTTCTGCTGCTCCAGAGAAGCGGACACGGGGCAATGGATTCAAACTACAAGAAAGAAGATTCCACCTAAACATTAGGAAGAACTTCCTGACAGTAAGAGCTGTTCGACAGTGGAATTTGCTGCCAAGGAGTGTGGTGGAGTCTCCTTCTTTGGAGGTCTTTAAGCGGAGGCTTGACAGCCATCTGTCAGGAATGCTTTGATGGTGTTTCCTGCTTGGCAGGGGGTTGGACTGGATGGCCCTTGTGGTCTCTTCCAACTCTATGATTCTATGATTCTAAGCTAATGAAAACAATTGCTTACATAAATGGACTTTCCCACGATATTCTAATTTTTCGAGTTTCACCTGTATATCTCATAGGGAGGCTGGCAGAAGGTAAATGCCTTCTCTCCCCAGTGCTGCTTCTCTGACCGATATCAACAGCAGCCCCACTGCAAACACACACACACACACGGGGAGATCTTCTGCCATTAATCTTCTCCCAGCCCATCGGCAGCACATACAGCGAGGAGCATTGGACTGTGCTGTGCATTTACCAACAGGTGGCGCCATACTTCTTCCCATTGTGAAGAATGCTGTGGTTACCTAAAAGGAAACAGGACCAATAGCCCTTATGGGTGGGATGGGAGGGGATGTCCTTAAAACAGTTTCGGATCCCTAGGCGTTATCCCAACTACTCTCTAGGCAGAGCTAATTGAGACCTCCCATCTACTGAAAAGCGTCGTGTTATTTTTCATGCTTTCTTCTGCTTCAGTTTCCCCGCCAACGCCTGTCGATACTTTCTAGTGATTTAAGGAGGTCCCGGTAAAAGCAGGTTATATATAGGTCCCAGTCCTACTTTGTCCCTGGATGGTGAGCCATATGCCTGCATGGATGAGAACTGGCAGTCGCTGGGGATTTCCTCCTGCTGCAAATCCTCCCGGGGGGGAGGGTGTTTCGTTTCAGGATCACAGGAGGGGAGTTCCAGTTACAGGTGGGTAGCCGTGTTGGTCTGCCATAGCAGAAAATTCTTTCCTCCCGGGGGGGAGGGTGTTTCGTTTCAGGATCATTTTGTTTTGACAGGAGGGGAGGAAAGGGTTAAATCCCCCCTCCAGGCCACAACGACCCTGATAATCATCACAGGCACACCTCCAGTCCCAAGGATGATATTTGCTGCTGCTTCTTTTCAAGAACGCATGCACGGTTTAAAATGCAAGGGTTCATTTCACATCACCGCTGGCTTAGCCCTTCAGCACTCCAGATAAGAGAGAGTGCCTGTCATTGGGATGGTGTGATGACGTGGAACAGTGGATTGGACTGGGGAGACTTGCAGCACAGTCCTAGGCATGTTTACGTGGAAGTAAACCCCATTTATGTGCTGGAGTAAACCCCATATGGTGCTGGAGGAGACTCTTGAGAGTCCCATGGACTGCAAGAAGATCAAACCTATCCATTCTCAAGGAAATCGGCCCTGAGTGCTCACTAGAAGGACAGATCCTGAAGTTGAGGCTCCAGTACTTTGGCCACCTCATGAGAAGAGAAGACTCCCTGGAAAAGACCCTGATGTTGGGAAAGATGGAGGGCACAAGGAGAAGGGGACGACAGAGGATGAGATGGTTGGACAGTGTTCTCGAAGCTACTAACATGAGTTTGGCCAAACTGCGGGAGGCAGTGAAGGATAGGCGTGCCTGGCGTGCTCTGGTCCATGGGGTCACGAAGAGTCGGACACGACTGAACGACTGAACAACAACAACAAACCCCATTTTACTCTAGGAGGCTTGCTTCCATTTAAGCGTAATAAGAATCCTAAGGTCTCAAATATAAATTAAATGTACATAAATGTACAAGGCAAACACATACATAAGTATATGTGCCAGAAATAGTACGGGGGAAATATCCTGAAGCCATTTTAACTCTTCCCAATGACCTCAAATATTCCTCTGCAGTAAGGGAGGCAAATGGGAAAAGCCTTCTCATTGTCTTCTTGCTTACAAATCCTGTCTTAAGGGTGTATTTGTGTGAGCCTGTGACCTGGATTTCAGGAACTAAAGTATTAATCATCACAAAAGAAAGGCCAGACTGCCCAGGTAATGCAATCAGTGACCATTGTCAGGTATCCTGGCAGTTAGGATTTCTGCTGTAGACCGCCTCCTTCTGTGATGTATGTAGGATATTTTTTGGGGGGTGGTCTTGGGTTACAGGGTGAGCAATTTCAGAAAGTCTATATAAGGGCTTGCACACCATTGTTCAGGTTCTCCTCCCTCCTGTGTGGGGGAGTGGGGACCCTATTGCAACAGTACTTTTCTATTACAGTAAAGATCAGGCTTACTAGCCGCTTTGCTTCTCAATATACTCTGGTTATTTTCTCCTACCAATAGGGAACCCACTTAAGGACTCTATACGTGCTCTTGGATACCCCGTAAGGTGAAAAGAGCAGTTTTTTTCTTTCTTATAAGTGAGCACAGGATCACGGCCGTAGGATCTCAGCCGCGAATCTCACTGATGATGACCAGAGGCAAATTGCAAATTCCTCAGCACAGCAGATTTCACTTTCTTGGGTTCCATGATCACTGCAGATGGTGACAGCAGTCACGAAATTAGAAGACGCCTGCTTCTTGGGAGAAAAGCAATGACAAACCTAGACAGCATCTTAAAAAGCAGAGACATCACCTTGCCGACAAAGGTCCGTATAGTTAAAGCTATGGTTTTCCCAGTAGTAATGTACGGAAGTGAGAGCTGGACCATAAAGAAGGCTGATCGCCGAAGAATTGATGCTTTTGAATTATGGTGCTGGAGGAGACTCTTGAGAGTCCCATGGACTGCAAAAAGATCAAACCTTATCCATTCCTTAAAGAAATCAGCCCTGAGTGCTCACTAGAAGGACAGATCCTGAAGTTGAGGCTCCAGTACTTTGGCCACCTCATGAGAAGAGAAGACTCCCTAGAAAAGACCCTGATGTTGGGAAAGATGGAGGGCACAAGGAGAAGGGGACGACAGAGGATGAGATGGTTGGACAGTGTTCTCGAAGCTACTAACATGAGTTTGGCCAAACTGCGAGAGGCAGTGAAGGATAGGCGTGCCTGGCGTGCTCTGGTCCATGGGGTCACAAAGAGTCGGACATGACTGAACGACTGAACAACAACAGCCCAGCAAGGTTGTTGCGAAGCAGGGAAATTGGATAACTCCCTTTGTAACATTCTGGTTGCCTTGGAGGGCGGATGGGATATATTTGCATTTAAAAAAAAAAATTACAAATGGGACTCGGGTGCGGCACAATTAGCTCCCTTCGGGTTTTGGATAGCGGCTTCCCTTGGCAGGGAACATCAGTTCAGAAGCTGACAGCCTGTGCTTTATAAAATCCCCGTGGATGGGAGGGTACACCCACAGGCTTAGACAGGCCTCCGCTTGACTCATTCCGATGCTATACGGTGTTTGAGGTTACACCCCAAAAATTCCGACCTGGAGCTCCGGTTCTTACGAGGCTGGGCCAGGTTCATCCTGCCTGGGGCAAGGACAGATATAAAGGCTTCCCGGGCTCTCTCTCCTGCCTGCGGGCTCAGAGCGGCCGCAGAGGCAAGCGTGGATTCCTGCAGCCTTCGGCGCATCTCCCACGATGAAGCGGGAACTGTGTTCGAGGGCCTTGACTCGCGCCTTCCTGGCCGAATTAATTGGCACAACGGTCTTTGTGTTCGTAGGCCTGGGCTCTGCCCTGCCCTGGCCCCTGGCCTCCCCTTCGGTCCTGCAGGTCTCTCTCGCCTTCGGCCTGGCTATCGGCACCGTGGCCCAATGCTTGGGCCATGTCAGTGGCGCCCATCTCAACCCTGCAGTGACCGCCGCGTTCCTGCTGGGCTCTCGCATCTCCCTTTGCAGAGCTGCTTCCTACGTCCTCGCTCAGCTCCTCGGAGCCGTGGTGGGAGCTGCTCTTCTGTATGAGTTGACCCCCCGTGAGGTCCACGGAAGCCTGGGGGTCAATGGGGTGAGTCCGACAATGATCACTGACGGGGAGGTCAGACCTTCCAAGTGCCCCTATTTTCCAGGGACAGTCCCGGATTTACAGACACCGTCCCCGTGTCTGATTTGTTCCTGGAATGTCCCGCTTTTTCTTCGGACATCCCTATTTTCATCGGAGAAATGTTGGAGGGTACGGAGTTATTTGACCCCTGAGCCAAGCAGATAAGTAACTAGACAACCTTTGGAAGATATCTGAAGCCCTGTATAGGGAAGGTTTTTAATATTCAATATTTTATTATGTTTTAATATATGTTGGAAGCTGCGCCCAGAGTGGTTGAGGCAACCCAGTCAGATGGGCGGGGCATTATTATTATTATTATTATTAATTGGGACGTCCCTATTTTCATTGGAGAAAAGTTGGAGGGTACGGAGTTATTTGACCCCTGAGCCAAGCAGATAAGTAACTAAGCAACCTTTAGAAGAAATCTGAAGGCAGCCCTGTATAAGGAAGTTTTTTTTTTAAAAATGTGTTTTTATTAAAGATTTTTTTGGTTTACAAAAGTATGTGCAATGTCTCTCTCTCTTTTTCAAGTAACATTTTTTACAGATCAGTTTCATTTGTTGAGACATTAGGAAGAAAAGGGGGAAAGAGGTGGAGGGGGGAAAGGTGAGTGGGGGTGGGGTCAGGCGGTGATGTTTCTATTTTACTTAATATATGTGGGGTTTTGTGGCAGCGTCGCTTGTGCAGGTTCTCTTAATGTTTTATTATGTTTTTATACGTGTTGGAAGTCACCCAGAGTGGCTGGGGCAACCCAGTCAGATGGGTGGGGTATAAATAGTAAAATAATAGTAATAGTATCAGTAGTAGTAACTACTACTACTAGTAGTAGTAGTAGTTGTTGTTGTTGAATAGGCCGCAAAAGAAGATTGTCAGGCAGTGTGCAAAGAAATGTGCTTTGTAGGATGAATGACAACATACAGTGGTACCTCGGTTCTCGAATGTAATCTGTTCTGGAAGAACATTTAACTTTTGAAACGTTCGAAAACCGAGGCACAAAGGGGCTGGTTTAAAGTTCAGTGGAGAAAATTGAAAAACATGCAGTGGAAGCCGGTTTCCCGGGTTTTCAGCATCCAGGTTCCAAAATGTTTAGCTTCTGAGGCGCTCGAAAACCGAGGTACCACTGTACAACCTCTGGATTTATTTGGCTGCCCCAATCGTTTTCTATCTTTCTTGAAAAAACAAAGCTTACCTTTTCCGGTCTTTTCTGGGACTCCGCCACAGCAACATCTTTATGTTTTGCAGTTATTCATATGGGCTTTAATCTGAATTTCGTCCATCTAATTGAAAACTTCGCCGAATTCTGGCATTCCTGCACCCGTCCTGCCCTTTCAACCCTGCTGTGAATTTAAAATAAAAGAAGTACAGTGGTGCCTCGCTAGACGAAAAGCTCGCTAGACGAAGGCATTCGTCTAGCGGAAGGCTGCCCCGCAAGATGAAAAAGTCTATGGGGCTGCCTCGCAAGACGAATTTTTTTCGTCTTTTTTTTTTCGTCTAGCGAAAACCGCGGTTTACATTGCCGCTTCGCTAGACGAAAAAACCACTAGACGAAAATATTCGCAGAACGAATTATTTTCGTCTAGCGGGGCACCACTGTACGTGTTTCCTTCTGCAGATTTTGGAGACGCTTAATGGGTCACAGTAAGGATGTGCGCATCCAAGGGGGGCTTTGGGTGCCTTTGAGCAGCCATATCCATGGAGGAAGGAGCTGTTTTTCTTCTTTGCTATTATTGCTTTGCCAGAATCCTTTCCCTTTGGTAGCAACAGAAGAAGCTGCCTTCATTGACTGTCTCTGGTTCCCTGCACAGCAGTTTGAGACTCTGTTGGTGTGTTTCAGTAATCTGGAGTGATGAAGAGCTCGTGTGTGTGTGTGCATTTATGAATATGCTTAGGAACGACGGGAGATTCCTGGACATTTGATTCTCCTAAGACTGGGGCTGAGGTAGAGGTATGTGTACCAAGTACGGCGTTAGTGTCACATACCCTTCAAGATTTCTCCAATGAAAATAGGGACGTCCTATCAATAATAATAATAATAATAATAATAATAATAATAATAATTTTTATTATTATTATTATTATTATTATTATTATTATTATTATTATGCTATTTATGCCCCACCCATTTGACTGGGTTGTCACTTGTCACTCAGGGTGATTTCCAACATATGTAAAAACATAATAAAACATTAAAAAAATTAAATCCCTATATAGGGCTGCCTTCAGGTGTCTTCTAAAGGTTGTATAGTTACTTATCTTCTTGGCTCAGGGGTCACATAACTCCATACTCTCCAACATTTCTCCGATGAAAATAGGGACACCCTAAGGAAAACCAGGGTCCAATCAGAAACTGGGACGGTGTCTGTAAATCCGGGACTGTCCTTGGAAAACAGGGACTCTTGAAAGGTCTGGTGTCAAAATCTGGAAATTAAAAGATCTACTAAAAGAAAGCCTCTCCTGCAAGCTGCTGTCTCTGCCCCTGTGAAAGGTGCAGTGTAGTGGGGGTGGCATTGCTGAATGGCAAGAGAGAGATGTGCTTTGCACATGTTAAGAGACACTCCTTTTACCATTGCTTTGTGTGCTCTGGGACTGCATCCTTGCATTAAATGCAGGTTTGTGTTGGGGGGCAGAGAGCCCTGGTAAAATCTGATAGACCACATTCCCTCATCCGAAGCTGCCCTGGTTGTGAGATCTTCGGGGCAGGCCCTTCTCTCAGTCCCATCACCCTTACAGGCATGATTGGTAGAGAAGCAGGACAGGGCCTTCTTGGTGGCTGCTCCCAGACTCTGGAACACCCTAGAGAAGTTAGACTATCTCCCACCTTGTTGTCCTTCCACTGGCAGCTAAAGCCTTTCTTATTCCAGAAGGCTTTGGGGAACTGACAACTTTTAACAAAAGGGCTGGTTCTTTACGGTTTTTATTGTAATTATGTTCTTAACAGATCATAGATTGATAGTTTTAATTCTGTTAATGTTTTTTAATAGCTTCGCTCTGTTTTTAGCTGTTCTTATTTTACCTGTAAGCCACCTTGAGTCCCTGTCAAAGAAAAAGGCCGGCTATAAATAAATTGTTGCTGTTATTTGATATTATATTGTGATTTTATGTCGTGAACTGCCCTGAGATCCACAGGTATAGGGCTGTATACAAATTTAATTAATTGATAATAGTAATAAACTGTGCCTCAGACTTAAGCTTTTGGAACCGATCTGATCAAACAGCGGAACTTTTAAACATTTAAAATTACGGCCTTCCTCTCCTCTCTCTCTCTCTCTCTCTCTCTCTCTCTCTCTCTCTCTCTCTCTCAAGTCCCTTCGGTTAACCTCAGCCACTGGCTTGTTTTTTCTGGAAGTGTGTCATGAGACTGAATTATCAGTCCATCTGCAGAATCTGCCCGGAGGAGGCAATTCTAAATGCCGGGCAAAGTTAAAATGAAACAGAACTCTCTCGCCTCGGCTTTGTTGTTTTGCAGAGAAGTCACAGAGGGCCCAGTCCGAAGGCTGCTTCTCTCTGTACTTCACCGCCAGTGATCTCCGACCCTGAAATCTTTGGTATATTTTTGTCTCGGCTCTCGCTAATACCAGCTTTTGCAGAGCAGACGTCGCCTCTTGTCCTCTTGCCCAGTTATGCAAGGCAAGCCCGGCGCCTCTCATGCCCTCCACTGGCTCCCTGATTTTTCCTCTCCTGTTCAGTTTCCATTCACTTCAACTCAGATTCGCTTTGCTGAGAACTACCCTGCGACCGTGGGCATAGCCAGGATTTGGGGGCGGGGGCGGGCAGGACACCCACCTGTCACCATAATCTCCGTCTGGGCTCTGTCTAGCAGATTCGGAATGAAACGTCTCGACAACAGCGGTTTTAAATTGCTTTCTTTTGACCCCAAGTGCTCGGAAAAATCTGTCACAATCTTCAGTCATTTGAAAACTAGGAAGTTAAATAAAAACACCAGGGAGTACTTTCCCTGCGGTTAATGAGTATATTTTGCAAAATTACAAAGAACACACATTTTTTCATCATCATCATCGTCATCATTACTATTATTATTTTAAATAATTTTTTAATAAAACCTCCCTTCCCACCCACCCCCAACCCATATCCGTTGGAAGGGTTCGAATAATTGTCCTCAGTCACAGGCATAACGTCTTTCGTTTCCACCAAATGTCTTTGGTTCCAATAGTTTTTATCCATTGAAGATCTTTTCCTTATCGTAGTGGACTTGACCCTCCATGTTGTTTCCTGTGACATGACTGCAACATTGTCCGACTGGATAAATTGAAACAAATAACTATTCCAGACATCTACTCAGGGGCGTCGCTAGGGGGGTGCGGTGGGGGCGGTACGCCCCGGGTGACAGGGGTGACAAGCGGCAGGTGGGGGTGACAAGCAGCGGGTGGGGGTGACAAGCGGCACCCCGTCTGTGCAGCGCTGCTGCTCTCGAGGTGACCAACAGCGTGGGGAATGGCAGGAGGGGCCGGCGCTTGTCACCCCCACACGCCACCACGCGCTCCGTCCCCCCGGGAGCAGCAGCGCATGGCCGAGGGAGCAGCCCCTGGGGCGTTTCCTTTGCTGCCCCGGGTACCGCGGAGCCTTACTCCACCACTGCATCTACTGTCCATTTCTCTCTCTCTTTCCAACCTAAAGCTATTGTTGCCTTTCTCGCTAGTATCATAGCTTTGAAGGTGATCTGGTCACCTTTCTCTATAGCCATGTTTCCAAGTATACCCATTGTCATGAAATTAAAGTCTATTGATAGCTTCACTTTAAAGATTTCATTAATAACCTTTAGGACTTTATTCCAAAATTCCCTTACCTCTGGGCATTCCCAATACATATGGGAGAACCATCCCTTGGCTTGTTTACAGTGCCAGCAGTTAGGGTTCAATCCTGCTACCATATGAGCTAGCTGGGCCGGAGTACATTATTATTATTATTATTATTATTATTATTATTATTATTATTATTTAATCTAAACTAAAACAAGTTTTCTTGGATTTGCTGAAAACCTTTTCAGCACTTTCTTCTCAAATTCCTCCTTTCCCCCCAATGCGTTGAGATGCTCCCCTGTCACCGTCGACCTTAACCAAGTCTTCACTCACCGCAAGAAGAGTGATGAGCCACAATATCATCCAGGTGACCTCAGCAAGCATTTCAATTTCAAATATTCTGATCATTTCTACTTTTAGTTAAGTCTTTTTTTTGTTTTGTTTATTGACTTGATAAATAAATGCAGAAATGTGGAGAGCTGAGTTTAAGACTGGAAAATTGAGAAATTGAGAGAAATTGAAATGGACAGATTAGCCCATTCGTGGTGTCAAGATACCACCTATCTCTTCTTCTTCTTCTTCTATGTAAATAAATATTTATTTGATTTTCAAAAATATAAACATATGTCAAAAACCAATTCAGAATCCAAATATCGAGATTACTCTGAATCTCCTGACTTCCCCCCATCCCTTCCATGGGTCCTCTTCATAATATTTTCAACTGCGTATCAATACTTCTCCAGTTTTTTTGTCTTTCTAAATTAGCCATACATTCTGTTACAGCCATACATTCTGTGGTTAAAATCCTGCCAATGTTTTAACCTGCTTACAATGATCTCATATATAAATTTAAAACTTTCCCCGTTCTTTTTTAAAGTTCTTGTCTTTCTTCTTGATTTCTGAGTTTCCCGGTTGATTTTGCCATGTTGGCATAGTCCTTCAACTAGGTTTGCAACTCTTCTCTGGTTGGGGTTGTCTCTTTCTTCCATCTCTAAGATACCACCTATTTCTAAGAGTTAGATTTCCCTCCCACCCTCCTCCCCCCCTCCCTCCCTCCCTCCCTTCCTTCCTTCCTTCCTTCCTTCCTTCCTTCCTTCCTTCTCTCCTCTCCCTCCCTCCCTCACTCTGGCAATTCAAGCACATTTCACACAAATTCAACGTTTGGCCACATTTCCCAAATGCAAAATGTGATTTTGAGGGCCACTTCCTTGAAACCTTGGGCCCTGTTCCCCTACCCCTGGCCTGTCCAACCAGTTGATTGAGGGCTGTCCCTGGTCGATTGCGTGATCTTCAGTGATCGACCACCAAAAAGAAAAAAAGCTCAACAACTCTGGTCATCCTCCCCCCAAAAAAGCTCAAAAACTTTGGTCAATCCAATGGCCAGTTTATTTATAGTGGGAGCAGATTACAGTCTCTTGGAAGCTGGACACCTCTGCCGTACGCCATGCCCTCACTGCAGATGGTGCTACCTTGTGGAAGGGGTCCACCGTGTCAGCTCCTTGCAACCTGGTTGCGACCCACTCAAAAGCTCACCCAGCTGGTGCGACCCACTCAAAAGCTCACCCAGTCGAGAAGACATTCAGCCTCCAAAAGGAAGTACAATTAGGGACATTTCTCACCAACGTGCCCTTCTTTTCCAGCTCCAGAACACCACGTCGGCAGGACAGGCTGTGACCATTGAGATGTTCCTCACTCTCCAGCTGGTGCTCTGTGTCTTTGCGTCCACTGACAGCCGCAGGACGGACAACGTTGGCTTCCCGGCATTGTCCATTGGATTGTCAGTCACTGCCGGACACCTGATAGGGGTGGGTAAAAGGGAGAGAGAGAGACGCACGGGTCCCTCTTGCAAAAATCAACCGCTTACCTGTATATCAAAAGGCTTAGCTCTTCCCTCAAAGATCCTCAGTTGTAAACTTGCAATTTGATCTCACATTTTAGGCTTTGTTTTGTGGCAACTCCAGTCCAGGGTCTTATCCACACTGACCTTGGCGTGGAACAGAGTCGGTAATATATATATGTGTGTGTGTGTGCGTGTGAATGGTGCCACAAACTCCCCAGGTGGGTTATGTGGGGGTCTGCAGATCACCAGTTGGGAATAGCTGACTTCAATCATGCTTATCATGGCAACTGAGTGAATAGGAAAGCCCTAGCTATGGCAGGCACCAGAGAAACCATATGAAATCAATTATGTAATTTTACATGGATTTTTGAAGCAGTAGTAGTAGTACAATGGTACCCCACAAGACGAATGCCTCGCAAGACGAAAAACTCGCAAGACGAAAAGACTCGCGGAACGAATTAATTTCGTCTTGCGAGGAACCACTGTAGTAGTAGTAGTGGTAGTAGTAATAATAATAATAATAATAATAATAATAATAATAATAATAATTTATACCCTGCCCATCTGGCTGGGTTTCCCCAGCCCCTCTGGGCAGCTCCCAACAGATATTAAAAACATGATAAAACATCAAACATTAAAAACTTCCCTACACAAGGCTGCCTTCAGATGGCTTCTAAAAGTCAGACAGTTGTTTATTTCCTTGACATCTGACGGGAGGGCGTTGCACAGGGCGAGTGCCACAACCGAGAAGGCCCTTTGCCTGGTTCCCTGTAACTTCGCTTCTTGCAGTGAGGGAACCGCCAGAAGCCCCTCAGAGCTGGACCTCAGTGTCTGGTCTGAACGATGGGGTGGAGACGCTCCTTCAGGTATACTGGGCCGAGGCTGTTTAGGGCTTTAAAGGTCAGCACCAACACTTTGAATTGTGCCCAGAAACGTACTGGGAGCCAGTGTAGGTCTTTCAGGACCGGTGTTACGTGGTCTCGGCAACTACTCCCAGTCACATCTAGCTGCCGCATTCTGGATTAGTTGTAGTTTCCGGGCCACCTTCAAAGGTAGCCCCACCTAGAGCACATTGCGGTAGTCTATGCTTTAGTGGTTATGTTTTATTATGTCTTTTTGTATTGGATCAGATTATAGGGTGTGCTTTCTTTGTTGTGCATTTTGTTGCTGTATACCGCCTTGTGTATACTTATAGAGAAAGGCGGTGTACAAATTAAAAATGAAATCAAATCAAATGAAAAGATTACAGTTGGGCCTGGTTTTTTGGGCACGTTAGGCTTCAATGGGTATTGAATGCTGGAGGATATTTCATGAGGTCATGAACAATAGGAAATTAGGCTGTGCCAGGTTCTCTGCACAGCTGGGGCAGAAAATCGCAAAAGCAAAACGCAACTAGTCACATGCAATGAAAACTGCTTGCAGACCCTCCAAGTGTCCCTATTTCCCAGGGTCAGTTCCCAGATTTACAAAAGCCATCCTGCTTTATGATTTGATCCCGGAATGTCCTGCTTTCCCTTAGGACATCCCATTTTTCATCCGAGAAATGTTGGAGGGTATGGAGTCATACGATCCCCGAGCCAAGGAGATAAATAACAATACAGCAGTACCTGGGATCCCGAACAAATCGGCTCCCGAATGATCGAAACCTGGAAGTGAGTTCCCGGTTTTTGAACATGCTTTGGGAACCCGGACATCCGACGCGCGTTCCGATTGGCTGCAGGTGCTTCCTGCAGCCAATCAGAAGCTGCGCTTTGGTTTCCGAACGTTTTGGAAGTCGAACGGACTTCCCGAACAGATTCCGTTCAACTTCCAAGGTACGACTGTAAACCTTTAGAAGACATATGAAGGCAGCCCTGTATAGGAATTTTTTAAATGTTTAATGTTTTATTATGTTTTTATACATGTTGGAAGCCACCCAGAGTGGCTGGGGCAACCCAGTTAGAGGGGCAGGGTATAAATAATAAAATTGCCATTATTATTATTATTATTATTATTATTATTATTATTATTATTATTGTCCCTATTTTCATTGGAGAAATGCTGGAGGGCATGTGCTTGTTTTCTTTCCCTCCTCTCAGCTGCCTCTTTGTGTTCCCCTAGATCTACTACACTGGCTGCTCTATGAACCCGGCTAGATCCTTTGGCCCAGCTCTGGTCATGGGGAACTTTGCTAACCACTGGGTAAGAGAAGACTCTGTCTCTGTTCTGAAAGAGATGGGATGAGCCTTGCCGGAGAAGCATCTTTCAAAGCAAGGCCTTTGCAGCTAGACCCACACAGCTGGCAAAGTCCTAGCCTTAGCTTTGACCGAAGCATCTTTCTTTCTTTCTTTCTTTCTTTCTTTCTTTCTTTCTTTCTTTCTTTCTTTCTCTCTGCATAGATTTTCTGGATCGGGCCGCTAGCTGGTGCCATCGTAGCCATGGTGCTATACGACTATCTTTTGTGCCCGCAACCCAGGAGCACGGCAGACCGAATCGCCATCCTCAGAGGAGACCGTGATCCTGAGAAAGAAGCAGAGCTTGAACGCCAGAAGAAGCTGTCCTTGAAGACCTACTCTGTCCACACCCTTCCCAAGCTCATCGACAGCGATGATAAGGCTTGTGGGTTGGTCTCTTAACGGGGACAGGCTCAGCCTTCTTGTTTACGCAGTGGGGTGGACACTGCAGCTAACCTTATGCTCAGGATCCAGCTCTGTGGACTAGGAATGCCTCGCCTTTGTCTCACCTCCAAACAGAGGATTGGGTGGGAGAAAGCACCACCTTCCTTGCCCATGTGACTTTTCAAAATGCTGCTTGCTGGCAGACTCTAGCTGTCAGGCTTCAGGGAATCGGCTACCCCCCCCCTCGCACCCCTTGGCAGTAGATAAGCAGAACAAAGGAAAATGAGTCCTCTTACCAGTTAGAAACTTTAATGATCACAGCGAGAGAACAATGAATTCCTTCCTAGGAACGGCGGTGCTCCCAATTAAGGGTCCCACCCACTTCCTCCCTAGTCACCCACATCACTACCCCGTCTTGTAACCTGAGCTCCTAACCATTGTGCTTTCTTTGCTGCCACCTTATCTGCTCTTCTTGACCTTGAGCTGAGCGGATGGATGCTTTCCAGAGACAGCGAATCTGTTCATTCTCTCTCCCGGTGCATCTTCTCTTAGCTGTACCCCATCCAGTATTTCCCAGCTTCTGCCTTCTGAACTATGTCCCTCTGCAAACCACTGTTCCAAATCTATACTGTCCTTCTGCTCCTGGGAAGATTCAGGATCGTGGCGGGTGGGGTGCTCTGAACATTCCTCCTCAGTGCAGCCCTCCTCAGCACGGTCCCTGACACTAGCATAGCAAAATCATGAGCTCAGGAGGGCATACCCAGGGGTGTAGCTAGCTGCTCTGGCACCCGTAGCGGTGGGGGCGGGGCGATACGCCCATAGGGGTGCTGCGGCGATCCGCCCAGGGGGGCAGCACAGTGAGCTGCCTACAGAGTCTGCCTGGTGGACGCAAGCCCCACGCTGCTGTTTTGGGCAGCGTGGGGCCCTGAGCCACTGCATCACTCCCAGGAGAGACGCATATCTTGGGCACGCTGCAGACCAGGCCCCACAGTAAGTGCCGCCCGCTGCGGTGTGCCATTTTGTCACCCCCTCAGGGATGACACCCAGAGTGGACCGCACCACCCACACCCCGCTTTCTACACCCCTGGGCATACCCACACTAAAAACCTTATTGTGCTTTTGTTTTCATTTTTTCAATTGTCGCGGTTTTCATCAGCAAATTCTGGGAATGATCCTCTTGGCTGCCCTCCTCTGCACACGTTCCAGCTTGTCAATATCCTTCTTAAATTGTGGCACTCGGAACTGGGCACAGTATTCTAGTTGTGCTCTTCAGGCACCCAGTAATTTATTAATATCATTTGTATGAAATTAATATGTCTGATTAATTCTAATTATGGCAGCTATTCTGCTCCCCCTTTCAAGCTCCTCTGCATCCCGCGGTAATTTCTGTTTGTCCCTTTGTTGTTGCTTCTGTATATCTTGATGGTGGACTTTTAAATAGCCCATAGCAGCATCAGTTGCTGGAATCTTATTGCCTTCTTTCTTTCTAAGCAGGAGAAATCTGTTCCCCTTTGTATCCTGAGGGCACTGGAGGTGCTGGGCTCTTAATAAACATCTCGCCCAAACAGTCTAGTCTCTCGCCTCTTCAACACAAGCTTCCATTGCCATAAATTCCTCTTTTCATCTCGCTTTCCACTCTTCCTGACCTTGCAATTTCTCATGATTGCTGCTGATTTGAGGCGAGCAGCATTAAATAAGATGTATTTCAGCAATAACAGACCCCTTGTATTCCCTCCCACCCCCAACCCCCCCCCCCGGCTGGAAGATACAGAAAAGATAAAGGACAAAGAGCGAATATTTCTGTCTCAGCAATAATAACCTTGTCAATCTTTGTGTCTGCGGCTCAACAGATGGCAAAAATCCCTTCTGTTCAGAGCTAATGGGCAAGATTTTATTAAAAGCCTGATATTTGCGAGAAAGCCTGCATGCCTCTG
This sequence comes from Lacerta viridis, assembly GCA_900245905.1. Classification (NCBI taxonomy): domain Eukaryota; kingdom Metazoa; phylum Chordata; class Lepidosauria; order Squamata; family Lacertidae; genus Lacerta; species Lacerta viridis. The sequence continues at coordinate 645,708 of OFHU01001029.1, forward strand.
TGTGTCTTTGTGGGCTTTTTAAAAACAACAACCACAAACCCAGAGATTTATGTACACCGGGCTGGAGTGCAAGCAGAGGGTTTATTACAAATGGCTGGAATTTGGTGGTGCATATCCTCGCTTTATCCCCAGATCTCATTCCACTGATGGATGAGCTGTGGAGATTAAACAGAGATTGTTGAGGCAATTATAAAGAGAGGAGAAAGAGCTGCGCCACTTGACAGCACAGCACCTGTCATTGATGGATTCCACAACTCCATTTGAGTCAAAGCCTTTATCCCCAAACGTCTTTTCAACGCCAGGACTCAGTCCTGGAAAAAGCGGTGCAATAATCAGGGAGCGAGCCTCTTGCCATGTACAGACCGTGTTGCAGCCATCACTGAATAACCGCACTTAACCAAGTGCTGAGGTAAAAGGTAAAGGGACCCCTGACCATTAGGTCCAGTCGCAGACAACTCTGGGGTTGCGGCACTCATCTCGCTTTATTGGCCGAGGGAGCCGGCGTACAGCTTCCGGGCAGTGCTGTCAAGTATCCCGTTTTCCCCGGGAATCTCCCTTATTTCAAGCAGTTTCCCGCTGCTATCCCTTATTTTTTATATCCCTTTAATTTCCCGTTTTTTCAAAGGAAGCAGCTCCTCTCCCTCCCCCTGCTGGCCAGGGACTGGGAAGACCTCGCCTCCTTGCAGCCTCAAAGCAAGCGGGAGCCATTTCCCGCGCGTTGTAGCCCATGGGCAGTGTTTCCAAAATACAGTAAGCCTACTGCGCGCGTTCACACCAGTGCCGCCCACTTTTGCTTCTGGCTCCGCCCACCACTGCCATGTGACTGTCCCCGGGATAGGTGAGGCTGCTGATCCCTTATTTTCAAATCCGAAACTTGACAGCTATGCTTCCGGGTCATGTGGCCAGCATGACTAAGCCGCTTCTGGCAAACCAGAGCAGCGCACGGAAACGCCGTTTACCTTCCCGCCGGAGCGGTACCTATTTATCTACTTGCACTTTGACGTGCTTTCAAACTGCTAGGTTGGCAGGAGCTGGGACCGAGCAACAGGAGCTCACCCCGCCGCAGGGATTTGAACCGCCAACCTTCTGATCGGCAAGCCCTAGGTTCCTCTGTGGTTTAACCTACAGCGCCACCCGCTGAGCTACCAGTGCCTCAAATGGACGCATCTTTTTTCATATCGACAGATGGGCCCCATTTTTCCAAGGCTACCTTCCAAGCTGCTTCCCGGGCCCCCTCCCCAGCCGATCATTGCATCAGATGAAGGACTGTTAAACTTGCTCCTGTTTTAAAGGAGCTTTAAAAGGCCCAAACTGCACAACCAAATTTGTCAGTCGGGTGACTGCTTCAGGTCACCAGATAATCAGCTCATCGTTCAGTTCACATGTACTGCATCACACACAGAGAGAGCCATTTCTTCCATAGAATTGTAGAGTTGGAAGAGACCCCCAAGGGTCATCTAGTCCAACCCCCCCCCCCCACAATGCAGGAATCTCAGCTAAAGAATCCATGACAGATGGCCACCCAATATCTGCTTTAAAACTCCCAAGGAAGAAGAGTCCACAACCTCTTGCGGAAGTCTGTTGCACCGTCGAACAGCTCTTATCGTCAGAAAGTTTTTCCTGATGTTTAGTCGGAATCTGCTTTCTTGTAACTTGAAGCCATTGGTTCGAGTCCTAGCCATGTCATGAAGATGGCCATCATATCTCCTCAGTCTCCACTTTTCCAGGATAAACATACCCAGCTCTTTCAACCATTTCTCATGAGCCCTGCTTTCCAGACCCTTAATCATCTTGGTCACCCTCCTCTGCACACATTCCAGCTTATTATTATTATTATTATTATTATTATTATTATTATTATTATTATCCTCCCATCTGACTGGGTTGTCCCAGCCACTCCAGGCAGCTCCTCACAAACTATTAAAAACATAGTAAAACACCAACCATTAAAAACTTTTCTGAACAGGGTTGCCTTCAGATGTCTTCCAAAAGTCAGATAGTTGTTTATTTCCTTGGCATGTGATGGGAGGACATTCCACAGGGTAGCTGCCACTGCCAAGAAGACCTCAGAAAAAATACAAAACCGTGTATATCACCGGAAGAATTGCATAAATATGAAACTAAACTGACAATATCATAATGCAAAGGGCATTTATAAATACTTCATCAGAGGCAAACCTATATATGCTTTAAATTGTTACCAAAGAAAAGTCCAGACCTTGAAGAAACCGTCGGTGAAACGGGAAGTTTGAAGCTAGCCACCCGTCGGGAGAACACACCCACATGTTGGAGGGATTCTGAATAACCTTCCCCAACATTGTGAGGATGGACCTACGCGTCTGATAGACATTTGCTATACCATCTTCATCATTATATTGAACATTATATGGCACTTTGTATTTTTGCACTTTGTAAATTGCACTTTGTACTAGCACTTTGATGATTTAAAGCATATATAGGTTTGCCTCTGATGAAATATTTATAAATGCCCTTTGCATTATGATATTGTCAGTTTAGTTTCATATTTATGCAATTCTTCCAGTGATATACACGGTTTTGTATTTTTTTCTGAGGTACAGATACCGTGACTGTCGTTGTTTCTACTGCCAAGAAGACCAGCTGCCCGATTCCCTGTAACTTCACTTTTTGCAGTGACGGAACCACCAGAAGAGCCTCAGAGCTGGAACTCAGTGTCCGGGCTGAATGATGGGGGTGGGGACACTCCTTCAGGTTTACAGGGCCAAGTCCGTTTAGGGCTTTAAAAGTCAGCACCAACACTTTGTACTGTACTCAGAAACGTACTTAATTCCTTCTTAAACTGTTGCACCCAGAACTGGACACAGTATTCCAGGTATGGTTTGACCAAGGCTTAATAGAGTGGTACAATTATCTGACTGTCACCCGCTTGTCACATACGGTATAAAAACAGCTTTATTTGCAAAAGCCGCTAAAAGTGCTTGTGTTAGTCACATTAAAAAACTGCAGGAGATTCATTAATTTGATTTATAGTAAATGGTTGCTTATTTCAGGGTCTTTCTTAGTTGGATTTGCTGGTTTTGTGGCTGGAATTGAGGCAGCTTTTAGTCAAATACAGGAAATGATCGACTGGTACCATTACTTCCCTTGATCGGGGGACAATGTAGATGCAGCCTAGCAGTGCCATATTTTCGTATAAGCTAAACAAGCTATTGCTTAGGGCCCCACTCTCTTGGGGGGGGAGGCGCACAAAAAAATTAAACGAAAAAAAACCTGGATGTACATTTCCAAAATATAAGATAAAAAACAAATAAAATAAAATGTATTTTAATCTTTGTTGGAAGCCGCCCAGAGTGACTGGGGAAACCCAGCCGGATGGGCGGGATACAATTATACAAATAATAATAATAATAATAATTGTTGTTATTATTATTATTATTAAACCAACATACAGCAGCAGTGTTTTGTGTTGTGTAGGATCTAGTAGGCTAGTAATGGGCCCACCTGCTAGCCTGCTCCCTAAAATATCACTAGTTTGCTCATTTCTATATATAGGGTGTCTACATTCTGCATGTGCAAATGGCTTTAGATACCTATTAGGTCCATAAATTACCATATAGCATATATTCAACACAAAAAACAGCGACAATTTGTTGTTGACAAAGGACAGCTGGACATATAAAGGGCCCCATTAGCTTCAGTAGCTTAGGGACTCATCAAACCTACATCCGGCCCTGGTATCGACCCACTGCCTTGATCTCCTGCAAATATTAAAAGTTACTCTAGCCACAAATGCGCCTGCATTATAAAGAGGAGGAGGAAGCGAACGCTGCCGCTAATCTTATAAAATCCTCCGGTCAAGAGCTAGAGTTAAGCAATCTCAGTCGCCCACGTGCTCCGCCTCCTGGGGGCGGTACTCGATTGCCGGTTGGCTACGACGCGGAGCCGCCCTCCGCCGATTGGCTGCGTCCAGTTAGGATACTTCGGAGGGTCCTCTCGGCGCCGCGTTCCGGGACATCCGCTCGCCATGGCGCTGGTCCCTCTCGCCTGGCTGGCGTCCGTGGACTTGGCGCTCCAGTGGGGCCTGTGGGTGGCCGCGGCCGCGCTGCGCACCGAGAAGTTCTTCGACCTGGCGGGTGAGCGGGGATTTCGGGGCTCCGGGTCCGACTTGGGATGGATCACGGCGCGGGGATCTGCTGGCGGACCTCGTGGGGAGCGATCTGGGCGCTGCAGGGCGGCTCGTGTTTTTCGACCTGTTGCAGCTCCCCTTTCGCTGCTCTGCCCGCCGCTCTCGCATCTGCAGGTTTCTTCTGGGAGAAACCTTGCTTTCCAGTTCATCTAAATGCGCATTAACCTCCCTCGGGATGCGATTTATAAAATAAATAAATGAAAGAAAGAAAACAGAACTGCCAGATTCCGCTCATTCCCTCGCCCCTTTCTTTTTCGGAATCAAGGCTGTGTAGCTAATAATAATTATAATTAATTTATATGCCATCCACCTGACCGGCTTCCAACAAATTAAAAGACACCAAACATTAAGAACTTCCCTAAACAGAACAAAATAAAAAATAAAAAATTCCTTCCAGTAGCACCTTAGAGACCAACTAAGTTTGTTCTTGGTATGAGCTTTCGTGTGCATGCACACTTATCTGAAGAAGTGTGCATGCACACAAAAGCTCATACCAAGAACAAACTTAGTTGGTCTCTAAGGTGCTACTGGAAGGATTTTTTTTTATTTTTTTATTTTGTTTTGACTATGGCAGACCAACACAGCTACCTACCTGTAACTTCCCTAAACAGGGCTGCCTTCAGGTGTCTTCTAAAAGTCAGATAGTTGCTTATTTCCTTGACATCTGATGGGAGGGCGTTCCACGGGGTGGGCGCCACCACCAAGAAGGCCCGCTTGGGATGACAAGTAACACAGGCGCAGTTTAAAAAAGCAAAAAAGAGGAAAGGGTGTTAATAAAGTCCACAACCACCTTTATTCAGACCAGCCCAAATGACACCAAATAGTTAGCAAGCTCTTCTTCCGGGCAAAAAATATTACTTTTTCTTTACGGCCCCTTCAACTCTTCCCTGCCATCAGCACCCCCAATTTCTCAGGGCTCCCCCAAGAAGCAAAGAAGGATGCTGAGAATTGCACCCACTGACTCACATTGATTAAACCTGCGCTCCAGGCACTGTTCTTTAAAGGACTCCAAGCCTGGTTAAGTCAAAGAATTGCACTAGCCAAGGTTATAAAGCACCAGAACCTACCGAGTGGTTTCTACACGAACCAAGCCTTCGCTGACTGATCAAAATAAGTAGGGCTTCTGGGAGGGATCATATTGTCTCATCAGCCAAGGGGGAATTTAATCCCTTTTGTCCCTGCTGCCTTTGGGCTTTTAGAGCATATGATATATAGGGCAGCATGCTAGAAGCTGATGCAGAAGGGAGCAATGCCAGATTTAGGGTGAAAACAAAATAAGAAAATTCCTTCCAGTAGCATCTTGAGACCAACTACCGTATTTTCCGGAGTATAAGACGACTGGGCTTATAAGACGACCCCCAACTTTTCCAGTTAAAATATAGAGTTTGAGATATACTCAACCACAGATTCTCCACCCGGCGTATAAGACGACCCCCGACTTTTGAGAAGATTTTCCTGGATTAAAAAGTAGTCTTATACGCCAGAATATACAGTAATTTGTTCTTGGTATGAGCTTTCGTGTGCATGCACACTTCTTCAGATACACTGAAACAGAAGTCACCAGACCCTTATATATAGTGAGAGAGTGGGGAGGGGTATTACTCAGAAGGGTGGTGGGAATGGGTGATTGGCTGATAGGTGTGGAAAACCTGTTGACGACTGCAATTGGTCTTACAGGAAAAGGCAAGGGGTGAGATGGCTAAAGATAGCTTTGTCATGTATAATGAGATAAGAATCCAATGTCTTTGTTCAGACCAGGTCTCTCCATGGTTTTAAGTTTGGTAATTAGTTGCAATTCAGCAACTTCCTCTTTCCAGTCTATTTTTGAAACTCCTTTGTAGTAAAACAGCTACTTTGAGAGCTGACGGGGTGAATAATAACAATACTCGTATTTATACGAATACCTACTCAAAGTTAGACCCCGGTCAGGCAGGCAGTTAAGTTGCCACAACTGTGACATAGTGCGTTGAAAGCATGCACTTCTAGCAAGAGGGCGCCAAATAAATATTTACAGTGCCAAATTTTGTCCTCACTCAGGGCACCGTATTACCAGAGTCCGCCCCTGAAGGGAGACTTCCAATAATCAGGGGTAAACGTCACAGAGGCGAAGTTGGTACAGTGACAAGTTGCATTGCAAGGGGGCTGGACTAGATGATTCTTGATACCCCTTCCAACTCTATGATTCTAAGTTTCCCCCTTCCAGCTTTGACTTTAAAAGGTATGAGCAGGTGTCCTTAGAGCCGGCGCCGGGAACGTATTGCCCTCCTCAAGCTGCCGAATTACAGTCCCATCATGCTTGATTGCTGGAGAGCCAGTGTTGTGTAGTGGTTAAGAGCAGTAGACTCGTAATCTGGTGAACCGGGTTCGCATCTCCGCTCCTCCACATGCAGCTGCTGGGTGACCTTGGGCTAGTCACACTTCTCTGAAGTCTCTCAGCCCCACTCACCTCACAGAGTGTTTGTTGTGGGGGAGGAAGGGAAAGGAGAATGTTGAGCCGCTTTGAGACTCCTTCGGGTAGTGATAAAGCGGGATATCAAATCCAAACTCTTCTTCTTCTTCTTCTGGCCCTGCTTGCTAGGCCTGGTGGGAGTTTTAGATGACTTGGGGCCATTGTATGGGGGCGAATATTGCCTAATCTGTATGGTATACCACTTGCACACAAATAGCTAGCTTCCCAGCCGCCTCGTAGAGCGATTGGCGATGCCCCCTAGGACTGGAAAGCTTTTAGCTCACAAACGCAGTGTGTTCAGCTCTGTCAGAGGCCTATTGTAACTGAGGCCAGATCATAGTATTGTAGGGTTGTGGGAAGTCTGTTCAGCCCTCTCCTTAGAAACACCGAGAACCTCTGTACCCAAACACTTAAATTATGTTCATTTCTGATTATTATTTTCATCATAATCAGCTGTTGGTGGGGCCAGGCCAGAATGTAAGTGGTAGCATTCAGATTCCAAAATGAGAGAGCACTGCCGTGTTTCGAAGACATCAAGCAAGCACGCCAGAGATCAAGTAGAAGCTGCAAATTGCTATCTGTAATATAGCTATTAGATGTAGTGGAATGTGAAACAGTAGTATTCAGTCACCGCTACTTGGGTGGAGAGAATATAGCATCCTTTTACTCGTGGGTAGGCAAACTAAGGCCCGGGGGCCGGATCTGGCCCAATCAACTTCTAAATCCGGCCCGCAGACGGTCCGGGAATCAGCGTGTTTTTACATGAGTAGAATGTGTCCTTTTATTTAAAATGCATCTCTGGGTTATTTGTGGGGCATAGGAATTCGTCCGCCCCCCAAAAAATATATAGTCTGCCCCCCACAAGGTCTGAGGGACAGTGGACCGGCCCCCTGCTGAAAATTTTTGCTGACCCCTGCTCTTACTAAAGGAGTTTATTGATGTTTCCCCGCTACAGGATAGCTCAGTACAAGGATGGAGAATTGTTAGAGCATGAGACTGTTAATCTCAGGGTTGTGGGTTCGAGTCCCATGTCAGGTGAAATCTCCCTGCATTGCAGCAGCTTGAACCAGGCCCTCATGGTCCCTTCCAACTCTACAATTCTGTGATTCTCTGAAATGCGAGGCCCGTATCACACCAGGGAAGCATTCAAGAGCCTGTTTTAGCTTCTGATGTTGCTCTTTCTGCCTCTCTAGGAAGCGGGACATTCATATTGCTGGCGCACCTGAGCCTCAGATGGGGCAACACACAGCATCTTCGGCAGCAGGTCCAGACAGGGCTGGTGACTATTTGGGGCCTCAGGTGAGTTTCCAATGAGCTGTGCGTTTGTTTCAGAGGCAGCGATGAGTTTGAGCCGATTCCACGATGCATCACCTCGACTCGTGTGCCTGCAGCCAGGAGAGTCTGATGGAATTGCCAATGAATGCTGTTCTGGGGTTAACAGTGTTGATGGAACTGAATGTAAAAAATCAAAGCACTGCATTTTTTTAAAAAAAGGCTTTTAAAATCCAGTCACTTCTTACCGATTGATTTCCTCTTCAGCCTATGGCTACGGCTCCTGCTATGATCCCACACAGTGGTGGGCTGCATTTATGCTATGATTTTGCACAAGCACAGAAATACAAGTAGGGGGTTGGACTTCCTGAGAATCTTAGCCATCATAGAACATGATAGAACGTTGCTTTTTTAAAATCACAAAGAAGAAACAAATTTCTAGCCCTTATAGTTGCCAAGATACGTTTGACAGTGCGTGGACAATGCCTGTTTAAAATCAGAGTTGTTCTTTGGTACAATTTTCAGTGGCGGTGGCAGGGCTCCAGTTTTCTTCAAAGGTTCTTATCCCTCCCAGAAGCAACATATTATCTGTAACAGTAAAAATGCTGAATAAATTACACACAATCAGATGGATTTGCTTAGTTTGTTCGGGTTGCATTCTCTGGTACAGGATTTTTGATTTTTAAATGCATTTCACACAGCTTTCCCCACGACTTATTTCCATGCCAGAAATGGCTTTTTTTCTCCTATATTTGTGTTTTATTAGGCTGCTGTTGAAACACAAGACCAGGGTCACCTAAAATGTGGCAGTTGCGAAGCTGCAGGCACTGTCAGCTGTTATCCGAGGCCTAGGAAGGCTCTGGTTGCTTCTGCGTAATGATGAACTCCATTTCCAATATGTTCTATTATCTCTGCTGTTCTCAGGTTGGGGCTCTTCCTCTTCCTACGGATCCTGAAGGAGGGGCATGACAGGCGATTCAACGGCGTCAGAGAAAACTCAGGCACTTTCTTCCTATACTGGACAATGCAAGGTGAAGGTGTAGATAGTTTGGAACTGAAACCTATATCCCCTCACCAGTGAAATTTGGCCAGAAGCATTGAACAAGTTAACTTTCGCATGCTTAGTGTACCATGTGATTTCTTTCCGGGCTCAAGGAGCTGGTTCTACTAACCTTGAAAGCCCTAATGAGTACTGCAATGCGCTCTACGAGGGGCTACCTTTGAAAGTGAGTCGGAAACTACAACTAATCCAGAATGTGGCTGCTAGACTGGTGACTGGGAGTGACTGCCAGGACCATATAACACCGGCTTACTTTGGGTCCCAGAACGTTTCTGAGCACAATTCAAAGAGTTGGTCCTTTAAAGCCTTCAACAGGCCTGGCCCTGTATACCTGAGGGAGCGTCTCCATCTTTCAGCCCGGACACAGATCTAGCTCTGAAGGCCTTCTGGCTGTTAAATTCATTGCGAGAAGTGAGGTTACAGAGAACCAGGCAGAGGGCCTTCTCAGTAGTGGCGCCCGCCCTGTGGAACGCCCTCCCATCAGATATCAAGGAAATAAACAACGATTTGACTTTTAGAAGTCATCTGAAGTACAGTGGTATCTCGGGTTACATACGCTTCAGGTTACCGTATTTTCCGGCGTATAAGACGACTGGGCGTATAAAACAACCCCCAACTTTTCCAGTTAAAATACAGAGTTTGAGATATACTTGACCGCAGATTCTCCACCCGGCGTATAAGACGACCCCGACTTTTGAGAAGACTTTCCTTTATTAAAAAGTAGTCTTATGCGCCAGAAAATACAGTACATACGCTTCAGGTTACTCCGCTAACCCAAAAATAAAGCTTCAGGTTAAGAACTTTACCTCAGGATAAGAACAGAAATCGTGTTGTGGTGGCGCAGCCCCATTAGCTAAAGTGGTGCTTCAGGTTAAGAACAGTTTCAGGTTAAGAACGGACCTCCGGAACGAATTAAGTACGTAACCAGAGGTACCACTGTATAGGGAAGTTTTTAATGCTTGACGTTTTACCGTGCTTAATGTCTTTAATTCGTTGGAAGCCACTCAGAGTGGCTGGGGCAACCCAGTCAGATGGATGGCATGTAAATGATAAATTATTATTATTATTATTATTATTATTATTATTATTATTATTATTATTGCTTAGGTCCAGTAACCCTTGTTAGGAGCTGCTTGCTGTAATATGGACCTTCCTGGGAATTCAGATCAAATTCCGAGGCCACCTCAGGATAGCCCCTGGGTGAATGCAAGATGTTTTTTTGTTTGGAATGGTCTTCTCATCAAGATCCATCAGTCTCCCTCTGTGCCTTTTCCTTAACCAGTGGAAGTCACTATTGCTTTGATGGGCTTTTAATGTACAATGTCTTTTCATTCCCTTGCTGCTGACTTTTCAGTGCTTCACATCTTTTAGCTTCACCCTAGTTGTCGTTTCTCTTAGCGGTGCTTGTCTTTAACAGTCAGAAGCTAGAACTGAGCAGGACTTGCATCAATCAATGGGTCTAGTGCGCCTTAATATTCTGGGGGGCACCTTCCAGTTGGTTAGCAGAAGAGGGGTGGGGTGGGGGGAACCTGTGCCCAAGCAGTCGCATTTATTCAGATCGCAGAATTTAGCTTACAGAACATATCAAAAGACATAGGATGCACTTGAACATACACAAACCAGGCCTTTGCTAATGGGACTTTGGACATTAAGGTGGAATGTGATGACATTTTAAGAGGAAGAAAAGATTATACATTTTTAGGTGCCAGGCAAAAACGTTCCTTTTTAACCAGGCCTTTGGTTGATTTGATTGACATCCTATGCCCTTTTAAAATGTGGGTTTTTTTGGGGGGGGTTATTGGGTTGTTGTTTTTATTTTGAGTATATATTTTGTGGTTTTATATTTTGATTTTGTTTTGTGAACTGCCCTGAGAACTCTGGGTATAGGATGGTATATACAGGTAACTTCAATAAATAATAATATTTCTGGGCGCAGCTGCTAAGTTACAGGCCTACAGCACAATTCTACTCAGGAGTAAGATGGAACTTGCTCCCTAGTAAGTGTGCAGTCTTGTCTGTCCTGTTGTTTTTGCAAATGTATGCAGCCTAATCTATTCTGGCTTCATGTTTTGACAGGTATATGGGTGTTTGTAACATTGCTTCCCACTCTGTTGCTGAACCTGGAGAAACACCAGAAGCCTCTTGGATTCTGGGACTATTTTGGATGGAGCATTTGGGCCGTGGGGTTTGTTACAGAGGCCATAGCTGACCAACAGAAGTGGCATTTCAGAAGCAACCCTGATAACGCTGTGAGTAATGGCTGTGAGGTTCTCTGCTACATTATACTTGGCTTTAGGGAGCCCTTGACTTTTTTTTTTTATAAAAAAGACAATGCTGGTAGTCATACCTCATGTTGCATACGTTCGAGATGCGCACTCCCACACCCCGGAAGTGTTTTCCGGAGCACCCGTGACCACCGGATGTGCAGAACGCTTCTGTGCACTTCGTGCATGCGCAGAAGCACTCAAATCGCGCGACTTCCAGGTTTTCAGGTTTTTTTATGTGCGTTCAAGTTGCGTGTGTAACCCGGGGTTCCACTGTATAAGGTATTTGTGAGCAAATGCCACCCCACCCCAGTGGGGACGCGGGTGGCGCTGTGGGTTAAACCACAGAGCCTAGGGCTTGCTGATCAGAAGGTTGGTGGTTCAAATCCCCACGATGGGGTGAGCTCCCGTTGCTTCGGTCCCAGCTCCTGCCCACCTAGCAGTTCGAAAGCACGTCAAAAGTGCAAGTAGATAAATAGGTACCACTCTGGCGGGAAGGTAAACGGTGTTTCCGTGCGCTGCTCTGGTTCACCAGAAGCGGCTTTGTCATGCTGGCCACATGACCCGGAAGCAGAGTATTGTCATTAATCTGCTTAGCTGAGTGGATTTCATCACTTACCCCATAATGGCTATTACTCTCCTAAGGTGGTAGCCCCACTCTGAGGGATCGTAGGTAAGACATGGGTGGAAAATCCAACAGAATGGTTGGGGTAGGTTCTATAGGGAGAGATGCAACATGGGACACAGGATCTCAGTGCTCACAGGCAGGAGGAGTTTGTACACTAGGACCAGACCATATCATTACTGAGGAGGCATGTTTAGTCGTTCTCTGAAGACTATCCCTGTCTGCGGGTCTGGTCCTGACCAGAATGATACAGGTGTCAACAAGGGTGCCCCACATGACTTTAAGGTGCTGTTGTGCAATGCCAGCTCAATGATTCGCAAGACCGCTGCCATCCAAGACTTGATTGTGGATGGAGGAATTGACCTCACATGCATAACAGAGACTAGATGTACAACTCAACTGGTGATGTAACACAAGAGGAAAATAAATCTAAAGGTAGACATGGTTCCAACTTCTTTACTGTTCTTACATTAATAATAGCTTGCAGAGCCACCCAATTAAAGCTTGGGCTAAGAGACAACATACTTGTATCTCTATACTGAAATACCTTTTCCTTAATGTATGATGTCTAAGAGTCCAATTAGGAAAAGCTATGTTCTCACAAAAAAGGACACTTCATTAGGCAGAATCTTGCTTTGGAAATCTTAGCCTATCAAGCACAGGGAGTTTGGCGCTTAGTGATAACAGCAATCCTGCTAATAGGGATGCTAGCTTTGGAACTGGCAATGCATATTAGTTGCTGAAGGTAGCTGGGCAGGGAAAGAGATCCTGCTTAGTATGTGGGTATTCATTGGTATTGATTTGGATAAGCCAACTGAATTCTGCACATACATTCAACTACTGTGGTACCTCTGGTTAAGAACTTAATTCGTTCTGGAGGTCCGTTCTTAACCTGAGGTACCACTTTAGCTAATGGGGCCTCCCGCTGCCACCGCGCGATTTCTGTTCTCATCCTGAAGCAAAGTTCTTAACCCGAGGTACTATTTCTGGGTTAGCGGAGTCTGTAACCTGAAGTACCACTGTAGTGAATTTCTTTTGTAATTGGAACCAGCTATGTAATTACGCTGCACAATAATTAAAAATTGTTTTTTAACATTAGCGGCTGTTTCTTTAATACAAAAGGAACTGAGTCAGCGGCCTACAATGAATCGACAAAACCTGCATGACTCATGCAACCTTTTTCACCTACATATGTCTGTATACAGGTGATACTCGAAAAATTAGAATATCATGGAAAGGTTCGTTTCTTTCAGTAATTCAACTTAAAAGGTGAAACTAATATATGAGATAGACTCATGACATGCAAAGCGAGATATGTCAAGCCTTTATTTGTTATAATTGTGATGATTATGGCGTACAGCTGATGAGAACCCCAAATTAACAATTTCAACTTTGGGGTTTTCATCAGCTGTGCGCCATAATCATCACAATTATAACAAGCAAAGGCTTGACATATCTCGCTTTGCATGTCATGAGTCTATCTCATATATTAAACTCCAGTAGCTAATGAAAACAATTGCTTACATAAATGGACTTTTCCACAATATTCTAATTTTTCGAGTTTCACCTGTATATAGAGTGGTCATTGATTGTGTGTGGTGTGGGTTAGTTGGTTAGTGAAAGCTGGTAGTGTTGGTGTGTGTAAAAGCTGTTGGTCGTGGTTGGAGAAGACTATTTTTAAGAATAAAAGCAGCATTCTGCAAAGTACTTTCTCAAGGACTCTTTGTGCCGACTAGGGTCCGAGGACCAGGCAAAGGTCAGAACCTTTTCCTTTTCAAACACTGATACACTTTTTATTTTAAAATCTCCCTAGGGGAAGTTTATCCAGAGTGGCCTATGGGCTTACAGTCGTCACCCCAACTACCTGGGCGAGATCTTGCTGTGGACAGGACTCTTTGTGTCAGCCACCCCAGTACTACGTGGCTGGCAATACTTCAGTGTCACCTCACCGCTGCTGGTGTGGTTCTTGCTCAGTTTTGTCAGTGGGATTCCAATCCTCGAAAAAGCAGCCATGAAGAGATGGGGGAAAGAGGCCGCGTTTCAGGCTTACTTGCAGAAGACTCCCGTGCTGTGGCCTATCAGCTTGAAGTGATCAGAGAAATGCCAGCCACCACTTTGGGACATTGAACACAAAACAGCTGTAGCACGGAGACCATTTTAAATTGTACACAGCCGTGGCGTTTGTGTTTAGCTCCCAGGCTGTTCTTACGCAACGGCTTAAACCAGGTGTTTTCAACCTTTCCGAGTCCACGGCTCCCTCGAGATTCTTTTTAAGGCTCCCCTGTGGGGAAACGTGCTCCGGGCTGCAGGAGCCCAGTTGTGTCACCCCTTGCCTGCAGAGCTGGCAGCCCCTCACCCCTTTTCGAACACTCTCCCTTCTGGAGTGTTCCCTCAGCCGCTCCTGGTCTCTGAGCCGCCCCCCCCGTCCCAGAGATGTTCCTCCTCATGCCCAGGGGCCTGGGAAGAGGATGCTCCCAGCCTTAGCAGCCCAAGAGACAGGCCAAAGGTGAACATGAGGCCGACAACTTACCGTAACTCACCTTGAGAGGCAGCCGTGGGCACTACTAGGCCTGCATGGAGGAAAGGCTCCCCTTCGGCGCTGGGCACTCAGCTCCCAGGCAGGTATAGCACACAGCAAGCACAAGAAAGGCCAGTGTGGCATCTGCCTGGCTGGGCTCTGTAACCCAACTTGCTTGCTTACTTCGAGGCCACCTCAGCTCCTGGCAACCAGCACCCCCTGACCACCCCCAAAGGTACAATTTGCATGGGGAGATTGTAGCCACAACCGCTGCAACAAGCAGCTGCGCAAGCTTTTGGGAGGCAGAGACGCAAGAGGGCATCAGAGGAGGGAGGGATGGAAAGAGGGACAGAGGCCCATGGTGCCCGACTATCATTCTAGACACCCCAGGATGCCACAGCACACTGGTTGAAAACCACAAGCTTAACCAAAGCCTGTGTTTTATGTGGTAAAAGCTCCACAACTTTGTGCTGTAAGGTGGTATACGCAAATCGCTTGTCATGCAGAGGCAGCCACTGACCTGGGTGGCTTAACATCTGGCCCTCCAGATGTTGGAGTCCCAGTTCCCACCAGCATGGTCTGTAGTTGGGGAAGATGGGAATTGTAATCCAATAATTTAGAGGGCCCAAATTGCTAAGGGGGCCACTGTGAACGCTACCCCTCGGAGCAGTTACTTCATATGCGCCCTTCCTCAGGGAACAAGTGCCAGTGTTTCAGCACGCAGAGTAGTCGGTTAGTTATCGTTACATCAGTAGCATTTCCCTCGTTGCCCCGGAACAGAAATGTCTGGCATAAAACACTTAATCTGAGATTAGAAGGCAGTGCTGGTCTTTTAGCTTCAATTACATAAAGTAGCTGGAAGGCTTTGCTCTCTTCTTGGTAAGTGGGTGCCCCTTGCCTAGCTGCCTGAGGCGTTAATCCCAATAATCCAGTGTACGGAGAAAAGAGATCATAGCCAGTAAGTTCACCTTTTGTAGAAGGAAGTATGAATATAACCTGCCAAAGCTGGGTTAGCAGCAGATAACACACCAGCTATGGCAGAGCCATTCTGCCCGTGTCCAACTTTGTAGAAAAGTCAACATTCGCTTTTGTATTTTTATGTAAAGCCACACTTATAAAACCTCCGGCTTTGATAAAGCTGTACTGCAGGTAATTAGAGTTTGTTCCAGCAACTGCAGAGAATTAGGTATTGCCCTCTACCCCTTGAAATCTGTATTCTGACAGGCAGGGCATGCTTTTAGATAGAATTTTTTTTGCAGCAGTCTCTTCAGACTGAAAATTTTGAGTAAAGACTTGTTGCTTCTCACTCAGCCTTGCTACATTTTAGTATACAGTCCTTGCTTTATTATTATTATTATTATTATTATTATTATTATTATTATTATTATTTATATACTGCCCTATACCTAGAGGTCTCGAGGCAGTTCAAAATCAAAATATAAAACCACAAAATATATGAAATAAAAACAACAACCCAATACTCCCCCCCACCCCCATTTTAAAAGGGCTCTAGGTAAAGGTAAAGGTACCCCTGACCATTAGGTCCAGTCGCGGACGACTCTGGGGTTGCGCTCATCTCGCTCTATAGGCCGAGGGAGCTGGCGTTTGTCCGCAGACAGCTTCTGGGTCATGTGGCCAGCATGACTAAGCCGCTTCTGGTGAACCAGAGCAGCACACAGAAACGCCATTTACCTTCCCGCCAGAGTGGTACCGTCGCAGGGATTTGAACCGCTGACCCTCTGATCGGCAAGCCCTAGGCTCAGTGGTTTACACCACAGCACCACCCACATCCCAAAAGGACTCTAAACTAGTGCAATTAACTGAGGAAGGAATCTCCAGCTGTGAGGGTAAAATACTGTCGGAGGAAGTAGGATTGGAAGAAACTGGATTTGCTTTCATTGCTGCTGGGTTTTGGTTCTGTGTAACATTCTTCCCAAAATATGCTATCTGCTCTTACTGCACACAAGGTGGAGCTAGAAAGCAGGACCGCCAGCAATAAAAATTTAGACCAGACCAAATTTCTATTGAGTCTAGTATCATTAAGTCTCCAACCATAGCCTGTGAAATTCAAGCAGTGACATGATAAGCATGGGCAGTTTATTTCCTCTGATCAAGACTGAATTTATCAATAGGAACTTATAGCACTCGGTAATTCTTCCCTTCATAAACCTATTTTTTAAAAGTTAGTGTCTATCTCCATATTTTGTGGCAATAAATTCCATAAGATACATCTATGAAGTAAACTATGATTGACCCGAAACTGTAATTCAAGCCCATTTGAAGTGCCAGAAGTTCTTATTTAACATATACCTCTTTGCTGTCTCTCCTATCCTGTTTGTACTCAAGAAATCTGAGCTTCGTTGCAAAAGTGGCTTGAACCCCAAGTCATTTTAGTTGCACTTTTCTACCTCCCAGGATACAGTGTTTGTGTGGGAGATGAATATTCCTAGTTATTTTTAACTGTGGCTGCAACATACTATTTCTTTACTTTTTTTCTATCACCTTTCCCCTGCTACAGCATACGGTAGTTGTTTTCTACCGTAACCTCAAGATAACTATAACTACCAAGGAGAATGCATTTGTATGAGAAGTTCAAGGTTTCTGGCTATACATCCATTACTTTGCACTTCTACTGAATGTGATCTCTCCTTCTGTTGCCCTTGTGCCTAGTTTCAAGGGATCAATTTTGGTGATTCTTTAGTCTAATTTGGAGTTAACCTGCAAACTTGGATCTCTCACCCACCCAAACTCTAGGCAATATTTGAGCAAATTAGTAAATGTCCAACAGCAGATCCTATGGGGACTATTTTTTCCCCCTTCTCATTGCAAAAACAGGCCATTTATTTCTGCCAGTTTCCTGTTGATCCTTGTTCTTTGGTTTAAATGTTGAGGGCTTAAAAATGCGTTCCGCTTCCATTAACATTCTGAGCAACAGAACACAGAGCAGATATCCATCTGTTATAGGAAGCAGAGAACACTTCGAAGTAAAGATTGGGGAATGTAGCTTATAAGTTAACCTTAGTTCAACATGTCATTCCAGAAACAGAGCAAGATGATCTAGGAGTTTTAATATTTCTAGTTATTGAGAAGGTTCCACATAACAAAAAATAACTGCATTAACTCAAGTGATTTGTCTACAGTTGTTTTAATGATAAAGGACAGTTTGCACTGAACAGCAACAAACATAGGCTGGAAAAATGTGGTTTTCCTAATCAAGCCTTTTTCAATGAGATACAAGAATTGCAGGTGTTCTTTCCATTTATTCCCATCTTCCAGTGCTCTGAACGTGGTACGATGACAATGGCCATCGAGAATCAATGGGTTGGTTGACATAATGCTAAACCATGGTTTGGTTTAGTGCTTATGTCATAAAGCCAGAAGGACTTTGATGGTGTTTACATTCTCTTTTAAAGAATCATGGCTTGTGACATACAAGCCAGAGATTGTGGTTTAAAACAAACTGGTTAGTTAAACAAGCCAGCTTCAAAACCCATGGCTTGAAGTTTATTTGTTTAGAAACAGAACAGAATTTATTTTCTGCTACAATCATATGCAACAAGCCATGATTCTGGAAAATGAAAGTAAATGCTAGCAAAGTCCTTTCTCCTGCCCACCCAGGAGGAGGAGCACAGGAGCCCCCAGTTTTTCTTGGGCGCTTTGCTTGTGCTAAACCATGGTTAAAATGTTATGTGCAAACAGGAAAGTTCAAAACTATTAATCTGATGGGCTGGCAACACTGCTGCATTTGGGGGTGACACTGAGCATTGCAAACATTAACCTGAAAATTGACACACTTTATGGAAATACAATTCAATAAACCGCAAAACAATATGGGTCGTGTTAAAATACAATTTAACTTTTTTTGATGGGCCACAACACAAAATAAGATACTCTTGCAAAATCAGTGATGTGTTTACAAGTATTGGTAAGACAAATCTTTGTGGGAAGGACTAAATTGGTTGAGTCTTCCATTGCATCTCACAAACAAACAACACATTCATCTTCTATCCATTAAATACCCTGCTAAAAGCCCAGGATTTTACAAAAAATAAATACAAGGGTAAAACCAGACTGCTATGGCTACAACATGACCAAAACGTTTCCACACTTAACACATGCTTTTACCAGCAATCTAGGCAGTTAAAATAATCCAAGCCAGGTTTCTGAAAGGTTGCAGGTGAAGATTAAGATGCTTGATTAAGATCCTGATGTTTACTCTGTGCCCTCCTCTGGTGCACAAGGCAGAACCTCAAGTATGCACTATGGAACACTGGGTTTCCATTTTTCACATGGCATCTGAGTTTACTCACTTAAAAGTCATTGGTTTCAATAAAGAGAGACTAACCAGGAAAGTTCGTATGCACAGCACTCATTCCCCCAAGGATTACAGCTGTTCTTTGAAACAAGGAAGATTACTGCTGGTGCAAAAAAATGTATCATTTCCAACCACAATGCACAACTGAAACAATAATGGGGTGCTTTGAACAGGTGGAGATAATGTCTGAGCTACAGAAAACATTTTAAAAAGAACTTTTTGCAGTTTCCCTATTTATATAGGGGTCTGCTAGTTATTTCTCATAAATGTAATATGGCAATAGATACTATACACTGCAGAATAAAAATAAAGTCTCTAACTGAAAATGGTATACAGTTGATCCTAGTACGCAATGTTGCTAGGAACAAGCGAAGGAACAATTTCGGATTTTATTGCAGCTGTTCATAATCGGACCGCAGGATGATGTTCAGTATAGAACCATGCTTCATTTCAGCATTGGAGAGGCAAAAAAGTTACCCTGGCGTCCAATGCTTGTTGCAGATTTGCTTTTGCTTGCAAATCTAGGGGAAAAGAAAGGGAAAGACTCAGCATGAAATGGGTTTCAGTATCCTAGCATTTGCTTTGGTGGATGAGCACGTTTGAGCGAACAATGACTATTTCTGCACCCACATTTTCACTTTTCTTGAGCACTTAATAACTCATTTGCCATTAATGCTGAAAATGCCCAATGGAAATTCTGCAGATTTTCAAAGTACTTGAGCAGATACAGCCCAAGACAAGATTAGTACAAGTAATAATCTTCTTTACATATATTGCCTTCTCACACCAACCCCACCCAATTGATGTTGCCAACATTTTGGGGGGTATGCAGCTGTCTCCAGGAGTCATGATTACCGTATTTTTCGCTCCCTAAGACGCACCTAGTTTTTAGAGGAGGAAAGGGGGAAAGCCGTTTTTTTGAGGATCAGCTGAAAGTGGTGCAGCTTTTTCAAAGAGGAAAAGCCCTGTTTTTATGGGGTTCAACTCACAGTTCTGCAGCTTCTAGTCCTACAGCCATTTCTACAGTTTCCAGACAGATAATCTAATCAGCCAGTCACATGTTGCTGGGGAAACAAACAGCCTCCCTCTGCATTCAACAATGGAGGCCTGGGCAAGGGGGCGGGGCTGGAAAGGGAGCCTTATCTCTCTCCCGATCACTTGCTGAACAGCTGTTCAGCGGCTTCCTTTCAACACCCCCTTCTCTCTTTGTAAAAAAAAGAGCACAATCTGCTTTTGGCCCCTAGGCAATTCGGCTCCAGGGACCATGCATTCGCTCCATAAGACACACAGGTATTTCCCCTTACTTTTTAGGAGGAAAAAGGTGCGTCTTATGGAGCAAAAAATACGATGCCTCCAGGCTGGCCACTTTGATAAAGCTGGAACAAATGGGATTGTGAATTGCAGTTCCCTAGCAACTGGGCTACTTTGCCTTTTCCTAGCTACAGCAAAACTAGCTAGAGGCAGATGCACAGGAGAGCAGCTGTGGTACCCCGTCTTATGTTCAAGACCCGTACCCAAGCCAAATACCATCGCTCCCTTATGAGCAGCCTCAAGCACTGCAGTCAACTTTGCTTGAAGGCAAGTGGTGGTTCTTTCAGAACATTACACTCTAGACATGGATCAACTATTCACTTTGTTTTACTCATTGCCAGCTTGTTTTGCCCGATTCCAGATCACCCCGTCATCTGCTTGAAACAAGCTACAGCACTCCTCAGCAACAATACTTTGTGTCTATTGCCGAGCTAAACTGATGGCTACAATGACACTGCTAGAGTCTTGGAGCCCTTTCTAACATGCAGGAAAATGCTTTGTCTGCAAGGCCAAGGAAGCAACAGCCCAACTTACTTGGGTGTGTTTTTGCTGAATGTAGACCTGACCCTCTGGGAGAGCGAACTGCTTGAAGGGGTCTTTACCATTTGTTGCTCTGGAGTGGTGAGTGGTCCCAACATGCTCACTTTGAAGCAAGAAGACACAAACATAGCACCGTAGTTAGCATTCTTAATCAGCAGTATCTTAGATAAAGTAGTTTCAGCCTTAGAGACGTATTTGTGAACAGTCTGAAGGAACTAATAATAAACAATTTTAAGAGGTAGCATTTCTCATTCTGGTTGCTATTGCCTAGTTCATGAGGGGGTGAAGTCACCCTCTTCTGAGTTGAAAAGAATGAGGCACAAGGTATACCACCCTACTATTCAGGCTGCCACTAAGATATACTGTATGTCCCCAACAGCCCACCAATGCTATGCGATTTTCTGCCAAAGAATTTCAGCTTTTGCAACAATGAAGCACAGTTTCTAGAGATTCAAGTAGCATAACCAGTTCTCCTAATCAAACACAGTCCCAGAATGTAAAAGAAGAGTGTTGTCTCTGGAAACAGCAACCCTATGTCAAACCCTGCTCTGTTTAATGCACGGCCAGCCTTTCATATATTGGACTCCAACTCACATCCGTATGGCCAACTGTCAGGGATGAGAGTTGTAGCCAAACAACATCTGGAAAGCCCCACATTGGCCACCCCTACAATGCACTGCAACAGAAATGCATAATGTGATGGTTTTGGGACCTGCTCCTCAGCACTGGCTGCCAGCCGACAGGGAAAAGCACAATATGATGTTGCTATGTATTTCCTTTACAGTAAGGTAAAAAAACGTAAGGTAAAGGACCCCTGGAAAATTAAGTCCTGTCATCTCGCTTTTCAGGCTGAGGGAGCCAGTGTTTGTCCACAGACAGCTTTCTGGGTCATGTGGCCAGCAGGACTAAACTGCTTCTGGCGCAATAGGACACAGTGACAGAAGCCAGAATGCGCAGAAACGCCGTGTCCCCTTACAGTATGTTGCAGGCAAGAGGAGACTGAATTCAACATGGAGTTGCCATTTCTGGCAGGAGCATCACATTCTGAGGCATATCTAATCACACACTGCAGCTTTTTGCTCCAAGAATATGCATTTAGGATGATGTAGCCTCAGGTTTTAGCACTGCAGGGATGACCAAGAATGAACTGAAGAAAAGGGGATTGTAGGCAGGAGTTAAATGGACAAAAGGTAACATTAGCACAACAGCCTGAATAATTATTAAAACCAATATCTGGCACTAAGAAATGAAAAGCCTAGGTTGTTTGTTGAAAGGACCACTTTTCTTTTAATTCCCAATGGGTAGCCATTAAATAGGGCATGATTACCTTTAACATCTGGTGTGCAGGGTGTGGAGTAGGCATTTGAGTTTTCAATGATATGTGCTGGTTCAATGTTTTCCTGTTCCACCATCATGAACTGACTCCAATATTCCACAGGCAAGCAGATCAGCCGCTCCACCACCTACAGAAGCACACTGGCAATGTGACTCACCCCTCTTTCAGAATAGCATAGACAAATACCAGCAGTGCAATTGATATATTTTGGC
This sequence comes from Lacerta viridis, assembly GCA_900245905.1. Classification (NCBI taxonomy): domain Eukaryota; kingdom Metazoa; phylum Chordata; class Lepidosauria; order Squamata; family Lacertidae; genus Lacerta; species Lacerta viridis. The sequence goes on from OFHU01001029.1 coordinate 667,775, forward strand.
TGCCAAAAGTTTACATTCTGCCTCAATTTACACTGCTGACCTACCTTGGGTTGCCTTTTTGTATCCTGCAGTAGTGTCATGGGTTCGGGATCTGGCACAGCATGACCAACAATTGTAGGTCCAAAGACCTTGGACAAGTTGGAGACATCCATTTTTGTATCTGGAGATTGAGCCACTCTAGACAAACAGACAGAGCATTTGTGTAAAGCAAGCCTGCCATTCTTCTTGGTTCATAAGCCCATTGGTTATTAGTTTTTTAACTCATTCCCCCACGCCAACAGAATTATACCATTTTTTCCACACTAACTCTTCCAGAATCTATATCCCAAGTGGACTCACCTCTGGAGGTGTATCATAAGGAAAGCCAGAGTGTCTCGGTTAGCCTGCGGGAGCTCCCCAACTGTTTGATACATGGCTGCCACACTATTGTCTTCATCAACTATTTCTTTAAACAAAACAAAACAAATAGCATTTCTATGACTGCTTTCAACATATCAATAGGGTTTCATTAAGAGACAGGACACAAGTTGTGTTGTGCCTCATGTGTTATTACCGTATTTTTCGCTCCATAAGACACACTTTTTTCCTCCTAAAAAGTAAGGGGAAATGTCTGTGCGTCTTATGGAGCGAATGCATGGTCCCTGGAGCTGAATTGCCCAGGGACCAAAAGAAGATTGAGCTTTTTCTTTTACAAAGAGAGAAGGGGGTGTTGAAAGGCTGCCGCTTTACAGCTGATCAGCAACATGTGACTCGCTGATTAGATTATCTGTCTGGAAACTGTAGAAAGGGCTTTGAGCTGCTCCTTTTGCAAATGGGTCTTTTCTCCTTTGCAAAAGCAGCAGCACAACAACTTTGAGCTGCTCCTTTTGCAAATGGGGCTTTTCTTCTTCCAAAAGAAGATGCACAACTTTGAACTGATCCTCAAAAAGGGGGGCTTTCCCCCTTTCCCCCTCAAAAAACTAGGTGTGTCTTATGGTCAGGTGCCTCTTATGGAGCGAAAAACACGGTAAATACAAAGCAACAGGAGTGACCATCACTATCAAATCAGTAGAATGTCCCATCTCAATATTGGGAAAGGGAAGATTTATTGAAATAGACAACTCAACTGGAATTTTCCTGACTACTGTAACATCTACAGAACAAAGACAAATGAGACAGAAAAACCTATCTGCTATGTGTCGCCTAGTGCTCAACATGATGCATGGGGAAATTATTAGGGGAGTCAAACTACTCTATGACACTATCCCAATGAGGGTAGCACGCATAGGTCCAGCCTAGTTTATGTGCGCTGAACTGTGCTAGGAGCCAAATGAACCCATCAACTTATATTTGAAGACTTGCTGCAATACTGGGGTTTCTGTTGAGGAATTTTTTAAAAAAGGTAGCTTGCAACAGAGCGGATATAAAAGTGCTCCCTGCAACATGGTCTATTGCTTTCCTATTAGTATTGTATTAAGGTTTTTCATTACGCACAATAAAAAGTGAAACAAATGGAGAAGAATTAGCACACTAAAATGAGAGGGAAGAGCTTCTTTGAAAAATGGGTATCATCCCTTTGGGTGACATAACACCACTGGTAAGAAAAGAGGCTTCTAATAGTGTAATTATGTCCTTATTGTTATTGTCTTAAGGGCCTGTTATTTAAAACAGATTTTCAGTCAGACAAGTAGGAGGTTTTCCTACTGGATTTTTAGTCAGACAAGTAGGAGGTTATCAAAAAACAGAAGAAAAGTGAAACAAGAGATGGGAAGTGGTGTGTAGGAGGATGTTTGTGTCAGCTAGGCTAGGAGTGAAAAGTACCAGGTCACAGCAGTTGCTGTTTGGGTGAAATACTGTAATCAAATAAGTCCAGAATGGCATTACATTTGGGCAAATAATTCATTTGTGCCTGTTAGGTAAAGGTAAAGGGACCCCTGACCATTAGGTCCAGTCTTGTCCGACTCTGGGGATGCAGCGCTCATCTCGCGTTACTGGCCGAGGGAGCCAGCGTACAGCTTCCGGGTCATGTGGCAGCATGACAAACCAGAGCAGCGCACGGAAACGCCGTTCACCTTCCCGCCGGAGCGGTAACTATTTATTTACTTGCACTTTGACGTGATTTTGAACTGCTAGGTTGGCAGGAGCTGGGACCGAGCAACGGGAGCTCACCCCATCGCGGGGATTCGAACCGCCAACCTTCTGATCAGCAAGCCCTAGGCTCTGTGGTTTAACCCACAGCGCCACCCACGTCCCAAGTGCCTGTTACTCACTCTCAAAAAGCCAGTTCTAAGAGTTCCACTATCCAACCATCAATATCAGCTATAAAATATATTTCTGTTTGTCCCAGGTGCAACAACAGAGAATCAAATACAGTAGTTATCTTCCTTGTGATAGGGGATGACTACATATGATGAAAGACAGGGAGCCAGTGTTTTGTAAGCTTGCCCATTGAAGAAATGTCCATATCACTTGGGACAGCCATAATTCTTACCTGCTGCCTCCATAAAAGCCCTGTTGAGACGGAAGGTGAGGAGAGGCTCTTTCAGGTTGCGGAGGAAGTCTTTAAGGAGACCACACACAGCATGGATATCTTCCACCTTGCTAAGCAGGGGCACAGTCTTTCCTCGAAGGAATTTTTCCTTCAAATCTTTCACTGTACGATCACAACCAGAAATTCGGTAGAGGCCTGTCTGTTGAAAGAACAGTATGTTAACCTATGTTCAAAGTTTCTAGCTTTGGTGGACCCCACCTCCTAGTGCTTATGGATATGATCTTGATAACAGCACAAGCATTTTTTTTTATTTCAATGGCCGCAGACTTTCATAGGGCCCCAAAAGGTAGACAGTATATAATTCTCTTCATTCCAAATAAACAAGATGCACACTTTTCAAGTTCTTACCTCATGCAGCCCTCGCTGCTCAATCTCATTCACACAGTGAACTATGATGGAGGGGATCATGGGAGGCGTCAGAGATACAAAATCCATTAGAGCTCCCTGAAAAAGAGGAACACAGTGATTTTCCATCCATACCCGACTCCCTAGAAGTCTCACAAAAGAAAGATATTTTAAGAGAACAAAGGCACAGGTTTCAGGTCTTCCAACAGACAACTTGACCATAACCTACCTACAGAATCCTTGATGAAAAACAGCTCATAACTGCACTCCAGGAAAATAGGGAGCAAAATTGCTTTAAACTGATTTTTGCAACCAAGTGCCACAATCAAAATCTCAAGTGTAAATCCTACTATCGAATTCTGTTATATATCATAGTACAAATATGAAGAGATATGAGTATAAACCTGTGAAATCATTAGTGGTGGAGACACTACAAATGCTTGGAGAAACTTCATACATTTTCTGGCTGGTGTGAAGGATGTGTGCTTGTTAATAACACAGGTATAACAAAGATTCTACCACAGAGACATCACATTCTCTTTTCCACATTACTTAAAATTGCATAATCTAAAGATAACATCCCCAAGACCTTTCTGAAAAACCCTAGGCAAGAATAAAAAACAATAAGATCTAACTGAGCATTTGTTAACTCCTGGTTCCCTTAGGAAAAAGGGAACATTGTTAGCAGTTAATTTTGTTCTGCTCATCTTTCACTTTACATCTGGCCAGGTACAAGCACCCTTAGCAGCATGGAAACCTTACGTTTGTACATAATCCTAAGGATATTAATAGGAACCATACAGCTTAAGACTTTCTTTAAATCACTGGCCAGAAAACATACCTATTCCATATCAACTACAGTCGTAACTTGGAAGTCAAATGGAATCAGTTCTGGAAGTCTGTTTGACTTCCAAAATGTTCAAAAACCAAAGCACGACTTCTAATTGGCTGCAGGAAGCTTCTACAGCCAATCAGAAGCCCCATCGGATGTTTGGGTTCCAAAATAACATTCACAAACTGGAACAATCACTTCCAGATTTGTGGTGTTCAGGAGCCAAAATGTCCGAGTTCCAGGGCATTTGGGATCCAAGGTACCACTGTACTGAAAAGTTCAGTACGCAGATGTGTCATTTCAAACAGCCTTTGTAAAGCAAATGTTCTTAGAACTGCTTTCAGCATAATGCACCCTAAAGGTATTTTCACAGCTGTGCTACACACCGTGTTTCACTCACTTAAATCTCATTCATTATGCAGTCATGGAGCCCAACACCTAGAGGTCCACATCTCCCCATCTGAATCTACTTGGACACTGCATTCGCCATCAGAGCCCTTCTCTGTGTCCCTCCAAGGGAGTTGCAGAGGGTGGCAACATAAAAAACAAGCATTCTCAGCAGTGACTTTCTCAGCAAAGTAAGCCTAGCACCATCATAGAATCGTAGAGTTGGAAGGGACCCTGAGGATCATCTTTGTCTTTAGGCGCCAAGTTAAAATACAGTCAAACCTCTGTTCCCGAACACCGCCATTATCATACGTTTCAGCTCCTGAATGCCAAAAACCCGGAAGTAAATGCTGAGGCTTCCACTTTCATTGTCAAACATTTTGGCAGTCGAACGGTCTTCCGGAATGGATTACGTTCGACAACCGAGGTTTGACTGTACTTCTGTTTAGCCAGGCTTTTGACTGTTAATGGGGTGGATGGTGAATTATGTATTCTTTCAATAGGTTGAGTAAGATTTGTAAGTCTGAGGTTCGGGTGGTGGTTTCTCGTGAGTAACGAGGCAGGACTCCTTTCCTTCTATTTACAAGTTTAATACTGCAAATATGTACAGTGCAGAACTCTCAAATCCATGACCTGCTTAGTCAGTCCCAGATTCCGCAAGTGGCATTCTTCGGGAGCGCCCCCAGCAAAAGAACTTCGGCACCCCAAATCTCCTCCTCCCCTCTTTGCATTTCACCCCTCTACGCAACTGGGGTGACGGAAGCGTCGTGCTTTCCTCTCTGCCAGCCTGGCTAGGTGAGCGCTGGGGCTCTGCAGCATACTCAAGCCCCCTCCTCGCCTGACTAGCTTCCTGTCTCTCCTCCCTGCTAAAGGATGTCCCGCTTTCCCCACCGGAGGTGTTGCTGCTGTCCCCGCGGCGCTGGGAACTGACGGTTCCCTGACAGTAAGTTTAAAAATGTTCTTGGAGAAGGGTGTTTAAGTATTTAGTTTTATAGTTATTTTACATAGAGCTTTAATTCCTTTTATGCTGCAAGTCACTTTGGGATACTCTTTGTGTGAGAAGTGACGAATAAATATAATTTTTTTAAAAAACATTTTGTTCTTTAGATCCAACAGAAAACTTTTCAGTTATAGGCCACTGAAGATACTGCACATACGGAAGCATACCTCTCCAATTCTGACAGGGGTTCCTGCCAAGGTAGGGATGCAGGGCAGGGGGCAGCGATCTCGACATTCTGGGTGTGTCACTACCCGACAGTCTCTGCACTTCAAGGACACTTTCCCAAACTTTATCCGCTTGCCACATGGAACACACGACTCGGGTTTAATAACCTGGAGAGAGACCACACATGTAAGGAACAGCTTGATCTGAAATAAGCACTGAAATATATTTAGTCCAGATAAAGAACCTTATCCAAATCAGTAGTTTATTCATTTGAATATTTTTTATCCCACCAGTCAGCTAGAGAGGCTCTCAAAACTGCTAATCACCAAAACAGACATAAAAGTCAATCTAAAAAAACCTAATATCATCCCGGTTAAGAATAGCAAGCGCAAACCACAGCAGCAACATGAGTCAGTCAGTTAAATGCCTCCATGAACAAGAAGGCTTTGAATGCAACTTCTGACTCAGTGAGCTTGACATATGAGCCACTCTAGGCAGGTAAGTGGGTGCACTGGCAGTTATGATGCAGCAGCAAAGGGGCTACTTTGCACAACACAATAGTCTCATTGCAATTGCAGGCTTCGTGAGCAAGCCATATTTAAAACAGTTTCTCCACTCTGCTTACGAAATGTCAAACAGAATTTGCTAATGTCTCCCTAAACATGCATCTCTGGGCTGGGCTCAGTAAGCTAAGCCATGATTTCACTGTATGTTTGGTATCTTAAAAGATTACAGCAACAATTGATTAAATATGTTTGCATTGTGCTAAATGGTACCAACGTTGATGTCCTGCTTAACTCAAAAGATGATGGCACTCAGATTCCCAGGAACCCCAGGGAGAAGGGGAGAGGTTCACATCTAAAGAGGTGTTTTGTCAAGTATTCTGGGCTCAAAATATTTAGGGCTTTGACAAAGACAAAGGCAACACTTTTAAAAGGGTCCACAAATGGGTAACCTGCCCAGCACTAATAAACCTGCTCAAAATAACAAAAGAGGAATTCACACAGGCTAACCATTGCCTGCTTGCTCACCGTTTTTGATACAAATTCATGTAGCCTCATCCCAGTGCTCCCAGGAGTGCTAGATCCATCTGTTTCAGATTTGTTTTCCTGCTTCTTGCTTCCCAGGCTTGAATCACTGTTCCAAGGTTGTAGAATGGCTTGGGAGGAGACAAGTCACAGTCATTTTACAGATTCTGCCTTTGAAATAGGTTTCAGGGGGAGAATAGGGACCCCCAATTTAGAAGCGGGTGAATATACCATTTCTCACAAAAGCTACCACTACTCTAGTTGCAAGCTAATGCAACTAGAAAGAAGTTTCAAGGCATCCAATTTTGTCTCATCTTTCCTATTTTTCGTATTAAAATAATGACGATTTCACTTTAAACACACACAAGGGTTACATTTAGATCCTTTTCCCATCACAGAAGCTCAGGCTTGAGAGGGAGGGATATTTGGCGGTCAGCTTTCAGTGTACCTCCTTAATCCTTCTTACAGTAGAAATAGAAACAGATGTGTGGGATGGATTTAAGCAGAACAGATAAAATGTTTCAGGAGTGTTTTTCCCTCCTCTATATTATAAAATACCAAATGGAATAAAACTATGCAGTATAAGAGTGACAGAGGAAAGTATGCTCTTAGTTTATTCATAACAGATTTGAAACATAATTCAAATATGTGCTGCCATTTCCTGTTGAACTTCGGCAGCCAACAGTATCCCCTGCAGTGCTTAGTCACAGAAAATGACTCTCACTTGTATCAGCAACCTTCTGGCTGCAAAATGGATTAATGGCCGTGGTTACAGGGAAGTCACCGTATTAAATTTGAAATGCAAGTAATAATCTGAAAGCAGGCACTTACCTGCCTTTCTACGGTTTGGAATATAGCAAGGTACAGTTTCAATAGTGGCGATTGCTTCAATTGGGCCTCCATCATTAGGCACTGTGAGAGTCGTTTTTGCAACTATTGATTCATTTCCCTGAAATGAGACAGCCACGAGATTAACAGGTGCAAGATGCACCTAAGGGTCATATACAAGAATCTCTCTCCTCCCGAGCATATGAAACCTGTTGTCCATGTTAATGGTGTGGCCTTGAGCACCTACTCGGCATACGAAAATCTTGGCTTCAAAATAAAGGCATCCACAGTGAAATTGATTAGATGGCCGCTAGGTTGTAGTTGGACACTTTATATTACTGCTATATCCTGCTCCAACCAGATAAAATGAAAATATGCCCAGGCATGGTAGTGCATAGATGACTCCTACATACGACTGGCATCTTGACGAGCAACCTTCTTGCATCTGATCTTTTATCATTTATAGGATTTTCAAAGAACAGAATACATAAGTCATTCACAAAGTGTGCCATCGAAAGGTAGATCCACTGAATGATCTATCTGGGAGCACACAATGCTGCACTATTCTGATGTTAAGCGAGTGTGGACTATTGTCTGGGAAACTATTCAGAACACCACATAAGCCACTCAGAGATTTTCTGCAGGGAAAACAGAATACAATACAATAAATGACAATGAATACAGCCAAATAGCTGCAACATCAGATTGGGCTCTATATTAAGACTTGAACCGTGAGTTCATAAAAAGTAGGTGTTGACCCACACAATATTTGATACACTCTGTATAGATGCCAATTGTGCTGATCATCCCCACTGTGCAATGAATTTGTACTATAGCACAGAGTTGGAGATTTGCCCCCTGATCAGGGTCAACAGCATTTCTCCACCTTTCATTTTGGGTATGGAGAAGCAGTCATATCATTTACATTGCACTCTGGGTGGTACATGTTATGTCCTCAAGTAATGTATAATACTAAGCACCACTCCACCTATCCCAAAATCCACAGGCACTTCTGTCAAAAGGAAGGTTGCATAAACTATGCAAAGTTGCATACCTGGTCCACGGTAGAACCAATGGAACGAGTTTTCTTTAAAGGACCTGGTGGGCCTTCTATAAACTGTCTGGATGAGCGCTGTAAAGAAAAAAATGCAATACCATGTTTGGGTCAAAACACTACAAAATTTCTGAGAAAGCAGAAAATGCATTCTATTGGAGTACTCAAGATACTAAATGATGTCACATATTTGTATTTACAAGAGATGTGATATTCTTGATCTGGGTAGAATTTGAAGTAAACTTTTCTGAAGTGCCCTTTCCTGCTTGAGATATGCTGAGAAGATACACTTCATGCATATCTCACCTAGTAACCAGATGAAAGTGAAGAGAATTGAATGGGAAGCGAGGAAGAAAAGACACACTCTGCTTTAGGATTCCACCCCCACCCTCCGTTAGTATATATGAAACAGAACTCAAAGTTTCAGCTGTGCTATCCTGCAAACAAAATGAGATAGAAATTGTAACTTCTATCTTTGATGTCATGAAACTGTCTTCAGATCTGTCCTACTTGATCTCAAAGCCCTTGTACAAGGCATTAAAGCATTTCAAAAGAAAATTCCAGGTTTGAAACAAGCAGCTCAGACAGAATATATCTTGAAATTTAAGTGGCTCTCTAGATTATGCCAGCCTGGAAAGGGTGTTTGTATTGCTGACATAAGAGAAGCACACACTTGACTAGGAAATCTATCCATCATGTGTGTTTAAAAAAGGGACAAATTATTGCATATGTATATTGATGTACACTTTAAAAGTTCACACTCAAGGAGTTTAGAAAATATTTGCCAGTTTGACCATTTGTAACTATTGCCATTTGATACCAAGACTAAGTGAAGCAGTGAATATGCATATGGATACCAATGGAGAATTAAAACCTGTGTGAACACACACACACACACCCCACTTTGCATTAGACCATTACAAGTCAGTAAAGGGAAAAGTACATACCCTTTTCTCTCTTTTCTTCAGTTTGACAGTCTTTACCACTGTGGAATCCCATTCCTGAAGATACGAGAAGAATCTGATTGGCATTATGAAGGCAGTAAATTTATGTGTGCTGTTTGTTTGGTTTTATCCTCAATTTATGTTACTAAATCTATGAATCTTATGACCTGCTAGACCGCAAAACTATTTGGTATAGCACTGAATGGAATCTAGGAGTCTAGGAGCAAAAGGTTAATACAGAAGTACAGACAAAAACAGTTCACATGATCAGCACACTTCTCTTTACACACAGTCCCATTTCTACATCATTCAAGGAGAGCACAAGGAAAGGCAGATCATGGTAACATTACCAGCGATTCATCGGTCTTGTCAAAACTGATGTCTGATAAAATTGAACCAGATTCATCTATTGTAGATAATCTAAATACAAGAAGAAAAATTTGTAAAAATCACACATATGAAATTAACTTTCTTCCAGATAACACCCTTGGTCAAGACCTTATGATTACTAGCTCAGTTATTTAGCATCTGAAAGCAGGCACTCTGAAAGAAGTCTAGCTTGGCACATTCCTAATTATATGTAATCAATACATATGCAACTTTGCTACACAAACACAGGTAAAGGGTAAAGGACCCCCTGGACGGTTAAGCCCAGTCAAAGGTGACTATGGGGTTGCAGTGCTCATCTCGCTTTTCAGGCTGAGGAAGTTGGTGTTTGTCCAGACAGCTTTCCGAGTCATGTGGCCATTATGACTAAACCACTTCTGGTCCAACAGGACATTTTGATGGAAGCCAGAGTGCCCAGAAATGCTGTTTACCTTCCTGCCACCTCAGTACTTATTTATCTACTTGCACTGGCGTGCTTTCGAAGTGCTAGGTTGGCAGGAGCTGGGACAGAGCAACGGGAGTTCACCCTGTCGCGTGGTTTCAAACTGCTGATCTTCCGATCAGCAAGCCCAAGAGACTCAGTGGTTTAGACCACAACGCCACCTGCATCCCTATACAAACATAGGGTATAATATCTGGCATATAATAAATTAGTATACTAAGAGTTGCACATTTTTATTTTTATAAGCAGCAAAGAATATAAACAGCTAGAGTTAAGCACATCTAAATCTCATTGGTTTCAATGGAGAAAGTTAAGCTTGTCTCTTAATACTCTCCTATACAATCAGTGGGGCTTAGAAGTGTTTAACAGCACAGGGGTCTCTAATTGCCATATCCTTTCTTCCCCTCCAGTCCCTTAATCTTTGTGAAAGAATAATAAAAAAACAGGCTCCTGGAAGGAGATTGCAATAGAAAGAAGAATGTGGTTATTGGTGTAATCCATTCTATTTGAAGACTTTGGATTCTTTTAGTATGCAGAGCTATAAACAACCCATGCTCATACATGAAACTGATGCATCTGGTGAATAATTTTCAATTCTGAGAATCCCAGCTTACAGTTAAAAAAGGAAAAGAAAATATGATTCTTATTCTCCCACCCTTATAAATCAGAGATAAATTCTCTTAGCAACTTGTGGATCTCTACTGAAAGTTCAGAAATTAAACCAGAGCTTTTGAATGGTTTTATTGATGTGCTACATGGCTGCCAATTATTGGTATTACTCATTCCCTTGCCCGTTTTTCCATGCTTATGCCTTTCCCTCTCCACTATTCCGCTTCGTTTATGACCCCTATCACTCCAACCCTTCACCAGAAGAACAAGTTATTTAAAAACCTGTATCTTCAAGGCATCATTTGCTCTGGTCAGAAATGTCTCTTTATCTGCTGCAGAAGAAGAAGAATAACGGTCGCGTCTATCAAAGAATGCACATAGTGCATAAGTTTATAAACACAGACAAGTAGGGAAGCTTAATACAAGTAGTATTGAAATTCAGGATTTTTTTCTAATCTCCTGGACTATCGTTTGAATCTGCGTAATGAGGAATGTTCAAATTACATTACATTATTTTATCATTCTATAATTAAGGTAAGTATGTCTGATGTCTTCTACCTTTTCCTATATAGTCCTTTTCTGTTTAGATAAAAGTAAAGGGACCCCTGACCATTAGGTCCAGTCGCGGACAACTCTGGGGTTGCAGCACTCATCTCGCTTTATTGGCTGAGGGAGCCGGCGTACAGCTTCCAGGTCATGTGGCCAGCATGACTAAGCCACTTCTGGCGAACCAGAGCAGCGCACGGAAACGCCGTTTACCTTCCCGCCGGAGCGGTACCTATTTATCTACTTGCACTTTGACGTGCTTTCAAACTGCTAGGTTGGCAGGAGCAGGGACTGAGCAACAGGAGCAGGGATTCGAACCGCCGACCTTCTGATCGGCAAGCCCTAGGCTCTGTGGTTTAACCCACAGCGCCACCCGCTGTTTAGATATGAGGGCCTAATTGGCTGCATCTCAACATTCTCAGCAAAATCATACAACTTTAATATATAAATATTGGTTTAAGTACTGTTATAAATCAGTGTCTTCGTCTGCAATTCCTTGCAGTTCTGAAGTATTAAATTTCATTTACTGAAGCACAGAGCATAAATATATGCTTAATAGTACCAAAAAGAAATAAGAGCCCTTTCAATATCTACTGGATTCAGATAAATAACCTTTGCCAGACAAGAAATATGACTGCTGTTTAGAACTAGGTCAGTTGCTGAAAGAGGTATTGCTGAACTTTAGGTTAATTATGTAGAGACAGAATTATTGACATTCAGCTTAGCATTGCTACATCACAGAAAAAAACTTTTAACAAGTAGGACTATAGCTACAACCTGAAACAATACATGCACACATACACAAGCGTGCACACATGCACACACAAGTATTCTCTGCCAAGAAACAGTGTTTCCTGGAACAATTTGCAGAGCCCTGGTATTCTGAAAAGTAGCTTCTAAGCCAAGGATGGGGAAACACTTTAAGTCCAAGGGCCACATTCCTTTGTGGGCAACCTACTGAGGGACATGTGCCAGTGGTGGCCAAGACGAGAGGCAAAAGTGGATGAAGCAACAGGTGTGATTCTTACCTTTTCAGAGACTTCTATACAGACGTTTTAGATGCAATTAAGTTAGGATTTGGCTTTAGACTTGTTTAGACAGAAGATGGTCGTTTTAAGATAACATCTGTTTAGTCCTCCTAACACAATTTGTGAGTGCATTGAACAAATTGTGTTAGGACTAAACAAGGGAGGTCTTAAAATTATTTTCTTCTGTGTGAACAAGTCTAAGGCCAAAAGGAATGTCTTTTTACTGTGCCTACTCCCAGGCCAGCACAATGAGAAGGCTTGGACAGGGGCCACTACTGCCATGTGACGGCAGCAGGGTCCACTGCCACTACTGGGATTTTCTCGGCCTGCTGTTGGAAGATATAGTGGCCTCTAACCAATGTTTGGGTAGGCACACACTGAGTTGCTCTATACTGGCGCGGTTTTCCTGCTAACAGTGGATGTCAAGGATTTGCCTTCTCCTCGCGAGGAGAGCCCGGGGGAGGTCCTACTCGTGAGGAGAGCCCGGGCGGGAGTACTCCTCACGGGGAAGGTGATCCTGCTAGTGGGGAGGATCAGGGTAGGGAACCTCCTCGAGAGGAGGTCTTGCTCAGGTACAGGGAGCCCCAGCCACTGCTGTCATCTGACTCCTCTCAAAGCCCATCGCCAGAGCTCTCTCCCGCGGAAGAGGAGGAGGAGTCGAGGGTCAGGGATGCTGGGCAGAGACCCAGCCAGCGGCAATCAGAGGGGGAGTTGCAGCTTCCGGCGCCAGCACAGCATCAGGGGGTCAGGGGACACAGAAGACGTCTTTTCAGGGTGCCAAGGCTTTGGTGCTGGGCGGGAAACAGGAGAGGGGCACTTCCGGATTCTGCAAGTGACTGAGCGGTCATGTTTTTAGCTAGCTCTGCACTGTAAATAGTTATGCACAATAAAGTAATCTTTAGTGCAAGAGGACTCTGTCGTTACTCATGAGCAACATGAGTGGTGGGTACAGTGGTGTACCCTGACAGTGGAGCTCCCGTAGGGCTTGCAGAGAAACACTTCCACTCCATCCAAGTTCCCTCTAGCATGAGGGGTTGAGGGTTTAGATTGTTCTGTAGGTTTCCAGGGGTCTGGAAAACATGTCCTAGCCCCAGCGAAATAAAATCAGTTTGTCACATCTATCTTCTTTACAACCCAGCCCACCAAAGGGCCACCCTACAGCAAGGTAATATCTCAGCAGCTGACCTTTTATTCCCTCCAATAGAAGTATGAGGCCTGTTTAGGAAGGCCAGTGCTGATTTCTGTTCTTCACTCAGCTGAATACTCCCCGAAGAATCAGACATAAGCAGCTCTTTGATCAGCTGAATCTGTCGCTCCTGCAAGTTAGGAAACATCAAAAATAGCCTTGCTTTGCATTTACATGACAGTCCATAATACACAAAGCCTCCTGAAGAAGGCTGCTACACTACCAACATATTAATATCTATAAAGAGATCTGCACCTGTCTCTCAAATCAGCTTAGTTTAAAGCAGCAGCACGAAGATTTAGCTAGATCAAATTGCTACCCAATGTAAAAAGATAAGGTACTCCAAATAGATTTCTTTGAGCCATAAAGCAATTTGCCCAATTCTATTTGCAAATAACAATAGTTTTCACCATATTGAACTTCTTTTTGCAAGCAGGAGAAGGGACTACTGCAAGAGGCCAAGAATGAACAATTCTGATCTGCCAAAGGATGGAGTAAAGAATCTTTCTCACTGTAATAATAATAATAATAATTACTATTATTATTATTATTATTATTATTTATACCACACCCATCTGGCTGGGTTTCCCAAGCCACTCTGGGAAGCTTCCAACAAAATATTAAAAATGCATTATAACATCAGTCATTAAAAACTTCCCTAAGGCCCTCGGGCGTTGGACCTCAGTGTCCAGGCTGAATGATGGGGGTGGAGATGCTCCTTCAGGTATACTGGGCTGAGGCCGTTTAGGGCTTTAAAGGTCAGCACCAACACTTTGAATTGTGCTCGGAAATGTACTGGGAGCCAATGTAGGTCTTTCAAGACCGGTGTTATGTGGTCTCAGCGGCCACTCCCAGTCACCAGTCTAGCTGCCGCATTCTGGATTTGTAGCTTCCGGGTCACATTCAAAGGTAGCTCTACGTAGAGCGCATTGCAGTAGTCCAAGTGGAAGATAACCAGAGCATGCACCACTCTTGTGAGACAGTCCTAAATGCACCATGATGGATTTAACTGAAGGTTAAATACTGCTGACTCGGGTTAGAAGGCTGATAAAGAGATTTGCATGTAGCCTTTATAATGCAGCCCTACGTAAATGAAGGACAACAATAAGGCAGCCAAGAACAGGGCCCTATCTTCCCCGTTTCCGGAGTTGTAGTATTGGATGATGCCTCTGTCACAGTGCATGCATTCTCCAGCAGTAAACCAAGCAGGCAAATCCAGCTACTCTATGCTGAGGCAGAGGCAAACTCTCTTTCTCATTTCCCACTCGGTAGATGTCCTCCACACAAGACAGGAAAGATAGCGAGGAACCAGTGGCTTTTTCCCTCTTCCCAAACTTCAAGAACTCTTGCCCTCTGAGCCCTGGAGTACCTAGAATGCTCAAGTACTTAGGTAGCACTAGAATTCATGGGGAATTGGCTTCTTCCTTCCTGCCTGAGCCATGTGCAGGTTTGGCTAAATTTTGCCTAATACAAGCCAAGTGCACAGAGGACTGAAAACATGGAGCAACAGGGAGTGAAAGTGACTACCTCCAAGTACAGTGGTACCTCGGTTTAAGAACAGTCTGGTTTAAGAACTGTTTGGTTTACAAACTCCACAAAACCGAAAATAGTGTTTGAGAACTTTACCTTTGTCTAAGAACAGAATCCGAATGGTTGAAGGGCACCGGTGGTGGGAGGCCTCATTAGGGAAAGCGCGCCTCGGTTTAAGAACAGTTTCGGTTTAAGAATGGACTTCCGGAACGGATTAAGTTCGTGAACCGAGTTACCACTGTAATGACTTGCCTGTCTGCCCTATCATGTTTGCTGTTGCGGTCTAGTTTTACAAGCCCCAATCCAAAGACCGTAGGGATGGGGAGCCCCTGCACAACTGACACTCAAGTTTCAGTACCACCTATGTAGGCTCACTTGACCATAGCGAAGCTGGTAAGTGGCTTCTGTTTTCTTGAAACTAGTCACATTTCAGCTGCCATAGTAGCCCACTCTTTTACAGGCTGAGCACTGGATATACAATATGACATATACAATGGGGAGTTGCATCACTTGTCATCTGTAATATTTGGAGTTCTAACAAATAGCAACCTGTAGCACTCAAGCCATCCCATCACTCCAAACTGAATGACCTTACCAGCAGAGAAAACAATCGCATTTTCACAAGCTGTGTTGGCATGCTGGGAAAAACCTGCAATATCCTGGAAGCAGAAGCACTTCCTTGGAACAAGGTATCATAGAGGTGACCAGCAACTGGGCATTTGTTGCACTATACACTGTGTCTAGAAAACCCCTATGCTTTTTTCCTGGAAATAAATTCATGTTCAGTGGAAGTATGTATCTGAACACTCTGTGCTTGGGACATATAAAAATATGTGCTGATAGTTTTTTCAGAGGTAATCAGTTAGACACTATTGAAAACGGGATGCTGGGCTAGATGATGCCCAGTCAAGGCTTTTATGTTTTGTTCTATGGTTAAAATCCTAACCTTACTCACCTGGGGGGAAGCCCCACTGAATGCAATAGGACTTACTTCTAAGTAGACTTGGATAGGCCTGCACTCTAAGCCTGTCACTCTACTTCATTAAGACTAAGTGAGGAAATGTTATACGCACCAGTTTTTCACAATCGGCTTCAGCTCGCTGTCTTCGCTTAATCTCCACATCCACTTGATTTCGGGCGTGTTTCAGCTTCACATCCAGGGCACTACGTTCCGTTTCTGTTTTCATCAGCAGGTCTTTGTACCTGGCCACCTCATGATCCATTTTCTGCCACTTTCTCCTGAACTCTTCGAAGTTCTTGGCTAGCTGTATAAACTCTATGAAGGCCATACACATTGGAATTCATTTATAAAGGACTATTTTCTTGCATTTCCTCAAATATCCCTTCAAGTCTTATCATTTCTATTTTACAATACAGGGCTGCTGGTATTATTCGGAACAGAGAGATTGTAGGCACAGAATCTCCCAACTTACACACACTGAGACTTCCTTTTGAGTAAACATACAAAATATGGTGTCACAAGAGAGCTATAATCACAAATCAAGCCAGTTTCCCCCTTTATCAAGATAAAAAGATTTATATTGGGCTACTCAGTAAGCTAACTTGTTAAGAACAACTGAAGACATAGTGTCTTTGAAGATACACATGTGGCTAGGTAAAAGTAAAGGGACCCCTGACCATTAGGTCCAGTCGTGTCCGACTCTGGGGTTGCGGCGCTCATCTCGCGTTACTGGCTGAGGGAGCCAGCGTACAGCTTCCGGGTCATGTGGCCAGCATGACAAAGCCGCTTCTGGCGAACCAGAGCAGCGCACGGAAACACCGTTTACCTTCCCGCCGGAGCGGTACCTATTTATCTACTTGCACTTTGATGTGCTTTCAAACTGCTAGGTGGGCAGGAGCTGGGACCGAGGAATGGGAGCTCACCCCATTGCGGGGATTTGAACCACTGACCTTCTGACCAGCAAGCCCTAGGCTCTGTGGGTTTAACCCACAGCGCCACCTGCATCCCACACATGTGGCTAAGACAACTTAAATAAATATATGAATTTTCTGATGGTTGTCATACCCAAGGATAGAACGGCAGCTATAATTAACTTGAGAACAGATTATTTTATGGTCACAGATTAGCACAGCAGAAAGACGTTCAAAAGCAAAATTTAAATGTAACTGCTGTAATATGCTTCAGTAGATGTAGATTGGTATTATAGATGTCTGGGCCAGAAACTCTATTCAGCTAGATAATTATACAAATATTGATTTAAAAGGAAAAAGCCAATTTCCTTTAGCTGCTTAACACTGCCCTAAAGGGAATATAAATGTTCCATCCTGCAAAACTACAATCTTCTATAGAAGATTGGACAAACCTGCCTCCAGCCAATGCCCCCTCCACCACTATTATTTACAGATGTCATTGCTCTGTGACACAGCACTAGACTTCCCTTGGGCTCTTTGAGACCTGCAATAGTACATGGCAATGTAACATCACATCCCTAAGGCAACAGATAAAATAAGGTAACTACTGGAACTGTAATGTTTTAACCACACATTCTGCCTGGTTGCCTAGAAACCACATTCTACAAAACTCACTAGCTGGTATGCATATCAGTTTTCTACAGAAGCAAGGCATTATCCCAATCATCAAGCTTCCAGTGTAATTTAACATATTAACTGGCTGCTCTAAGAAAATATAAAAATCTCACTCCAACCAAGTCATCCAAGAGACTCCTTGAATAACAGGGCAAAAAAAGGCTACAAATAGATTATAGATTTCTGCATTCTCACTTGCACATCTACAAAGATGACAACTTACGTAATTCATTGCCTTCATTTAGGATTTCTCCTTGGCGTATAAGTTGGTCAAAGATATTCCGTAAATTCAGCATTGGGGTCTCCATCTTTGGGCCTAGAAACTGAAATAATTCAGAAATTGGTTTGTTATTCCCTTTCTTCTGCCAGACACAGCAATTCTTACCAGCAAGATTAAGTCTGCAATTTAATAATCAACACATTATAGATGCTGTCTTTTGCTGTAAGACTTCAACATCCCTTCTCATCTGCAACCCCAATGTGAGACACCACGCAGCGCTGTTTTATTAACACAGTGAATAAAGTGCTTTACAAAACTTTATAAGCACAAAATAGGATGTTGAGCACAAGGTATTTACACTGTAGAACAGACAATAAGGAAAGCACAAAGATGCAAATACTTCCAGACCCTCCTAATGTCCTTATTTTCCAGGGACAGAACCAGATTTACAGAAGCTATCCCAGTTTCTGATTTAATCTCAGGAAGTCCAGCTTTTCCTTAGAATGTGTCTATTTTATTTGGAGAAATGTTGGAGGTTATGTACTTTGTGTTAGTTGGAAATTAATAGTATACTTCAAAGTTGGGCTAAATGGGGTCTGCATGTACAAAATGAGGTTCACTCAAGAAACATGCCTCCCTCCGACGATGCCCCCCAAACTTGCTCTTTGGATTCCAACCCTCTACAGCAGATTTAGGGGGAGGGGGTGTTCCATTGCACAAGCAGACCTCATTCTGTGCACTCAACAATTTAGCTGAATATTGCCCTTTGTTTAATAACCAAGTCAAATGCATCATGAAAAATGTGAGTTTAGAGGAAGGATCTGAAGGAAGAGAACTTGGGTATGGGTGCAGTTTTTAAAAAATTAAGTATCACTGGTTTAAAGTGAAACACAAATACAAACATTTAAGAAAGTCTAACTTTTAACAGACCATATCCAGCACTGCAGCTCTGCTGGCACTACAGGCTTCCATGCATGCAAGGAATGTCACAATCAGCTCCAGGAGGTTGAGGTACCCCCTGGAGCAGATTTGGAGGGGCTTGCAGCATGAAGAGATGAAATGAAAGTCCCATTACACCAGCGGAACCCCAACCTAATATCTTATAACTGAATTCACAACACTCTAAGAGTCACATAAAAAACAGCCTTTAATTTAATATTGGAGATAATATCCGAAATTACTGTATTTTTCCGTGTATAAGACATGGGTTTTGCTTTTGGAACATTCCTTGCTTTTGGAACATTCTAGGCATTAAGACCAGGATCTAAAGACTTGCTTTTGCTCACACATTGAGCAATGTGCCTATGGTTTGCCCCCCACCTCCATTTTGAACAGCTGACTCCCAAGAAATCCCCCTTACTTTTAAGACATCCTAACCTCCGCAGGCTTATGGAACAATTTTCACGAGTCTTTGGATCCTGGCCTTAATCTTTAAATAGCTGGTTGGCATGAGTCCAGAGGGAGCCAAACAGAAATCCACTGCTAAGAGAAATGGGATAATTGTGAAAGCAGTTTTTGTGAAATGCATTTTTGCTGCATATCCATATTTTTCCAAGTATATTCCTTGTTAGTAATAAATGACTGCTTAGCTGAAGAGCAATGTTTTCACTGCCCAAACAACTAGTTAACAAGAGTGCTTGTTCAGAAAATATATGAATTACAAAATAGAAAATTTGACTTAATAATTTAAACTGGATGCTTCAAAATTCACAATGGGCTGGAATACAAATCAGGATTTTTCTGTCAAAACAAACTGGAGGATTAGAAATGTTTCAAGTGAAGCCTAAAATTAGTGCAATGTTTAACAAATATAAAAGGTGTATTTTGGTGAGATCTCTGGACAGGCTTGGGATTAAAAAATTATTTTTGCAAGCTACTGTTCCCGTTTCAAAGTGCTTTTAAAATCCATGACATGGTCAGCTCATTTTTCAAGCAGCAGAGCCTGTGACATCATAGCAGTGATTAAAGGAGAAATTGCTAGTTCAGCAGTGCGGAAATTGCTTCTTCAATCCATGTAGCTGCTGAAAATGTGTATGGGAACTATGGCTAATAAATTATCACCAAGTAGAGGCCAACACACGCATTGTACCATACTGCTGGCGTCTGCTGCAGACAAAACACCACCTTCACAGCAAGAAGGCTACAGAAAAATGTTTTAAGTGCAAAATACAAAAAGCATCCTGACTGAGCAAGCATGCTACAGCAGTTGTTCAGCTTGTAAGATTTCAGATGTTCTAAAGGCTGAATGGAATGAGGTTTCTATAGAAACTTCTGCCCATGCCCCTGCCCCCACATCTTCACTCCCCACATGCTTCCAGCAATACTCTTAAAAGCAGAGTTAAAAACACAGATATATAAGCTGGGTGCCAGATGGCACCTTAAATCTAGGTTACATTCGCCTCAACAAAATGTCTATTCACCAGGGGGTCAGATTAGATGACCCTTGAGGGTCAGATCCAATGCTACAATTCTGTGATCTGAACTACATTGCTTGACTGTAGCTTGCTCTTACAACAACCCACATGTCCCTGTATGAAAGACGAAGAAACACGCACAGTGGAACGGTATTAACCATGAACTATGACAGAGGTTTTAAAACCGTGGTCGCCAACCTGGCACCCAGAAATTTCTATGCAGTCACAATCAGACCTATATCAGTAGCAAAATGCACCTGGCTAATTTCTAACACTGCTTAAAAGAAAACCATTGAATTCACAGTACAGTACAGTGGTACCTCGGTTTAAGAACAGTCTGGTTTAAGAATGATTCGGTTTACGAACTCCGCAAAACTGGAAGTAGTGTCCTGGTTTGCGAACTTTACTTTGGTCTAAGAATGGAATCCGAACGGTGGAAAGGCACCGGCGGCAGGAGGCCTCATTAGGGAAAGCACATCTCGGTTTAAGAATGGACTTCTGGAACGGATTAAGTTCGTAAACCGAGGTACCACTGTATATACCGTAGACTGTTAGACTGCAGAACAAGTTGTGATTTCTGACAGCTCCAGAGTTCAATAAATAAGCCAGTGCAGTGGGTGTTAGACTAGAATTGAGGAGATCCAGATCTCAGCTATGAAGCTAACTAGATGAACTTGGGTCAGTCACTGTGCTAGTTTCAGACATAATCAGGATGGATAAAAATCCATGATTAAAAAATAAATAAATAATCAGATTTATTTTTATTTATTTTAAAAAAAATTAAATCAGATTTTTAAAATAAAATGCTTTTGGAGGAAAAATCATGCTAAAGATAATTTTCTATTTAAGTTACATTCTAGTCCAAAGGCTATTCATCAGGAAATAAGTTTTTCATGTGTGCTAAAATTCAGTCTGTTTTTTTTATTATTATTATTTTAAAAATTGTTTAACCACATCAGTTAACAAACTTGGATCCATATGCTATATAATGTTATAGTTTTAGTGAAATAAATTGTTTAAATTATTAAGGAAATGGTTATTTTTCTCCTTCCAATAAAGTACAGCAGAAAAGTTGTCCAAATATAAACAGTTAACTTATTAAACCTCACAATAATTTCATAATTATCTGTCTATGTATTTCTAATGGTATAACCAAATCAGTAATTTTTGATATAACTGTAAAAATTATTATTCCAAAAATGAAACCTTCCGCTGGTTGTCAATATTAAGAGGATGCCAGCAAGGTTGAACCTTTCTGTAAAAAAGGATTTAAATCGAATTGATTTGACTCAAATCCACCCTGGACATAATGTCACACCACAGTTTACTGTTACAAAAAACAAGCCTAGTATCCCTCTGGGTTTACATGCTCTCTCTGACAGAGCCACAAGAAATGCCAAAGCCTTTGCTTCCATTATTTATTAACCACATCTTGCTGCATTACCCAAACCTAGACAAACTGTTGTTGTTGTTCAGTCGTTCAGTCGTGTCCGACTCTTCGTGACCCCATGGACCAGAGCATGCCAGGCACCCCTATCCTCCACTGCCTCCCGCAGTTTGGCCAAACTCATGCCAGTCGCTTCGAGAACACTGTCCAACCATCTCATCCTCTGTCGTCCCCTTCTCCTTGTGCCCTCCATCTTTCCCAACATCAGGGTCTTTTCCAGGGAGTCTTCTCTTCTCATGAGGTGGCCAAAGTACTGTACTTAATCTTAACTAGGGTTTGTTGAAACAAGCCAACTTCAAACTACTGTACTACTTAACACATTACGTTAACTTCTCTGCATGATGCTCAGAATCACAGGCCACACCTAACCGAAGAGCTTCTGTTTCAACCTAATAAAAGTAAAACAACTTCAAGCTACAAACTTGGGATATTTAGCACTAGCAGCTGGAATCTTGCACTGCTTGGAGATTGGGGTGATGTGCAACAATATAACACTACTGGGTCATGTATCACTTATTTCTCAATGTAGCTGTAGCCACCTGACATGGAGTATTTTAGCACATATGAACCAGGCCCAAGAACCTTTCAAATGTTACAATGGGGAAAAGTTTATGTCTGTTATTCACAATCACATGTAACAGATTCCACTTGAACCATCAGTAAAGGCTAGCCTCTCTAGTAGGCTGCATACAGGAATGCCAGCTATTTTATCAAGAGTCTAAATATTGGTATCTTAGCAATTTATGCCAGCAGCTGAAATATAAATTATGGAAAGCACAAAAGGGAAAGTAGAAACAGCCCTGTTTTCATCTCTGCAGGAAGAACAGGTTTTTGAAAGAATGTTGCCTCTCTGCCCCACTCAAACAAAATGCCACATTTATTTTTTTCCATTATAGATGAATGCTTCCAAGTCTCTAATCACATACCGGTACCACATAGCTAGTGCTATGCAATAAGAAAAACTCTCAGACTTAGACTTACAGTTGATATTTATACATTACCCTTCTATATACCTCACCATTAGGAAATAAATTGTAAGATCTTCCCAAGGATTAGATGGGGGTTTTAAGGTGTCTCAAGGTAACTTAATTCTGGGGTCACCTTGAGGGCAAAACCAGAGTAATACCAACCTTGCTTGCTGCACCTTTCAGCAAGAGGTGGAAGGGTGGCTACCTTCCCCACACCCCAATCCTTGAAAAGTACATAGAATTGATGCAAGTTGGAGAAGCAGCATTCCTTCTCACTTCGTTTCAGCTCTTTGTGCTATTGAGACTCAGTTTAGCAGCTAAGTAGCTGAACAGAAAACTGAGTGACTAAGGAAGAAGAGAAAGAGGTGTGATTTGGGAGACTGGAAGGATGAACATGGAATGACCAGGTAGATTGAAGAAAGGGGGATGTCACAGGAATCAGAAAGGAGAGGGCACATCCCAGGGTTCGAAATTAGCAGGGCTCCAGGCGCATTTTGTGCCTAAAGATTCTCCATTTGCAAGCACCTCTGGGTGCCATTTTTTGCACCTGGTTGACACTCAAGGATTATGGGAATGTATGTGCTTAGAAGCCTTGAAGTATATGTTAAGGGTGGACAATATGTTAAGGAGATTAACAATAAAGAGTAGAGCAGAGCTTTCCAAGCTGTGTGTCACAATATGTTAGTGTGTCGGCTGCAGTATACAGGCGTGTTGCACAAATGCTCCCTACGGAAAGGGGTTAGTTTAGCCTCCAGTTTGCTAGTAAAACTGAATCACTGTGTCACGAAATGATGCATGTCTAAAAAGTGTGTCACCAACATGAAGTTTGGAAAGCTCTGGAGTACAGTGTTTTGAAAAATGAAGTTTGGTACCAATATTTTTATTATAAACACCAAATTAAACATGTATTAACAATTTCTGTTAACAATGCGATATTAACAATGTGTCATGTGAATTGTGTATTAGTTCATGCCGAACCCCCCCTCCCCGCAGTGGCAACTAGACCTTCTGTTTTGGCATCCACAATTCAGGTCCCAGAAACCACTTGTATCCTAGCTTTTCTATCCGTTTCTAACACTGGCATGTCCATACCACACTTAAAGCACATGAATTCCCCCATGGAAACCCAGAAACTGTAGTTTACCCCACTCAGAGCTACAATTCTGAGCGCCCTTAACAAACTACACTTCACATGCAAATTCAAGCATATTTATTTTAATTCTGCTGAATCTGACTTTTACCCATAACCCTTGGAAAAGAATATGTGTGGGTGCTTTCTGTCTCACTCCCTTTATTTGGTCTTTCCAAGACAGAAGAGGAAATTGATCTAGGAGAGGGTCAAAAAGAAACAACTAGCATGAGTATGTGATCATGGGCCAAAAAGGCTAGCAATCTCTATGCCCGTGTCACATTTTTCCCCCTGGAAGAAATTGCCTGTTGTCTTTTTATCACCTTATTCCTTTCCCTCTTCCATTTCTGCCACTCCAGACAAAATTACCACCATTAATGGCTCTCCAAATCTGCAGGCTAAAGTAACCCTGCACTCCTTATATCATTGTAAGTCTGACTATGGTGAATGTAATGCTGATGAAGAACTACTCAAAACGCCAGACCAAGAAAATCCAGATATGACCTTCTCTCTCCCAGCTATAAATCTGAACCAATGAGAGAAATGCATTTGTACAACTGGCTGAAGCTTTCAGTATTACAGCACGCAAACAGGAACAAAAATGTGATTATTGTGACAAGTGAGAAATTAGTTGTATGAAAGCCTAGAGTAAAGGCAATAGCTAAAGATATTCATTTAAATGGGTGCTGATGACTACAAGGTTTGCTCAAATGAGGATTTGTGGTATTTGATGGCTACTAGCTTGGATGAGGGCTGGTGTGGAAATTGCAGGAATGTAGACAAAATTCTTGCAATAAGCCCTGCTGACAAGGAGCCATAGCTGTTGCCTTGGGGTAAATGGAAGCTGCTTTAACAATCAAAACTTGCTAGTGTCTACTTGTATATTTTGCAGAGAAATGAGAATGGAAAGGCATTTTTGACAGGCACCACACATCCAAGGTTACTCAACAGAACATCTTTCTTCTGCAAATCCATGAAAGCTTTGTAAATGCCATGTTTTCAGAAAGGTCACAGATAAGGCACAAGAAAAAGCAGCAAATCATAGATGTTCTTCTTACTGTGGGTCAAAGCCAGCTGCTCAGTCTTGTACAGGATTAGTTGTAGGCAATTCCCATATGTTGAGTGGCTGACTCCATTTCAACCTCTTCCAAGTCACAGGCATCTTCAGGAATACGCAGATTCAGAAATTCTACAGCTCAGTGAGGTCACATAGACCAATGAGTTTAAATTAGAATTTGGTCATAAACAGACAACAATCTGAGCTCTGCAGAAATAAGGGAGAGAATCTCTTAACACCCCCTAAGCAGTGGGGGGAGGGCACTAAAATAACCCAGTGGCAGCTAAGCATGCTCTGTGGTCATGGAATCCTGAAAGACCATTGGTGGGGTAGGGGTAGAGACAGGTAGGAAGGGGGAATACAGAGTATTGCGAAGGAGAGCATTCTGAATTTTAGGTTGTAAACCACCCTAGGACATGCTGCTGAAGAGTGGTTCAATTTAATAATAACAATAACGGAATTTTAGTTGGTAAACCACGTTCTTTTATAGGAAGCTGCCTATAAATTATTTTAATTCATTAGCCAGTAGCCAAATGTTGTCAGTTGAGTATCAATAAGACCTATTTCAGACTGTAATATAGATACCCATATAGCAGAGATGTTGCATGGCAGGCATTGCTACAGGGGACATAGTGCCTTGCCCCACCCCCACCCCTGCCTGGGACACTCATAAGGCAAAGATGCTGCTGAAGTATTTTTGCCTGCTCTTAACATGTTTGTAAGGAATGTTATTTACCTTTTGGGCAGGAACATGGATGTATTTGCTTTTTAACACTGTTGAAATGTTTTGAATTTGTTCCATTCTATTGTTTATATTTGCATTATTGTCTTTGTAAGTATCTTTTGGCTGAAAGGTGGCATATAAACAGCAATATAACATGATAGTAACATTACAACGGCCAATATCAGATGCAACATAAGCAAATCAGCTTAAATGAACATGATTGGAGAACCAAAGAACACACCTAAGTTCCCAAATGTGGTATGTTTGGGAGAAACAGCCACAAGTGCTAGTTTGGATGCAACGTTAAGCCTTTGCTGCTCCTGGACAGGGGAGAAATTGCTCAAGCTGCTTTCACCAACAGGCAGCTCATGCACAAACTAATAACACTGGCTATAAACCATACTTAAGACCAAGTGTGGCCACTGTCATAAAGTTTCACAATCATACAAGAGGCACCTATTAGAAGGCAAAATGATACCTGCGCTCCTAGATTCCTGCACCCTGGAGGCTCAGACAGTAGCATGAGAAGGCCTTAAAGAATCAATCTCCTGAGACACAGAAAAGAAGCAGGTGTTATCAGATTATTGAAGGAATAATTGCAAGCAGGACTGCTGTCCTCAGGGCAACGACTTTAGCAAAAAGAGGAAGGGAAGGAGAAGTTCTTATCATGCAGGAATGAGATGCATTCCAGCCCATATTTGGCAAGTTGACTAGCCTTGATCCTATCCCATTTCAACTTCTGGTTGTCACTGCCTTGTCATTATCCCTCCTCTCCACCACCTAATCAACTTATAATTCTCCACTGGCTCCTTCTGTACTGCATTCAAATATGCCACTATTTTCACCAGTCTGGAAAAAAAGATAACATAAAGAGAGCTCAGCTGGATCAGGCCAAAGGACCACCTAGGGCAGAAATTGGTATAATGTCTCTATTAGTGGAGGAAGAACATTGCCAGAGTAGCTAGTAGCCACTGACAGCCTTATGCTTCATGAATTTATCTGATCGTCTTTTAAAGTCATCCAACCTGGCAGCCATTAGTACATCTTGTGGTAAAGAATCCCTTGACCCATTATGCCATCCCCAACCAGTGCCTGGTTTCTCTTCTGTGCTTTCCTCAGAACTCCTGAAGCACACCACTTATTCCTGCCGACTCAACCTTCCTACTCATCTTAACGCACACATACAATCTGACTTCTGCCCTCATCAAAATGGCCAGTGATTATTCTGCTACCAAATAAAACGCCTCTACAGTACTTCTCTTTGTCCCGGAGTGCACTGCTACAATTTATATACTGGTAGTTGATCTTTCTCAATAACCTTTATGCTCTTGGTTCTTGCAACTCTGCCCTGACCTTATTGCTCACTCCACCTTTTCACATAGGGAAGTTCTTCCTCCACTTTCCTCTACTCCACTGGGGTCCATCAGAAATTTTCTTCTCTGCCCTCAGCTATTCTGTCTATCAAGGTCATTTCTCCAAAGACAATTTTGCAAAAATCTGGCCCTCCACTGTCAACAAAAACTTTTAATTCATGCACTTCCAGCTATGGCTATAACAATCTCCTCTTTGAATGCCCACAGTCACTCTGGAACCAAATCCACCTCTCATTACTCAAGATTCACGTGGTGCCTTTCCTTACACTGACCTCCTGTTTACTCTTGTATCCAGCAGATACTCACTGGTCTATCTATACCTTCAAACCTATGGGTGGCCTACCCACCTATCTTTCAGACTTCGGGTCCTAAAACATACCTGCCTATGATCTTTGCTCATCCATTGCCACAATCTGAAGGTACTGAATGTTTTCTGTTTCCTAAAAGGATTCTGCCCTTTCTCCCTACCTGTTCCCAACGCCTGCAGATTCCTCCCATATTATCTTATTAATGTTTATTTTGTACATTTCTTTCCTTTGTTTCATCATGGAACTCAACAGGGGTGTTTGTGTTTCCAATTCCCTCATTTCCTTTAAATTCCTCCCCCGAAACCCATCATTTTCTTTTCCAAGACTTTCAGCACTGTCCTTAAGATCTCATTTCCTACTGAGAACAGGCCTGACACTTCTTGTTGCCTCCTTGTGTAAAACTCTAGACCGCAAGTTCCTCAAGGCAGGGAAGCCCACTGCAGAGTACAAAACACCATAACAGCACTGTATAAATAAAAGAAAAACCTTACTATTTGACACTTCTATCATTTCTATTAGTAACTCATACAGACATTAAGGAAAAAATAAAGGTAGAGGTGTCAGCCCATTAAGAGGAATTACAAAATCCATATTAGGGCAATACCCTTGCGAAGCAAACCAGAACAGTCACAAAATGATGCGCAAGAATCAGAATAAACTTTATTTGCATCAGCCACCAGTCACAACCACAGCAATAAAATAAAATGTACAGAAGAGAAAGGTAAAAACTTAACTATATAAAATACATTTTGGGGATTTAGATCAAGATGCACAAGCTTTCTTGGTGCTTTCACCAAGCTAGAAACCTTCATCAAGCCTCGCCTCCCATCACCATTCCTCAGAAGTGAATGGGGCTGACAAAGAGTGGGTGGGAAATCATTTTTTCTTCTTCTTCCAAAAACCAGTCTTTGGCAATACTTTCTACGGCGGGAAGGTTTCATTGGGGTGGGGGTAATAAATAAATGAATAAGTAAAATATATGACGCAAGTTCACTTGAAGGGAGAAATTTGGAAACTTCCACATTCTCGCCCCACAATAGCTAGTTATCTTTGTAACTAGGCAGATTTTTTATTATTAATAACAGATTATAATATTGTAATAATAATATTAATAATGCTATTGCAATTATTTACAGGACGCACGCCCCGCTCTTTCCAGCCACTTCACTCCTTTTCTGTCAGATGTTCGATCCACGCCAAGCGTCCCCTAAGAGCCCCGACGGCCTGGGACCAGAGAGAACCCTATCCACCCACCCCCATTACCTGCCGGCGTACGCCTGAGAGGAAATGCCCTTCTGCCCTCGCGGAACCGGCGCGCGTTTTTCCCTCAGCCCGCAGACACAGGCGCTCTCCAGGCACCCAACGGCTTCGCGCGGCCGTTCGCAACCGCCTCCCAGTTTGAATCGCGCCAGCCTGACGCCTCTCCCGATCCCGATTGGCTGCGCCGTACTGGCACCGCGAAGCTGAGCATGACGACACCGCGTCCGCTCCCTGACGCGCCGTGCTTTCGACCTATCGGTCTGGAGCAGGACGCTCGCGGCGCCTTCTTTCTCAAGGGCAAGGGCTGTTTCCTCCCGGCCCCGCCCTGCTCACTTCTATTAAGCGCCCACACGGCCCAATTAGGTAGGCGGTGTTCTTGTGATAGCCGTCTTACCTCAGGCCAATTCCCACCTTCTGTAGTTCCTATTCCATTCATGCAGGACAAATCAAGCCCATGAGGCGGGAAAAGGGTAGGAGGTTAACATTGAAGGCAAGCGACAAGGAATCCCTTTGTTGTGGTTTGCATAGCACTGCTTTTATATTTGCTTCTAGTGGACATTTTTTAAATTCCTCATTGCTGAAGAGGCTGAGTTTTCTCTTTTATATTAGAGGAGGGCAGGGACGACGACCAATTTTATCCCCACTCCTAAATTAAAATAGGGTTTCCCAGCTTGGACTCATGTGCATTGACGGTAATAACTGCGGGGGTGGTGGTAGATTAACACACACACACACACACACACACACACACATATATATATATATATATATACACACAGTGCTTTTTTCTGGGGGGGATGCAGGGGTACACATACTCGTAAACATTTTGTGAATCTAACTGCCTCATTGAGGAGCAGTATTTCAATATGAGTAGGAAAATGAGAGTACCCCTAAACATTTTTAAGGGGGGAAAAGCACCGTGTGTGTGTTTCAAAATCCACATTACCTTTAGAGGGCCAGCCAAAAGGTCCCCAAATAGTGAGCAAGCTCCAGAATTCATCATACTGGATGTTAAGCAAAATGGGGCGGGGTGGTTTAATGTTGAAGCCGCATAAACCTGGTTCACAAGTAATGGTAAGCCAAACATTGATTGTGGACATGGCACTCCTGCTGCACTGGTGTGAGCTAAGCCATTATTATTATTATTATTATTATTATATTTATATACTGTACTGCCATTCCTCTAAAGCAGGCATGTCTAACTCCCAAGAGACTGCGATCGATTCCCACTATAAAAAGACTGGAAGTGGTCTGCCCATTGGATTGACCAAGGTTGTGGGGAGGAAGACCCAAAGTTGTTGAGCCTTTATTTATTTATTTATTTATTTATTTGCTTCTTGCTATTCTGGGGGGGAGGGGAATCAATCAGGGTCATGCGATCAACCAGGGACGCCCCGCAATTGACTGGTAGATCACAATCGACCGGTTGGACATGCCTGCTCTAAAGATCTCAGGGTGGTTCACAAGAAAATAATAATAATTTAGTTGATCAATGTGGGGTATAAAAAAATAAAAGATGCCCAATTGCCTAACAATTTGAGCAACTTAAAGGGATTTGGAATTATAGGGCAAACTAAAAGAAAATAAATTATCCATATATGTGTTTTCATTTTCAAAAATAACGCATCATTCTTTTTGTAGTGTCGTGTAGCAGTATTTAGTGACTTCCGTCAGTGTCAATTAATAACTGGAGGTGAGAATCAGGTACAACATCTCTTTATTTCGGAAACAGGGAAGAGCCAGCCACAGGAATGGAGAAAACTGGGGTTTATATAATAACAGTCATCTAGTAGGGAGAAGATACATTTTGGCGGGAACCAATGGCACGGATTCCCTCCCGTGGAAACCAATCCGGCAGAGGATCCAAATCCTGCTCCCTGAATCAGCAAATGATTGCCGTTCCCGCTGTAACTTGTACATTCAAATAAGGTCTGTAATACAACACAATACTCTATATTAAACATCTTTACTGTGTTATTGCTTAATACACAACACTTTTAAAAAAGCAAAATATAGCACATACAAACAAAGCACACATGGTTTGGGCTTAGCATGTCATCCGAACATGGGCTCATGGTTTCTAACCAGGGTTTGTTGTTGGGTTTAGGGCACATGGTTTGTCTGGCAGAGACAATTCACGAGCCCAGGTTTGGATAACACACTTAAGCCACCAGCACAGCAACAGGACCAGATGAGGAGCTCCTCAGTGTGAGTTTTAAAAATGGCCTGTCCAAACAGTGAGGTGGCTCTCATTACCCCTTTTGTTTCAATCTTCTCAACAGTGAGTCCGCATTTTGTGGCTACTCAGCACCTCATTGGGATGTGTTCGAGTTCCCACCCGCCCGCAAGAGTTTTTGTACTTCTGGAACGTGTGCAGAGGAGGGCAGCCAAGATGATCAAGATGATCTGGAAACCAAGCCTTATGAGAAGCGGTTGAAGGAGCTGGGTATGTTTAGTCTGGAAGAAAGGAGACTGAGAGGAGATATTATTTTTCACTAGTCCACAGTTCCATGATTTAAAAAGAAAGAAAAAGAAAGAAAGAAAGAAAGAAAGATGTAGGTTCCTTATCAAGAGAAGAGTGGTTATGACAGCTTTTTACCACTCCCTACCGCTCACAGTAATGAGCTAATCATAGCCCTAGAGCTCAGTAATGTTAGTGTCTGTAAAACTGCCTGCTTTAATTTCACCTTTTGTTCTATCCATCTGCTTTCATTCATTTCTTAATCCATTGAAATTTCGAAACATTTTGTGTAGTTGAAACTGCAGTGCACAGTACCTCCTTACTACACAAACACCCCACACAAACTATAGTCCCAAAATATTCCAGTTAAACATGTCTGGCATTCATTGCAGATATGCTCACAAAACACCAGGTGCATAAAAATGAATAAGGGGGATGTTAACGGCAATAATTGGTGTTTAATAAGGAATAGGAATGGGGAAAGACTTTGTAGTAGCATAACTGGGGCACAGATGGAATGC
The DNA here is from genome assembly GCA_900245905.1 of Lacerta viridis. Lineage (NCBI taxonomy): Eukaryota > Metazoa > Chordata > Lepidosauria > Squamata > Lacertidae > Lacerta > Lacerta viridis. Next base: position 699,045 of record OFHU01001029.1, read on the forward strand.
GTATCTACCCAAGATTTATAATGGACATGGCCTTTTCTTTGCCCCCCCCCGTGACACATGGATGGGGTTACATTGCCACTGACAAGCAGTACACTCCAACTGAGAAGAAAAGAGGGGCCTCAAATTTGCACCCAGCCCTTGGGCCTTTTCTTACTAAGGTACCACAAAGAAAGGGTCGGGGATGCAAACATTCTTTGTCGCATATAGGGATTATTACAATAATATTATATATGTAATACAATAATACTATATTACATACATTTTCAAAGTTGTAGATGGATATCCAGACATAATGGTTGCTTAGGAAAACAATAGGCCAAGCAGTTTTGGTAGGGGAAGGAGACAATCAGGAAGGATTTTGTGATAGAACAACAGCACCCTGCAGGGGTTTTGTACCGTAGCCTCTGAGCTGAATTAAGGTGCTTCCAGATGGAGGTTTATTATGGAATTGGTGCTGCTCTTGCACACATGTTTTTGCACCATCTGCAGGAGGCTGTCGTCATCAAAATGCGAGCCTCTACTTTTTACATTAAATCCGGATTTTCTCTTACCCTGGAAAATCCATTAAGTGAAAATACCGGTAATCCTTTATGCATCTGCAGTGGAAACTTGTTAGCACTTTTATTTTTGTGGGGTGAACAGTTTGTCATGTGTGTCATTTGTATGCACACAGCGCAATTTCAGGTGAGGAGCCGTTCATTCAAAGCCTCAGCACATGCGGAGTACATACTTTGGAACTTTATATGGGTCTTGCGCAATTTCTCTGTATGATAATTTCAGTATCTAAAAAAAAAAAATCAGTATTGCAAAAGAACACTGTATTAGTATTAAAAAACAAATGGAAATAGATGTTGCCTCCCTCTGCCCCCACCCTCAAAGCATAAGTATCCATTGGGCCTGTTGTGAAACATCATAACTAAGGACAGCTAACATTTGCTGACATTAAATATTATTATTATTATACGTTATGTAGAATTTTTTAAGGTTAAATGTGTATAAATACCTATGCACCTGCTCAGAGTAGGAAGAGGTTTATATATATATATATGTATGTATATATATATATGATAGATAGATAGATAGATAGATAGATAGATAGATATACACACACACATACACACACAATACACACACACCACCATCGTAAGATCTCAGGGCATTTCACAGAATAAAATAAAGGATAGAAGCAAGTAAATACAGTGGTGCCTAGACTTACGAAGTTAATCCGTTCCGAAAGCGTGCTCGTAAGTCAAAATCTTCGCAAGTTGAAGCCGCAATCTCAGAACAGAAAAAAAAATCATACGTCGAAAAAAGTGCATTAAAATCTTTGTAAGTCAAGGTATCGTGCCGCCGCTTTCACTTTGGAAGTCAAAAAATTAGGAAGCGGCGGCCATTTTTTCGCTTCCAGAGGTCATTCGGAAGTCGAAAAATGCGGAAGCCGAGCCGCTCGTAAGTCAAGGTACCACTGTAATTAAAACAAAACAGCAAAACAATACCCCCCCTTCCCACAGACACCTTTAAAAGACTGTAGAATCTTAATCCATATCCATATCCAGTTCTAACTGTAGCTTCTTGGGACATAGAGATTTCTCACAGTTAGAACTGGATATGGAATAACTGATTGGTTCAAAATTGGGAAAGGAGTATGACAAGGCTGTATATTGTCTCCCTGCTTATTTAACTTATATGCAGAATTCATCATGCGAAAGGCTGGACTGGATGAATCCCAAACCGGAATTAAGATTGCCGGAAAAAATATCAACAACCTCAGATATGCTGATGATACAACCTTGATGGCAGAAAGTGAGGAGGAATTAAAGAACCTTTTAATGAGGGTGAAAGAGGAAAGCGCAAAATATGGTCTGAAGCTCAACATCAAAAAAACTAAGATCATGGCCACTGGTCCCATCACCTCCTGGCAAATAGAAGGGGAAGAAATGGAGGCAGTGAGAGATTTCACTTTCTTGGGTTCCATGATCACTGCAGATGGTGACAGCAGTCACGAAATTAGAAGACGCCTGCTTCTTGGGAGAAAAGCAATGACAAACCTAGACAGCATCTTAAAAAGCAAAGACATCACCTTGCCGACAAAGGTCCGTATAGTTAAAGCTATGGTTTTCCCAGTAGTAATGTACGGAAGTGAGAGCTGGACCATAAAGAAGGCTGATCGCCAAAGAATTGATGCTTTTGAATTATGGTGCTGGAGGAGACTCTTGAGAGTCCCATGGACTGCAAGAAGATCAAACCTATCCATTCTCAAGGAAATCAGCCCTGAGTGCTCACTGGAAGGACAGATCCTGAAGTTGAGGCTCCAGTACTTTGGCCACCTCATGAGAAGAGAAGACTCCCTGGAAAAGACCCTGATGTTGGGAAAGATGGAGGGCACAAGGAGAAGGGGACGACAGAGGATGAGATGGTTGGACAGTGTTCTCGAAGCTACTAACATGAGTTTGGCCAAACTGCGGGAGGCAGTGAAGGATAGGCGTGCCTGGCGTGCTCTGGTCCATGGGGTCACGAAGAGTCGGACACGACTGAACAACAACAACAACAACAACAACAACAACAACAGAATCTTAATCAGCCCAAGGCATGGTTGAAGAAGAACATTTTTGCTTGGTGCCTAAAAATACATAAAGAAGGCAAACCTCCCTGGGGAGAGCATTCCACAAACAGGGAGCCACTACAGAAAATGCCCGTTCTCATGTTGCCACCCTCCGGACCTCATGTGGCGGAGACACATACAGAAGGGCCTCAGAGGATGAATGCAGAGTTTGGGAAGGTTTATACAAGCAGAGCAAGTCCTTGAGTTATTGCGGTCCTGAGCCTTTTAAGGCATTATAGGTCAAAACCAACACTTTGAATTGAGCCCAGAAGCTAATTGGGTAGTAGAGGCTGTGGGATATGTCAGTCAAATCCAACATTCTAAGAGAGGACTAACTGCCTCTATGTGACAGTCAGTTTGGTCCATTGGTCGGTTAGGCTGCTGCTGATAGAAGTGTTAAGTAGTAAATGCTCTGATGGAGTCTTTTTAGGACTCACTAATATCTAATATATAGTTTATATCTTTTGTAACCTAAGTATGTACTCAATGAATCTGACAGTAAACTAGTTTATTATTGTTATCATTCAGATTCATGTGTATTTTTCTTTTAAGAGGGACAAAAGGGATTAACAACCAAGAAGGCAGGAAGGTAGAAGACATAATTATTAAAAAGGACTCAAACGAGTCAGCAATCCGCTTGCTGCTGTGTAAACTTAAATAAGGAAATGTTTAACCCTGCTATATTATATATAAACATTCCTAGAGGCTAGGGGAAGGTCTAGAACACACAGCACCAAAACATGTCACAAAGGACTGAGATATGGGTGAGAATCAGTGGTATAGCTATGAAAAACATTAGATTTAATCTGCATACTGTGGTACCTCGACTTACGAATTTAATCCGTTCCGAATGCACATTCGTAGGTCGAAAAATTCGTAAGTCAAAAAAAGCGATTTCCCCATAGGAATGCATTGGAAACGAAAAATTCGGAAAAATTCGTAAGTCGAGTAAACCGCATCTAAAATTCGTAAGTCGAGTAAACCCCATCTAAAACCGCCAACGGATGTCCTTCAGATGTCGAAAAATTCGTAGGCGTGCAGACACTTTTTTCATTCGTAAGTCGAAAAATTCATATGTCGAGTAATTCATAAGGCGAGGTACCACTGTACACAGAAAAGTCAGATCCAGATGACACATTTGTGAGATAATACCACCATCTGAACGCACCCTTACTAGAAAACAATGAAAAATTCAAATTCTGCAGCAGTACCATTAAAGGAACACAAGCATTCTTGATCCACCCCAAAGTAGCAACTCATGCTTTGCATATGTATTTTATTTCCTTACCTATCACATGTGTATGATCAGGGACATGTAATAGGTAAACTGGTGAGAAATTTGCCAATGAGAACCTAGAAATAACTGAGCCTGGAGCTGCGGGGCATCGGAACCATTTATTTTGCCCATTGTGTTCAAGGCTAATCATTGCTACTAGAAATTGGACCGTTAAAGCTTATTTCAGCAGCTGCTCTGGTTTCTTGCACGATGCTATAAGGGGAACAAGAAACACCCCAATAAGCATGTCACAAAACAGCAATATAAAAGAAAACACTGTGGGTTTGCATTAAATCCAGAAAGCCATCTTGTTCCCAAATAGAAAAAAGCCAGTATTGAATACATCCTAGTTCTATTTTTAAGTTTCACCACTAGTGCTTTTGCCCTGTAGCCCTCATTGTAGAGCATCTCCAGGTCTGTGTCATGACGTCAGAGATGACAATTGATGGAGATTGGTGTCAAGGCCACTTTTCTCTCTTGCATCTTTCTAACCAAGTACAATCACTGCAGAAAGGGGTGGGTGGGTGGGAATTGCATTGTGATAGCATGCCATAAATATTCCAGCTACGCTCTTTGTCAGGCCTTCCAGGATAAAAGATAGGATGAAGACTGAATGATGGAAAACAAGTTTCCACCATCCTTTCACTGTAGGGAGATTGGGGAGTGATGAGCGGATAAAATAGGCATTCTTTGCAACAAAGGATTTCCCTAGATCCACCTTATCTATGTATTCCATAATCCTTGGGTTGAAAGTTTTGGATAGCCAAGTCTCTGCTGTCCACATGAATGTGACCTTACTGTTGCAACAGGATGTTATTTGGATTGCACCACTGTAGTCAGAGAACAGTGTCTTGCTCCCTTTTCTAGAGAAACCCCCCCCCACACACACCTTTATGCAGTTTTCCACTCTTATTCTCCAGAGCCTTGAGATCTGTTTCCCACTTTTTAACTAAGCTCATATATGCAAGTGTCTTACAGATATCACAAGAAGCATAGCAGGAAAACAGAAACAGAGCAGTGAGCTTTGAGGGCAGGATTCTAAAATATATGCCAGCACTTAAATTATGAGCTGGCAGAACAACACCGAGGCAGTTTGTGGAGGGTGTTCAAGTGCTCTAGCACGTACAACCCACCTGGAGATTGCATCCAGGAGTTAGCATGAAGGAAGACACTCATTTCCACGCTATACAGGGCTTGGGAGGAAGAGAAGTCACAGCATGAAGCAGGATGCATTTGAACAAGCCATGAAATGTGATGTAGCAGTCAGCCCTCGCATCAGCAGCAGTCTGAAACGTACAGTCTAGGTGTGAGTGCAAGATGTGAGGCTAAAGATCATGTACAAAGCCAGCGCAAGAGACTGTGCTGCTGCCACACACACCCCATCTGCTTCTGCTACCCCTCCTTAGCTTCATCGCAGCTCCAGCACCCCTTTGTGCTCCTTAGCCAAGCTGAGGCAACTGGTTATTATGGTATCGTGATGGTATCCGGGCAGTTATACGCAATCCCACTTTCAACACTGTTTTCGCTTGCAGAACTTCGGTGGCGGTGGTAGTCATGCTGCTTTGTTTCTGATCATAGCTTCCTGCTGAAATCCTGTAACGTATCCCACTACAAAGATTCCAGGCTTCCCACCCCACACACTCCTGCTTTTGTTGCACTGTGGCACAAGACTGCCCCTCCAGGTGGCATTGATCCCAAAACATTGGGGAAGCATTGCAGAACAACTGAAAAGTGAAATTATGCCTGGATAAAGGTAAAGGGACCCCTTTCCGTTAGGTCCAGTCGCGGACGACTCTGGGGTTGCGGCGCTCATCTCGCTTGGATAGTCCAATATAAAACTCATGCACTATTATTGTATCAGTGATGTGTTATGCGATACATCTGCAGAAAAAGCCCACCCGTCTGAAAAGGCCCTCAATCATATAGTAACAGCTGATTTTTTGGGAGGGGGGGGTGTCTTGCAAGGCAAACCTGCTTTGCCGAATGATCAGGCTTTTTGGCAAGAAAGGGAAAATGCACTGGGAAGTGTGGGATGATGCAGCACCATCCGATGTGCTGGGTAATATGGAAGGGTAATATGTGCTCTGCAAACAGCAGTATGGTTCTGCTCAGTTCCCTCTGCCAGGATAGCCCTTTCTTTAGCTCAGCCGATTTGAGTGTGATGCTAATAATGCCAAGGTTGCAGGTTTGATCCCCTTATATGGGACAACTGCATATTCCTGCATTTCAGGGGGTTGGACTAGATGATCCTTGGGGTCCCTTCCAACTATAGAATTCTATGTTTCTCTGCTTCTTATTAGCTGCCTGCAAGTGTTGTCCTCCATGCCACCATCATCCTGTGGAGGAAGCGATCAGGGTATGCCTGATGACACAATCCTGTAAGGGCCTGCACCCCCCCGAACCACCCATATGTCAAGAGCCTGCTCTGTACTTACAGGCTGTGTCCCTACCCCATGATTTAGAGCCCTGGATCGTGCAGTTTTGAAAGCAAGTAACTAGGGAGAACAGTGCTGATCTAATCACCTGATCTAATCACCTACCGGTAATTAAACAAACGAATGCATCCATCTATGACTCAAAGTAACGATGGCCAATGCAGTTCAAATATGCCTTCCAATTGCCTAGGGCAGGAGGTGGGTGACTATTTTTCTATCATTGGACTGCTGTGTGAGTAATATAAGGTAAAGGTAAAGGGACCCTTGACCATTAGGTCCAGTCGTGTCCGACTCTGGGGTTGCGGCGCTCATCTCGCTTTACTGGCCGAGGGAGCCGGCATACAGCTTCCGGGTCATGTGGCCAGCATGACAAAGCCACTTCTGGCGAACCAGAGCAGCGCACGGAAACACGTTTACCTTCCCGCCGGAGCAGTACCTATTTATCTACTTGCACTTTTGACATGCTTTCGAACTGCTAGGTGGGCAGGAGCTGGGACCGAGCAACGGGAGCTCACCCCATCACAGGGATTCGAAACCTGCCAACCTTCTGATCAGCAAGCCCTAGGCTCTGTGGTTTAACCCACAGTGCCACCCTTTCCCTGTGAGTAATATACGTATTTTAAAAGCCCCTGAAATCTACAGAGTTTTTCTCGTTGTGAAATTTCAGCCTTGGAAGCTGACGTAGTTGTGCTGAGTAGGTTCAGAACCACTAGTAACAGCAGCTACGCTTTGCGGAGGGATTTGATCTTGAGGATTCACAGAGCGAAGAGAGATGTAAAAAAGTTGTTGTTGCTTTAGAGAGAGTTCAGAGCACACACACCCAGTCATGGGTTGAGCCCACTTTTAGGAGTAAGTACGTATTTAGCAACTCAGGCTGCCTGACTTCCCCCTTTTTTCTCCTGCTCCGGGGCGGAAAATATAACTGGCTGTCAGTATCCGCCTTTTCTTTTAAAAAAAGAAAGAACCAACAACAACAACTTCACAATCAGACCAAGAAATGTTGGTGCCTAAGGCAGAAAAGCCACATAGTGTCTCCCACCCAAGATAGAGAGTGTAATAATAAACTAAATAATTGACAGCTGGCTGTGCTTGAATGGTACCTCACTATTGCTGCAGCCTCGGGCACCCTGCATCCTCCAGCCTAATGGCAGCGTCCAGCCTTGACATTACTAGTGCAAATAACTCATTAAAATATAACAGCATGCATTTCTTCAAACTTCACACGTTTTAAAAAAAGGCTTAATTTTTTTTTTTAAAGATCCTTGAAGCTTCTTTTGTTTAGTACTGCAGTTTATCTCAAATGAATATCTGAGCGCCTTTGCAGTGCGGTTTTCAAATACAGTGGTACCTTGGTTCTCAAACTTAAACCGTTCCGGACGTCCGTTCCAAAACCAAAGCTTTCCAAAACCCAGGCGTGCTTTCCCAAAGAAAGCAATGCAAAACATGGATTAATCTGTTCCAGACTTTTAAAAGCAACCCCTAAAACAGCAATTTAACATGAATTTTACTATCTAACGAGACTGTTGATCCATAAAATGAAAGCAATAATCAATGTAAAAGGTAAAGAGACCCCTGACCATTAGGTCCAGTCACGGACGACTCTGGGGTTGTGGTGCTCATCTCGCTTTACTGGCCGAGGGAGCCGACGTTTGTCCGTAAGACAGCTTCCGGGTCATTTGGCCTGCATGACAAAACCGCTTCTGGCAAACCAGAGCAGCGCATGGAAACACCATTTACCTTCCCACCAGAGCAGTACCTATTTATCTACTTGCACTTGACGTGCTTTCGAACTGCTAGGTTGGCAGGAGCAGGGACTGAGCAACAGGAGCTCACCCTGTGTGGGGATTCGAACCGCCAACCTTCTGATCAGCAAACCCTAGGCTCTGTGGTTTAGCCCACAACGCCACCCACGTCCCAATAATCAATGTACTGTACTATAAAATAAATAAAACAATATTGTAGATGATAAAAATTAAATTTATTATTTTTTCTTACCTGCACTGATGATAGTCATTGTTTGGATGGGGGGGCTTTTATCCATTTCCGCAGTCACACAGTCAATCAGTAGCTGAACTGGGTTCCACACAGTCACAAAAACAAATTAACCAAAAAAGCCACAAAAATGCAAAATAAATAGCAAAAACAAAAGCACCAAACTTAATTGATTCTGGAAGTCCATTTGACTTCCGAAATGTTCGAAAACCAAGGCGCAGCTTCTGACTGATGCAGGCACCCCGGAAACAATAGCCGACAGCTGAATCGGACGTTCGGCTTCCGAAAAACGTTCGAAAACCCGAACACTTACTTCTGGGTTTTCGGCATTTGGGAAACAAGGCGTTTGAGAACCAAGGTACCACTGTATGTACAATAGCAGTTCTTACGCTACGTATTGCTTTGTGATTTGTGTTCTGTTTTATTGAATTTGTATGTAGCCATTTTACTGTATTTTTAATTTAAATTTTTTTAATATAGATATATAAAAGATAAATATGTACTGCTGCTAAAGGCCACGCCTTTATATTCTTCGGCTTTAGAGGTCTGTCTGAAACATGTGCGAAGAACCTAAGTGTCCCTAATCATTACTTGGACAGAACGAGGAAAACGCCACGTGGAACAAATAGCCCCAGCAAAACTGATTGATTAATCCAGGTTAAAAAGGATTAGAACAGACAGACTGGCAGACATTTAGATTAGGACAGAGTGGATTAGCGCCATGTTGCAGATGGGAGCTGTCAGAGCGACAGGGAGAGAGATATGGATAAAGCCACTTGCGAAAGGTCAGTCAGCCAATCTGTTGGTTAGTCCAAAACTCCACGCTTTTATAGGCGTCGCGGGGGTGGATATTTAGGTAACGTTTATGATTTCCCTCCTCTGCGGTATTGGCGCTCCTTGCCAACAGTTTAAACCAGAAATAAAAAAATGCAAATACCTCTTTGTAGTTTGTAAGGGAAACAGCTTGATTAGTTTATGGGTTTTTCTTTATAGACACATTCTACGTCTTTGTCTTAAAAGCAACTTTATTGGGAGAAAACTAATTAGAAAGGGACACAGACTAAGTCAACAACTGAGGCACAGAAGCTCGATGCTCGGGGGGGGGCTTTTCAAAAGTGGGTGGGGGAGAGAGAGAGAAGCAAAATGAGCAAACAGCTGGATAATCTGATGCATTATTTTCCATCACTATATACTTTTATTTTATCCACTCGATAAAACTGCTCCCTGGGAACCCTTTAGAATGTAAATGAAACCATTTATTCAAGAGATGCACTTCAGAAGAAAGATCCCTCCTGGGCTTTCCTTTTTCGTGCCCCACCCTCTTTGATTTGGGGCAGAAGTTTTGAATAAATGTCCCATCCATTCCATTCTTAAATCCCAAATCTAGGGCTCCCTCCTCTGTCTCGTGGTTCCCATCAGAGACATGGAACAGTATCAATGAGTACAATGCTAATAAAACAAACACATTCCAAGAAATACAGTACTCAAAGAAAGCTCACATAACCGTAAAATGAGGATGTGTTTTAATCTATTAAGTCTGGAGCGCAAATTGAAGGATAGACATTGCCAGCCAATAAAGGGGGGGAGAAATGCTTGAATGACTAAGTCAAGTCGTTTATGTGCAATTTCCACTGTGGTCAATGGAGCCTACTCACAGGTAAGAGAGCATAGGATTTAGTTGCCCCAACACAATTGTTTCTTTACCGCAACACAGACCTTGCTTTTCTTCAACCAGCGGGAAACGGAACGAAAATAGAGATTTTAGACAATCACTTATACAGCACTATCCATCAATGCCTTTTCCTGTTATCATGATCCTCTTATAATATTTATTCACATGTAAATCCTGTTCGGCGAAGACTCTCAGCAATGATAGCTCAGAATTTCCTAGTTGCAGGTTCACTCAGCTTTATTGCTTCTTGAGAAATGTGGCTGGGTGATTTCTGAATAAATAGCCTATTGGTTGTCCCCTGAACAGGCCTGGATATCAGTATCGCTTCCTATTGTGAAGGGTCTTTTAAATACTGATTTCCTCACTTTTTTTTTTTCATTTTTATAGTAAAATAGTGCAATTTTACTATTTTTATTTTTATTTTTTTTTTAAAAAAAGAGAGAGTAAAACCAGTAAATAAAGCCTCCTCCTGCGAAACAGGAACTGAAATTGGAGCAACTAAGAGAGTCTATTCAAGGGTCAATTAATTTCTTACAAGTCTCTCCCCCCCCCCTGTGCTTATCGAGCAATAACATGGATTGTCCCTGTTAACAGAAAGTCTTTAATGATCGGCAGCCCTTCAAAACCTCAATAGCACTTTTCCTGTTCATATTGGTGTTGCAGTTGCATTTTATTAGGGGGGGAAATCATCACCAATTAGGTCTGAAAAGTCACAGAGGGTGACAATGTCTGGATGCTCCATGTTAAGTGAGCAGGGGGAAAAGACTGGCTAAAGGGGCAGTATATGTGCAAAAGGGATTTCATGTAGGTACCTTGCCAGCATCCAACTGGCACAGGGCTACTTCTACTCAGATCATTTACAGGGGAACAGCCACCCACTGGTTCGCTCACTTCTTACAAGGCATCTGCATAATGTCATGATTAAAATATCTTCTTCCCAGGTTTTCCCTGTTCAGCTTCTGCCTGTTTTCTTTTAGTTTTCCATTTTTCAGAGCTCAGAAAATCTTAACTTTTTCTTAACACAGTGGAACAATCACCTCTGTTGTGGACAGTGGCATAGCATGGGGGGGGGAGCACAGGGGCAGTTGCCCCGGGTGCAAAATTGTTAGGGGTGCAAAATTTCAACACCCGGTGCTGCCTCAATACAGCTGTGTGTTTCTGTCGCTGGGCTCCGTTGAAAACGGCTTCTCCATGCAAACCAGGAAGTGACCTCTCCAGACAACAGAACGGCTCTTCTTTTCTTATCTCTGTGGCTTCGATCTCCTGGGTGGCACAGATGCTGTTAGACAGTTGAATGTGCATGCGTACTCTGTCCGTGCCCCTCTCTCCCACCGCACCCCTCTTCATGGCCCCGGGCTCTGCCAACCCATGCCACGCCACTGGGTGTGGATGACTCATTTGTCAGGAAACGGCCTCTACTCACAAGTAGAACCCTGGCAGAGACATATGCCCGACTGGCATGTTCCCTTCTTCCTGGGCGATCGTTCGGGAGCTTCTCAGCTTCTTCAGCCCCCGGACATCATAGTGATTGATGTGGGAGTACATCAACACACTCTTAGGCATCCGCAGAGGTTTGCGCAGTTGTGTAACAGACCACAGCAACTCAGCATGTTGACTAACCTACTTTATTACATATATACATAGTCAGAGCACTTCAACATGGCTCCCTCTCTCTAGCGTCAGACAGCAAAGAGAAAGAACAATGGACAATAGTCCCACTTAAGGGAACGCAGCAAGACAAACATCCTGTCTACGTAACTTCCCACTCTGTGGAATCAAAACACATACCCAGTCATGTGAGAAACAATAAACCCATGACTGCACGGGGAATGAATCTCCAACAACTGTTCTGTCGGGTTTGCACCATCTCCTTCTCTATGGTCCTTCACTCCACTCTAGGAATTAACCCGATAATTTCCAAATAACATTGCCTTAAATCAATTTCTCTCTTTCCCACATTGCTGTGGGGAGTGGGGAAGCTCATGATCAGGATTGCAATGGTGCACCGGGGGGAGGGGATATATTTAACGCTATCCTTGCATACCATGGTCCCAATGAAAATTGCCTCCAACAGTACGTCAGGAACGTTCCTTCCCAGAGTGACAGTGAGGGCTCCGAGGACCCAAGGGGAGTGGCAGGCAGAAACAGATGGACGTTTGCTTTCTTCACATGCAAAGAGTGAAGCAAGCCTCTCCAGTCCTGGAATGCAAGTCGTAAATTCACAGGACAGCATGAGGCAGACAGAGGGGCCTCAGTTTTCAGACTCGCTCTCAGAGGAGGAGGGGCAAACTGGGCTATCTGCTCTGGAGTCCCCCCATTCTAGGAGGTTGGGCAGAGTTCAGGCTTGGCATCAAGTCCACAAAAGGAAGAGCAGCCGATGGCGTATTTCCTGTTGGAAAAGGGACCGCCCTCCAGAGGGCTCAACTGACCCACCGAGTGCAGAAGACTGAACTGTGTGCTCGCACTGAGCTACTGTGTAAATACCAATAAATCTGAAAGTTATAAAAACCGCCAGCCTGCCGTCTCTTGGTGTGAGAGGGGGAGATTGTAAATCTGACACAATATATGGGACTGAAGAAAAGGGGACCATCTCCTTGGCTGCAGAATGGCATTTGAATTCCAGAAGTTTGGAAGCAGAGTTGTTATTCTCCTTCCATCTTACAACAATGAGTGGCTGTTGCTAATTGCTCACGTCTGGAAGCATCCTGATAGTTTCCTGGTTTCACCATCAGTAATTTCTTGCTGAGAAATTTTGCAGCAGTTTGAGAGGTGGATGCTGTCCATAAGAATAGAGAACATGCGCAGTTATTTGGCTCATGGTCCTTACAAGTGGATTGGTAGCATCTCTCCCACTTACATTCCTCCCCATTTTATAAAGCTTTCTTTGTCTCTCAAAGATCCCGCCTCCTCATATCTCACCCACCTCAAGTGCCCCAGCTTAGAAAATAGAACGGTATTTTGTCAATTGTTGATCACAGCAAAGGGCTTTTGAATGGCATAGTCACAGGATGGAGAAAGTACAGAAGCAACAAAGGATTCTTGTGTTATCCAGCAGCTCTTGGAACAAGTTAATTTAATTTTGATTAGCGGCATTTAGAAGAAGTAGACAAAGAGGAGGAAGAAATGTCCACTGGACTTCAATGCAATTTTGCTTTACAGAAAATAAAGCACATGAATCTTAAATCACAAGGTCATCTCTTCAGCCTCATAGTTTGATGTTAGTTTGATAGTTAGTTGTGCCATACTGGAAAGTGCTGGATTTGCCCATCAAAATGACAGTTTCCCCCTGTATTTTCCTTCCATTTAGTGTGGCACTATTTTTAATGGGTTAGGTGGAATGCCTAGAAGCCTTCCCAGATTAATTTTTAAAAACCCATACAGCATTTTTTGCCTGATGATGCGCACGCTAGTCCTGATCAAGCAATGATGATGTGATATTCTATTCCTACATCATGAATAGAGGCAGTATTCTTGTTATGGAAAGGAATCATATCATAAAATTGTAGTGTTTGAAGGGACCCTGAGGATCATCAAGTCTAACCCCTCTGCAATGCAGGAATATGCAGCTGTCCCATATAGGGATCGAACTTGAAACCTTGGCATTATCAACACCATACTCTAACCAACTGAGCTATCCGGCCAGTGCATATAACCTTACATGTAGAAGGGTGCTGCAGTGCTGGAGAGTGGAAGCTCACAGCCCTCGGAACTAAATAAAACTTTTTCAGAAAAGCTAAATGTTTATAGCATGGTAGGACATTGAACTTAAGAGGCTGCTGGATCAGGCTATTGGCCCAATCTAGTCCAGCATCCTGTTCTCAAAGCAGTTGACCAGATGCCTACAGGAAGCCCCAAAGCACAATCTGAGTGCAACAGGACTTTTCCCTTCAGAAATTGCAACCCACTATGGTTAGGTAAAGGTAAAGGACCCCTGGACGGTTTAAGTCCAGTCAAAGGCGACTATGGGGTGCAGCGCTCATCTCGCTTTTCAGGCCGAGGGAGCCGGCGTTTGTCCACAGACAGCTTTCCGGGTCATGTAGCCAGCAGGACTAAACCGCTTCTGGCGCAACGGAACACCGTGATGAGTGCCACAGTGCACAGAAACGCCATTTACCTGCAGCCCACTATAGCGAATGATGGGGAGAAGTTTAGGATGCATTATATCAGTGTTTCCCAAAGTGGGCAATACCATCCCCTGGGGGACGCTGGAATGATCCAGGGGGGTAGTAGTAGCCGCGGATGCAATTTGGGGGCATTGAATAAAATAAGGGGGCAGTGGAAGCAAAATGAAAGAAGAGAAGACAATTTTGATAAACTGTTGGTACAAGTTTCATGTAATGACGCTTACCGCCGCGTCATGCGCTGTTGCAGGACGGCGACAATGCCTCTCCTGGATCCAGCGATCATGCTGGAAGCAAGGGGTTTTCCTGGGCTTGGTGAAACCTTTTTGGCTTCACCCAGGCCTGGGAAGTGGATTGCAGCTTGCCTGCCTATTTACAATGGCATCTTCCTTTACTATGTTGTAGAACAAAGGAAGAAATATAGATACATAAAAAAACTCAAAATTGTTACTGCATCTTTCTGTTTGTTTGCTTAAAGAAGTAGATTTGGGGGGGGGTGATGAGTATTAATCTGTTTCCTGAAAAGGGGGCTGTAGGCCAAATAATTTTGGGAACTTCTGCATTATATGATGGTACTGATCATTTCCCAAAGAACCTATGGGATGGCTGGCCAGCCCATGCAACAAAGATGGCCAGCCAGCCCATGCAACATGGTTCTCCAGGAACCTTCGCTTTCAAAGGAAATTTTCGTTTCAAGTATGAATGCCAATCATTTTAGGTATTTTCACTCCCTTCCACCCCCCCACTAGAGAAGCACTTTGAGTTACTACCATAATAACATTCCAGAACAATATCCGTGGGAATGGTGGGAGGGGCTGCCTCTTGGCACCCGCCGCTTCTCGCCCCTGTCGCCCGGGGGCTACCGCCCCCACCGCCTACGCCCCTGAGCAGAGCATTTTACCAGCGCGGTTCTGAAATGATTCTGCTTCCAAATTGCTGTTGTGCATAGGCAGCAGCAAGGCGAAGGAAACGAGGGAAAAATAGAAGAAGGCTGGCAGTTGTATGAGGGGAGCCTGAAGATGCAGGACGGAGATGTTAAAGCATTTAAAGCGATCCCTTTGCACCATCAAGCAGTGGTACGGAGGTAAATTCCGAAGTGAAGGCGCTCTTCATGACACGCCCCCCATAATCATGAAAGATGGGATTTTGACCAATATGCACATTTTGGTCCATTCCCTCCTCCCCTGGTGGATTGCTCACAATTTTGTGACATTGTGGGCCGATCCTTCTGGAATCGTTCAAAGTAAAAGGAGTCCTTCCTAGTGGTGCAGCAATAAAAACTGCTAGCACATTTGCAAAGCTAAGCAGGGTCCAGTATGGTCGGATGGGAGACCGTGTGTTGGGATTCCTGGATTGCAGGGGATTGGACTTGGTGACCCTCAGGGTCCCTTCCAATTCTAACAGTTCTATTATTCTAACCCTTAGCACTCTTAACCATGCTAAGGTAATCCACCTCTTCCTCTGTTTAGCCGATTTGGGTGTGGTCTCTGTGGCAAGGAGAGACTGGCCAATAGCACCCCCAGGCATAGCTGTCAACCTTTCCCTTTTTTTTGCGGGAAATTCCCTTATTATAGCATCGGGAAACAGCAGGGAGGGTTGACAGCTATGCCCCCAGAAGATGATATCTTTGCCCCAGCTTTGTAACAAGTGGTCCTTCATCCCTGCCCCTCTCCCCTCCACTGCTCTCAGGAAGAACTTGAGGGATGCAAAGGGTTGTGACCTTGACTTAAAGGAAGTCCTCTTGGGCCACAAAAATACCAGAGTTAGGGTACGAGGTTAAAAAAAAGAAAGAAGAAGGAACAAACGGAGAGAGAGAAAGACATTTGTCAAATGGCACCAACAGCTTTCTATAGCAATCAAAGGTCACTTCACAGAAAGATAGCAATGAATGACGAGCTGCTCGCAGCTAGGAAAAAGAACGGGGAATTTGTTCGGCACCGAGAGCCACAGAAAATGTTGCGAGCCCGTCTTCAACTGTATCTCTGCAACCATGCAGGGATGGAAATAGGCATTCATTTGCTAATGACGGTTTAACCTAGGTCTTTTAGGATTCATGCTAGGAAAGGGAGAAATCCTGCAAAATATATCCTCCCAGAACATCTTCCTGTCCTCTAGCACGGTAAGCAGGGATCAAGGGTTCTCTCTGTGCTGTTTCTGTTCCTATTACTCTGGTTCCCTCAACACACATTTCCTCCCACTGCTCCACAAAGGCTTTGTTGAAATAATAAAAAAGGGGGGCCTGCCGTCTAATGGCCGGCGGCAGCGCAATTGATTTCACACGACAAGAACAGAGGGAATCAGAAGGTCCTTTCATGCACAATGTGATTTCAAAGAAGGAAAGAATTAAACAGCAAGTTCAGATCACTGGCCCTTTTGCCATTCCTTTTATTGTAAAGCAATTATCTTCCCTTTTGTTTGCGTCAAGGGGACCAGGCCTCCGAAAGTCTCGTCTGGGAAACTGTTAATAGAATTTATGCTAATTTGATGATTCCGGCGATTACCAGAGGGAGTGCCTTGCTCATATTTTGCCAGCCGTAAAATGTTTGACTGCATCTCCGCAGCCCCATTAAAGGCCAATTGCTGGCTTCAACCAATACCCATGTGCCCATTCTCAGAAGGTGCAGAGGAAGTATCTACCCCTGCCATTTTGAATAGTCTCCAACGCCTTGCTTCATAAGCATTCAAGGAAACAATGAGTCAGACCCATCAGCCTGTCTTGCTCAGTGCTGTGTGCATTCACAGGGTTCTCTCCCAACCCCACCGGAAGATGCTGGGGACAGAACCTGGGACATTCTGCATGCAAAGCAGATGCTTTGCCCCTGAGCTACGACCTTTTCCCCTCCAAAAGTTCTCCCTTTAACCCAGGAAGGCCTGAACACTAAAGGCAGAGTGAGTTGCAGGAATACAATGGCCAGTGGCAGGGCCGTCTTAAGCATATCCGGCGCCGTGGTGCAAAGCTCCCTCCGGCAACCCTCCCCTCCATTTCCCAGATCTTTTTTAGGGAGGATAGTGCTGCTGGCGGGGCTGGAGGAGGCGGGCAGCAGCTGGAGGGCGGGGAAGAGGTGGAGGCTGGACGTGGCGCCTCCTGGCTCAGCTGGCCACTTTGTGTCGTGGTGGCCACGGCAGATGGAGACTCCGGACACGGCACTGCTTCAGTGTGGCATGGCGGAGGTGGGCGAGGGCGACAAGCTGATGCCAGAAGGAGCCACATCCAGCCTCCGCCTCTTCCCTGGCGCCCTCCAGAACTTGCCGCCCTGGTGCCCTGCGCCACTAGCCTCTATGGGTAAGACACCCCTGGCCAGTGGCACATGTAGAGCTGGACCTTGGGGCTTGATCTGTAACCTGTATCCTGAGAGGAGACTCCAAGGACTGCCATAGAGCAGATGATGGTGAGGGAGGCCAGCATGTAAGCAAACAGGCCTGGGCGTCAACCTGACGCCAGTTGTCACACCATCCCCCTTTCTTTAAAACCATGGTGTTATAGATTTGGGGGGAACCTTCACAAGCCCTAGAAATTAATAAACGGTATTATGCAAAAGGACCTGGCCAGGCTTGGGCCATTAAGAAATAATACAGGGCCATTGAGAGCCATTGGCAGTGCAAGAGAACTGGCCTTCCCCCTTGCCCTGAGGTGTGAACAGAGATTTTTTTTGGGGGGGTGGAAGGTTGCCAGCGTACCTGGGTGTGAGGTGACAGGAAAAGAGAGCCTTGGGCAAGATGTGCTGGGAAGAAGAAGGAAGAGTAAAGACTCGGAAAGGAACTTTATGAAGGAATTCGACTGGACTGCCCTGGTCGGCTCGTGTATTTTATGGTAATACATATCTTTCCAGGCTTTCTTTAAATGAACTTCTTGTATTATTTGGGATGCATATTTTGACCAGTTCGTTCATTGGGGATTGTAGGGTTAACTAGCTGTAACCTGAGGCTCGAATATTTAAGATTTCATAGGTATGTGCTGTAGGGCAAATCCCTCCTCTCAGGGTGGGAAAATTAAATGCTCCGAACCACCTTGAACCTGTAACCTGACAGGAGAATCGTATGAATGACAAAGAGAATTTATATCAAGAGGTAGTCCGGGAAGAGTGGATGCATTTTAATTTATTTTGTTTCCTCACTTTTGTTCCACATGGAACATAAAGGGTGTTGTTGTTGTTTTTGCACATATTGCTCTCAAATGCTGTTCTTTCTCTTTTTAGTAAAACTGAAAGTGAGAGTCAGCTAAGTTGGTTGCGCCCATGGAATGAGGTCTGTTCGTGCTACCGGACTTTCTCCTATCTCCTCCCCTCATGTCTCCCCTGTTAAGGACAAAATCTTGGGGTACACTACTTAAAGCGTTGCCAGCGACTCTAGCCCTTCGGGTTCAAGGATCAGTTAGGTACCAGCAAGAGACCGCAGCCAAGAAAACTGAAGCAAAACAGCAGCTAGGAAGCCTGATTGTTTATCCTTGTTGCGGCAACCTCCACAAAAAACAAAGAAGAAGCCCAGAACAAAGCTTACATGTATTTTTAAAAGTTCCCGTGACTTCCCACAATACATTTCACACAGCAGCATCAAGACATTGCAGGTATGTCATCATAGAAAAGGTGTGGTGTCAGGTAGAAGTCCGAGATCCAGACATACCCTCTTCAATCATACATCACTCCTAAATCTGCTCTGGATGATGGGTGGAGCCCCCAAACAGGTTTAGGGGGCACAGGAGGAGGGGAACGCCTCACTACAAGAGTGGACCCTCATTCCATGCATTCATACCCTGCTTAAAGGTAAAGGGACCCCTGACCGTTAGGTCCAGTTATGGACGACTCTGGGGTTGTGGCTCTCATCTCGCTTTATTGGCCGAGGGAGCCGGCGTACAGCTTCCGGGTCATGTGGCCAGCATGACTAAGCCGCTTCTGGCGAACCAGAGCAGCACAGGAAACGCCGTTTACCTTCCCGCCGGAGTGGTACCTATTTATCTACTTGCACTTTGATGTGCTTTCGAACTGCTAGGTTGGCAGGAGCAGGGACCGAGCAACGGGAGCTCACCCCGTCGCGGGGATTTGGAGCTCCGACCTTCCGATCGGCAAGCCCTAGGCTCTGTGGTTTAGACCACAGCACCACCCGCATCCCATACCCTGCTTAGCACTATGTGAAATTCCACTCTCCAAAACTTTTTTCAAAAACTTGGTACCGTTTCTCTTATTTTACCAGCCTCATGCCCGAAAGCTTGCACTGCCTTGGGGAGCTTCCAGACATCCCAGGAAGGTTATTTATAAAGGAGGAGCTTTGTAAGGGGAAATCCTTCCCTTTATCTGGCGGTGGCGAGTTGTTTAAGGGGGAAGGTGGGGACTGAGCAGAGGTGTACCATCTGTCATTGAAGCCAAATATACATGGGTTGCCTCTTCACACCGGAAGTGAACTAGGGGGCAAAGTAAGAAGTTGGAAGCTCAAGTAGATACCTTTAGCTCAGTGGGTAGAGCATGAGACTCTTAACCTCAGGGTCATTGGTTCAAGCCCCATGTTGGACAAAAGATTCCCGCATTGCAGGGGTTGGACTAGATGACCTTTGTTGTCCCCTCCAACACTACAATTCTGTGATTCTATGAACATGCAGTCTGTTCAGTTATCATAAATTTTAGGAAGTAGCTATACATGCCTGAGGAGTTTAATCATGAAGAAACAAGACTGAGGGCCTGCAACTCTTTCTTAATGCAGTATTTTAAAAGAAAGCTGCGCATAGTGGTTCAAGAGAGCCTCACCAGCTATGAAGAAATATCCTGCATTCAGTCCATATGAGCTTTAGAGTTTTCTTGGTCTTTTTCTTGCAAGTATTCGCTCATTCCCCTGTACTCCATCGGGTGGCGCTGTAAGCCTTTGGGATGAACCGTGGAGCGTTTCTGGAGTAGAGATCGTGCCGGCATCATCTCTCTGCCAGGACTGTACGCCTGCAGCGTGTTTTGTTAGGGTCTTGACCAGCCTGGCATTAAACAATCCTGCCCAAGGAGGGAATTTTGCTGTTTAAAGAACTCACGGCCTGATTCCGAGCTCAGAATCTGGAATCGTTCCTGTGGCGCTAAGCTGGCGTGCGCACTCTGTGAGGGAAACCGGCGGTGGCGGGGAGCATGGAACGTGAAATCTGGTGTCTCATTTCAAAGAGCAAAAGGATTTATCAACAGTGGAGAGGAGAGATTCTGAGCCGGGAGAGAAGGGAAGCTTTCTGCAAGGAAGACAATGGGAGTCCCCCCCCCAATTGATCTCAAAACAAGCCTTTTGACAGACAGTTCTGCGCTTTTTATTTCTGAATGTGGCAAACGAAGCAATAGCGGGGCTTCTTGCCATTTAAGTGTGTGGCTTTGAAATCAAACCGAGTCCATGGGTCTCTCTGCATTTAAAAGCAAACTATGGTTATTGGGGAAATAATCTTTTTAATAGTGAGTCCCTAGTCCTCACCCCATCCCTTTCCAGTCCCTGTGCCAGCTATTTTGGAGTTTTACAGCCGCCGAGGATCTGGCTTATGTAAGTCGGGCAAACCCTGCATTTGGGAGAGGGAGACATTCAGCGAAAGAAGAAGTGCTGCTGCGATGCAAGAGAATGCATCGGGGAGCAGTTCTTCCATACAAGATATTGAAAATCCTAAAGCCCAGGGCAGTGATGGTGCTCCAGAGAAAATTGCCAGTGACTCAGACTGTGCAGATAATTATTTTTTATGCAGCAATGGGAGCAAGTTGCTTCCTCGCTGCTGCAATAGGCTGTGTCGGTGCTTAAGACCCGGGTCGCATCCGCACCATATACGCAAAGCACTCTTACGCCACTTTTAACAGCCATGATGCCCCCCCCACTCACCCACCCAAGAATCCTAGGAATGGAAATTTGTGCCGAGAGACCCTCCGCAGATTTACAATTCCCAAAACCCTTAACATACTAGAATTATCTGGGGGGGAGGCCATGACTGTTCAAGCCGTATGAATCAGTGCTGTCAAGTATCCCGTTTTCCCCGGGATTCTCCCTTATTTTAAGCAGTTTCCTGCTGCTCTCCCTTATTTTTTATTTCCCTTAAATTTCCCGTTTTTAATGGAAGCAGCTCCTCCCCTGCTGGCCAGGGACTGGGTGGGAAGACCTCGCCTACTTGGAGAGAAAAGCCTCAGCCCTCAAAGCAAGTGGGAGCCGTTTCCCGTGCTTACAGGGGGGTGTATTCCTCCCCCTGCATCAGCCCCTATCCGTTGCCGCCGAGCCCCTCAGCCGGCCAATAGGGTTAGCTGGCGGGTGGAGCCTGGCTGCCTTTGAGCAGCTGCTGCTTCCTGTCCTGTTTTGATGGGATCAGACAAGAAGACGATGGGGCTCCATCGCGCGGAGCACATGGCTGCCCTCCTCTTTGCTCCGCTCCGAGCCCGCTTGGAGTTTACATTGCTGCTCCGCCCACCACTGACATGTGACTGTCCCCGGGATAGGTGAGACTGCTGATCCCTTATTTTCAAATCCGAAACTTGACAGCTATGGTATGAATGTTGCATTGACATCATATCTTCAAAAGCTTCCCCTCCACCAGGAATCCTGGAAACAGTAGCTCTCCCCTCGCATAGCTAACAGTCCTGGAACAGCACCTTCAACACCGGGAAGGAAGCCTCGTGTGCCTTCCACCACGTCAGAGGGCATCCATCAATGTCCACTCTTGGCATAGCCATATACTCCTTTAGCTCTTTTTCTGCTTTTGATTCATCATCTACCACTGCTGGGTCCTTCCCCTTCTTCCTCCAAATCAATTTTTTTTTTTGCCAGCCCTTTTTTCTTTTTGGGTGCAGCAGGGCAATTATTTGGCTCCGTAGAAGTAATATACAGACTCGCGTGCAAGTCTGTCATCTTCTTTATGGCCTCCTGCCTGACAGCCTCTGGAGCCTCCAAGAAATATAATTCCCATGATTCTTGGCTGTGGGTGGGTGCTTTAAATGTGTAGGACGCGGGTGGCGCTGTGGTCTAAACCACTGAGCCCCTTGGGCTTGCCGATTGGAAGGTCGGCGGTTTGAATCCCCGCGACGGGGCGAGCTCCCGTTGCTCTGTCCCAGCTCCTGCCAAGCTAGCCGTTCGAAAGCACACCAGTGCAAGTAGATAAGTAGGCACTGCTGTGGCGGGAAGGTAAACGGCATTTCCATGCGCTCTGGCTTCTGTCGCAGTGATCTGTTGCACCAGAAGTGGTTTAGTCATGCTGGCCACATCACCTGGAAAGCTGCCTATGGACAAATGTCGGCTACCTCGGCCTGAAAGCGAGATGAGCGCCGCAACCCCATAGCCGCCCTTGACTCGACTTAACCATCCAGGGGCCCTTCACCTAAATGTGCCTTAGAGGTATTGTTTGTACGCAAGTAACTTTAATTTGTAATGTGTGGGAATGACTGGAGGATACAATGGGGTATGCACACATGCACACACATGCATTCATGCACACACGTTCCATAAATTAGCATGGAGTGCAAATCCCTGGGAAATTCTCTGCCAGTACCAATGCGGGTGGCACTGTGGGTTAAACCACAGAGCCTAGGGCTTGCTGATCAGAAGGTCGGCGGTTCGAATCCCCACGATGGGGTGAGCTCCCATTGCTCAGTCCCTGCTCCTGCCAACCTAGCAGTTCAAAAGCATGTCAAAGTGCAAGTACATAAATAGGTACCACTTCAGTGGGAAGGTAAATGGCGTTTCCAAGTGCGCTGCTTTGGTTTCGCCAGAAGCAGCTTAGTCATGCTGGCCATATGACCCAGAAGCTGTATGCTGGCTCCCTTGGCCAGTAAAGCGAGATGAGCGCCGCAACCCCAGAGTCGTCCGTGACTGGACCTAATGGTCAGGAGTCCCTTTACCTTTACCTTTATCAACAAATAGGAATGGAAGGGCTGCTTTCTCATTCATTTCAGATGGGCATGCACAGGAAATAACCCCACAGGGATGTGCTCCTGGGCCACATCTGCCCATTGCCCAGTCTGCTGCCCTTAACGCCACCCTGTATCTGCTGCCTGAGGCAGCTTCCTCCTCTTGCCTCATAAGAGGGACGTTTCAGCCCCACATTGACACTAACGAAAGTTAGGGGTGCTGGGTCAGGAGCATCCCAGATCTGGAGATTTCAGGACCTGGAGATTTCAGTGACATCACAAGGGGAGGGCCTTTTTCCTCTTCAGCCACCACGTCCTTTTGTGACATCACAGGCAGCCTGCAGCCAGTGGCAACAGCTGGAGAGCCATCAGCACAGACTCTCCAAGCCTGACGATTGTGGGGCAAATCAGCAGTGATTCTTTTATTATTTATTTCTCAGCCGGTACTGATACACAGGATAGGGCAACATAAAGCTCACTGGATCTTCCACTATCTGCCTTTGAAGAAAATAGCATGGGCACTACAGCTAGGTGTACTTAGAAAGCCATTTATTTGGAAAGATAAGCCTGTTTGCTTCAGCACTGCAGTTCTCACTGCTTTTAGGGTTGCCGTTGAGAAAATCTCACCAGTGCTATTTTTCTGGAAAACGAAAGATGAGCGCCGCAACCCCATAGTCACCTTTGACTGGACTTAACCGCCCAGAGGTCCTTTACCATTTTTTAAAACCACACCTGAAACCTCCCAATCACACAGCAACAATTTATTTGTACCCCACCCATTTGACTGGGTTGCCCCAGCCACTCTGGACAGTTTCCAACATATATAAAAACATTAATAAAGCATTGCACATTTAAAAGCTTCCCCATACATGGATGCCTTCAGATGTCTTCCAAAAGTTGTATAGTTGCTCATCTTCTTGACATCTGAAGAGCAGGCGTGGAGAGCAGGCGTGGCAGGGCTGGTTCCCGTCCTGGGGGCATGGCGCGCTGGCCAAAGGGGCGTGGTGTGCGTCCTGGGGGCGTGGCGCACCGCCTGTGGGGGCGGGGCACCCAGGGCGGGCGGGCGGGGGGCAGCCGTGATGGAACCCCACCAGGATTGCGTTGCCGGGGGTGGTGCGCTCCCCCCGCCCCCCTCTTCCTCCGCCAGTGCGTTTACCTTCCCACTGCAGCAGCACCTGTTTATCTACTCACACTAGTATGCTTGTTACAGGTGGGTAGCCGTGTTGGTCTGCCATAGTCAGAACAAAATAAAAATTTCTTTCCAGTAGCACCTTAGAGACCAACTAAGTTTGTTCTTGGTATGAGCTTTCGTATCTGAAGAAGTGTGCATGCACACGAAAGCTCATACCAAGAACAAACTTAGTTGGTCTCTAAGGTGCTACTGGAAAGAAATTTTTATTTTGTTCTTAGTATGCTTGTGAATGGCTAGGTTAGCAGGACAGAGCGACGGGAGCTCATCCCGTCGCAGGGATTCAAACTGCTGACCTTACGGATCGGCAAGCCCAAGAGGCTCAGCGGCTTAGACCACAGCGCCACCCGCATCTCCTTGCTGTTGTAGAAACCCTTCGAGGGTGAACCTTCCAGGGACCGCATGGAAGTGCTGGTATCAATACAGAGGTGGGGGGAGGCCTATAAATAATTTTTTTTCATAAACACTGCAGCTAAGGGTTGCTGGATATGAGGAAGCCAGTGTGGTGTAATTGTTAGAGCATCAGGAAGGATAAAGAAAATTATAAAAAAGAAAAGGGAAATTATTATCATTAATATATATATATATATGGTTAGAGCATCAGACTAGGACCTGAGAGACCAGGGTTCGAATCTCTGCTAAGCTGCGAAGCTTGCTGGGTGACCTGACGCCAGTCACTGTCTCTCAGCCTAGCCTTCCTCACATGGTTGTTGTGGGGATTAAATGTATGCCACCTTGAGCTCCTTGAAGGAAAAGGAAAGAAGATTTTACAATGTTATAAAGTTACTAAAGAAGATTAGAAATGAACGCAGAAGAGAGGATGTGAGGAGGTCCCCAAACAATGTTAGGAATAAGATAAGGATAGTTAAATAAGTGTTTATTTGTGAAGATTTTTGTATTTTTTGTAGTTTTGTAGTTTTTTTGTTGTATTTTGTATGTGTTTTATTGTTAAAATTTAATAAATTTTCTTTTTTTAAAAAAAGGAAAAGGTGTGGAATGAATGAATGAATGAATGAATGAATGAATGAATGAATAGGAAGGCCAGACAAGCATGGGCTGGCAGAAGGCTGGTGGAACAGTGCCCAATCTGCCTGGGTGTATCAGCCTCCGCTGAACACAACCGTGGACATTTGCGTGTGAACCTGTGCCTTTAAAAATCTGCCTCTGGGAGGAACGAGGAAGCTCTCTTCCAGTTCACTCGTTGCTGGCTCACTGTGTCCTAAAGCAGTGCTAAGGGACCACTGTTTTACCAGCTTTGGAAGGAATGATGATTCCGTGTCAGAAGTCACTCCAGTGCCCCAGCATCCTGCGAGGAGCAGGGAGGACTTGGCAACACCAGAGGCGATGCCTTTTTGACTGCGAAAAATGTCAAGCCAGGACACCCATTTCGCAGGGTCACTAAACCACTCACGGCCGCCCAGTCTCTCTGCAAAAGAGCAAGGGTGCCGGCGGCCACGTCCTGGCCCCGTTCCAGTCTAGGAAATGTGTTTTGGGCAGGCCTGGGAGTCCCTTCTGCCAATGCAAGGCGATGCTTTCATTCCTCCTCTGGAGAATAGCTGCTTCCTCTCACCCCACAGGGACTTGGATTTCAGAGTCAGGTGAAGAGATGCCTATCTATATCCCGTCTTAAGCACTTTGGGTTCCTTATTCACGGAAAGGAGCTGTATAAATGGGAGATCATTATCTAGCTGATTAACATAGCTCTTAAGCCACATACAAACTGTATCCATAATTTATTGAAATGTGGCATAATGGCACCTTATTAACTGAATTCCTCGATGAAGATTTCATTTTTAAAAATCATCCCAAGCCTTTCTTCCACAGTCAGGAGGGCCAAGTCAGGATGGTGCTGCCAATGTTGAACTACAGTGGTACCTCGGGTTACAGACGCTTCAGCTTACAGACTCCGCTAACCCAGAAATAACGCTTCAGGTTAAGAACTTTGCTTCAGGATAAGAACAGAAATCGTGCTCTGGCAGCGCAGCGGCAGCGGGAGGCCCCATTAGCTAAAGTGGTGCTTCAGGTTAAGAACAGTTTCAGGTTAAGAACGGACCTCCAGAACATAGCTGTCAAGTTTCGGATTTGAAAATAAGGGATCAGCAGTCTCACCTATCCCGGGGACAGTCACATGTCAGTGGTGGGCGGAGCCAGAAGCAAAAGTGGGCGGAGCAGCAATGTAAACTCCAAGCGGGCTCGGGCTCGGAGCGGAGCAAAGAGGAGGGCAGCCAGCAAAGAGGAGGGCAGCCATGTGCTCCGCGCGATGGAGCCCCATCGTCTTCTTGTCTGATCCCATCAAAACAGGACAGGAAGCAGCAGCTGCTCAAAGGCAGCCAGGCTCCACCCACCAGCTAACCCTATTGGCCGGCTGAGGGGCTCGGCGGCAACGGATAGGGGCTGATGCAGGGGGAGGAATACACCCCCCTGTAAGCACGGGAAACGGCTCCCACTTGCTTTGAGGGCTGAGGCTTTTCTCTCCAAGTAGGCGAGGTCTTCCCACCCAGTCCCTGGCCAGCAGGGGAGGAGCTGCTTCCATTAAAAACGGGAAATTTAAGGGAAATAAAAAATAAGGGAGAGCAGCGGGAAACTGCTTGAAATAAGGGAGAATCCCAGGGGAAACCAGATACTTGACAGCACTGCTCCAGAACCAATTAAGTTCTTAACCCAAGGTGCCACTGTAAAACGAAGAGTCCGTTGATCCACCCACTTTTGTCTCTGGCCACACCCACCCATAACATGTGCCCCACAACTCCCCTTACGGTCACCCATGAAGCAATATGACTCTGGAGTTGTAACAGGTTTTCGGCCAGGGGTGCCAACTTGAATAAAATATTGGAAGGCCCAAGTAAGCCTTGTACCGCATAATCGATCACATGACGCAATGCACACACACCATTTGAATGGCAATGCCCAGTGCTTTTTTTTCTGGGGGGACGCAGTGGTACACATACCCCAAAACATTTTGTGAATCTTTGTACTTTTGTCCATTTACTGTATTTATTTTTCCTGATTTGAACTATAAAATGGTGGTTTTCTTGAGTGAAAATTAGAGTACCCCTAAACATTTTTTAAGGGGAAAAAAAAGCAATGGCAATGGCCGTCAACTTTGGGGGCCCCCAAACCCCTCAAATATTTTATTTAGGGGTGACGGAGCCCCCTAGAGTGGCAAAAAAACAACAATCCGGGAAACCATCATCGGAAAGGAGTTATGAGACCGCACCAATTTTCACAAAATTAGCATGTGCAAATGAATATGTAAAGAGGCACATTTAGAAATGACTGCTGTGATTTAAATAGAAATTCAATATATCTCTCGCTGTGGGGAAGACTGTGGCCAGGTGTCCTGATCTCCCTTCTTCGGTTTATTTGTACTGAAAGCAGACCTGGACCAAACATGGCCACTCTGCATAGTCTCCAGATTGACAATGCTGACTGGAGTTGATGGGAGCTTGACAACGTCTGGAGGGCAACAGGTTCTGCATCCTTGCTTTATGGCACGGTGCTTGGTAAACAGCAGGTGCAATGTAGCGAAGATGGTAAGATGACAAGTGTGCCACTCATTTTTTCCACACCTCTTCCAAGCCAATGGGGCTTAAATCCTCATTGGGCAGAGCATGTAGGGTAGATCCAAAGTATTTGTAAAACTGCAGTGTTTAGTTCTAGTTACAGGTAGGTAGCCGTGTTGGTCTGCCGTAGCCGAAACGGAAAAAAAAATCCTTCCAGTAGCACCTTAGAGACCAGCTAAGTTTGTTATTAAGGGATGCGGGTGGCACTGTGGGTTAAACCACAGAGCCTAGGGCTTGCTGACCAGAAAGTCAGCGGTTCGAATCCCCGCAACGGGGTGAGCTCCCGTTGCTCGGTCCCAGCTCCTGCCCACCTAGCAGTTCAAAAGCACATCAAAGTGCAAGTAGATAAATAGGTACCGCTCCGGCAGGAAGGTAAACGGCGTTTCCGTGCGCTGCTCTGGTTCGCCAGAAGCGGCTTAGTCATGCTGGCCACATGACCCGGAAGCTGTACACTGGCTCCCTCGGCCAGTAAAGCGAGATGAGTGCCGCAACCCCAGAGTCGGACATGACTGGACCTAATGGTCAGGGGTCCCTTTACCTTTACCTTTAAGTTTTATTAGTATGAGCTTTCGTGTGCATGCACACTTCTTCAGATACGGTATCTGAAGAAGTGTGCATGCACACGAAAGCTCATACCAAGAACAAACTTAGTTGGTCTCTAAGGTGCTACTGGAAGGAATTTATTTATTTATTTTGCAGTGCTTAGGTATCTTTGCAAGGGAGGAGGACAGGGAGAAAACCAGAACGTGGCCACATCCCTGTGATCTCATTGGCAATGGCCCCATGACTTCCTAGAAATCCCTGTCTCCAGAGGGCACCAGCTCCCACTGATTTGGGGCCTCGAAAACTGGATGTGGCTGGGGACTCTCCAAGACCCTGACAGGGCCTGCTTTGGACTGAGAAAAGAATAGACAATGTCCTCCTTTCTTTTGACAAAGATGCTGAAGAATTCTAGAGCAAAATCCACTTATGATTTGGTCTACTATGGCTTATCAAAGGAGACACAGGCCCTCCAAGTGTTCCTACCTAAGCTGGAAGTGGTATGAATTCTATAATTCTATAGTTCATCATTCAGTCTTCAGATATCACCTTACCTCCAGGTCTCTCTCTCTCTCTCTCTCTCTCTCTCTCTCTCTCTCTCTCTCTCTCTCTTTCTCTCCCTCCTGCATGTCTGAAAGGTAGACCTGAGCTTCCTCAGTGGGAAGCTTTTGTTGAATATTTACTGCATGCAATTCATAAGTTCTATCACAAGAGCGTTTGTACATCAGAGGTGCCTGCCAGGCACAAATTTAGCAGGTGAAGCTAGTACAGAGATGAAACGATAGGAAGCATGCTTCATCTGCTGAATCTGTGCTTATTAGGCAGCAGTTATAGGCTCGGGAGCCCTGCCAGGAAACAGTTGGCAACCCCAGCCAGAATGCTGCCACATGCTTGTATTCAATGAATTAATCTAGGCTTTCTGAAATCAGCGCATAAGACTTTCTGTTGCTTTCTGGGCTATGCGAGAGAGATCAGCCATTAGAACAGGAGCGCGAAGGAAGAAAATCTGAATGCATGACATCATGGAAAGTGGCAACGGGTAACAGCTACCACTTCCAATATGTTCTCCATTTCAAAAAAGCTCCATTCAATATGGTATCCTACCTCTCATATTTCCATATGCATTCATTTGCCCATCTGTCCCTGAAGAGACCTGTTTCCTAGCATGAATATAGATATAGATATAATCACGAAACAAAGACATTTCTTTTTTAAAAAATAAATAAATGCTTAGATGAAACATTTTGGCTTCTGCCTCTCTCAGTAACACGAAGAAGGCAGAAGCCCAAACGTTTAGCTACACGGTTTTACATCTCCCTCAGTTTTGTCATTCACTTATTTTTCATATATAATTACTTAGCATTTGACAGTGCTCTTATAAGCTCTAGGGTCTACTTGTACTCTCTCTCTCTCTCTCTCTCTCTGTGTGTGTGTGTGTAGACTGAGTTGCAAGGAAGACATATGGGGAAAACATCACAATTCCTCTCCAGTACATGGCATGGATCTGCTCAGTCAGCTTTCAATGGGCTCTTAACCAGGGGGGGGGGCGTGTCACTGGGCTGAGTGATCTAGTTCTGTGGGGGAGACATACATCCACTGCCACTGTTCACATAACCGTTATATGATGCCCCCCGTTATATACGGTATGTGGCTGAGAAATAATGATCTAAAGCTGCCAAAACATGACATTTGGGGGGCATCTAATGAGGGGCAGCAGGAACTTGGGCAGCAGGGTTCATCATACATGGGAATTTAGGAAGCTGCCTTATACTGAATAATGTCATTGGTTCGTCTAGCTCTGCATAGTCTCTACACTATACAGACACAGGGCGCGGGTGGCACTGTGGTCTAAACCACTGAGCCTCTTGGGCTTGCCGATCAGAAGGTCGGCGGTTCGAATCCCCGCGATGGGGTGAGCTCCTGTTGCTCGGTCCCAGCTCCTGCCAACCTAGCAGTTCGAAAGCACGTCAAAAGTGCAAGTAGATAAATAGGTACCACTCCGGCGGGAAGGTAAACGGCGTTTCCGTGCGCTGCTCTGGTTCGCCAGAAGTGGCTTAGTCATGCTGGCCACATGACCCGGAAGCTGTACGCCGGCTCCCTCGGCCAGTAAAGCGAGATGAGTGCCGCAACCCCAGAGTCATCTGTGACTGGACCTAATGGTCAGGGGTCCCTTTATCCTTTACCTTACAGAGTGTCTAGAGGCTAGGTTTGGGGAAGGGTGCTCCTGATAAAAGGAAGACATGGCTGCTGCGATACGGAGTCAGACACCCCACAAAACTCCAGGCTTTTATGGACTAGATAAAGAAGGAAAAAAAAACTGCGGCCAGATGGAGCTGACCAGTGGCCAAATGGTTTGTGAGTTCAGCCATTTAAATGAGCACAAATTTAACTCATTGAGCAGAAAACCTAGAGCCATAGGGCTGGGGTGTGTGAGGCTGTTGCTAAGGGAATCCTTGCTCTCCTCCATGCGGTGGCAGCTGTTCCTGGGCCTCTGTTCTCAGCCAGCCCTGCTGCTGCCGCCTCTGCTTGGCGCAGCCTTCAAAGCTGTTAAGGGAGGTCAGATCCTGTAGCAGATGAGTAAAATGGGAAAAGATTAGAGCAATGCATTTGCTGTCATTGGCAATATCGCTGCCAGAGTAGAGAAGGAATATTTGATTCGCGGCCCTCCTGGGGCCCCCACAGCCCTGTGCCGGCTCCAGCGAGCTGAACAGCGAGAGGCTGAAATGTTACTTGCGAGATCAAAAAAACAAAGCGTGAGTAAAGCTGCAGAGCCTGCTTGTTTCCCGTCCCCAAAGGGCTGGGAGCCTCTTGCCTCCCTCTCTCGCTAATGCTTTCCCAGAGCCCACCTCACTTAGCACAAAAACTGAATCCACTGGGCCTCTGAATGATGCTTCAGACAGAGCGGTTAGCCTTCTGGCCAATTCAGGTTCTTGACAGCGACTGCCATGGCAACAGGCCATCACTGGTCAATACGATATTGAGGGTGACACGTTGGTCTCGGTGTTGGGCAACGACACCTATGTTTTAAAAAAATGGACGTCAGGACTGCAAGTTTGGTGGGCAGGCAGGTTTTTCGGTGGGACGATCAGCCAAAATCTATAGATATGCCAACCTATGAAAATCTTCGGAAGATTTGGCACCCCTCTCCAGTCGTAGAGTTCCCAAACCCTTTCCCCACCACATCCATAATGACTACAAAGCCAGTAAAATCAGGGCAGAATTATTATTTTTATTTGCATGGTTTTATTTCATGTAGGAACCCAGGTGGCGCTGTGGGTTAAACCAGTGTTTTTCAACCACTGTTCCGCGGCACACTAGTGTGCCGCGAGATGTTGCCTGGTGTGCCGTGGGAAAAATTGAAAAATTCAAGAGAATTACTTTATATATAGTCAATATAGGCACAGAGTTAATTTTTTTAACATTTTCTAATGGTGGTGTGCCTCGTGATTTTTTTCATGAAACAAGTGTGCCTTTGCCCAAAAAAGGTTGAAAAACACTGGTTAAACCACAGAGCCTAGGGCTTGCTGATCAGAAGGTCGGCGGTTCGAATCCCTGCGACGGGGTGAGCTCCTGTTGCTCGGTCCCAGCTCCTGCCCACCTAGCAGTTCGAAAGCACGTCAAAGTGCAAGTAGATAAATAGGGACCGCTCCAGCGGGAAGGTAAACGTTTCCGTGCACTGCTCTGGTTCGCCAGAAGCGGCTTTGTCATGCTGGCCACATGACCCGGAAGCTGTCTGCGGACAAACGCCGGCTCCCTTGGCCTATAGAGCGAGATGAGCGCCGCAACCCCAGAGTCGGACACGACTGGACCTAATGGTCAGGGGTCCCTTTATCTTTTATTTCATGCATTCTTGTAGATAAATGAACATATTTCCCTAAAATTGGAAGGTAAGATGGTCCATGTTTCAGCACTTAACTGTGGCCTGAAATGTTGTTGTTCTGCGTTGCAATTCCTAGGTTCGTTCTTTGATTAGGTAGAGGAACAATATGAGCAGTTCCAGATGGAGGACACCCCCCATTATCTGTTAGCCTGGCCCTCAGATAAAGACCCCAGAGATCACTTTCTGAAACCCTTGTTCACACAAGCAAGCAGGCACACTCTGGCATAAATGGGTCGGTTTCTCCTGAATGACAATGATAGTTTTGTAACGCATGGAGTGGCCCTCTATACCCTGCCTGCAAAAAAAAAGGGGGAGGAGATCAGGAAAAAGAAGTTATGTAACATCACTATAAATTTGGAGGTTTAATCTGAAATCAAGCTAGATTTAAGCTTGTTGGTGCCTCTGGTATTTTCTTTCACATCATGGATGTTGGCTTGTATGGATGTTCTATAGGCTATTGTTCTGGATGCCAACAACCATTGTTTTGTTGATACTGTTGCTGAGGGTTTGTCGTGGCCTTAGGCTAGAACAATAAATG